>JANXHW010000001.1:200945349-201545349 GCA_026170595.1 Plestiodon gilberti rubricaudatus | reverse complement strand
CCATTCTCCATCACAAACACGGAGTGTGCATCTCAAGCCAAAGAACGAGCGTGATGGATGCTGTTGTCGTCCCTATTACTCTCTTTGTTTCACCTCGATCCCCACAGGCAGCTGTCCCACAGACAAAGACACCATGCAGATCCCAAGGGAACCTACATCCTGCCTGAAGTGACTGGGGTGAGCCCAGCTGCTGCTCTGTGAGGGTGCTGACCTACTCGTTCCAGTTCCAGACTGGGCAGGGGGAGGAGTGTCCACATTCACATGGACGCGTCCATGTTCACATAGATGACACGCTGACTTCTGGCAAAGACACACAGATGGCACACTGCCATAAGGATACCGCTACAGGCTATATCAGTTTTTCCATGGACGGTGAGGGTGCTACTGGGAAGGGCTGCGCTAGCATTGCTTCGCTAGGACAGGCTTGGCGTTTGGCTCTTGTTGCGCTGGCATCAGTACGCCATCGGTGTGGTGTTGCCAGGGCAGGCTTAGAATACGATAGATGTTGGGACGGCATCTGTGCAATGTCGGTATGGGGTCAGTGTAATACAAAGGATTATAGTTCTCTGGCTTATGGGCCATTTATGGCTTTTCAGTATCAGTTCAACAGAGCTGGTTGCATTAACGCTATTAATGCGACCTATACGGGTTTAAATTCAGCTAATTTGGCCTCTGGATTGCAGTTAGACAAATAGGCCATTTGAACCTATACCAATAATTTCCTCTCAGATTTTCAAACAGGTCTAATCTTTCAGTAACCCAAGTCAATTGAAATAATTATATTAACCTCAGGGCTTCCTTGCATCATCATCTATGCAGCATTGATAAGGTCTTAATGGATTTCAACTTTGTATCAGTTTACACAACCGAGGGGCAAATCTGAACAAAATTAAAATTAAAGGAAAGAGCTCCAGGGCCTTATACTTGCTTCTAATGTCATCCTAAGGTAACTGAACACAAAATAATATAACAAATGGTTACTGAGGGCAGGAAGCTGGGAGAAGTTTCAACTCTCCACAGGGAGAAATTCAATGCAGCCTTTCCACTCATTTGATACTACCTCAGGGTCTGAGCAACAATTTCAATTATGTGCAAACAAGCCTGAGGGAAAGAAGCTGATTCAGAATAACCACCCCAAATTTTAAAATCTCAAATCCTTTTTTACTTGTATGTACACTCCACCAGTAAGAGTGCAACCACAGAAACTCTTAACATATGTACACTTTGTGATATATCACATCTGTCGATATAGAGAAGTGCCCATATTAGTAAGCATTTGAAACAAATTTACAGACACAATAAAAATGGGCATAAAGCATGTCAGGCAATTTCAAAAAGGAAGGTCACTATTGCCAAACATGCAAATATTGCTCTGTCATTGGCAGAAAAATTCAGAGTTTCTATTTGTTTGTCCATACTAGGAAGCCCCACCAAACTTAAAGACTGGAATTTAAATTACGGTAAATGTCCCTGACCTCAACAGATCTTTCTTTTTAACAACATGACATAGCTTTATGTTCCCAGACTATTAACAATGGGCTTGACACTATTATTCTATAGAATGCTTTCCATCCTAACTCTAGTATAGCTTGTTAGTTTCATTCTTCCAGCCATCAATGGGGATATTGTTTAATCCCACAAAAGACAAATCATTTGTGGGCGAATGAATTTTGATGTTGCTACATTCTTCCGAATTAAAAAAGAAATATGCAGTTCACTAAGAGAGAAGTGAAAGGAAAGCAACAGTGTGAAAGGATGGAAAAATTTTTAACAATACAATGGTTCAAACAATCGTATTCCATGGACACCGTGAATTCCTGAGACTCCTCACTGTTAGTTTGGCAGGGAAGCATCAAGCAAGCCCCTCAGGTTTGCTTACAAAATGCTATTTGTCTCCATTTAAGTGGCTAGAGTTTGCAGAACTACTACAGTGTCCCTCGTACCCCATCTCTGAATACAACACAGAACGTTAAACATTTCTAGGATCAGCAGGGAGACAGTGAGTATATGAAGATGTCTGGTTTTTGTCAAAACTTCCCTTGATTTATAGTGCATCTGTGTAAATCCATTCCCCCCCCCAAAGATAAATGTTTTGCAAGATCAAACTATTATCTTCATCTTGAGCAAGAGCCTGAAAAACATGCAGAAATGCTGTGCATATTTTGTGATGACATCACATAACTATTCCTGAAAAGTATAATTTTACAAGGAGAAACCCAAAAATTAGTCACAGGCAAAGATTAAAAAAAAAACATCTGAGAAATGTGCAGAGGCTTTTGTACAGAAACACAGGCACAGTTATGTTAAAAACTGCAGTCTTCAAAACCATGTATCCCAGAATAGTCCCATTTATTTCACAGGCACTGCTTCAAAGTAAACAGTCAGAGAGTTGTAGGAGGAGACTGAGCATAAATAAAGGTTAAACATCTATATACATAGTTCATACAAGCAGAACTCAGTGTGTGGATGAGCTTCAACAGAAGCTTCTTCAAGAAAGGCATTGGGAGCACAGGAGAAACCGAGTGTTTGCAATGGCAACTAGACTGTGGAACTTTCCACAAACCCAATGGCCCAATGGGAAAGAAAGAACTGCCAGCCAAATTAGAACCTGTGTGGTAAACAGAATAGTTTTCAGGCAAGGACAGTTTCCCAGAGATCATGCTTGGACTTCACCTTCTTGTCTTCACCCACCAATGTGATTTAATGTGAACTCATCTCTTTGGAGTTTGTTGGCATAAACATCTCTTCTCCACTCTGTTGTTTTGACTACAAAACCTTCAGATCCCCTCCAGTATCTGCACAAGTTTATATTGCATGATGTGTTTAAGGTCACCTATGCACAGTATTACAGATTTCACATAATATCCAGCAAAGATATGCGAGACTGAGAAGTAGCTCACAATTACGATATCATGATACAGATTTCCTGGTCCAGCATTCTGTCCATTAAGTCACCATTTCTCAGAAATCCTTTTCCCAGTATCTGCATTAAACAAAGACTCAACCTCATGTTTTTCTAGCATTAGTGTGTTCAAACATGTTGAGCATATGCTGCTGTATCAATAGGAATGCATGCCTCCCTCAAGGACTAAATGAACAGATTTGTTTGAAAATAGGTAGCCCTTATCTCATGTCAATAATGCTTTGCACATTTATGCGACTTGTACCTCCCAAGAAAGACATTACAAGAAACTGGGCAAGAAAACCCCCAAGAAGGATTCTATCTGCTTGAGCCACACTGCTGAAATGGGCAAAGGATAAATAAATTCATCATGAAACAACAAAATCATTCTCTTGCTCGTTCGCTCTCTTGCCCTATTTACAATGCTGTTTGCTGCAATTCTTTGTTCCATCCTAGTGCTGACACAAATAATGTTCAGAGCCTCCTCTGAAATCTACTGAATCCATTATACTCCAAATGTACTATCAGCTGGAATGTTCTACACAGTTTTAAGAACCAGAGGCTCATTGCTTAGAAGTTGTAGAGATTTCAGATTAGTTCATTCAGCTTGGCTTATTACAGTCAGCAAAACCAGCTCCATACAAATCTTTGTGGATGTTCCTAGCAGCCACAGAAGCTCATTTCCCAAACTTACAGCCCGATCCTACCTAAGTCCTAGAGCGACGGAGCGCTCTGCTGCTCTAGGCCGTTGCAAACATGCTGGAAAGCATGTTTGCGACAACTATAGAGTAAAGGTTACTGGCACGGAGGCCGGCAACCCTTATTCTGCCGCCCTCCGGACCCAACAGCGCAGGTAAGTCCTGCACCAGTCAGTGCAGGGGCAGGGGAGGGCAGGCAGGGACGTGGAGGGATGGGGGCCATTGGCCAAACCGGGCTGGGAGAGGGCGGGGATATCGACAGCCTCTCCACCGATATCCTCAGCCCTTTCCCGGTTCGGTTTGGCCTTTCCCCGCCGCCTCGGATATACATCACCTTCAGAGCTGGTGTACATCCAAGGAGGCCCATAGGCCCCGGAGCAGCCCTACACCCAGGGAAGGAGACAAATGTCCCCTTCTCCAGAGGTGTTCATGGTTCACACTGGTAGACAGAGCTGGCAACCCTACTCCCTATTACTATGAAATGCAAAGTATGGTGGGTCTAGGAACTTTCTGATTTTGCCAACCTGGGAAGAAATTCTGTAAATTCATAGAAATGGAGTTAACATAAAATTATATAGTCTCCCTCTGCATCACATGTCCTGTGTTTTACCCCATCCCAGGGGGGGCTGCCCCAAAATTTGAGAACCTAGATATTAACCTTTTCGCACTTTAAAGACTCAGGCTGTAAGCATTCCTGGGAGTAAGCCTCGTTTACACAATGGGGCTTACTTCTGAGTAAACATGCATAGGCTTGCACTGTAAACAGATTTATTGTGGCATACAGTTTTGTGCCCAGTTCATTCAATGAATGAAGTGTTATCTTCAGTTGCAGATTATATGCACATGAATATAGAAAAGTACGAAAAACTGTGAACATGTAGGCAAAATGACCATGAAATGCAAGAGATAGAGTTTGTGACAATTCTACTAAATTAGCACATATTGTACTTCTTGTATTTCATGACCATTTAACTCCACTTTTCACAATGTTTTTCTAGACGAGCATGTGTGCGTGCACACACGCGCACACAAATAACTCCCACCTGAGAATAAAACTGCATCCATATGATGAACTGTGCCGTAAACCACGAAAGCTGATGTCACAATATAGCTGTTGGTTTTTAAAGTGCCACAAGACTCCTTGCTGACAGTCCAATCCTATCCTAGACCTGTCCCCAGTGTGGAGCACTGCAGCCGCAGGCTTCACTGCATGCTATGTGTCGGCCAGGGACCAGGCAGTAACAGAGAAGTAAGTAAAAAACGTTTTTACTTACCTACTCCATTGTGCCTTGGTCACCAATGGATCTGCTTAGATCTGCGGGGGTCCAATTCGAGAGGGTCCGGCAGGGTGTGAGTTGAGAGCAGGAAGGGGGCATAGGATATTGGCTGAGTTGTTGCTGCCGATATCCACCCCCAGCCCACCCTCGGCATGCCCTTTGCCAGCCCCAATTCTCACCCGGAGCATCCCCTCCACTGACTAATCTGCAGAGGTTGGGCACTCCGTTGGCACGCGGCTGGGGCTGTGAGCGATTCATGGTGGCAGCTCAAGCCTGCATGCCATCACTGCAGATGCCACACCAGCAATCCGGGCCTTGCACTGACCGAATGCAAGAATTGGGTCGCCACACCGCCATCCCTCTGGGTGTTATTAAGCATGAAGCTCTAGCTCAGTAGTTCCTACAATCAGACAACAGATCAAAAAAGATCTCTATGTGGCTATGCAAAGTTCATTACTTTCAGTAGGCACACACAACTATATTCCAGATAGGTAAACAAAGGTTTAGATAAACTTTAAAAGCAATGCACACATCTTAAACAGAGACTTTGCTGTATTGCCAAGGACAAGACACAGAAAAAAATCTAGACAGACAAACGCAGTGCTCAAAAATTCTATTGTTGTAGTCCATGGAGAGCTGCAAGGAGTTCTGAAACAAAATGCCACTGCAATAATCAGCAACTGTGATTATGAAGTTAGTTTCCTCTTCTCTCTGAGCATACCTGCAGTTTCCATTTATTTACAGTGGCAAGAAAGGTATGAACATACTTTGTTGACAAAAGAACCTATTTTTTTCCCTCTCCCGCCCCCTGGCAAAAGAAAATCATTATACTCTGATTTGCTTAGTGTTTCTATCCGATTCGCTCTTTATGATAATCCTGCAACTACAGTTACGAAGATGGAGGAAAAACCACTCTGCAGGTAACACAAAAATAAATGGCATCCTGACACAATGTAAGTTGTGAAGCATAGAGGAGGCTCACAGAACGATCGAACAACATGTTTTCCCTTCAAGAAGGGAGAACAATGCATTAAAAAAAACAAATAAATAAATGAAATGAACTGTGACTTTGATTAGGCATTATAGACTGTAGCACTGAGGCAGAGGAGGGGTGAATCCTAAGGTCGTGGTGCTCCTAAAAAAATGATGGCAACTGGAAATATTTTTGTCCACTCCTGTTTAAAACAATTTGTGAACAGAACAAAAACAGCAGGAAATGTTTCTCCTGTTCTTTCATCATGGGTTTTCCCTATAGATGAGATCTCCCTATGAAATACAGGAGTTCTTCCCTTATGGACACAATCCTCTTACGTTACACAGAGGCCATGGGAGGGGGACAGCTAAGGGAAAAGCAGGTTTTCTAGCCAGAGATGGAGGAGTTCCCCAACACTGTAAGTGTGTCTTCTTTCTTATCTACGGTACTTAGTACAACCTAAAGAAGGTGGATAGATGAAATCCTTTCCTCCCCACATATGGATCTACCAGATGGAATCCTGGGACACGCACACAGAAGATATGGAATCTGACTAAGTGAGGCATTTACTAGCATCACTCCTGTCAAATTCTGAAGAGCACCAAAGCGGTCAAGCAAGCCCTAGGAGATGAGAAACCTGGGTTCTAATTCTGCTCAGGAGGGAATTAACACGTCTTAGGCAAGTCGCCACATCCAGAGTTAGTGCTTCCTGTTCACTGCACCCATGTGTGACGAAGCAGGTCGCTGCCCCTGAAAGACTGTGCCTTAAACAAATCCCTTTGTCTCTTGTTATACTCAAGAAGCTATCAAGCTCATCACATACCAAATCAGGGTAAGTTAAAAGCATAACTTCATAAATGGGGATGTTGTCTGGTAGCTTCACCTTCTCATCAACAGGCATTGATGAAAGAGCAACCGCAAAGTTGATCTTACCTTCCTCCTTCCTTCCCCCTGAAGGAGCCACAGCAGTTGGACATTCCTTTGGGAGAGGAAGTCTGTCCTCACAGAGACTGAAAAAATCTGGTTGCCATATAAGCGTAATAGCCTATTTTATGAACGGGGAAGTGGGGGCCACTGCTGTGGAGGTAGCAACTCCAGGCAGACCTATCAATCACACACACACACACACACACACACACACACACACACACACACACACGCCTCCAACAGCTCTTTTCTAAAGTCTGGGACCCATCGACACCACCGATTCAGAGAAGTGACAACAGTAGCGGCAGTAGGGACAGATGGTAGACTGTGGACTTTGAAAACATCTCTCCCCCCCCCCAAGTATCCTTCTCTTTACCACCACCAGCTTTCAGGGAAGCAGAGCCAGGACCACACGATACCATTGCTTGGTTGCAATCATAAACACACTTACCTGAGAGTAAGCCACACTGAAAACAACTGAACTTACAATCCTGTGCATGTCTGCTCCAAAGTATTCTGGATCTGTTCCTGAGAGGACAATATAAACCTTTTGCCAGATAAAACTATTGCTATTGCAAACCATTATTGTATAAGAACCATTATCGTTGAAAAGTAGCATAAATATCATAAAATAAATATGCAAAATTTCTGAGCTTTCTAGTACGAAGGGCATTTCTGCTTGAACTCAGCTTTGCTGTGGTGACTCTTAATAAGAAACTTCATTATTAAAAAAGTAACTTTTCGGTAGATTTTGCGTCTTCAGAGCCGACACACAATGTAAATGTGCCTACAAGACAGATAGATGGAGCAGTGTTTCATTTACTAAAAATTATTTATGGTGCATGGATTTCATTTTCAATAAATTTGCACTGTGTAGAGTGTCATTTTCCCCCCTCAGTTTCATTAGTTTTCCATTTCTAGTGCCTTCATATCTTGAGTCTAGATAGGACAAAAATCAATCGGTAAAAACTAAACAAACAAACAAATCTTCTCCCCAAAGTGTCATTTAATGGATGCTGGGCAAGATTCATTTCGCTGAATAATTTTTTGCAAAACACTGTGCTTGAATCCCCCAAACCACAATTTGCCTTTAGGCATACAGTATTACATACTTTATGTATTTAAGGGCCATAGGGGAAAGGCCATAGCTCAATGGTAAAACACATGTTTTGAATGCAGAAAGTCCCAGGTTCAATCCTTGGCATCTCTAAATAGGGAAGAGAAAAATTCCTGTCTGAAACGCGGAAAAGCCATTGCCAGACATAGCGGACAGTACTGAGCTACCTGGACCACTGGTCTGACTTCATATAAGGCAGCTTCTTGTGAGAGAAGTACAGTCTGCAAACTTGCAGTAACTGTCAGCAACCTATGGGCCTGTTGACATGGAGGGACTGGATGACCTCATTCACCACTTAATCTCCAAGCCCACAAGTGTCTGGTTTGCTCATATCCTCTTCCCATTAAAAACAGGAGTAACAATGACAACAAGGTGGGCTGTAATCTCTGCACACACCAAGGTGTGACATCAATACCTTGATGTCAATCAATACGCTTACCATCCGTACCGGAAATTCTGGAACAGTCCGGGAAACCGAGCTCTGGTCCCGGATTTGTCCCGGAACGTTTCCAGACCAGTGTAAGCCCCCGCAGCTGCTTTGGAGGCTTTTAAAGTTTTAAAACTTACCTTTTTTCTGGCGGCGGCCATCTTCGATCTCACGAAATTTCACGAGATCCAAGATGGCAGCGCCCAAACCTCATGAGGGCATGAGGCAGGCAGTATGAGATTTGGGCACCGCCATCTTGGATCTCGTGAGATTTTGTGAGATCCAAGATGGCCACCACCAGAAAAAAAGGTAAGTTTTAAAATTTGCTGCTGGCTGCTGGGGCTGGGGGGTTGCTGGGGCTGGTGGTTGGGGGTTGCTGCTGGGGGTCTGGGGTCTGCTGGGGGTCTGGGGGCTGCTTTTTGCTGTTAGCCAAAATTAATTTGGCTAACTAAAATAAATAAATAAAAAATCTGCACGCCCTTCGGGTGGCAAAAAAGCACTTCACCCCCCAAAAAAAAGATTTTAAAATTTTACTTACATTAATTAAATTAATTAATTAATTAATTAATTAATTAATTAATTAATTAAATTGTTGGGGGGTGTCCTGGTTTAGAACCAGGAAAATCTGGTAAGCCTATCAATCAAGGGTTGTCCACACCAGAGATTTTTTTTTTTTTCCAGAGTTGTCTTCTTGACAACTCAGTGTTGCTGAGTCGAGCTGAAGTGGAGAAAGCCAGAAATGAAGACTCTCTCTTGGGGTGGCACATTCCATAAACTGCTGGAAACAACAAAGTCAAGACTGTGCATAAATGTTTAGCATCCTGGTGCTCTTGCCCCAATTCCAAAGGCAGAATTATTAGAGGGGCTTTTCACACAGGGGCTTTAGATATGACAGACACATGCTGGCAATGTGGTGAAAATAAGAGGGAACACAACCTTTCCATTCCCTCTTCTCTCTCTCTCAGTCACAAACTCCCAATGTAGGAACACCTTGTTCGCCTCACAGTAGAGAGAGAGAGGTGCGAGATCCACTCTGTGGAGAATAGGAAGCGTTTCCGGTGTCATTTCCCCCCCCCCCTTTGCATTATGTAACATTCATCTCAGAGCTGCCTTTACTTGGAGGTTTGGAGCTTCAGGTTGTCTGTCCAAATTTGGGGGGCATTTGAGTTTTTTTTTTAAAAAAAGGCAAGTAAGTGGGGACATGATTGAGGATTAAAAATTATGCATGGTATGGAGAAAGATAATGAAAAATGTTTGCACTCTTGGTCTGTCTGTCAGTCACACACACCACTAGAACCAAGGGACCAAGATTTAGGATGGCCAAAAGCATATAATAAAGCTACAAAATTTACTACCACAAGAGGTGGTGATAGTCACTAGCTTAGATGACTTTAAAAGGAGATTGGATAAATTCATGGAGGACAAGGCTATCAATGGCAACCACCACCATAGCAAACAGGCTACCTCCAGGATCAGGGGGCAGTATGTCTCTGAATACCAGTTGCAGGGCAGCAGTGACAGAATAAAGGCATACCTCCATGCCCTGCTTGTGGGCTTCTCAGAGGTTGGGAAATAGGATGCTACACTTGATGGGCCTTGGGCCTGATCCAGCTGGGCTCTTATGTTCATATGTCTATATAGTTGCAACCAAAACTCTCAAGAGCTTCCCTCTTTGCTCTGTGGAAGAATAACTTTGGCTAACTAGCTGTATTCCATATTCAGCTTCTGTTGAGCTTGGTTGACACTTGCAGTTAAATTAGGTGGAGAGTTCTGAGGTTATAGAACAGATTTTATCACTTCATACTGTAGACAGAGGATTAATTTTTCACGGTCTCTTGTGTTAAATTTAAACCTCCTTGCAAGCTGTAAACTAGCACAGCAGAGAGGGGAGTGGGCTAGAATCTTTGTCCCTACTGCGCTTATTATTTTTATTTGCATGGAGGTTTTTATATGGGAGAGCACTGAAAAAAAAAGGTAAACCCTCATCTGCAGTCTTGAGTGGTACAGTCCATTCTACCACCTCAGGGTTCAAACACCTTGTTCTGTTGCATGTGTAGACTGGGCCTTAACATTCTTGCACAGGGGTGGATAAGAATGAAGCCATCTACGGCGGAGGGAATTCTGCAGTCTCAACCACTGTTCCATTTAGGAAGCACCTAGCAGACCCAGCTGAACAGTAGTGCAAATCATGCCAATGGCAATGCAGCAGGACTCCAAACTCTCCGATGCTGACCCTGCATTTACCGCCGGCAAATGTTCTTCAATAGGCATAGCTTAATGCACCAGTCCGATATGGAGCAGATGTTAAAAGCTACTTACATCTGGCCTGCAGGTGAATATAGAAATAGCTGCAACAAAAATTATCTATTTTGATTCCAGAACATTTCAAATGTATTCCCCCAAATGGACTTTATTCTGTATAAGAAAAAAAACCAAACTAAAAGCGTGATATCCTTGATCTCAGGAAGAGCTTGATGGGCTGCAGTGTGCCAAGTACCAGCATTGAGTACACTTTTACAGCCAGCTTCTAAACCCCTGAATAATAAGAGGGGCTTAGTGGAAATACTATCAGAGGCTTAACTGCCATGGGCCGAAGTTGAAGCAGCAAAGACATGAAAGTCTGCAGACACTGGACCAGCGCCTCAAGCTGGCGTAGCTGAAACATACAGACCCAACACAGAAGCAACTGAAGCAGCCAGGTCTCTGGGGGCTACGGTTCTTTGCCCTGGCATCTGTTGGGGCGCTTGCTCCAGGAAGGATGGATGAGGCACTGTGCAACTCATGAATGAGCACCTGCCATCTCACTTGTGAATCAGCTCCAGAAGAATTCTGCGCCAATTTGACATGGGGCAGTGGTGATGCATTACACTTCCACTAATAACTCGTGAGGCTTCAGGGACAAAAAGCGTTCGCTTTGTTGGCAGAAATTTCCACCAGCAGGCTTTCATTTTGGATGTTGCTTTGTTGGTGGGGTTTTACAGAAAGAGACCACACAGGAATTTTCTCGACCCCCCCCCCCGACATCCTGTAAACAGATCATTCTGCTAGTTACTGACAATGCTGGACTGACAATGAGCCTTGCTCAACAATGAAGTTACTAACCTCACAAAAAAATTATACATTGGGAGAGCAAGTTCAAGGACATTCACTCTCTCTCTCTCTCACACACACACACACACATGCACACACACGCAGAGGGAGTTTTGCAATCAACTTCAATGGGATGTAAGTTCTTCCTAGTGTTTTCAAATCAGTTTCACCCAGATGACCAACATGAGGCTATTACTATTCTTCAAAACATGCTTGGTTCTTTCCTTTCCCCACGCAGCAAAGACGCCTAATTTGAAATATTCAGAGCAGTGGCACACCACTGTGCGAACACATATGTACACAAAACCCATATTATGGAACAAATTGACTATTGCTAGTTTTCCTGTTCAGGTTTGCAAGCCACCAACACCCAACTTTCCAGAAACCTGCCTTCCAGAATTGCGAGTGGCTTAAAGCCATTGGATACAGAGGACCTGCTTCAATTGTGCAGCCAGAGTTACTTTTTTGAAGCAACAGAAGTGACTTCTGCTCACAACTATTACTGTGGTACTAGCTGTGATCCAGCATCAGTAGCTTGGTAATTGTTCCAACAGAGAAGGGAGGAGCCTCACTGCAGGGGGAAATCCCACTTGTACCATTATCCTAATTGCGCTGGCTTCTCCTACTCCCACACAAGCCAATGAAGTGGGGAAGCTAACTAGACAGGACAGCAGCTTCTATTTCTCGACAATTTCACTCCAAAGCAAAGCTGTTTTTAAAAGACTATGTATGCGCTCCATGAACATGGGTGCTTTCTTTCAAGTACTAAGAAAATATCTAACAATGACTTGAGCAGCGCACTGCGAGGCCACAAAAACACAGTTTGCTACCTGTTTCAGAAGGCTAAGCCAGGCCTGCCCAGATGCAGCATAGGGGCTTCCAAACAGAGCAGGAAGCTTCTCCAAGAACTCTCAGTGAGAAGATCAGTAATGATGACAGGGAAGCCCTCTGGAAAGACATGTTGTCCACTACTACAAAATGCCATTCATTACAAGTGCATCGTTTTCCAAAAGTTTCTCCCATCAGGGTTTAACATGGGGAGCAATGGGAGGAGAGAGTTTTTTGCCTAAAAGTCCTGCTTGTGAATTTCCCAGGGACATCTGGCTGACCACTGTGTAAAGGAGGACACTAAACTAGATCTTTGGTCTAACTTAGCAGGGCTCTTCTTATGTTCTTATGTATTTAAACACTGCCTTCTTTGGAAAATGGAATATTTGTTTTCATTTTCATCACACATTTCACAACATTGTACTTCACAGAAGATGTTAAAATTCAAGGGCAGTTAATATCCAGCCTTCCTACACCCCACACGAGTGTAGGAAGAGGTAATCTGGTCAGTTAATCATTCAAAGTTCCACTGATATTATTACCGTGAACAAGACTGTAGTCATCCAAACCAATTCTATACATTTTGAAACAAGCCCCACTGAGTTCAATGGCTCTTACTCCTAGCTGTGTGGAGTTGCCCAAGGTTGCAGATCTGTAGTTAGCATCTTTTTAAATCCTCAGCCCATCAGCTGTTTGGCACTAGATACTGTAAGCGCTTTGAAGTTTAGCACCTTGTATCTTTCCCAGAGGCATTTTAAAGGACTCCATGCTAGTTGTGAAGGCCATTTTGAATGTCTCTGCTACCTCCAGAAGCCAGCAGAGACTTCCTGAGTGCAGCAGGGATGTTCAAAATGCGTGACCAGAGCAGAGCCCTTTGAAACGCCTGGGAGAAGCTTCAGATAAAGTATCCCCAACCCCCTAAAAAAAAACCCGCACCTAACCCCGCGAATTCACTATCTGCTAGGTTTTTTCGGAACCTAACCTTAGCGGATAACGAGAACTGACTGTATGAATATTTTAAACTAGGAAGCCAACAAGTTCTTCAAGAAGACAGAGAATAAATTGTAAGCTATAGAAGAGAAGTGTAGTCCTCTAAAAGTAGGTCTAGACATATCATTAGGGCAGGAATGGCAAGGGATTTTAACCTCAGGAGATAAACTTTTGCAATGTAAAGGATAGACGTATATACCAGTGAATCAAATGCAGTTCAAGTTTTGCCATTCCACCCGTAGTTCAGGCACGCTGTCTGCCTTCTTTTATTTTTCAAACCACTGCATGCACATGTATTCATTTAAACATTCATTCATTGCCTTCTTTTAAAAGCACAAGCTATTTAAAGGGAGGTGAAAAACAGTTCTGCAGAAGGACCTGGGGAGACGGGTTTGTGACAGCACAAGCACCAGCCAATCACCACCATGAACAGCCAGCTCCTGTTACACATTTGCAGAACTGTTTTGTTCTGGAACAAAAATGGTTCTGCTAAGCCACTTCCAACAAGACCTTATAGCTCAAATGATGTTACATTTGTACATACTATACCCTAATAGTGCTTCTTAGCACCATTCACCATCCATGTTTCGGCAGGCTGTCAAACTGCTCGACAAACTTCGAAAGCCCCTAATTAGTTTAATGATCTATACTTTCAAACTACCAACTGGCATTTAGAATTCTGGAGTGGAAAAAAATTAAACTACCTTTGTGAATTAAAAAAAAAGCAGGGCTGAGTAATTGCTGCTTCATGTCTGTGTGGATTTCATTCAGTTCAATTATATTCTAACACAGAGAGAGAAAAATAGGCGTTTTAAAGAGCTATTTCAGGAAGCTGTGTTGAAATTTGTACAACTTGAGAAGAGCAAATAGAATGCCACTGTTTTAAGAAAGAAATGCATTCTCATTTATAGACAAGAACAGTTCTTATGATTATTATCAGAACACCAATATGTTTTGCATGCTAGTTCCATGAAGGGTCATTGCTTCTTCCATCAATCAAATGCAACCATGTGTAAGGTGGAAAACAACAATGGTTCAACACTGTGATCCTGTCTTCCAGTTATCCCTGCTAGGTGGGGAGAGGATCAGTACCAAATAATTCATGGCAGTGAAACAAAGCTTTATGCCAGCGTACTGGCAGAAATATTTTATCAACACTAAAAATGGGCAAAAAGTTGAGCAAAGCTGGAAAGTGTGGTGGGGTAGGTATGGAATTCTGTGCACATCCAAACATCAATTCTGTTCCTAACAATGCACCATTATGTTCCCCAGAGAGATGGTGTGCAACCCAACACAGCTGCTCCACTATCACCTCCCTCAGCTACATCCGAGACTAGGATTCAGACTAACTCAGGAGTATTGGACAGGAGTATACAGTATAATAAACCTCAACAAGAAGACACAACTCAAGACGTACCCAATGGGGCTACATCACTCTGCCTCGCTGTGTCTAGAGAATTTAGAACACAAGTGGAAACGCCACTTTTGTGAACCTGGCATAAAAAGGAAGAAGTCTTCACAAACAGTCAATAGCCACATTGAATAAAGTAAGAAGGGTGTGGTGCTGGAGAAGACTCCTGAGAGTCCCTTGGACTGCTAGGAGATCAAATCAGTCAATCCTAAATGAAATCAACCCTGACTATTCCCTGGAAGGACAGGTACTGAGGCTGAAGCTCAAATATTTTGGCCACCTAATGCGAAGAGAGGACTCTCTGGAGAAGACTCTGATGCTGGGAAAGATTGAAGGCAAAAGGAGAAGGGGAAGGCAAAGGATGAGATGGTTAGACAGCATCACCGATGCAACGAACATGAAAATGAGCGAACTCAGGAAGATAGTGGAGAACAGGAAGGCCTGGCGGGATATGGTTCATGGGATCACGAAGGGTCGGACATGACTTAACGACTTAACAACAACAAAGAAGGGTATGTTAAGAACATAAGAGAAGCCCTGCTGGATCAGGCCAAAGACCATCTAGCCCAGCATTCCGATTCCCACAGTTGCCCACCAGCAGCCTCTGGGGAGCCGACAAGCAGGAGAGGACACCATACTTATCGCCCACCTTTGCTACCCTGCAACTGGTATTGCTAACACTTGCCTTCTCAGCACTCCCACAAGTACGCCACCTCAAGATTCTGGATGGTAGCACCCATCAGGAACTCTAACTTGGAATGACAAGGCACTCCACAAAGTCAGAGAGAAGGGTTTGTCAGAGAGGGGGAGAACATGCATCACACCAAGATTCCCACACCATGCATCCCTCTGAAGAACCCCAACAGAAGACAAGTGTATGCACCATACCCGTTGTCACAGAGTATCTCCTCATCCTCAATATGGGAAAATAGTATACCCTGTTTCCCCGAAAATATGACAGTGTCTTATATTAATTTTGGCCCTAAAAAATGCGGGAGGTCTTATTTTCAGGGAGGTCTTATGAGTGCCAGCAAAAATCACGCAAATCCTTTTTGTACCACAATTTGTACCACAATTTATACAACAATGTTTTTGTACAACAATGTTTTTGTACAACAATGTACATTTATTCAAAACATTTATTCAAAAACAACCATATCATCTTCTGGAATGTCATCATAATGTCATCTCACCTCAATGAAACCTTCAGATCAGAGGATGATTTCACAGCAGCTAAAATGCTGCATATGGTATCAACCCTCCTCTCACCTCAATGAAACCTTATCTCTGTCATTTTCCTTTGTTGTGCAGATACAGGAGCGGCATTAAGTCAGCCTTAAAGCAAGTCATTATGCAAGCTACCATGCCTCTCCTGTGTCGGTATGGTATCTACAGTTGTGAAGATGTTAACTGCTATGGTAACAGTACACTGTGACTTTAATTGCTTTCTCAGCTGTGCTGGCCGGCTGAGTGGCAATGAGAGGAGAGCAGGGATGGGAAGCAGCGATGTCCATATGTACCATTTTACAGCACAATCACACAGTAAAAATAACATCACAGAAATAATGTAGAACTCCTTGTTCAAAGTACTGTTGGTGGGGTATCGATAAAGCAGGAAGCAGGAGCCCAGCGAGGCTGCCGCTGTGGTGGGAGCGGGGGCTTGCTGCAGCCTCGGGTCACCTGCCCATCTCCCTACCCCCTCGGAGGACAAAAGACTTAATCCTTGCCTGCTTTATTTTTCCTGAACTCAGCTGGAGCCTGAGATAACCGCGTAGAGGCTGTTTACTCCTTGCTGCTCTCCACGCTGTTTTCCAACGCTGCTGCGCATGCATGAGGAAATTCGCGCGCTTGCAAGGCAGCAGCAGCTGCAGGAGGCAGAGCGCCGATAAAGCTCGGCACTAAGAGCCACTTTTCCTCCCAGCAGGGATCGTAACAGGAGCTCAGCTGACCAGCTGATTCGCCCGCTTGCAAGGATCACCGGGATGTTTGCAGCGATAGCAGCAGCAGCTGCAGGAGGCAGAGCCGCTCTCTTCTTGCTTTATCGGCGCTTGGTGCTCAGAGCCCCTTTCCCTCCCAGCGGGGATCTCTACAGACAGGGGCTTAACGGAGCTGATGGCCCTGTAGTTCAGCAGGACTTCCAAGTAGTACTCCCTCCCAGCAAAGCTAGGTCTTATTTTCAGGCAGGTCTTATATTTTTATGTGCCAGCTAAAATGAAGGAAAATGAGGGGAGGTCTTACTTTCGGGGAAACACGGTAGTAGCAAAACTGACATCGCTTATTGTTCAACAATGATCATGCCCAGCCTTGATTACTTTCATGCACTCTACATGAGGTTTGCCCTGGAAGACAGTCTGGAAACTTAAACTGGTGAAAAAAAATGCTAGGCTGCTGACCAATGCAATGTTGTACCATCTACCTTGTTTCCAGGCTCAGTTCAAGGTGCTGGTTACTCACTTTAAAGATCTGTACGGCCTGAGACCAAGTTACCTGAAGCACTGTTAGCCAAATTGCCTTTATAATTAGGGGAATAGCTTAAATATGGCAATTTGATATATACAGGGATCTTTAGACCAGCTATACCAGAGTCCAGCCACAGAATTCCGCTTTAAATTATATTGAGGACACACGTGGGTTGTTTTCCAATATTTACTAGATAGTTAGTCAGATTCATACATATGCAACAATTCAATATGCAACAATTCAATCATACTCCAAAGCATTCAGATCTAGAAAACTTAGGTAGAACGTACAGAGGTTTAGCAGGTTTCCTTGGTTTATACATGGGTGATATTTACCTATCCTGGAGAGTTGAACTTGGCTGCAATGCTGTAGTAATGGCACAAGCCAGCAGTGAATGAAAAGGAGGAAGAAACAAATTGGCTCTGAACTGGACAGGCTCAGCAGTCTGTAGAATGACTGAGAAGTCAAGTTAAGAGGGGGGAGAGGGTTGGTGCCAGAGGGCACGGAGAGAAGAAGAAAAGTTCAGGAGGCAAGGGTCCAGAGAGAGAGAGAGAGAGAGAGAGAGAGAGAGAGAGAGCAAAAACTGGTAACCTGTCTTTTATGCCTACACAAGAGAGGAGGAGCTGGTGGCTCTTACGCTGCAAAAGGAAATACCTTACTTGGGCTGAACACACACCTCTGGGGGGTGGAGACTCACACAGTGGGGAAGGAGGAAGAGGTGTTAACTTCCATGTGTTGGAGGAGATGTGGATTGGGCCTCCCCGAGCCAGACTTCGGTATCTCCTTATGTTTTATAGATTCCCTTCTTCCTGGCAGACTAGTCATTTAGCAAGTCTTTGGAGAAGGGGAAGAGAAAGGAATGTGCCTCCGTGCTGTGAGCCTTTTGATTCATGGCACCAGAAATGCTGAATGCTGATCAGATTCTTCCCTCATGGCCTGGCTGGGGAAAATCATTTTACAGCATTTACAGCATGCCTCCACACCCAGGTTTGAGACAGAGGCGCGGCATGGGCATCGCGTTCTTCCTTGATACAGTGCTGGTCATGCACATGTTCCATTCTAGCTCACAAGTCTTTGGCATCACAGTCTCTTGGCAACATTCTCATTTTGAAAGGTCATGGGGCAACAGCACAGCCTGCACCCATATATTTCTTCACAAACTCTAAGATGATCATCTTGGGCCCTGCTCGCTGGCCTGCCACCCACACAGTTTGTTGGAGGGGACAGAGACGGGGCCTTTTCGGTAGTGGCCCTGCAGCTGTGTAATGTATTACAGAAGGAGGTTCATCAGGTACCCAAACTAGTTGCCTTCAAGACCTTCATTTTTTGCTCAGTTTTTAAATGGATTTTATTTTTATCCTGCTGTTTCATGATGCAGTTTAATGTTGCTGGAGTTTTATCTCCCATTTTGATCTATTTTTACATATTTCTTTTATATTTGTTTCATGCATTGTTTTGCTTTTATGTTAGAAATATGCTGTTCACTGTAATAAGCAGCTTATAGCTCTATTAAATAAAGTAAATATGCCATGCTCTGTGAACACAAAGTACAGTATACAGTTTCCTCTGCGGGGGGGGGGGGGAGATTACAGGCCACAAAACCCTATGCATCAGTGAAGGCAAGGGTAACACAGCCACCTCTGTTTGTTACCACCAAGCTGTCCATTCTATTCACTGCCCTGGCTGCCAAAACCTCACGACTCGTTCTCCCCTGCAGAATCAAAGCCATCATTTGGAACAGAACAAATAGTAACTGGAGACAGAGTTCCAATGCAACGCCCTAACAAAGGATAGGTGAGGATTGTTTTATTGACCACATCATCACCATCAAAAGATGCATCTCCAAATTTGGGGGCTACTGATGAGAGGGAAAAGAGCTCGGCTGGGGCACACAGAATCAAAGAGTATCCAAGTGGTGGCACCCTTTCCCAGTCACTCACAGAATAGGCTCCCAAAAGTTGCAAGGGTTGCAATAGTTGCAAGGGCGCACCTTGCCTCCGAACGCTGATCACACCCGACTCCACCGAGCTTGAGCAAAACGACATGGTGCTAGTTATCGCTAAATACATCCTTGGAAAACAGCACTGCCTTGAAGATATAAACTGTACCAGTTCCACTATCAGGTAATAACGAGCCATGCTCTGGTTATGCAAGCAGAGCACGGGTGGTCCACAAAAACTACCTAATTTCTTTTCATCGACAGCTGACACAAGTAGCTGGTAGTGTCCTTTTAAGTCTGCACAGAGAACATGACAAAACCTTCCACCCATCCATCTCACCTTGATTTGGTTTTCTGAAAGCACATTCAGAAAAAGAGAGAATGAGAATGAGAGAGAGAGAAACGACTGAAGTTATGCTGACAAAAGGTAGACGCTGACAGTCCCTATAAAGCTGCATTAATGCAAGGCGGGTAGTCAATTTCTTTGGCAGACCCTTGTTTGATCAGAAGTGATTGTGTTAGTGATCTTACTTTATAGAGAGAAGGATGGACCCCATTTTCACCTGGACTTCTACTATGTGCCCTCGAGAAAATTAAACTCAGATAAATGATTTCCCATCCTCTTTATAGATTCTATGAAAGTGATTCGGTCTTGACATGTAGTAGAAGTTTGAGTCAGTCAGCTTAAGGTCAGTGAAACACAGAAAGCAGTTCTTTTAATGCACGGTGCCCGCCTTTCATATTGAACACGTTCCGGCAAATTATATCCAGACTGGACTGTGCAACAGCATAAACAGCAGACTTAGGGTTGCTTCCGAGGCTAACATTTTCACTCAAAGAACTGCTACTGTAATAAGATCACACTGTGATCATCCTGCATGAGTTAGCACCTGTTTTGACCTTACCATGTACAGAAAACTCCTTTTTCAAACCATCTCAAACTATAAAAAAAAAAAAATCACAAGGAATTTGATAGATCATATGCTGCACTGCTGAAGTAGATGTTCAGCAAACAGGCACATGGAATTTTTCCAAATGTATATTTTGGTAGTTAAAATAAGCAGGCATGCAACTATCCTTCCCTGACATTTGCATCTATCTTAAGATGTGGGCTTGAAGATGCATGCCTGCAAAAACAACAACATCAGTACACCCAATAATAAGGCTGGTCTACACATACAGCAGAATGAGGCGACAGAATCCTGAGGTGGTAGAGTGGACTGTACCACTTCTTAACATTCCCCCATGGAAAAAACAAAAACCAACAACTCAGCACATTAGGGACAAAGATTCTAGGCCAGTCCTCTCACCTCTAAACTAGTTTTCTAGTCTGAAATATTACAGTCTGTTCTATTGCCTCTCCATTGAAAACAGTTTGGATTGTTAAGCAATATTTGGTACACTTAAATCAATAAGGTATACAATACATGACGAAGATAAAAGGGGAATATCTACATTACAGACTTGCACTGGTTTAATAGTTCCCTAGGACTTCTTCCTAGGGAACTCTGGGAACTATCATTCTCTGATGGAAAACTGTCAGTACCCTCATCAAACTACAATTCCTAGAATAATACTCAGCAGGAAGTCATGACAGTTAAAGTAGTATATACAAGGAGTCTCAAAAAAAATGTACACACATTTTAATTTAATCACATTTTAATTCATACATACGTCATTTAGAAAACATGCAACATCCATCTACAGGAAGCAACTGAAGAGATGTGTGGAACCATCACAGCATTGGTGGATGCACGCAGATCCCTTAAACAACTATGTCAGTGGTGTATAGATGCCAATGGTGGGGAACTTCGAGCACTTAGTCTAATTCATTAACTAATTTATTTATTAACTGGGTCAAGCAACTGCTTCTGTGTACACCATATGTAATATATGTGTGAATTATAGTATCATAGTATATGTGTGAATTATAGCATAATAAATCTGACACTATGTGTGCATACATTTTCTTGAAGACACCCTATATATAGTATATTACCGAAAGGATTATAGGTAGACATGCCCAGATTCCTGTTATCTTTCTCCCTGATCCTAACTTCCACACTTCTCATTGTATCATTCAGCTATTATAAACTTGAAATGTTTCTTGTCACTTAACTATTTGGTTTCACTGCAACACTAATAATGCGATGTTACATCAAAGCAACAAGCACGCTGCAATTTGGAAAAAGGAACATCCATCCAGGTTTCAGAAACTAGGAACAGAGCAAAGAACAAGTGTGGTCTTATTGCCAGACAGTGAGGAAAATTAATGAACCTTTCAAACACCCAACTGGCAGCGTTAGCACGTTAAAGGAATGCAAAAAGAAACCATCTGCCTGCCAACTTAGAGAGCTCTCAAGCTGGTGCTAACACACCACTGGGTTGATGGGCTGAAAGTGCAGGAATTTGACTTTTAAGAGATGCATTCAGGCCTTGTATAAAATGCATGTTAATTACCAGTACATCCAAACACCTTTTTAGCTTCCTTTACTTATTTGCAATTCTTCAGCAGCCAACACTTTCCACCAAACGGGACTAATCATCCTCTACCTAAAGTAAATCACGTGCTCATTGTGGTTCTTTTACTCTTTATTATATTTTGCAGCATTTAAATAGAGAAAATCCGGTAACCCAAAGTACTGGACATTTCCAAGAGGTTAAGCCTGCAGCTATCTGGTGGTACACGCTCGTTTTCTTTTAATTGTGTCCCCTCTAGCAACCGTTTGAGGTTGGTTTGCAGTTGCCTACAAGATAAACATAGCATTACTTCTTGATATTAACAAGTCAGGGGTAAAACCATGTGTATATATACACATATCCAAGGGCAATTCTACAACATTCTATGGATAGTGCAAAGTTAACAGTAGAATGACAGTGTTACCAATCACAGTAGACTTGCAAACAAGGTTAAAAAAAAAAAAGGAACCAACAAAACACAATGTTCTCTTTGGACGGCATCAGCTTTCAAAATGTCATCATCAAGATCTTATTCATCCTTAGCTCTGGATTGGAGGTTGCGATTAATTTTAACCATTAAGATAGGAGCTATTTGCAGTGTAAGTGAGGATTTGCAATCATGGATCTCTTCAACAGTTTAAATGAAAATTACCATCTGAAAATTATGACAGGTGGACACAGAGAGGAGTCAAAACTCTCAGTCTCATGCTAGCCAGAATACAAAGCAACAGGAAAGTTACCCTGGCATTCCAGTGAGGGCATCCATTTATTCAGCCAAGGTTCTTAGATGTACATTTTAATAGAATTGCTCACCAGAAAGTCCCTTTTTGCCTGTCAACTGTCAGAATATGCTTTGCATGCTTCCTGGAATGACACAAGAAATGTTAAAAAAGCAGCTGTACATTTTGCCAAGTCTATTTGCTGCTCTATTTCTGAAAGACCAGAACTGGGAATTGTGGTTCAGATCAGAGTGTAGCACATGACTCAATTAATCACTGACTGAATATGAGTTTTTTAATCTGATTTTCAGTCAAAGCTGTCTCTTCTGGTAGCCTGTTTAATTTAAACTGAATTGCTCTAAAACAATCCTATGCATTAAAACAAGGTATCCAATGTAATTATTCAAAATTGTAAAATGATTTGTTTTGCGACTCCAAAATTCTCGACTGCACTCTGTAATATTAATCACTTAATTGAATAATATAAAAACAATTCATTACAAATCTTTCATTTGTTGTCAACTAGAGCTTAGACTACAAACCAACCTTTGGGGAATTTAAGAAAGCATATAAGAACCTGCATATATAATTACAGAAAAAAATACTAATGTATAAAATGGTGGCAACAGAGTAATAATCGTCAAGATTTTACACCAGGAACATGGCAGTCTCTTAAACAAAACAGTAACATGAAATATTTGTATTTGGTCCTGGTTACTCCCACCAAAATCAACAGGACTGTGTTGGCCCTTCATCCAAGTTCCAAGCATTCTAACTTCATTCATTTGTGAATCAAGCTGTTAAATAACTTTTCAAAAGCTGCACTCTAAGCAGACAGCAGTATATCAATTTCTGGATAATAGAAGGCCACCTAACAAAATGTTCTGCCCTAATGAAACACCTTCATTTCAATCAGGTGACTGGCCTTTCCTCCCCCCCCCCCCACTGAAACGATTTGCTTAACAAAACACACACTATTTTCTGGCATTCCACTGATCTGTACTATTTGCAAAAGTAAGTTTATTCTGAAAATTGCTCCAAATATCATCCAAATATAATATAGTTCCTTGGTAGACATTTCAAGACACTTTATATTAATTTCCATAGTTGTATGGTTAGCTCAGATAAGTAATAGCCAAGTCCCTGGTGTTCCAAGGGGTCATTCTTTCCATCAGACCAGTGGTTCCCAACCTGGGGTACGCGTAGCCCCAGAGGTACAAGCCAGGACGTTTAGGGGTAAGTGAAAAAATTGAATAATGGCAGAAAAGTTACATATGTCAACAGCTTAAGACAAGATACAAATCAAAAGTTGTGAAATTAATTCAACGTTATGACGAGTGGCGGTGTGGGTTTTCTTCATTACTTAACCTCAAGAAAAGTCCACATTCCCTCGCTTTGTTATTTTGGTGAATGGTGGGGAGTCCCTCCCTAAACAGTGTGTTGTGAACATGCCACTGCATGCTCAGCGGCGCGTCCCTTCACAGGCTCAGATCGCAATGTCCTCCGCTTCGCGGACATTCGAGTGCCGTCAGGTCGTAATGGTGTACCAGGCACCTCAGTCAGTCCAGTGAGCACACTGAGTGAGTGAGTTCTTCCAAGTCTTTAAAATTTGAAATAACAACAACCATATTAATTACAAATATTTTGCTAATATGAAGGGTACAATTTATGGAAATGGACTGCCAAGTGGCAAGCAGGTAAAAAAAGGTTGGGAACCACTAAACTAGACTTACCATACTGGACATTTTATATCAATATCAGAAATAATGAACCATTTTTCCCCTCCAGGATGCCGCAACCTAGTTGGGTACCCTCTCCCCAAAAAACCTGTAATATGCAGACAGATTCAGAAGCCACAATCTGGTAAATATCTTTATTAAGACTCTGGACCAACATGGTTATTTACATTTTCTGCATGAAGTCAGAGTACACCTTGGTCTTGTCATCAGATATGTGATGTCTGAGAGCCAAACTAGAAGTCACTTTAACAATGTTATTTGGTCCTCCATGTCTGTCTGTTTTTCTTGGTAAACAGCACCATGGGGGTGGGGAAAGTGTCTTGATCCAGATCAGCACCACAATATGGGGGGGAGTGGGGATCTGATCTCTGCCATTCTGTGGTCCCACTGGCAATCTGAAGTTTGGAGTTGGAGACTATTTCCTTGGTGCTAGATTACAGAGCCTTGCTGTTACCTTTTTGAGCTCTGTCATATCTCTTTAATCACTGGTTCTTGCTGATCTTGAATTCCTATAAATACATTAATGGACCCGCAAGTTCCAGCCGCCTAAACAACAGATGAGATGCATCTGAATACATCAGATGAACCAGGGACTCCAGTCAATGGACCCAAGTGCTTAATTTCTGAACTGCCAAACAGCTTGCTACAGAAGGACCCACTGGTACTGCAGTTCCATCACAGCAGATCGCCAGAGGGCGCTACTGCAGTTACCTAATGCAGCAGGGATCAGATGACACAAGGGGGCCAACAGAGTTTAACCAGGTCGTACAAGTCTAGTGACGGGTCAGTTTCTTCAGCTTGAGGAAACTTGCAAGGCACAGATAGAGTTGCTCTCGAATTGTTTCCTGACTGACTGCCTACAGACCACCAGCCCTGATTGAGATTATATGGCCGAGACAAAACCAGAGTTGGGGGGAGGGGGCTTTATTAATATCTCCTTTATGCAACTGAGGGGAGGAGCTTTGAAAGGGGTTAAAGTGTATTCCCATTTGGGATGAAGGCAGGGATCAGTGCCTTCTGAACTGACTTCATTATCACAAAACCAAAACTACCTACATTTTTATCACAATGTCATCATACTAACTGTATGATCCCCGATTCGTTGGGATCAGCCAGCAAAAAGATGATTAAAAAAACCAACAGCGCCAAAACAGTTACTGAAGGGGGCTGTAAACAGATGCAAGAAAAATGCAAGCAGTTGAGAGGAACATTTTTGAGGTCCAAAAAGCTACCCTGTCACACCAAAACTGTGAAAACATCGACACAGCTCTTCCTATAGAGACCCCATTACCAAAACACATTCCATTCTTCCGATACTCTTTTCCCTATATCTAAGATGAGATAGATAGATGATTGCTCCTTGTTTTGCCTAGCAAATAGAAATTTAATACTGAATTATTGGAATCTTGAAGGGTACTGGTAGTTTGAGGAAACCCCACTACCTCATAGAATACATTCATCATATTCAGTCACATTCAGAGAAGAAAAACCGCTATGTGTTGTAGAGGAAAAACTGACTCGCATATCTTAAAGAGCAGAAATGGAATGAAAATTAACAAGAGAATATGAGAACTATTTTCAAATATTTGAAGATGGGTATATACATCCCAAGGGGAAAACAGAATAATTAGTCTTAGTAGAGGAAAAGATGTAACTGAAAGTAACAGGAAGAAATTAAGAAAATGTCAAAGTTTAGGCTGAATACCTGTAGATAAATTTTGCTAATGGTGAGATTTGCCAGACTGTGGAACGGTCTCCCATGGGAAGAGCTAAAAACATCATTATTTAATACATATGCCGAAAACCCTACTGCACAGAACAATCCTGCTATAAGCAGGGGCTAAAACAGATGTTCCAGATTCTCTCTCTGAATCTTACACCAAAGGTCATAACACAAAAGGCCCTCAGCTTTTGGGGGACCAAAACACGAAATGATCATCACACACAACCTGAAGGGACCAGATTTACGCACACAAGGACATGACGAGCCACTTGCACTTCTGCTTCATGCAGCAAATGGCTATAGAGGATGAGTAACCAAACACAGAGAAGGAAAATTCACAAGTTCAGTTACTGAAACCTTGGGACATGCTGCAGCCACAATTTCAAGAGCACATCGAAAAGAAAACATGTCCCTCACACTGACTCAAAGTTCCCCATGTGCTGTGATGTGCAGGTAGGTCCCATTCCTCCACTAACATGAACAGCTTGTGCAAGCAGAAGATTCTTAGCATACTAAAGCATCCATGGCTGTAACGAATCGCTGGATCAGGACAATAGTTTACATACTGGATTCCACTCTCTGCATGTGTAATGATTTTGGCTGCATATTCTCTGTCAGATGTGAATGCAATATGTAATATGTCATGCCTGGCCAATGCTTGCTAATAGCAGGAATGCCGATAGTTGTGATTGCCAGCATAACAAGAATGTGAGAAAACCCTTACTGGATCAGGCCAAAGACTCATCAATTCTGTATCTCACAGTAGCCAACTAGCTGCCTCTGGAAAGCCCACAAATAGAAGGGGCAGCAGGTATACTCCCTCCCACAACTGGTATTCAGAGGCATACTGCATCTGATCCTGGGGGCAATATATGCTCATAATGACTAGCAGCCATTGGTAGACATCCTCCACAAAGTTGTCTAATCCTCTTTAAAGGTTATATAAGCTACCAGCTCTCGCCACACCTTGCGGTAGTGAATTATAGCTTTATAGCTCATGTTTAAGTATCTTTACAAATGCAAATCCCTTCACATCTCACCACCTGATAATTCTCACCTGAATGCCTCCACTGAACAGTATTATGTCTGAGGTGAGGTGAGGTGACCTGAAAATCTGCACTGGCCATTTCACGCACGTAAATCGACATTGCAACTCTGAGCGATGAACGTCCATGAGTGAACTTAACCTCAGAAGAACTAGAAGAGGCTGTACTGATGCTTTCAGAAACATGCAAAATAGACACACTTAGGTGATTTTCACACATAGTAGTGTGCCCATGTTTCCCAAATATGCAGGTTCTGTCTCTATAGGAAAATATCATATGTGAACATAAGAACATAAGAAGAGCCCTGCTGGATCAGGCCAAAAGCCCATCTAGTCCAGCTTCCTGAGTCACACAGTGGCCCCACCAGATGCCTCAGGGAGCACACAAGGCAACAAGATAACCTGTTTCCCGTTGACACTCCCTTGCACCTGGCACAGAGAAAACCCACTTCTAAAACCAGGAGGTTGCTTATGGCTTGTAACCTGTGATGGTCTTTTCCTCCATGAATCTGTCCAAACCCCTTTTAAAAGGCATCTAGGCCAGATGCCATCACCACATCCTGTGGCAAGGAGTTCCACAGATGAATTAAACCCTAACTCTCCCTCCACTCAATTTTAGTGCATGTCCCCTGGTTCTGGTGTTGTGCGAGAGGGAGAAGAATTTCCCTCTATCCACTCTCTCCATCCCATGCATAATTTTATACGTCTCAATCATGTCCCTCCCTTCTAAGAAGAAGTTCTTAGAGAGGAAATCAGTCACACTCCTCTAGAACTGATCAAAAGGTAAGCAACTGTGACTATAAATTAAGTGTGAAAGTACTAAAAAGGAGGCAGGAAATTGATTCAAGACTCCATTATGGGAAGGAACGTCAAATACATCCATACTTTGCTTAAATTCCCACATTTGCTTTCCTTCCTGCAGTGTATTTTTTTTAAAACAGTCTAGCCACTGCTCAGTTTTTTCAACTGAGTGAAGCTTTCATAGTGTGTTCAGCATTATAGATGCAACTTAAATGTTCTCCATGTAGCTATAAAACTGAAGCATATGCACAGGAAAAACATATTGCTGATCATCACATGTATTTTGTGGATACATGTGCCAAGAAACTGAGATTGGCAACAGCCCCATCAAGTGAACAGAAGTTGGCAAACACACATTTATCGTTATGTATGTGAAATGCCCCTATGAACAACATCTACCACGTGGCACAATGCAGAATATATCAGGCCCCTTAAAAATTCATGGAGATGATATCTTTATCCCACTCCATCCCATGTATACAGGCAGAAAAAACATTCACTTTTCCCTTACTCTAGTCACCAGCTTAGATCCCGCAACCAGTTCAAATGAAAAAAGAAACAGAATGGCTCCAAAAATGCTTGGTACATTGATTTCAATGGAATTCTACTTAACATTTTCTGGATTGTATCCTATTATTCTGTTAACCATGTGGTACGGCCAAGTATCGGAGAATATACATGGGCAGTAAGAATGTTAATATGCGTAAGTGCATAACTAGGACTGCAATCCTAAACACAGTGACAAGGGAGTAAACCATTGAACACAGTGAGGTTTGCTTCTGAGTAGACACACACAGGCTTGCACTGTAAGGGATTATTCATGTTGACCCTTATTTCATATAGAGGTATCCGCCGTTCCTCACTCTACAAAATCTTAGTGCAACTATCAATTTATAGAGAACAAACCGAGTTTCTTCCGTCTTCAGTTGCCTGCTGTGCAGTGATTACCGTATTTTTCGCTCCATAAGACGCACTTCCCCCCCCCCCAAAAAATAGGGGGAAAATAGTGTGCGTCTTATGGAGCGAATAAAAAATGTAAAGGAAAATACTTACCGGGGCTTCGGAGAGGCCTGCAGAGGCTCGCGCAGGCCTCCCTGATCTTCATTTCGGCAAAAAACGGCCATTTTCGGCCATTTCCAGTTTTCGTGAAAACCGGAAATGGTCAAAAATTGCCGGGTTTTGCCAAAATGAAGATCGGGGAGGCCTGCGCGAGCCTCTGCAGGCCTCCCCAAAGCCCTGGTAAGTATTTTTTTCTTTTCATTTTTTTATTATTTTATTTTTATTTTAAAATAACATTTTTCCCTATTTTTTGCTCCATAGGATGCATGTGTCCTATGGTCCGATGCGTCCTGTGGAGCGAAATACACGGTACTTTGTTACTCATCATGTTACTCTGAGGTGGCAAAGATCTCTCAGTCAATTTCCTCCTTTGCAGGTGAAATGGACTTTCAAAAAGCTTTCCACCAAGTCTCTCACCAAAGGCTCTTGAGTAAACTTTACAGTTGTGGAACTAAAGGATAAGTCCTTTTATGGATTGGTAACTGGTCAAAGAATAGAAAGCAGAGAGCAGGAATAAATGGGCCGTTTTCACAGTGGAGAGAAGAAGTGGGGTCCCCCAAAGATCTGATCATCACATTTCAAGAAGGATATTGTAGAGCTGGAAAAGGTGCAAAGGAAGACAACCAAAATCATCAGAAGGTTGGAGCACCTTCCTTACAAGGTAAGGCTACAGCTTTGGGGACTTTTTAGTTGGAAAAAAGGCAATTAAAGGGGAACGCAATTGAGAGTTAGACCCAGACCATATGTGGTTATTCCATGGGAAAACACAACCATGAATCACATCCATGGGTTTCAGCTCACATGGGATTTGCAATCCAGAGCTTTCTTTGTGGTAGAAGCTGAGCTAGTCCCTCCTCCCACACTGCCAATCATCCTTCAGCAGACTTCCTGTGTCTGCATGTTTCCCAGCAGCACTTGCCAACCAAAAGAGGTGGGAGCTTCCAGTAAATGGAGCTCTTGCCAGCGATATCAATATTCACATGCTGTTTTCTGCGCCAGCATGCATAGGATCATGCTCTAAAGCAGGCACCCTCTCATCCCTCCCAACACCCATTCACACCCACACTGAGGCAAGCAGACAAAAACATTTCAATTTCATCCTCCTAGTCATTCACACTCTGCCACTACGTGAATTAAGCTGCAATCCAATCGGTACACACTTTCTGGGGAGTAAGCCCAACTGAACACAATGGGACTTACAGACTTCCATCTCATTCTCCTCCCCCCCATCCCAAACAGATAGAGCAGGGTTTCTCAGTCTTTATCCCCAATGTACCACTTCTTGTAGTCTAATTATTTTAAGAACCACCGGAAGTAACTAGCGATGAAATCATCACCAATTACTTCCAGGTTGGGAGGCCAAACACGACACTACAAACAGCAGTGAGAACCTCAGGGCGAGCAGGTGGGTTTTTCGAGCGTGCAAAAACTGCGCGCTGGAGCTCTGCCTGCTAAGCCTCCTACCACTGTTTACAGTGTCACATTGCTGTCTCGGTGCTGGGGGGGGGTTGTCCCCTGGGACCTGTGCATACCACTAGACCAGGGGTTCTCAACTTTTGGTGGCCCGGGTACCCCCTATCACGGTCCAATTTTCTGAAGTACCCCCTGCTAATTAATTGCTAATTAATTGGATCAATCAATTAATTAATTAGCTAATTAATCATTAAATAAAAAGTACTAAAAATTTTAAATGTGAAAAAATGTCTTACTTGAGTGTGAGTGTGTGTGTGTGTGAGACAGACAGACAGGGGGTTGTATTTACGTTCTAACTAACAAGTAATTAACTACTGATTGATGCTGATAAGAGGCAGGCTCTGGCGTACCCCCTGCCATTGGTCCGCGTACCCCTAAGGGTACTCGTACCACAGGTTGAGAACCCCTGCACTAGACAACAGCTCAAATACCACCACCAGTGGTATACGTACCACAGGTTGAGAAACACTGAGATAGAGGAAAAGATCAAACAAAAGCTGCTCATGCTGCAGTCTCTCCTCATTGCCACAAGCAAGGGAGACATATGGCTGCCTTTTAAAGCCAAAACCAAGGAGGAGGAGGAGGAGGAGCTGGGGCAAAGGGCTTCCCAGGAGGAGCATCTAGGATGCTGTCTTACTACCGAACTCATGGATATTAAAAATCAGGTGGGCTTTGCAATCATATGTTCAAAAATCCACGTGGAATTCTCCTAACTCACAGTTTACGAGGGGGATGAGTGAGTAAGAGATACTTGGATATTCTATGGCACAAAACCCATGGGATAAGGAAACCCACGTGGGTATAGCTTCCTAACATGCACTTATTCTGTAGAAAATGCCCACTACCCCATGGGGTTGTGCACATTTGGTCTGGCCTTATAAAATTATGCACAGTGTGAAGAGAGTAGAGAAAGAAGTTTTTCTCCCGCTCTCACAATACTAGAAGCAGGGGTCATCCAATGAAACTGGCAGTATACTTAGAACAGACAAAAAGAGGTACTTCTTCACACAAAGAAGGATTGTGTGGAATTCATGGCCACACGATGTGGTATCCTTAAAAAGAATTAAACCTAGACTAACATGCCAGAGCAGTTAATCTATCTCAGACTGTATCAAGCCTTCGTAGCCAGTCATTATTTGTGATCAGCACCAAACCTGGTCTCCCTAAACTAATCTCCAAGTACATCTCTCCAGCCCTGGGGAAAGGGATGGGGTCAAATACAGTACATTGTTTTAGAGCTTCTGAAGCACAGCATGAAGCCAGAGAGGAGGGAAAGGACCATCACCAGAGAGGGAGGGGTAGTCACCATGGTGACCATGCCGATGGAATGGCATGGTTGTCATACCTTCTGACAACCACTAATATGCATTCTTCCAGTTGAAGTTTAAGTGAAGTTTAGTACCATCAGCCAAAATGTGCATTTGCACATGGAGAACACCGAACGCAATACACCCACCCCCAGGAGAGAGACAGAGAAAGAGAGACATCCTGCCCTTAACAGAGTGTGGTCCAGCTGCATTGCAGCAGATGTATGGATCCCTGTCAGCTTAGAACAGTACCACATTGTTGAAATTGCACGTTGAGGGCTACACTGTGAGATCAACTCCAGATTTAAATTGTATAAGCTCTATAATACAGACCACCTGCTGTTGCAAAACAACTAAAGATTCCAAGTACCATGATGAATACCAACATGCTGTTTACACGCCGCAAACCATCCTACAACCGAAACGCATGCCATGCCGGTCATGCTAGAAGAAGAGTGCAGCTAATAGCCTCAGAACATAAAGAAGGCAGCAAAACAAGCGAGGTGGTTTTGAAAAAGCCAATGACATAAAATGGCCAAATTCACAAAACAAACTCAAATGTTTGTCTTTGAAGTTAGGAATTTCCACATTCAAAACCTATACAGTACTGCCTTGATAAGACAGCATATTTTCCTTGCTTCCTTCCTAAATTTAGTATCTATATCGCACCATCTGAGCACAGAGTACTTAGGTCCCTGCTCCAGGGAGCTTGCAATATAAAATTTGTCACACAGGAGGCAACAGAGGGAGGAGAGGAAGACAGAGGGGATGGTAAACTGGATTAAGAAAGGGTGCTCAGTTCCACATATTTACAGTTCAATCCTATGCGTGTCGACTCAGAGGTAAGTCCCATTGAGTTCAATGAGGCCTTCTTCCAGGAAAGGCTGTATAGGATTGCAGCCTTAGGCTCAGCTTTACAATGGGGTGAGAGTTTTTCACACATTACACAGGTTAACAAGAATTTGGAGAGAGTACCATAGCTCAGCAGAAGAGCATATGTTTTGTACCTTTAGAAGAGCAACGTTCTGGTCCTGACATCTCAGGCAGAACATTTAGGAAATTGCCTGCCCAAGAGAGCCACTGTTAGAGCAGAGAAAACCAGGCGGGAATGAGCTGGCTCAGTATAAGGCAGCTCCTTATAACTCTCTGTAAGCAAGAAGAGCTGAAACAACCTAGCACAAGTGTTGCCAAGTCATGAACAATTTTTCTTTTAAACCCAATAAAGAATGAATAAATCTTGGAAAACGTTGTTCACAGCAGTTTTTACAATACAATACAAATATTGTGAACGTACTTGGGAGGTTGATGCATGCCCTTCCCCCCCACCACCACCTGACACCACTAAAAACTGCAAGTTACACAGAGTCCTCCCCACCCCTGTCCTTTTTGCAAGTACATTCAGGCAATCGCACATCAATTATTCTGGTCAGGTAAGTGGAAGAAGCAGAAGCGGCACATGGAATTCTAGACCTCCTGGGCAGAATCTTTTCCTGTTTTATGACGACAATACCGTTCTACTGTCCACATTGAAGCACAGACAAACTAGCAAAGTTCACAGAATAATTCCAGCGAGGCTTTAGCAGTAAGCACTTGTGGAGCAGTGAATGGAAAACATCACTATGGCAAGTGTCTTCAAAGCCAAGTGAGAGACCGGTATCATGGTAACATGGAGCCATTGAAAAAAGAAGGCTTGGCAAGACTTTCATTAATCTCTGGGGTCTGGAAAACAGCACAGAGAGGAAGAAGAGCCATAATGCACTGGAGAGCTCACACACTTCCATTCCAACAGCCGACAGCTTGAGGAGTGTGGCCAACAGTGGCTACAGAAATCAGCAGCTTGTTTCTAGTTCACAAAAATCTATGTGCAAGTCAGATTTCCCTTCCTGGCACAATCCACATTATCCTGCCTAAAGACCTCTGTTGTATTCATTCTTCTTTCTTTCATAGTTTGAAGACACAGGCTGTAGCCACGTTGCTGAAGTTTAGCAGGTCTCAGTCTGGTCAGTACCTGGGTGGTTGACCATCTGAGAATTTCATGTAAGCCCCTTTCAACTCCCAGATGGCAGAAAGGCAGGATATAAATGTCACATACAGACCCATTTATTCCCTGCTTTTCTTCTATAGGAATCAAGGCAAAGTACACAGGGTTCCCAGATGGCTTCCCATCTAGGCACTGACCAAACCAGAGGTGTCGTCAGGGATGAGGTGTTGGGCCCCTGGGCGGCGGGATTGGGCCCTGGGCGGCAGGGGGTTGTCACGGCGGCTGACGGCGCGAATCATCCTGTTCGTCGGGGCGAGCACGGAGCGTCAGCGGCGGATTTGGCCCTCCCACCCGCCCTACGCCTCAGTATGCTCAATAATGGCTGCAGCCGTTATGTCACTTCCGGTGCGAGGGGGGGCAGTCGGGGAATCACCACTGGACCAAACCCAGATCTGCTTAACTTCAGCATGGTGGAGTATCATGCACCTTCAGGCTATAGAATGGGATTAAAAATCTGGCATGTTGGAAGCACAATGTTAGTAGCACAGTGGAGCATTTACCATCTCAATTTACTAGTAACTTTGCAGAAGCCAAGAACCTCAACAGTTGACAGCTAAGGTGGTCATTGGTCAAAGGCAACTGATCTTGAGACTGAAGGCAACTGAAAGTGTCTTTAATATTGGAAATCAAGTTCAGGGAATGAAGTATCACTACAATACCAAAGCAGATTCCACTGTAGTTTCCACTTGGCCTGACATGGCAGGTGGTCCGTTCAGCTTATCGGTCATAAAAGATGTGCAGGCCAAATATAGCCAAGTATACCCAATAAGCTATTGGTGACGTTTATATAGGCTGGATTAGATTGCAACACAAAACTGTGAATTGCAAAAGTGTGTACGCTTTTGTATTCCATCTACTCAGGTTTCAGTTTCATAAATTCACCCCATTTCCATTGTGCAGCAGTCCTCTTGTTGCAGAACAATAGCCTCAACTGTGTTTTGTCAATGGTCTAATCCAGTGGTTCTCCAAGTGGTGGGTTGTGACCAGAGGCGTCGCTGGAGCGTGGCGGGAAGGGCAGACCGCCTGGGGGTGACGCACGCAATGGGTTATGCGCGGTCGCGCGCGTGCACCCGCGCGTCGCGCGCAGGCGGTCCGCCCTTCCCGCCGCGCTCCAGCGACGCCTCGGAGGAGGCCTCGGAGCGTCCGCCCTTGGCGGAGCTCCAAGGCCTTCTGAGGGAAGCCCGATGCGCGACGTCATATTTAGAAGGTTTAGCGCATGCGCAGAACGTTTGAGGGCAAATTTGCCCTCAGAAACGTACTGCGCATGCGCGAAACCTTATAAATATGACGTCACGTATCGGGCCTCCCTCAGAAGGCCTTGGAGCTCCGCCGAAGGCAGACGCTTTGAGGTCTCCTCCTGCCCAAGACAGCTGGCCGGAGAGGATGTCTCCGGAGCCGGCAGCAGCGGAGGCTCCGCTGCTGCCGGCTCCGGAGACATCCTCGCCGGCTGGCTGTCGGGAGGCACGGTTCTCATTAGGGTGGCGCGTGCGCCCTCGCACAGGGCGGCGCGCACCCTAGTGATGCCGCTGGTCGTGACCCACCATTGAGAACAAAAGCTGGTGAGGGTTTGTTTGCCATCTTTCTATCATTGTAAAGAGACAATCAACACAGCTTACGCAGTAAAAACATAAGCGTATGACCCCCCAAAAGGGCAAAATACTAGAAGCAACAGTGTATAGTAGGTAATAGGGTGGAGTAAGATCCCCATCTCCTGCCAACCTAGCAGTTCGAAAGCAAGAAATTGCAAGTAGATTAATAGGTACCACCTCAGCGGGAAGGTAACAGCGTTCTGTGCACCCTGGCATTGTCATGCCAGCTACATGACGATCAAGGTTGCAAGGTGTTAATTCTAACCACAGAGGAATAAAGATGTGATGTGTGTATAGTACAGAAAACCGTTTGACAGCTAATAATTCATTTGACCCATGTTGAATACATGCTAATTAATAAAATATAAATACACAAAGTTGGAAGAGCTTCAGGGGTCATACAGCCCAACTGCTGAACCAACAGCATCGCTTATACCCCTAACAGACCGGCCCACATCATCCAGATTACAGGGTATCACAAAACGTGTTCATGTCTTCACAAGAAATGCATGGTATGAATCACTGTGCAGAAGCTACAAGCACAGTTATGTGGGCAGCTTCTGCAGGAGTACCCTTCCTGCCTTGTGAGTTTAACAGTCAATGTATTTTTCACCTGATTCCAGGCAAACAGAGGCCAAAAACAAGGAATGCAAACACTCAAAATTAACATAATTAACAGCGCAATCCTATCCAATTTACACCACCGGTGTAACCCAGCAGTGCAGCGAGGAGGCCCCAGAACGGAAAGGGGATTCAAATCCCCTTTGAATCCCCCTTTGGAGAGGATTTGAATCCCCTTTCCGTTCTGGGGCCTCCTGTTCCCGCTGCACCGCTGGGTTACACCGGTGGTGTAAGTTGGATAGGATACAACTCAGTTATGCCGGTGGTGTAAGTTGGATAGGATAGCGCTGTAAAGACACTTAGTAAAAAGCATAGGACACAGTTTAATCTGGCATTCCTTTCATATATCACCCCAGTTCAGTTTTAGAACCAATGAAGATTCTTCCTCCTGCGATTCTTCCGGAGGAGATTATTTCTTTTGTTACTCAAGTCTAGCCTACTCCCATTTGTTGGCCATGTCCAGCCTTAACAAGCAAAACATTTAACCTTTTTAACATTGCTAGTAACAGGTGCCAATGAGCTCAATAAAAGCACGCAGGAATCAGTCTTACCTAACTGCAAAATCAATTCCACCTGTCACAAAGTGGTAATAGCTGGTTCTGCAAATGTACAGCATGCTCTGCTACTCTTTATCTTGACCCAGAATCTTACACACACACACACACACACACACACACACACACGAACAAAAAAACAGAGATTACTACTCTACTGAAACATTTTCTTTGTGAATTATATTGCATTTTTTATGTAATGCTTTTCTACTGAGAAACCAAACGGCAGGACTATGGTGTTCTATGGTTTGGAAAAGCCTCCACAGGACATGATAGTGGACAGCTCCATCTCAAACCTCACTACCCCTAAAAGCCTAAAATGGGGCAATTCTCTCAATTCCCCAGCAAACATCTTCAGTCTCTAAATGGGTTGCTAATTTTTGACGCAAGCCCTACAGCTGTGCCTTTGAGAGTGACTAGATATGCAGCTATTAGCACGTGATAAATTATAATAGGGGTATGGAGATAATCCCCCCATTCCACACACATGCACTGAATATGCAGAGATGGGAGCTGGAGGCGATGCACATAGCTCTGTACACACACACACACACACACACACACAGAGCCCCTATAATAGGAATGCTGAATGTGCGGATGTCACACTCAGGACCACCAGCCATGATCCTTCTCCCTCTCCAAATGTACTGTACATGCACAGCAGGGGGACAACATCTGCATATATTTAATATCTAGCTCCATGTGATGACAAAGCTTTGCCTGCTGGGTTCTGCACAAGTTGCTGTTAAAGGCCCAAGAGCCGGCAGGCCATTTTTTCTCGTCATTTGGCAATTTTAGTCTCTTTCTTATAGGTGAACAAAAACAACAACAGTTGCCCCTGAGGGCAAGTCACAGAGCTTTGACAGACATGAGGTCCAGATAACATTTTGGTTTCCAATACTATTTTTTAAAGAAAAGAGAGGAACAACTTGGGCAAGAGTTCCATTCCTGCAATCTGCAGGAGCCTGTGGCTATAATTTCTCCACAGAACTTTTGATTGCCAAAGACTGTGTCTCTGAAAATTACTCTCAGTTAAGACTTAACCAAACAGGGGCACGTTGTGTGAAAATCTTTATCACCACCTCCACCACCACCACCCATGAATAGCATCCCCTATGTCATCAATTGTCTAGGGGCCTGTGAAGATTTTTTTTTAAAATTTCTGAAAGCAAGAAGTATCTCTCTCACACACACTCTTTTCTGGCTTTGGAACATCATGAAATAACCAAATCTGTGACAATATAATCATGTTACCACACTGCCTATGCCCTATGCAAACCCTAAGATCACCTCAGGAAAGACTCCTTTTTAAAAAATGGCACCAAAGCCTCAGGGGCCACGTTCTGTTGTCAACCATGTATTCCTAGCAAATATCCTTTAAACACACACAGTCATTACAAACTGCTTGGATATCCTCAGATTATGAAAGCTATTCAAGAAGAAGACAAAGAAAAGACTGTCTTTGCCAAGTGTGCATATTATCTAGTCCTCACAAGCAGATGGCAGGGATGGATACAACAAACCATCAACAGCTGCTGCTCCTCACATCCATTTATTCCACCTATATAGTGGAAATATTTACTTAGAAGGTTGGTTCCACTGGACAAACCAGGTGCTTCTAAGAACAAATATTCAATTATGTATCAATACATGCTACGTATTCAGTATATTTACTTGTTCTTATTGAAGGATCTAGGTATGTCAGCTAAAGAAAATTGATTCTAGTGGTTGTTTTGCAGTGGCGGAACTGACAGTTTTCTACTGTCGCCAATACCTCAAATATCCAAACAGCTAGTCAAGGACATCCACGACCAAGTCAGATCAATAAAAATGCTTTTCAGAATGTGCATATTGTTTCACCCACCATGGAGGAGCCACCAGACTGACCCACTCAAACCTACTCACTCAAACCCACCCAACAACAAAATTGCGATCAACATTGAAGGGTGGCACCTTTCTCCTGACAGAAGCTTTGCATCTTTAAAAGCTACACCATGGTTCTTCAGTAGGTGTAGCATCCCCATTCCACCACTGTCTCTCCATGATTCCGTATGCATTTATTTTTCACATTTTTATGCCACCTTTCCTTCAAGGAGCTCAGGGTGGCATACATAGTTCTTTCCTTCCTTTTCTCCTCATGACAAACGGGTGAGGGAGGTTAAGCTGAGATGGTGATGGGCCCAAGGTCACCCAGGAAGCTTCATGGCTGAGCGGGGATTTGAACCTGGATCTTCCAGGTCTAAGTCCAACTCCCAAATCACTACACAATCCTGGCTCTACAAAGATCAATCTATTAAAAACCCCGAGATCTAGAAAGCAATTCGTAACAGAAGCCAAATACAACCAAGAAGTGACTGAGGATTAGATGAGGGCAGGGACATGACTGTACAGAAGGTACAACAAACCAAAGGCACATCTATTTGAAAAATTGACATTGGATTTATGCTGGTTTAACTGTCATGGTTTCCCTCAGTGAATCCTGGGACACTGTCATTTGAAGAGGATACTAAGACTTCTCTGTCAGAGATCCTTTTGCTCCCCAACGTAACTAAACTGGCAGAGTTCCCTAGGAACAGGAGTTGCTATTAAACCAGTTGACATCCACAGCGTAAAATGAGATATTTCCAGTGATTTCAAAAGTGAGCAGCGATGGTACAATTACCGGTAGTTGAAGAAAAATAAATCAACCACTAGGGGTCTCTCAGTTGGGCAGAGCGCAGCCAAGCAGAGCATGGTTATTAATGAGCAAAGCAGAAAGTGTTGGAATTCACGCTGAGTGGAGCCATGCACATTAAGTGTTAAATAATGAACTTTTTAAGAACCCTTCTATTTGGAAATATATCTTTTCACTTTTCAACATTTTCCAAGGGAATCCGTTTGACAACAATGTGACAAAAACAGTAAATTTCAAGACAATCAAATTCCTTATTCATGAATCAAGTTAGCATAAGCATTAGACTGCAATCCTATGCACACTTTCTTGGGAGGAAACCCCACTGAACTCAATGGGATTAACTTCTGAGTAGATATGCACAGAGTTGCACTGTTAGAAAGATACGTGAAAAGTGCTCATTCATATAGTACGTACAAGGCATATTACTGTTCTTATTTTATATATCATCAGTCACATTCTATATATAAACATATTAAAACTGACACACAAGCTACAAGACACAATTATCAAAAGATCAGACAACTGTTATTTAAAATATATATATTGTACATTCACTCTCAGTTTACCAGAAAAAAACTTCTAGTGTTTCATCAAACTGAGAGGACCTGATTGCTTTCCACAGTTGGCTGGAAACAGGCCTTTACTAATACTCCGCCACTGATCCATAGGCGGCCTTGAGCAAATCACTTAAGCTGCTATTACTTCCACTTTTCCCATCTGTAAACATTAGTCCTGAGGGATTTAACTAATGTCAGCAAACAGCTTGAGGAAAACAGCCAAAAACATATTTCATTTAGGCAAGAAAGCTAAGACGACAGACCATTGCAGGAATTTGTATAAGATGTTCCTATCATCTTCCTCACTTTGAACACAGCCACACAAAATATGTTGGGATTGGGGAGGAAAGAAATCTTCACTGACGCATGTATCTTTCCTTTTTTCATTTGCCTCCATTTCCTAACAAAAGGTTGTTGCAGCCAACTCAAATATTCCTCGCTGACCATTTATCAGCATACACCAGCACTTTTCACAGCCTAACACCGCCTGGCTTTGTGTCAGTGGCAAAGCCACATTTTCTTTTCAAGCTGGGATTCAATTATACAGGTTTACAAATACAGAGAGCAGAGATTTTTACCCCTGGACTGACAGACCCTTTTTCGGCTGGAGCAAAAGCAACATGTAAGTGACAAGAGGCCTCTAGTCCCACTTTCTCCCCGACATGCTGGTTCTTCTATGCCAAGGGAATACTTTTGTGTTGAGGACCAGTCGCTCATGTGAGCTAGACCCAGGTTGACCACCTGAGTGACAACTAGGCTTCAGCTGGAACAAGGAGGGCCAATGGCACTCCAATGAAGACAGCCAGGTCTGAAATGACTGTTGCGCTGAGGAAATCCACAGGGGCCCATTCCTTTCCTTTCTTAAAATGGATGCTGCTGTCGAACCCAGACAGCTCGCAAATGCATCTGCAGTTTCCGTTTTGCGAACAGAGCCAAAGTTGTGAGTAAAATATCTTACCGCATCAATCTGCTTTGAAGTGCTTCCTACAATCATGATAATCTGTTCCAGAAGTCAGTCATGAGGAAAGCACCATTCGAAAGCCGCGTGCCAAGTGTACTTCCAAATGTACTTTCTGCTACACCTCAATGGCAAACGCACTGTAGCACCGCTCACTTTTCATCTGGCTTGGCTGGCTCTGATAAGCATGCAATTTTTCATGATCTATTGGCTTTTAATTATGTCTATCAGCCCAGCGTAACCAAGAGGTGTGTTAGCTTTCCCACTGGAAATAAATAGACGATGCCTAAATTATCTCATTGCATTTTAAAAGCATGCTGTTACAGCAAAGAATTCTCCTCTAAATCTTGCTGCTGGACTCAAGCCATAGAGAGGAAATAGCAGCCCTTCAAGATCACAATGTATATTTGTGATCCAAAATGGTCCATGTTTGTCGGGAGACAATCAGGGCCCACGAGAGGGAGGTAAAGGGGGTAAATTGTACCCGGGCCCAGGGTCAAAAAGGGGACCCGGGAACCCAGAACATTTTCCTATCACACCCAGACTCAACCTGGATGAAAAGGAAGGCCAGGTCTACCAGGCAGGTGGATCTGGGCTCTGCAGCAGAAAGCCTGGTAGACCTGGGCTCTGGAGATTTTTCCAGTTGTTACTGCCCTCTCCCGCACTGTTTTGCCCCCTCCCCGCCCCCGTTTCGCCCACCCCATTGCCACTCTCCTCTCACCCCATTTCACTCCTCCCCCATTGAGAAGGGGCCCAAAAAACTTTGTACCCCCCGATAAAATTCCTCTCGGAGGCCCTGCGGACAATACATAAAAATAAGGAGAGTTCTGTGAATTACTCTCTCTCTCTCTCTCTCTCTCTCTCTCTCTCACACACACACACACACACACACACACACACACGTACGTATTCAGATTCAATTGTTTTTCAGCTAATTAAAAGGTGGTCTGGAAGTGGGATCACCACTTGTATATATTCTCATTCCCACACTTGCCTCCAGTAAACAGGTTTTTCAGATTTTTCTATTGTTTAAAAAAATCTATAGAGCCTTTTGATCAGAGACAAATAGCGTTTGCTTCTTGTTTGCTCAACCCTTGCCCTTCACGACTAATAACATCTGGCAGAAGGGGATTGACTGGTTGGTTCCAGAAAATGAGTAATGCCTCCTTGAGAGAGGGGACGATCTCAGCTGCCTTGAAAGAGGTGGTTGTGTGATGGCTCCTTTAGGGGCCTTCTTGAAAGCTGTAGATTGTATAATTTAGTATTTAAAAAGGAAGAAGCTATCAGTGACTTTAAAAGCGAAATAACATTTGTGTGTGTGTGGTGGAAAGAACAAAGGGAATAGATGCGACTCCTGTTTGGGAACATTTAAGGCTTATATGTCTTTCTATCAATACCAGTACTGTACAGTATATACGCGGACCTCTTGCTAGGGGTATGCCAAGCCCTGCCCCTTATCTGCCCCATCAGCAGCTAATTAAGTGTTAATTAACATGGATTTTAAATTGTAATTATTTTCGGAGCCCTTCTGTCTCTCTGATTTTGGTTTTGGGCTTATTTTTGTACTTTGGTGAGGTGGGGGAGGGAGGAGCTGATTTTGGGAAGTTTGACTTGGAGAAAAAAAAAGAGATCCTTGCATCTCTCTCTCTCTCTCTCTCTCTCTCTCTCTCTCTCTCTCTCACACACACACACACACACACACACACACACAGACAGATTTAAAATTGAAATTGTTTTAGTACTTTTTAATTTAATGATTAATTACCTAATTAATTAATTGATTAATCCAATTAATAAGCAGTTATTAGCAGGGGGTACTTCAGAAAATTGGACCGTGATAGGGGGTACCCGGGCCTCCAAAGGTTGAGAACACCTGAGTTAAACCATAACTTTCAGGTTTGGGTAACAAACCAGGATAACTTCATGAGTGGAGTGTGAGAAGGAACAATGAGGAGGGAGTATGCAGACTCAACACACCATCTCATGCTCAACTCAAAGTGCACAATTCAAAGTGCTAGTTTTGACTTTTAAAGCCCTTAACGGCTCGGGTCCAGGGTATTTGAGGGACCGCCTCCTTCCTTATAATCCGACCCGCACTCTGAGGTCATCAGGGGGGGCCCTGTTAACCGTGCCGCCATTGACGGAGGTGAGGGGGATGGCGGCGTGGAATAGGGCCTTCTCGGCTGTGGCGCCCCAATTGTGGAATTCCCTCCCCCTGGAATTAAGAACGGCTCCCTCTTTGGAGACCTTTCGGCAGGGCCTTAAGACATTTTTATTTAGACTAGCATTCGATGTCTGACATGGTGGGCTGACTTTTAACTTTTAACTTTTAACAAATGGCTTTTAACAAATGTAAATATAGGTGACCCACTGGGGGTGCTTGTTTTAATTATCTGTTAATTATTTTAATGTACAGGTATGTTATTTTAATGTTGTAAGCCTCCTTGAGTGCCCTAAATAAATAAATAAATAAATAACTGAACAGGGCTTGTGTCTGCGAAACACTGCTCAGTGGTAGAGCGCACACTTTACATGCAGAAGGTTCCAGGTTCAATCCCTGGGGTCTCCAGGTAAGGGGAGGAAAGACTTCTGTCTGGAACCTTTGGATCAGTGTGTAGACAATACTGAGTTTGTCAGTGGCGTTCTGAGACCTCCCGGCACCTGGGGGGATGGGGGTTAGAGCACCCCCGTCGCAGTGTCAAGCCCGGCTGGTGCGCCCCCCCGGAAGCTGGCGCACCCACAGCCCGTTTGCCCTCAGAAAGGTTCTGCACATGCGCGAAAAAACGAATAAAAGCCGCATCGACGCATTGGGCCTTCTCAGAAGGCCCTGACCGCCGAACTGGGCGGTCACTCTGAGGAGGGCTTGTCCCGGCCTCGGAGCGGAGCCTCCGGAAGCCGGTGACGCGTCGAGTGGGCGCACCGCTTCAGGCGGGCGCACCAGCCGGGCTCCGGTGCCACACCACACCGCCCCAAGCCTGGCTGCCGCACCCCCGGAAGCACCGTGCCCACTCGGCACCTGGGGTGCAGCGCACAAGCTCCCCCCATTGTAGGACGCCACTGGAGCTTGTCGGAGCAATGGTCTGACTCAACCAGGGTTGGGGTGCAGTGTGTGGTAATGTTTTAATACGACTAAATATCATCAATGTCAGGGGTGGGCAATTAATTTTCCTAAGGAGCCACATGAGAAACTGGGACTGTTGTGGAGGGCTGGACCAATAGGTTAAACGGCCCCTCCGCAGCGCCCACACGCCCCCGCCCCAGCCATTACCTTCATTAGCTGCTCTGTGTCTTCCTTGTAACATATGCTATAAGCAGCAGCATTCTGCTTATAACATCTGTTAAAGGAAGACACGGAGCAGCTAATGAAAGTAAAGGAATAGCCGTGGGGGCACATGGGGGGGCATTATTTTACCTTAATTAGCTGTTCCGTGTCTTTCTTTAAACCTCATGCAGGCCGGTCAGGGACAGCCAAAGGGCTGAATGTGGCCCTGGGGCCGTACAATGTCCAGGTCTGATCAATGTGGTATACTACAAATAATCTATGGTTTTAGAGGAAAAAGATAAAATATAAGATGTTCCATGAATCCCTTAATGATCTGGAAGTATCCAGAGCACCAATAACTGCTGAAACTACAAAGGTATAGGCCCCATCAGCCCCCTGGATGGGAGACCACTAAGCCCCATATTAAGATCATGGCATCTGGTCCCATCAATTCCTGGCAAATAGAAGGGGCAGAAATGGAAGCAGTAACAGATTTTACTTTTCTGGGCTCCAAGATCACTGCAGACGGAGACAGCAGCCATGAAATTAAAAGACGCTTACTCCTTGGAAGGAAAGCTATGGCAAACTTAGACAGCATAATAAAAAGCAGAGATATCACCATGCCAACAAAAGTTCGTATAGTCAGGGCGATGGTGTTCCCAGTAGCAATGTATGGTTGCGAGAGTTGGACCATAAGGAAGGCTGAGCGCCGAAGAATAGATGCTTTTGAACTGTGGTGCTGGAGAAGACTCCTGAGAGTCCCTTGGACTGCTAGGAGATCAAATCAGTCAATTCTAAATGAAATCAAGCCTGACTGTTCCCTGGAAGGACAGGTACTGAGGCTGAAACTCAAATATTTTGGCCACCTAATGCGAAGAGAGGACTCTCTGGAGAAGACTCTGATGCTGGGAAAGATTGAAGGCAAAAGGAGAAGGGGAAGGCCAAGGATGAGATGGTTAGACAGCATCACCGATGCAACGAACATGGAAATGAGCAAACTCAGGAAGATAGTGGAGGACAGGAAGGCCTGGCGGGATATGGTTCATGGGATCACGAAGGGTCGGACACGACTTAACGACTGAACAACAACAAAAGAGCAGCCCATTAAGTAAAATAAATGTTTTAAAAAGTAAAGCAGGCCTTATCCCATAAGTCTACTATTACATTCCTAATGAGAGCTGGGGTCAACTCAAGTTCTATACAGTATTCATGCGTGTTTCAGAAAGTAAGGATAGAACAGCTGCGCATATACTGTGCATGTCAAAAATTGCTGGTACTTTCCGAAACACCTTACAGCTTACCAGAATTGGTACAGACCCACAGTGCCACATTCTTCTCACTCATGGAGGCATTTCCCAGTACTCATGGAGGCATTTCCCAGTAACCTCTCCCCAGCTCTGCACAAGGCAGAAGTCTGATGCCAGAAGGAAATTCTCTCTCTCACACACACACACACACAATCTCTCACAATATCTCTCTCTCTCTCTCTCTCTCTCTCTCTCTCTCTCTCTCTCTCTCTCTCTCTCACACACACACACACACACACACACACACACACACTTTCCTCAAACACTCAGGGAGAGGAGCTGGATCACAGCTACAATGTCCCCAAGAACCAACAAAATAATATGTGAAATGTTGCCCCATGACTCCTGGAAGTATTTTAAAATTTTGAACGCTTTTGCAATGGAACTGCACCACTGCAATTGTTCTCGGCCAGAAACAGACGTTAGCACACTATTTCCAGGCCTCTTCAAATTAACTTGCTCCAGCTATTCTCAGTAGTGCCATCATTACGGGAAATTGTGTCCAAATGAAGAATCAATAAATAAATATTAAGAAGGAATTTAAAGAAAACAAAGGGCCGTTAACATTGCGGTAGTATAATGAACACATAATTCTCAAAGGCAGTGTAGCAGAGCCTGGTCTCACAAGGCAACTCAAAGACAAGTTGAAGAGCCTATTCCAGACATAAAATGTTTCAGTATTTCAAAGACACATGCAAGGGAACAAGCACCATTTACAATACTATGCTTTATGTTCCAGTACTGAGCCATAGGCAAATACAGTGTAGAGCTAGTAAGTTACTCTCCAAGGAAAAATACTGTATTTCTTATGAGCAAAAAATGCTTAACTGTAGAAATATATCACTCACTTGTACAGATTTCAAGAACAGCCCAAGCCATTTACAAAAGCAATTTGCCAAATTCTGCAAGGCCTTCTGGAGCTTGGAAAACACACACACACACACACACACACACACACACACACACACACACACACACACACACACACACACACACACACACACACACACACACACACACACACACACACACACACACACACACACACACACACACAATAAAATTGCCCCAGATTCACCTGTTCAGCAAATGACTTTACTAAATCCACTCCAGTTAGTCAGTGCAACAACCAAGAAAGTGACACCACTTCACTACATCCCTGAATTGTGTTAATTCAGCTATTCACATACATAATGTTTTGGATACAAAAGTTCACCACAGCTATGTAAGCTATGCTGTGGCTGGCCAGATCCACAGAAAGCAACACCCTCGCATCTCTATCTCTGTGTTCCAGTGGATATGTACACACATGATCGTATTGACAGTTCCTGGACTGCACTTCTTCAGTTTACAGGCTGAGGATTGTACAAGTGAATGGATCCCCAATTTAAATATAAAATAAAAATTACCTCCCTGCTTATAGAAAACTCAATGCAACAGAGAAACAGCCTAGCCTTCACACAAGCATGCTAGTTGAAAGATGTAGTGACTTTCTCCCCCTACGTAAGAGATTTAAACATGCAATTCCCAGCATCCCACATACACAGATTGCCTCGAGGTGGTACGTTCAGGAACAGTTTCACCATATGATCTACTCTTTGAGTAGACTGGGCCCAAGTGTGAAAGACAGAAGCAATACATCTTCACACTGTTATTTGTGGCTCACTTGCATCCCTTTATCTTAGTGAAGAAATAAGGAAAGCAGCATCGCAGCCCCACTTGAATTTTCCCCACAGAAAACAGCATGCACTCATGTATGCTCCAGGGAAATCAGGCTCCACTCACTTCTACTGTATTAACTCTGCCTTACCATCCAAAATAATCTCAAGTGATTAACAATAATCATACAAACATTAGAAACACCTATTGTATCTTGAAACATAAAAATCAAACCAAAGTAGCAGAGAGTACAATAAAACCAACCAGCTTGCACTTCCCCAAATGCTTTCTAGAACAACCAGACAGCTGTGGAGTTAGGTGGATTTATTCTGGGACAGGTTCTACAGTCCTGGCACCATGACCAAAATGGCCTATCTTCTCTGTCCTCCACCACCACACCTCAGCAATGGGGGTGGGTGGGGATGTAGTAGGGCCACAGATGTTGATCCGAATGTTTGGGTAGATACATATGGGAATACGGTTATAAACCATAAATACACCTCAGTCTATTCTAGCACTCTCCCCACTGTTGTCCTCCATCTGCCATTAGCCATTCCAACTGGTAGAACAGGTTGTGCACTCAGTCCCAGTCCCAAAGTCAAGCCAAAAGCCAGATTGCAACGGATCCAGAAAATCAGTTTCTTCCAGGCAGCCCTGGAGCTGGGTCACCAATATACACTCAAGCACCTTGTCCAGAAATGGCAGACTAGAGACTGACCAATCGTTCTCAAATATATTCAGGTCTAGGGAGGGCTTCTTAAAGAGGGGCCAAACCACCAACAACTTCAGGGTAGTTGGAACAATCTCTCAAGTGACTACACTACCCATCAATTAGGCCAGTGTGTGTCCCCCCTCCCCTTGGCTACTTTTACCAGCCAGTACAGGCAAGGATCAAGCACACAGATGGACAAGGGGATGTTTCCAAGGATCCAATCCATGCCCTCAGGCTGCACAAGCTTAAAAGAATTCAAAACAGGCCAAGCAGCTGCAGCGATACGAATTGTAGGACTAGTCAGATCAGCGTCTAAGTCATGACAGATAAGAGTAATTTTATTTGCAAAGCATTGCACAAACTGGTTACAGTGTGCCACTGAGGAGTCCAGATCATCGTTCTGAAGATCAAGATGTAACATGCCTTGGACCAGGGGCTACCCTGGACAACTCTACGCAGGCACAATAGGGACAGAAAAATACGACTTCTTCACTGCCACAATAACCATGGAGTGCTCCTAAAACAGAGTCCAGCCCATGTTCAGTCAGATCCATTGCCAATTCATGCTTAAACTGGCATAACAACATACAGTTCCTGTAACCACAATGAAGGAAAAATCCATACATAACGAATGGAACCAGGAAGGTGCACTTGACTAAGCAATGAAAAGCATACATACATAAAATGGGGAGATCATGCAGTGCAGGCAACTGCCTATGAGTGACCCTCAAAAGCCAGGTAAAAGCATTGACTGACTTGAGCATGGAAAAAAAATATTGAACTTCTGCCCTAGGTATCTTTGCAATGTAGTAAACAACAGTCAATTGCAGGAAACAAAAAGGGCTGCTTTAAAATTTATAGGAATTTACCATCTACCATGGGAAACGAGCTAACATTGATGCTTGTCACATTCCAGTGGTAATGCTTACACCGACTCAGAAGATGCAGGATCAGGGTTCACTTTCTGCATAGTTGTCTTTTTTCACTCAGAGTGACTGGGAACAAATTAACAACAGGTACTGTGTTTGAAATTCTAGCTAGACGTTGTGCACCAGAATGCAATCCTGGCAGGCATGATAAATGACAACGGCGAGGGCAGCCATACCACACTGCAATACCTTCGAGAGGCACTTGGGTAGTAAATCAGGATAATGAAGATTAGAACGCGGCAGCTTCCGCTTTACTCTTTCTTGGATGTGGCTGGAAGGGTTCTCTGCCCTGCCAAAGTCCCTCTTTTAAATAGCTCTATTTAACACCCCTTTGCAAGAAGCGGGCTTGCATGCTATTTCTTCAATGCAAATGCACACTTAAATTGCCCAGTATCAAACAAGTTATCACTATTCTCCGACAATAAAGGCTATCAAGGAACAGCCATCCATTGGACAGGAGGGTGGACATGGGAGGCCTGGATTCAAGTATTGCTTTAGCTCACCCTTGGGCAAGTCATCCTCAGTTCCCCACCTACAAAAAAAATGGAATTCTCATTACCAAACTTTTATCTTGGGAAGAAATAAGGCAAAAAAGTCTACAAGGTATTTGTTAATTCCAACCAACAGGAGGCTACTGTGTTACACATAACAAGAAAGCACGGATAAAGGTAGTGCAAGTGACAAAGATACACACACATCCACCTCTTTCCAAGTGCCATGCAACCTGGAGAAATTTATATATCTCCAAGGAGAGAATCGCAAGCTGTACCCGCATGAAATGAATACAGGTGGGAATGCTAAACGGCAACAACACTTGTTTGGTGCAAAAGATGTGGTTTGCTGAAAGAGCAATCTACGGACAGCAGTCACGAGAATATAGCAAGAGCTGTCATTTTATGTCTTCAATATCGCCTTGGGTGCTTGCAGAGTCATAAATGTGAAAAATGAACACATGAATTAATAATTACAGACAGAGAGCAACTTTGGATGTTCTGCTGTTGTGAATAAATTCAAAAGCACTAGTTCCCCACAGTTCCAGTTCTTCTGCAACGATGTCATTTGGAAATACAGCCTTCACATTTCGTTTGCCCAGCAGACACAAAGGCTGCCTCCGCCTGGGGAGCTCACACAACTCTCAGGCAGGGCAAGACACAAAGCTGGCATTTCTGATGTGGTGAGCTCAAAAAGGAACTTCTCTTTTCAATTTCTGCCCAGCAAAAAATAGTCTGAAGCCACCACTACCCACTCTCTACAGAAAGTCAGAGCTTAGAACTGCACCCCTCTAAGGTTCAACACAACCAACCTCACATGGCGCAAGCAGTAACTATGACCCAGGTGGCATAAATACTGTAATAATCTAAGTAATAATCATGGCATGTATGGCGATTATCCACTTATCACTAACCATAAGGGAATGCCAATGGTCAAGAAAACATATTCCAGGCATTGTAACTATTACAAACAAGCACCGGAGTGCTTAGTTGTGCATCTACTCCTCAAAGGAGTTAAGAGCAATGCTATGACCAGTATTAGAAGGAGTGTTTGGGGTTGCTACTATCAGATTCTATCATCTCACCAGGCACAATCTGCCATAGAATTTAAATAGGGTGTGTATGTGTATGTGTACTGACTGGATTTTGCATGAGGTTCTGTAAGGATCCAGCTCACGCTGCTTTTGGGCCCTGGCGCACACCAATCAAAGCATCAGAATACACTAACAAAATCTCACCCCAGAATGTCAAACTAGACATCCACCATTGGACATCTAGAAAAATAGTTTGCTAACCTCAGACTAACATAATCGGCTAGCAATGCTGTTGAGGCCCTGGTTGACCGCTGGAAATAGGGAGATTACCAGGGCTATTGGCAAAATCACTCCTGAACACTCTCTGCCTTCCCGTGGAGCCAGCTGGCTCCTTGTTTTCTAGGGAGCTGAAGGCAATGAAGTAACAAGGTAGATGGCTAGAGATCTGGTGGTGAAAGACCTGCAACAAGTCTGGCGGTACATGGAGTAGATCCCATTTTAGGGACTATTCTGTGGCGGTGATGGCAGAAAGGGAAGTCTTCTACTCGGTCATAATTGTGTCAGCACAGAATCAGCCAGGAGTTTTTCCATGTGGTTCGGGGCTTATTACAACTGGAATGAGGAGTTGGATTTCTTGGTAGCCTACTGTGACATTGTTTAAGACACTTTGCAGATACAATCACTTGTAGTTGCCATGACTTAGGTGCCAGTTTGATTTTCCCAATGATGTTCCCATTGTGACTACAGTACTTGTCCTGTAATTTGGGATTCTTTTCAGCTTGTTCAGCCTGGGGACATGGCCAGGATTCTTGAAAGTGTGCAGTTGTCCACATGCAGCCTCAACCTCTGCCCCACCCCTTGGCTTATACAAGTTGGATGGGAAAGGTAATTGACTCTTCCTTGGTTGAGGAGACTGTTCCAGCCCATCTTAAAAAGGCATTTTTACCCAAGGGTATATATACGCAACAGGAGTTAAATGCGTACACCTGTGGGCTGGGAAAAAAGTTATTGAACTGGCAGTAATTCTGCCTGTCTTGAAGAAACCCTTCCTAGACCCTTCCATGTTGAACCATTATCATTCAGTCTCTAGCCTGCCCTTTTGGGGCAAGGTGCTTAAGTGTGCAGAGGTGACCCAACTTCAGGGACTTCTGGAAGATCAGCGGTTCCCAACCTTTACATGAAAGGAGGGGAACCCGTAAATGCTTGTTCGGGGGTGGCAACCCAGCAGGAGGGCAGGATGGTGGCGGTGGCACTTCCGGGTTCCTGCTGGTGCCACAAGAAGAAAAGGGGTTTTGAGCAGTGAGAACCCCATTTTGAGGCATCCCCAGCCTCTTCCACAGATGGATAAATTACAAAAAAAACTTTCTGGCAGCTGCGGGAACCCGGAAGTGGTATTGCCACGATCCTGCCAGGTTGCCATGCCCCTTAAGGGGATAGACAGTGGTTCCCGCTGGTCTGGGGGGGTCACGACCCCCAGGTTGGGAACCACTGATCTAGATTATCTGTCCTAACTCGGAAGTTTGGGATAGAAACAGCATTGGTTGTCTTGGTGGATGACTTGCAGCAGGACCTAGACAGGGAACGTACATTCCTGTTGGTTCTCCTGGATCTCTCTGTAGTTTTCAATAGCATTAACCATGGTGGTACCCTTCCCGGCCATCTGTCAGGATGCAGCCTGGGACTGCTGTTTTATGGTGGCTCTGACCCGTCCTGGACAGGTTCCAGAAAGTGGTATTGGGGGATTCCAGCACATGGGAGGTCTATGGGTTCCATCAGGTTTCATTCTTTCTCCAACATTTTTAACATTTACATGAAAACACCAAGAGCGGTCATCCAGAAATTTGGGGTTAGCTGTCACCAATATGAGATGACACACAGCTCTCTCTCTCTCATTTCCATCATTGGTCAAGAAGGCTGTGGAAGTCCTGAATTGGTGTTTGGAGTTGGTGATTGGCTGGAGGAGGGATTATAAACTGAAATTAAACCAGAACAAGACAGATATACAAGTAGAGAGGAGAGCTGCAATCCAGAAATTCAATGTCAACTTGTTTTGGATGAGATTGTACGCTCCTTGAAGGATAAGGTTCACAATTTGGGAGTGCTCTTGGACACAACCTTGAACCTGCATATCAAGGTGATGGTCTCAGCCTTGAGTACCTTCAACCAGCTCACGTTGGTGCGTCAACTGTGTCTATTCCTGGATCTGGCGAACTTGGCTATGGTTATCCATGCACTGATGACATCTAGATTGAATTTAACACATTCAACTTTGGAATTCCTAGGAAGACTGTAAGGATATTACACTTGGTACAGAATGCAGCTGATCACTGGGGACAGAAGTCATGACCATGTCACACCCATGTTATAAGAACCTCATTAGCTGCCTGCACACTTCCAAGGAAAATTCAACGTGCTGGTGTGGCGATGACCTATAAAGCCTAACGGTTTGGGACCTAAAAACCTGAATGATCACCCCATACACGTCTGCCTTTCCTGTGAGATCATTGCCGATTGCTCTGTTGCAAATACTGTCACCTGTAGATACACAGTTGGCAGCAACTCATGATCGGGCCTGTTTTGTTATGGCACCAGGCCTCTGGAATTCACTGCTTATTGAGTTGCGTCTTCTCTGTTAGCATTTTGAAGGGGAGTTAAAACATTAATATATCGGCCAAAACCTTCATGGCCGGTATTCACAAGATGATTTGAGTCAAAACTATTTGGGTTTAAAGGCCTTACACCTGAATAATTTTAACTCAAATCATCTTGTAAAATGTTTTTGTTCCACTGAGCTTTTGAATTATTTTATTTCTGCTGCTGTGTAGATTTTATTAGGCTCTTCATTGCTGAGATACAGCTTTGTTTCTTGTTTTTATCAATTTGGGGTTTTGCTGTTTTAATGTTGTTTTGTTTTGCTGATTTTATAATTTTATTGATGCAAGCTGCCTTGAGCTGTCTCACTGGGTTAGGAAAGGCAGGGCACAGGTTGTTTTGCAATAAATTATTATTATTACAAATATTTATATACAGCTTTTCAACAACAAAAAAGCTCACATTTGGTTTACAGCGCATAAATAAATAACTGGTCCCTTTCCTTGAAAAGGCTCACAATCTTTTATTTTTAAAAAAAGGCAGAAAGAACACCAGCAAACATTCACTAGAAGAGACATTGCACTGGGGCAAATAATACCAGATCAGAATCAACTAGGCTTCCCTCAACCCCAATACTGTCTAAAATATCGCTGTGCATATTAGCCATGTTATAGTAAAACTACAGTGCTATCCTCTGCACGCCTACTCACAAGTAAGTCCCACTCAGTTCAATGGGACTTACTTCGAAGTTAACGTGCACAGGATTTCAGCCTTTGATAACTGTATTATTCTAAAGTTTAGAATAATACAGTTATCATTAGAATAATACAGTTATCAAAGGCTGAAATCCTGTGCACGTTAGACTACTATGGCCTTTTAATACAACTCTGAGAAGTAAAGGAGAGCTTCCTCACATTTCTAGCCTTGAAGTCTGATCATCAAGCAATTATGGCACAATTCTATCCGGGCCATATGGTGGCAGTTCTCATGATCCACCTCCGTAAGTCCTGGGCCAACAGCGCAAAAACTGCTCCACCATTCTGTGGGCCAGGCACACTAGCGCAAATGGCTGGAGGCTGCGTGCGAATGCCACCGGCTTGCAGAGCTTCCACCATCCTCTGCTGTTGCTGGTAAGTTGGTGGCAGGGGAGGATTGTGGGTGAATCAGGGCAGGAAGCGGGCCAGGGGTCATTTGGAGACAGATCCTTGCAGCACTAGCACATGTGGGATCCTATACCCCTTTCTCAGTGTCTCCTATGCCAGCTAAGTCTGAGCAGACCCATTGGAGGCCAGGTAGCCTACAGAGAGGTAAAGTAAAAGTGTTCTTTACCTATCTCTCCTGGATTGTCTGGTCTCCTACTGGCCCATAGTATGCAGTGCGCATGCCATCCACGGCACTGCACGCTCTGGGCTGGCAAGGGATAGGATTGCACTCTCACTGGCATAAACAAAGACTTTGGCTCAGGCTTGTGCAAAACATCTCAAAATAAATACTAGAGAAAAGTTAAAAGGATACTATCAACGGAAACCTGAACAATGGAAGCAGCCCCACTATTCTGACACGGCCTCTTTTTGCACGTGAAATCCAAAAGCTAATTCTATAAGGTTAGGCAAGTGAGATGGGTCTTGACTCTCTGCCTGGAGAGGGGGGAAAAAAAAAAAGGTCAACATCCAAAATATAAGAGTAGCAGATTTATTTCTAATCCCACCATCACACTCACACACTATCAGTCATTCAAGCTGCTTGTACTACATATTTAAGAAATGTGTTGCTTGAATAATAATGAATGGTGTTTCTTCCTTATTAGAGCAACTTTGTTGGTAAAGTGGGAGTTAAACATTTTAATGCACTTTAAGGAAAAGAAGTCTGCACATTTTCGACCAACAACATCTTGCTAGGCTAAATTAAATGAGTTCTCAAAAGAAGCTAAGGGTAAAAGAACAAAATGTTCATTTCTCTTTCTAATGTGAAAAGGAATTATGGAAATTACGTGAAAGACATTTTATGAACAGGCCAAAGTGATGGCTTGATTTTGTGCTCTCGCAAACCAATTCACCAAGCACTTTTAAGCAAGGGATCGAGATTTCAGTTGGTTTTGTCCACTGAAGACTATACTGCTTTGCTTAAATGGTCTGTACTGTAGTTCTGGCCACTGCCAATCAAGACGATTTCAACACATGTCATACTGAATCTCTCTTGTTTAATATTTTAAGCAATCAGGCCTTTTAAATTTGGCCCTCAAACAGTACTATTTTTAATTCAAAATGCATCCATGACAAATCTATGTCACTGCAAACTGATTTTGCATACGGAAACTAGCCTATAATCAGCAGTGTTTTGGGAAACAAACATGTGCCTTAATTGTATAACCTTTACTCAGATGGGCATTACTTTACAAAAAGATGACCAAAGCTGAATCATCTCAGAATTAACAGTGAATGGTAGGAAAAGCACAGGTCACTCACGATTTCGGATGGAATACAGACACAGACAGGCACAGACTGTAAGGCACTGTTTCATGCTGCCCCCTTTTGCCAAGCAAAGTCAACAGCCTAGACTCCCAATAAACTTTCCACAGCCTGCATTCTTTGCAGAGAAACATGATCATGCAAAACGGTCATGTCACTCCGACAGACCTCCAAAGATTAAAAATAAAATAAAAAATAAAACACAGTTATGAAGATCCAGTGCTTTGTAGGTGATCGTTTTTGCAAGAGGCCATTATGTTAAAAAATAATAATAATGTTAAACTTTTTTCAGTTCTTCAAGACAGAGTCCTCCCCTTTCCGCACTGTCGGGTCAAAGCCCCTTCGGTTGAACAAATTCCCCGAGGGCCTCACTAATGACTTGAATTATATAGCCAAGGACGGGCTGAAGGAGCAACGCTTGCCTTTTCCCTTTCTTTACTGCGGCTATCCAAGTCCGATGCCATGCAGCACATGATCAAGGTTCGCTAGACTTTCATTGCTTCTACTAGGAGTCTACTTGGAAGCTTTCAGAGAAGAAATGCCAGGCGGTTTCTCAAATTAACTGCCAAAATAACTCGCTTCAGACAACAGTTTATACCACAACAGCTCATTTAAAAACAAAAGTATGCCAACACCAAATGTGCGGAGAGCCAGTCACCTGTAGTTCTCTGTCCCGCAAGGCAACTTTTGCCACACCTTCACAACTCAACCCCACCCCAATTTTTCATTGGCTGGAAGGATGTAATAAAATGTGTCTCACTGCATGACTGGAATCTACAGAAAACTACAGTAGCTCTCCTTGTGACTGCAGCTGACCTGCAGTGAGCATTGAGGTGGTTCTCACAGTGCAGTCATCTGAATTACTGTACTCAGTCTACTGCATCTCTCTTGCAGCACCTCATGTGACAAATGTTCGGACAAGAGCTGAAAAATGAGTCAGTGACCTCAAGAGGTGGCCAGTCCTTACTTCACAGGCAAGTTTATATTTGCAGGTTTCACTATTTCCACTTCTACAGAACCCATTTCACACAAGTAGTCTTACTGCCCAATCCTATCCCACAACAGCATGGTTGGCAGGGTCACAAAATGCAACACAGTGTTACGCACTACTGGGGCACTGCTGCAAACGGCAAGCAGTGCTGGCTACACAGCAGCAGCTCATCTGGCTCCCTCAGTGAGTACTGGCGGAGAGGGGGAGTTACAGGGTGGAGACGGGATTGGAGCCACCAGGAGGCATGTTGGAGGTGGGCAGGGAGTGGTTATCAGCAACGAAAGTGCTGCCAATATCCTATGCCCCTGCCCAGCCTTGCCATGCCTCCTTGGGTGCACTTGGACTTGTGCCAGCCAAAGAGCTAGCACAGATCCAAATAGACTCATAGGGCAACAGGTGATTTACCTGGAAGTAACAGAACAAAGTTCTCTTACTTTGAGGAGGCCTCTTGATCACCCCACCCCCACAACCACCACAGGATGCAGCTCGCGTTTCCATGGTGGGGCTGCATCAGTGCAAGTGACAGGGGATAGGACTGGGGCAGTAGAGAAGCTGTGGTAAGGAGCCTCCTGTTGGGTCTTTCTAATCTACCCAGGATTTTATTCCTGATTTTTACTCAATCACCCCCTCTCTCCCCCCCCCCCTCTCTCTCACACACACACACACACACACACACACACACACATATACACGTTTGGGTATTTCAATTCAGAATACCCTGGAATGAGCTATTTTGACCTATCCCTGCCCTTTTTCCCCTCTGTTCTTTTCATGCCAAAACACGCAAAAACAACCCAGGACACACACACACACACACACACACACACACACACACACACAATCCCAAATTGTAAACTCTTCTCAGTCTCCTCTCCAAAAAGCAAATCTCTCTCATTCTCTTTCTCACATACACGCAAACATGAATTCAAATACAAGATCACAGAAAAAGAATCCTGGGATACTGCCCAGAGGAACAAAAGTGTATATATGCCTTTCACAGCAGGTATACATGCCAGCGGGTGGCGCAGTGGGTTAAACCACTGAACCATGAGCTGTCGATTGAAAGGTCGGCAGTTTGAATCTGTGTGACGGCTCCTGCCAACCTAGCAGTTCGAAAGCAAGAAATTGCAAGTAGATTAATAGGTACCACGTCAGCGGGATGGTAACAGCGTTCCATGCGCCTCGGTGTTGAGTCATGCCGGCCACATGACCATGGAAACGTCTTCGGACAGCGCTGGCTCTTCGGCTTTGAAACGGAGATGAGCACCGCTCCCTAGAGTCGGACACGACTGGATTTAATTGTCAAAGGATACCTTTACCTTTATACATACCAGAATGTACCGACTGCGCACTCATACTGCAGGGTTAAAGGAAATGATACATCGATGCGCTACAGAGACCTATGTTGGAAGCTAGTGTCACTCCCAATTCTCATCTATGCTGCACACCAAAGTGCTGCAAACACAACACCAGAACACCCCATAAACTCACTGCCTGTTGTCTTTTCAGTAATAGTAATAGACAAACCCAAGCCGGTTCAAAGAAATACAATAAGCAAATCTTATGGACCTACAAAGACAAAGGAAGAATCCTGTCATTTTTGTTTTGGTTCCAGCTATAAAGTTTGTTATACTTTCACCAAACTTCATATTAGGCTGGTACTGCAGTCATATCTCTCACTCACTCACTCACTCACTCACATTCACACACAGTAGGATGTCCTCTGTAGAGTTAATCCTTGCCACTGTGGTGTTTATTCTACCAAGTGCCACAAAGCTGAGAAATCCTGAAATAAAACGCATTCCTCAAGTTCTAGATCAGCCACTGCATCCTGAAGCAAGAGATGTTCCCCTCAAAAAAAGGAGCGCTGCTTAGAAAACGAAATCTCTGGCAACTCATATCACACACACGCAAGTTTACAGTAGAAGAAAGAATTCCCAACAAATTCCACTATCGTTACAGCTCTTATTAAAAGCACTGTAAATTTTGAAGGAACAAACCTGTGTCTTTTCTCCTCTAGGGTTGTTATGTAGGATGAGGACTTGTCTGAAGGCACTGCCAAGACTCCCAAGCCACCAAGGGTGGCAGAACAATAAACAGCAAATCCACCATACATAGCTGGAACCCCCAGAAATTCTCTAACATTGCGCCTGCCCTTTTCTTTAACACACTTCAGGGTTAACAGTGTTGCCTCCAGTGATCTATTCTGCTCTGCAGAGTTAATTAATCACACAATTCAATCTGAAGGGAGGGGGGGCTTTTTGTCAGATAGTCAGAAGGAAAGCAATGCATGATTCAAGAAGATGCTGCAGAAAAGCAGCAGCTATTTTAAAACCTTGAGTAATTTGGCTAAATATCACTAGAATTATTCACCTCCCACCCCACTTTCTCACTGCAGTTTGTGACGAGAATAATATTCTTCTTTGGAAATAAGGAACTAACCAAGCCTTATAGATCAGACATAAAAATCAAGTTAACTCTTTCATGAACAGTTCTGATGTGCAGACTTCATCAATAGTATGGATATTTCCAAGATCACTGGAGCTGTTTGGACCCCTTTTCTTCCAATACCCAAACCTCAGTCCATTCAGTACATGTTAGAAAGAGGGCGGGAAGACAGAGAAACATTCCTCGCTCAAACTTCAGCTCATTCAACTGGATTTTCTCTTTCCTGCCTGCAGTTCAATCAAGGGGGGGGGGGGAAGGAAAATATCTGAGGGTGGTAAAACTTTACCTTCCAATCAGAACTATATGATTTGATATAGACTTTTCATTTCACCCTTTTGCCCCAATAACAATAAGTAAGTATAGAGAAATCAAGTTATTACATTCCACATGCTCTGACACTGAAGCGAATTCTGTTTGCATAAAGCGCAGGCATGGATTTTAAAAGCCAAAGTTGCATAGGAACCTGTGCATGTATCTCGCTTCCCCTTTCCTCCACCCCCCCTCCCAATCAGGCATGCTTCCAAAGAAACCCCCTTTATTTAGCAGCAGAATTGGGACCAGGGAGCTGTCAGCCTCTTGCAATGGTCTCTCACGCTACCGTCATCCCCTCCCCCTCCTTTCAGGAGTATTCGACATTGTGAATGGAGTAACCCACCGATGCAGCAAGTGGAGCAGTTAAGAATCGAATTCAGCAACTTTTTAAATGCGTGCCAGAGGAGAGGAGGTTGGCGCATGCATGTGTTGGATCAACTCAGATCGGTTCAGAATTGGGGATTTCTTCTTCCCCTCCTCCCTGATCCCCCTTTCTTCTTATTTCCAACAATGCATGAAACCAGAGAGCCGTGCAAGCTTGCCTGCTTCCCTCTCCCTCTCCCCTCCGCTTTTGATCTTCATCAGGACGTGAGCGGAAAGTTAATGGGCCACCCCTACCACAATGGCAAATTATCATCTGAACAACAACAAAAAGAGAGGAAATATTAATATATTTTGTTTCTTCACTGACCCTCCACTGCCTTCCAGGCATCCCACCCTGTTTGTCCCCGCAAGCTCTCTGTTTTGCTCACAACACTGATGAACAGAATTGCAGAGGAGGGGGAGAGAAATCAGAGGGGGCAGAGAGAGGTTGGAATCAATCAGCAGCACTAACCAAGCTCTTCGTTAATTTCCTCTCCGGACCAGAGTCTAAATTGCTGGGGACTGGAGCCACCCTGGGATCCAGAAATCTTCTCTAAACCCAAAGAGTCCACACAATAATAATCTGGTACATTGCACGCTTAGGTTACAACGCATTCCAGAAACCATTTATAAAAGCCATCACCACCACCACTGCCGCCCGCCCCCTTCCCCTGCGCTTTTGCTGCTGGTGACAGGGGAAAATAAGCTTTTCTTCAGACTCCCTTCTTTCCACAAAACAATCCTTTGCTTCTCCATCCTTATTCCCAGGCAACTACATTTCTCTGCCGACTCCTCCTCCGCCCCTCTCTCTCCCCCCCAACTCAAGTTCCTAAACTTTTAAACTTCCTCTTCCACGGGGGGAGAGAATGTTTCCCCCCTTCCTCTCGCATGCATGCCACGAGCCATGGTGGACGTGAGTTGTTGACTTACCCTTTGTGGTGTCTGCAGCCATTCACACGCACATCTTGCCCTGCAAGACGTTACCTCGCTGCGGGAGGTAGACGCAAGGCAAAGAACGGGAGAAGATCCCAGCAAAACAGCAGCGCTCTGGGAAGCCCAGCGATCCTATAAGGCGCCTTTATGGTCTTCTAGCCTGGAAAGCCCAAGCAAGGAGGATCTCCTGCAAACGGCAATGGCCCTGGAGTTTCGGCTGGAGTCGTAGTCGTCCTCCTCTTTCCCCTCTCTCCCTCTCTCTCCTTTCCAGCCAGGAGCACTCCGGGCTCCTATCAGAAACGCTTCAACCCTTTTCCATCAGGAGGGGAGAAGGAGGTGGAGACGGCGAGGAGGGAGGGAGGGAGCGAGCTAAGGGGCTGGCAGCCCCACTCAGCGCTGATGTCAACTAACCTATTCAGAGTTAACAGGGCATTTATTTACACGCAGCTCCCCGCTAACAAAGCAGAACATGGGAATTAGATACATGTGAAGCTTCCACTGTGTGGTAGCGGCTCTTAGGGAAAACCATCCACCGTCTGCTTTGGAAAACAACACTGGGGCACTCTTGACGCTCTCTTTGAGTTCGTTTGTTTCCTCTAGTCATGATGCATTTAAGCAAGAATCCGTCTCTTTCATCTGTTCATTTTTCTTCCATGCTTCTCTCCTTGAACGATCGCTTATATGGAATGCTTTACCAACCGCGTGGATTCCGGTTTCCCCCCCCCCCCTTTGCCAGCTGCGCGGGTTCCCTTGTTATTATTGATTTATGTTTCGTTCCACGCACACCTTCGCTATTTGCACGCATCCGATGCTGGCTGAAGCTGAACCGCAAAGGGTGAAAGATCAAGGACGGAAATGCAAAAGAGGGGCAGGGGAGGAAAGAAAGCCAGCCGGGGAACGTGCATTAACTCCTTGCGCGTGTATTATTCCAACGGAATTGATAACGAGAACGGTGGGTGCCGCTAAGTGGGGAACCGGATTGAGCTGGCGGAGGGATCGGTGCTTGGAGAGAGGGCTTGAGACGCTGTCGAAAACGCTAGGAAGTTTCAGGGGGTGGAAACTTGAGCCCTGCAAAAAAAAAAAAAAAAAAAAAAAAAAAAAGCTTCCCAGTGCGATCTCCTTCAGAGAAGCAGCAAACGCTGCCCTCAAGGGGTCCGTCCACTCCCTTCATTTTCCCTTCGGTGCATGCGCAGGTGGCCAGACTCGGATAGGAGAAAGGCAAAGAGTTGGCGTTTGCGAGAGAAACCTGAACCATAGATGGCAGTAGGGTCTAATTAAAGAGACGCCTTGACTCGGGTCAGCTTGGGAGATGTCGATCGAGTGACCCAATAAATGAAGTGTGACGGAACTGGGAACCCTAGGAAAAATTAGATTTGCTAAGAAGAAACGCACAGGACTTGCAACGGACCAATCTTTGCAGCAGACAGACAGCATTGTTGCTTGCTCTTGCACAGTGCTAGGGGGCACCTGGCTAACAGCAAAGAGAACGCAGAACCCCCTGGGTACACAGACTTGAGGCCAACTTAACGCAGTTGCGCTTGGAAGCAAGTCCCACCGGTTTCCAGAGACGTTATTTCCATAGTGGTATGTTCCGAATCCGAACTGCTGTCAAAAGCCCCCGATCCAGCTGAGGTTAGGAACGTTTCAGGCTGCAATCCTAGGCAGGCTTACTTTTACAGGTAGTTGTGAATACGGCCCCCCCCTCCCAAACTGTTTTTAGCCGCTCACGTAAACACGCTTGTTTTACTTTCACATGTGCATTTATCGCTATATACACATGCGAGCAAGCCTTGGGTTACAAGGCTCTGTGACGCGCGCACACACACCCTCTGGAATCCATACTCCATGAAACACATGTAAGAGACAAAGCTCAGTGTGCCACGTTTCCAGGTTTTCCAGTGCTGTTAGTTTGAGAGCAATTATCTTTGCTAATTGTAGAATTCCTTTGCAGACCAATTATCTGTTCCAGTTATAATACTCCAATATATACAATTGAGCCTGGGCTGAATGCAGCAAAAGGACAATGTTACCTGATATTTCCAGAAGAAATACGTTATTACAATTAATATTTATACCACTTTTGAGCAAAAAAAAAGTTCACACAGTGGTTACATAGCATTTGCTCCATAACTTGACTTGTTCATCTTTTGCACTAATATGGATTCAGGAATCTTATGCATTTGTATCCTGGTACTTGTTCACTTGTATTTTGTGTAATCATTCCCAGTGTGCATTCTATTGAGCCCAGGGGAATGAAGTTGCCAAGGTTTAAACTGAGCAAATTCTCTCTACTGTAAAATCCGGTTAAAATGATCCATACAGCAACGTTTCCACATAAAGCCAAACACTGTAAGTAACCCTGTGTGTTGGAACAGATCAGTGCAACCAATAGTCCTTCCAAGATATCTTCTAAATGCTGTTCCTTGCAAGCTTTGTAGTGAGTCAATCCGATGCACCTAGGCTGGGCACTTTAGAACTTGTATGGAAGTTTTCATGGCTAGGTACTATTTTCAACGAGACAGGGAGTATGGGTATAAAGAATTTTCTCAGACTACAACTGCAATTTTAAAGTTTCTTTATTTCTCTGTTCTCAAAGCATACATGGTTGTTATACCCATACTCCCTGTCTCATTGAAAAAACTTTAGAACTTCTCTCATATTAACAACTTTAGTTCCTAAATATTGTTTTAGAGATTCACGGTTCATATTTACTAAATTTAAAAATAGGGGTTTAATGACCATGTTGGTCTGTTCTTAAAAAAATTAGTTCCTGTTTGAAAGGACAACTGCAGCACTTAGAAATAAGTGAACTATTATTCAGCTTTTCAGTAATCAAAATCTGCGCCAGTGGCCCTTACTCTCCAGGTGACATAAACAAACGCACTTTACGGCACATTTGACACCCAGCACTAGGGGAGCACGCACTCCCCCAGCGCTTCCGACACAGGATTGCACAGTTACTGTAGCTGAACCAAGAACTACCCACACGGAGGAATCGCATGTGGAAGAAAGAGATACCGTAGTTATAAAGACTGTCAGTCTTTATAACTATCTCTTCCATTGTTAGATTGGAAATGATGCTTAACTTTGAAGCTTGATGCTCTCAATCTTTTAGCTGGTTGGGGTTTAACCTTTTAGCAGAAAAACCTTTAGTTTTTTTAGCAGCAGGCTCTTTCAAAGTTTTTAGTCTTTTACCAGTTCAATTTTTTATCTTTTTGAATGCCCTCCATAGCTGAGGGTGAAACATCAGGAAAATCTAGATCTTCCAGATCATGGTGTAGAAACCCTCAAAACCATTGTGTTGATCAAGTAAATGCTAACCACAAAAGTCTTTGTGTCTATATAGCATAGTAACTACTCTGCTAGTCTGGCAAAAGAAGGCAACTAGCCACCCCCACCCCCCAGGAAGGGTTATTTATATATGAGATGCTACCTTCAGGACACTTCTAGCCAATTAGAGGTTCCAGACCCTCAACAAAACGTTAGAAGGATGGTGCATTCTGCCCTGGGTGATACACCAGGTAGCAAACAAGATGTCTCTGGCCAATCAGAGGCCACAGATAGCTGAATATTCAAGATGGCTCCATCAGGGCTGTCCAGGACCAGCTGCCCCCTCCCTGCCTGAAACACATAGCTGCTGCCAATTTGCAATTAACAGGCCTCACTCTCTGGACTTGAAGACTTTGGTACAACAGCCTGATAGTACAGCACTGATTATAACACAGGTGCAGGTGTGAGAATCTTCCCAATTAGCAGCCATTCTCATGGCACCAAGAGACACAGTTTCTCTCAAGATGGATTCCTAAATGCTCTAAGATGCAGTCTCTGACAGCATGATTTTACAATGTCATCACAGAGGACTAAGAAGGCAGAGCGCCTTGCCTAAGATCACCTTGCAACTTACTGGCAGAGGTGACATTCAAACTAGGGACACTTGCATAGCTCAATCTTTTAGCAGTTATGCTACATATCTCATTTCCTCTCTGTTGCTTAGAACATTTGCATAGACTGGGACCAGCATGAGTTTCTGTCCCGTTCCCCCCCCCCCCCAGTAAACACTATTGATGTGGATTGCAGCTGGAGAAAGTCACAATGTGATTACCTGGGTTGTTCTATCTATCTACACAATACAGCTGGAGAGGGGGGAGGTGCTTGCCACAGGGATGCTAATCTCCATAACAAGTGGAACATCTAGGCTGGCGCATATGCATAACACTAGCACCTGCCACTGATCCAGCTACAAGTTTGGTCCCACAGACAATTCCACAAGGAAGAAACCACATCAGTCAGCAGACAAGCTGATTCCTAAGATGTGACACTGCAAAATGATGATGAGAATAAAAAGAATTTGCTAGAGAGAAATAGTTTGTTTGGCTTATTATAACATTTATCAAGTGAACCTTTTTAATGTTGTTATTGTTTTTCCAAGTTTACCTGCTGCTGTTCTTGCTAGCTAAAATAATGAGTTATAAAGTATTTAAAAAGATGTTTGCATAATCAGAGGCGTGAAGAATGATGAAATGTGTAAAAGGATTAGAAAAGGGAGCTCCAGCCTCTGGGATAGGCAGGTCATCAGTATACAGTGTTGTATTGGCATGGTTTGGAATGATCCAAACCAAAGGTGTCATCTTGGAACATTCCAATTATTTTAAAACCTAAGGCAAGATAATGGAAAAAAGATGCTAGCCACTAGAGGTCAGAAATTCAAAGTGAATCTGGAGGGATGATTCAAAAGTAAAACAATAACCCAATAAGGCCCTGGCCCTTTATTTTATAACATTCCAACTGTGGGGTGCAACAACCTGGAGATTCTCCCTGTGTCTTTTAATTCACAGCTGAATGGAGAGATGAAGAGTTTGCAGGCTTTCCTCCTATGGTCCTTTTATTGGTTTCCTCCCTGCTTACTATACTGAGAAGGGCTCCACGTGAGCATGGCAGGTAAGGAAGGAGAACAAAAAGAAGGGACCAGAAGAACAATGGGCAGGAGAAACCTCATCTCCCAATTCAGCTGTGAATTTAAAGAGTACAAGGGGATTATCAAGTGTCCTGCCCGCTGCCTTTTCCGCACAGAATGGCTCCGACGGCGAGGGGGCAGGGCCGCCTCGTGCTGGCTTGTAAACGGGACTAGGATGGGGCGCAACTTACGGTATGGCCACCACCGTAGCGACACCTCTGCAGCAGACTGGCACAGGATGACGACTTTTATCCACCTGTTTGCCCCCCACTGGTCCTCCTCTCCCCACTCCCTCGATTGAAAAGGAGGAGGGGACAAAGCAGAAGAATGTGTGGAGGAGAGGAGAGTGGTGGGCTAGAGTGTCAGAAGAGCAGAGGCTGGCCCATCACCAGGTAAGGGGGGCAGCATTTGGCATGCTGCCTCAGGTGCCAGGAGGTCTTCGGTCAGCCTTGCATGGCAGAGTAGAGATTTGAACTGGGGAAGTTCTGATTCATGCTCAGTCTCGACTTAACCATTTATGTGACAGCAGCAGTTAGTTTTTGTTTAGCCCTCCTGTGTTGATTTCCAGTCACGGCTACCACATGCTGAGGCAGCTCTATAGATGCCAGTAGCATACATACTGAGCAGTATGGATCAGCTTCTGCACGCTACTGGCAAAGATAGATTTCTAAACTTGATGTTTGCAGGCAGATTTTGACCCTTATTCAAAGATGATGATAGTCATTTTTTTATGTCTTGCCTACCATTCAAGTTGTCCTTTGTTAATTTCTGTTCCATTCTTTCATCTTCTTTTTTTACTTTATGGCTTCCTTGTTATACACACTGCAATTCATTACATAAATTGATTGCACTGTGTCTGTGTTTCCGGAAGCTCAAACAAGAAACACAATACATGGCAAACATGTTCATTTGCTAGAGCCAAAATACCTTCACAACATACAGGATTAGATTTTTTTTTTAACCACTAGGTGGAGTTGATGAGTCCTCTTGCTGCCATCAAGTCCTGGAAAAAGACCCTGATGTGAAAAAGATATGGCTGATCTGCCGTTTACAATTGGAAACAAAGTGAGCCTATTGGATCTCATGCACAACAGGCATATAAACATGATATATATTTGAAAGCTTTACTTGCAGGCCGTGCTTGTATTCTGCAGAGCAGGCCACACTGCAAGTGAAACAGCAGTATAGTGTCTTTTAGGTGATAGTCTCCTCACCTGTAATCACAGGAAAATCTGCAAGTCTAGATTCCCCAAAAATCTAATATCACCTGAGCTACCAATTTCAGGGACAATGGATTTCCCTGGCAAGTACTGTTCTGTTTTTCATGAATGAGCCTGTAATGTTTCATTTCACAGACATAAGCTAAAGATGTAAGTTTGGGATTCTCAATAATTGTTTGACAATTGTTTTCAGTTTAAAAAAAACCTTGGATCCAGGGTCTATAACAGTTTTTTTTTTCTCCCGTGAGGTCTGATACTAAAGACTAAATAGACCACAGATATGAATGGGATATTTGTTGGAATCCAGACTTCAGCAAGTATCCAGTTCAGCTCTAATCAAAAGTCATCGTCTCAATGCCATCTCCATGCCAGATGCAAGGGAGTGGCAACAGGATAATGGTATCTTGTTGTCTTGTGTGTTCCCTGGGGCATCTGGTGGGGCCACTGGAAGCTGGACTAGATGGCAGGGCTTTCTTATGTTCTTAGTACAATCCTATCCAACTTCCCCCATCGGTGTAACCAGCAGGGGAGTGTAGGGTAGGAGGCTTTGGAGGGGAGGGGAAGGGAGATTTAAACCCCCTTTGGAGGGGATTTGAATCCCCTTTCCATTCTGGGGCCTCCCGTTCTCACTGCACTGGTGGGGAAGTTGGATAGGATTGCGCTGAACGTCATTCCCTAACTTTGCAGGGATGAGGAGGGGGAGATGTCGCTCATTTCCAGATGAGCAGGCAAACAAGAATGGAGTTAGACATTCTTTCTGGAAGCGATAACAGAGGAATAGGGAAACCTAACAGCGGGAACAGCAGCACCATGAAGCTGTGAGGCAGAAGACATAGTACAATGCATTATTATCTCAAAACCATGACCTCATTGCAGGCCTTGGAATACTGGACTAAGACAGAGGTTCTCAATCTGTGGTACGGGTACCCCTAGGGGTATGCGGACCTCTTGCTGGGGGTATGCCAAGCCCTGCCCCTTATCTGCCCCATCAGCAGCTAATTAAGTGTTAATTAACATGGATTTTAAATTGTAATTATTTTCAGAGTCCTTCTATCTCTCTGATTTTGGTTTTGGGCTTATTTTTGTACTTTGGAAAATGTACTTTGGTGGGGTGGGGGAGGGAGGAGCTGATTTTGGAGAGATATGCAAGAGATCCTTGCATCCATCCATCTCTCTCTCTCTCTCTCTCTCTCTCTCTCTCTCTCTCTCACACACACACACACACACACACACACACACACACACACACACACACACACTCAGAGAGAGATAAATAAGACATTTTTCACATTTAAAATTATTTTAGTACTTTTTAATGATTAATTACCTAATTAATTAATTGATTAATCCAATTAATTAGTAGTTAATTAGCAGGGGGTACTTCAGAAAATTGGACCATGATAGGGGGTACCCGGGCCTCCAAAGGTTGAGAACCCCTGGACTAAGAGACGGAGCCTAAGGATGGGATTTCAGTGCTGTTGGCCAAATCAAGGAAAATTAGCTGGCTCCACAGGGTTTCTTGCTGGGGCTTAAGTGTGCTGAATCACCATGAATTTGTACTGATCCAGCAGATAAGAGCATATAAACATAGGAAGCTGCTGAACTGAATCAGACCATTGGTTCATCAGTTCATCACTGATTGGCAGTGGCTCAACGCAACCAATGTTAGAGGCTCAGTGCAACCAACAGGCTTCACACAGCTGCCTCCACCTCCATAGCTTCTGGCAAACTGTGACCTAGGGGCATTGACATATCTGAGAGGAAGAGTGGGAAGGGGATGCCTTGAGGTTGTAGCTGTTGGCTGTGAAATCCCAACATGGCTGAAAGGCAAGCCACATCACCAAAGCAATGCCCGTCTGCCAAGGGAGGGGCCTTTCTTGCAAGATTAGGAGGAGGCTTCCTGTGTGGTGTGTGTGTGTGGTGGCCTGTGTGGTGTGTGTATTAAGCAACAGTGATAAAGTGACTGCCAGTGACTGCTTGAAGACTGGAGTGGTACCAGCTCAAGGGGACCAGAATGAGGAGGACTTGGGTGGCATAGAAAACCCCATTGACCCGCTAAAGCACAACAGAGGGAGAGACTAGCTGAGAGGCTCTCTCAGCAAAGACCTAGCCCCAGCCTCCCCCAAACCATCACCTGAAAGCTACCCTTCAGATAGCAAGGGAGCCACTGCAATCCAGTGCCTCTCAACCCTGTTCCAGCAAGGCAGCCCAAAGGAATACCACAGTCAATGGTAGTGAAAGCCACTGAGAGTCACAACGCAACCAACAGGGACACACTACCCTTTTCCAGTTTCAGGCATAAGTAATCCACCACGGCAACCAAAGCTGTGAGCAAACAATGAGCCAGCATCATGGGAAATTCCTGTGTGAACATAGTTTTACCTTTGCCTGGATGGCAGCACCCTGTCCCCCCTGTAAGACACCCTACTAACCTGGCTACCAAATTATGGTTGTGCTGCTGGACTGTCCATATGAGTTCCACAGCAAAAGTACACCACAGAAAATGCAGCAAACAGGGTTGATTTAAGCCAGTAGACATAACATACATATCACCGTACTGCACTGTACTGCATTTACTGGTCAGGTTCAATTTTTAACAACCTGTTCTTCTAGATTAAATAGAGTCCTGTTACAAGAATCAAACATTTAGATGAATGTGAAGCGGTTTCACTTATTCATGGAATTAGGTGGCAAATGTTACTACTCTTGTTACTAACATTACTAGTGTTAGTCAGTAGAGAAGCAGGTTATCACCACTAATTCCGGTTACAGTGCCCTTCAACAATTCAAGAGGTTTGCAGAGTTGCAAGATGCATAGCAAATGAGAAAGGGGACAGTCGATTTTGCAGAATGTTGCATGGGTTGAATTAAAATCACACTTTCATGAGACCCCTGTAGTTGTAAACCTAGTGGTTTTTCCCCCACACACAGCATCAGTAAGTCACCATTCTGCAGCCATAACCTTTCAAGCCATTTCAGAGCATCAAATCTACACAATGATAAAAAAAGAGAACAGTTTTCCACTGTAACCAGCTGGAGCTCTGCACATAGGTTTGATGAATGAAAAGAACAGGAGAGCATTGTTTCTTAATGGGTGCCTCTAAATTTAGATACTCGCAAATCTGCAGGGACTGACAGTCAGTGCCATATTTAACAAAGCCACCCACCTCGCTTGAGTGTAGCATTCTTGGTTAGAAATATTGTTACAATAGGTCCTCACAGTTTTGCAATGCTTTTCTACCATGAAGTTTAATAAATTTAAGAATACATATCTGTGTAGCAAGCGTTGTCCAGTACTTGATGCCATTAGGACCAACAATTGAAGAACTGGTGCTTTCCAGCATCATCCACATCTCTCTGATGATGATTCAGTGATACCAGAACATATATTTTATCACTGCACCAACAACTTCTTGGCAGCCACTATACTGCATACATCTACCCCACAGGGATCCAGAATCCAGGCTGGATTTGGCAGTGCACCCTAGTGTTCTTCAATTAAATTTTTGGAGTCATACCCATCCACCATCCACAACATGCCACCCCAGGGCCCGCCACCTGTTTCAGACACCTGCTAAATACCTGATGGCTGCCAGCATCCCAACCAATGCTGGACATCATGTTATCTCCATATCAGACTGCCTTTCCTGGGAGGTCTTCAGGTGAAGCTTTGTCTATGTATGCCATCATTACATCCTCTTGCCTTTGCTTCATGAACACAACCCTTTTAGTTATGAGCACTGGCCTGTGTGCGTTGATGAAACACCACAAGATATTTTATTTAAATGGCCTTTTAGGGAGTTGTAATTTGATACATATCATTAGCAAACCATGGTGTATCATGGTGTTCTGATGCAAAGCTGTACTGATGCCAAAGCTGTACTGATGTACTGTTCTGATGCCAAGCATTTCCATAGGTAGCAGAGAGTGGTGTGGCCTTTGGTGGAAGCTAGATACTCTATAAATGAGGACATCTCAAATAAGTAGCTGTCGACAAAGAACATCAGTACAGAACCAGATGGATATGTTGGAACAGCCAGAAGGAATCCCTTGTGGATATCATGCTATGCAGACCTGACTTATGAATCTGGAATCTGTGTAAACTATACAGTGACTATCACGATTGGGCACTAGCATCTAGAGCTTCATGACTAGGACTTAGCCTATGAGCTATCTGTGCACAGCGAGGCCTTGAAATCTTCAGGCGCCAATACTGGAATGCAACATCAGCTCTTGTGATCGGCAGTTGATATGAAGTCTCTTGATTGGTCAGGTCTGGTACAGGAATTAAGATCCTGGCTTCTTGTTCTTGCCTAGTCAAAAGAGCAGTGTTTTCTGCTTGATGAACTTCAAGCTGCAGCTCTGATGGGAAGGCTAAGGAGCCACAAAAATGAGCTACAGGTACTATGCTATATGTTACCGTATTTGTATAAAACATACTCAGGGTGAGCACTTGAGAGTAACCATATACAGGGGTGGCCCAAGCTGATCCACCACCTGAAACAGTGGCAAATTCTGCCTCCCACTTGCTCCAACCAGTATGCATATATGCAATTACGCATGCCATCATCCTGCACCAACAGCGCACGTGCACACACACGCACACCAGTATGCACCTCGGTCACCCTCTCCACCATCTCCTCCTCTGTGACTTCTTGTAAATTACCAGGCCAGGAGGAACCGGAGAACACAACATCTTCACTCTCAGCATCCTCCCTGTGAGGGGGCGGGGCAGACTCTGGACCATTGGATGGTTGCCGTGCCCCCCCCTTATCACTCCTCTCTCTTTGCCCCCTTTGGAGGTGTTGCTGGGGCTTGGGCTGATGATGGTTTCCTCCCTTTGCCAGAAAACAGAGGCCTCAGAATGATTGCTAGTGAGGGTTTCATGTGCATCCACTTCCTCCTCCACAGGGCTGGGCTGTTGCACCTCACAGGGCTTGCAGACCAGTTTCCTTATGGAGGCCTGGTTGGCTCCCACGCTCCACCTCCCCTCAGGCCATCAGCCATCATCAGCCATGGCAGGGGCCTTCATTTCCTGCCACAGCATAAACCTACCAACCTCCCTTCCAGCCCCGCCCCATTCTCCCATGCTGCAACTGGCCGCCACGTCCTGGTTGTCTGGGCAACCGAGCGGCTGGCCGAACTTCCAGCAGGTCATGCACTAGGTTGAAGTGTGGTTCTTTCTGGCTTTGCCTGAAAGGTGGTGGCCCACATGGCCTCTTGTCGCAACCCAACTTTGGGATTGGACGGGCCGGCCCTTCCCTTCCAGGCACATCCACTCCTGAACACTCGCCACCTGACCACTTTACAAGAAATGGCAGAGGAGGAAAGGCAGCAGCTCTTTTGCCAAGCGCTCAGGAATGCACTCAGGAAAAGGATTGCAGTGGCGGCAGAATTGCAAGAAGAAGTAAAGTTCTTCCCCCATTGTGCATGCTTTCTGAGAGCAAGAGGATGGAACAGCAGCTAGGTAGAACAGCAGGGCAGACAGAAGGCTTGGGAAGGGGGGGGACACAGGTTGCAGGGTACCCCCTGTCAGTTTGCCACCTCTCCCAACCTACCACTCACAGTGGCTGTTTCAGTCAGCTTCATGGATGGGCCACCCCAACAGACGTCTCAACATTCCATAGCTCCTGGGGGCCATTGTGCATGCTCAGCCTACTACTTGTGCAGGGAGTTCCCAAGTAGGTATAAACCCCTACCTTGTTTTACACAATCTGAATGTTTTACTGGATAACCATCACCTTATAGCTAATGTGTTTGGCTTGGTTCTTGAAAATGAAATGACAATACAGGTGGGCCCCCATATCCACGGATTCGCTATCCACAGTTTCAGTTATCCACGGATCATGAGGACCCCCTCAGGCTTTTACTTTTTTCCCAGTAAGCTTCATTTCTTCTTTAAACAAACAGGAGAAGCAGCCTCTGGCTGCTTACTGCAGGCAAGAAGAACGAGACTAAGTCCTAGAGAGGCTCTGCAAGGTTAACAGAAACCTTGCAGAGCCTCTCTAGGACTTAGTCTCGTTCTACTTGCCTGCAATGGAGGCTGCTTCTCTGTTTGTTTTAAGGAAGAAACAAAGCTTGCTGAAAGAAAAATAAGAGCGGGGGGGGCACGCATGCCTGCCCGCAGGGGAGACAGGGCAGGGGGCCCTCAGGAAACTATGGAGGGGGTGTTCGCTCCTATCCACGGTTTCAAGTATCCACGGAGGGGCCTGGAACATATCCCCAGCGGATATGGGGGGAGTACTGTACAGCATAAAAACATGAGCCCTAAAGGACACTATTCTCTAAAAGACCCATTAGTATGCAGAGAGATGTTTTTTAGACAACCACAACAGCAAGAATATTTCATTATCATTTTGCCAGCAAGGAAGGGAAGTGGTGCTTGATAATGAGAGCAACCCAATTTTCTTGTGAGACAAATTTCAAAGTTGTTGCTCAATGTGCCCCAGGAACAAATGACCTGAATGTTTTACCTCTCATCATGAAGTTGGGAGCTATTCATCGTTTACCTGGCCAAATGGGAGCAGAGACCATTTTAGGCATACACACATCATTGGTTTCCAAGGCAACAAGAGAGTTTCTTCCTTTGTATTGCTCATTCTCTGCAGAAATACAAGTTTAGGGTTACACAGGCCTCAGGCTCAGGCTCTAGTTTTATCAGAAAATACTGCAAGACAAATGTAACATCTTGCAGGTAGATACCTTGGAAGTCTGTAGGCTACCACAGGTTCTCTAAAATAATTACTGTACTAAATGATTTCTGTTTGTACATAAGAAAGTGAACGTAAAATTTTCTTCAGCTTATTCAAAAGGAGGATGAGACATAAGAAAGAGACATACTTGAAAGCTCTTTCCATCTGATGTCTCATCAGTCTGTGACTTAGACCACTCGACTGCAGCTGAACTGTCTCATTTGAAAAGTAACATGTCTGAGGTAATGTCAAGTGAGATGAAAAACCTCTGTCTGTAGTGTTTGATTCTGATGGCTGTTTCACAGAGGCAGGCCATCAGTTGATGTTGCAGTCATGAAGTGAACAGTTACATGCATGTGTGAAGTCAGATCCAGGTGTCATCCAAGCCATATCCTGGTCAACATTGGACATGTCAAGGAACATCAGTGTGGGCGTAGAGAAATACCATAGTACTCCTTTCGCCGGCATTCATCCTCAGTTTTTATCATTCCAGACAAATACGAAGGCAGTTGCAGGAAAGGCCAAATGGAAAATGAACCTTATGGGGAAAATATGTGTTAATTACTGGCCAACTCCCCATGTATTTTACCCTCATTCAGTGACTATTCCCACACACCCTTTATTGGTGTAATTTCAATCCTGTCCTACCCACTTTAGCGGATGGGTAGCTACTGACGGTGAACAGAAAGCAAGTATAGCTGCAGCGAGAGATGGGATGAAGGAATCTTTTACCGTAGAATCCTGATCACATACTTTTTGGGCCACATTTGTCGAAATAATGAGGAAAAATGCAGCGGGGGGGGGGGTACAGTGTCTGATTATTCTGTCAGAATAATTCAACAAAATGCTGGCATGACACTAGAACCGATTACATTACCTGAAAGTGGGGTAGGATGCCGTATACTATACATAATCTTAACAAAGTGTCCCAGCTTCCTGCTCACAGGTGATCAGAGCTCCTGATAAAGAAGAATGATTGCAGCAAAGAGTGGAATGCATGCAGGAGCAGAGAGGTCTCCTGCTGTAACATTCAATGATTAATAACATGCAAACCTGTCCTGCGCAGCATCATGCCCGACATTCAGCATAGACATCACAGTACATGATTTAAAGACAAAAAGCCATTAAGTTCTGTCTGTTGGACACCGTATTGAAAGAGGGGAACCCGCAGCTTTCCTGAGCCTCTTTTTAAGAGGTACAATTCAGAAGTGCTGCCTTTTAAGAGTAGGACATTGTTCCTTAATACACTGCCTTGCAAAGTCAATGAACAATTGAACGCCTGTGAGTGAATTACAGAGATTTTGAGCAGGGCTCACTTTGAACACAATGTAATCAAGATTGCTGTGTTACCAAACTCACCTAAATTGGGAGGTGTTTCTTAGAGGCTATTAAACTGTGGTGTGAGACAGTTGCAATTTGTCTTCTCAAGTCTCACTCTGTGCAGTCTAATTCTGTAAACTATATAATCCATTTCAGCCACTTTTTCTCCAAAGTAGCCCATGACCTTTGTGATAATGACCAAACCATCCCCAGGTCAGTCTTGGGAGATAAGACAAAGTGTTTATTACAAGGATATCACAAGGATTAAACACAAAGTGTTTAAACACAAAGATTTTGACCAAGACAGGCTTGGTCAAAATCAGGCAGAGTTCACAAGACAGCATCCAGGACGAAGGAGCAAGAGTATAAGCAGAGTCCTCGCGCTCAAGATCGGTATGTTCATTTATTCAATGTACAGTATTTATATATCACTTTAAAAAGAGCTCTCAAAGTGGTTTAGAAAAGAAAGCAGTTCCCTGTCCCAGAGGAGTCTCACTCTAAAAGAGACACAGGTGTGGCCTGGAGGTTGAGCCAGTGCCCTGCCTGAAGAAGCTAAGCATGGTCGACATCATTTCTCTTGGATGGGAGACTGAAGCTGCTGATAGACCTTGCAAAGACACTGAGAAGGCAGCGTTAGAGCGTGGAATGTGGAGGAGTCAGCTGCTAGAGAGATAATATCTTGACAACTATCCGAGGGAGAACAGCGATAATCTGTGAAGCTTGGAAATGCAGAGCACAAGCCAGAAGGAGGGCTGCACTCGGAAGGGAAACATCTTGTGTATGGAAGGTTCTATATATGAATAGAACAATATTGTAAAGACCTTTATCGGGTCTAGGATAGCCTGCCTATGTAAACTGCCTTGAATAAATCTGATGAGAAATCTGATGATGAGAAAGGTGGGATATAAATACAGAAAATAAATAAATAAATAAAAATAACAGGAGTGTGTAGAGGAAGCAAGGTGTGACACTTTCCCCTGGTTCAGCTTCCTCTCATCATATGGGACCAATTAGGACATCCCAGGGGCTGAACACACTTATGGAGATTGGCAGCTGCCTTTGATCGCTTTTATTCAGGGTTTTCTCTTGTACAGTCAGTTTGAACCTTAGAGAGCTGCAGCCAGTCAGTGTTGACAATCCTGAGCAAGATGGACTCAGTGGACTCAACAGAAGACGGTTTCCAGTGTCCTAGTGTTTCCAGAAGACAGTTTCCAGGTCTGGTTGCTGGGTGTCCCGCTTTAGCACACACACCAGCACATAATAGTAACAGTGCTGGCAACATCATGTGAGGTTTGGATGCTTTAGACGGGTAGTAATTTATAAATGGCTGAAGATTAATGCCCTACAATTAATGCCCTCTTCAGACATGAGGTAACTGTGCCCATGGTTTCACCACATCTGGCAGCACACCAGCAAGCCCTGCTCCTGCTGCTGAGCTCCATAGCACCACTCCTGCTCTCCCTGGGAACAGTGTCAGAAATGCTTGGCCCTCATGTGCCTTCAGACCATGGCTTGAGACCATGACTGCAACCAAACATGATTGCAGATGGCCTCCTCCCAGGACCAACCCCGTGTTCATAATAGACACACACCTGCATACATATGCACCAGGAAGCAGGCCTTATAATCTGGCTCTACAGAAGATATTATTTCATCTGTTATTCCTGGAATCCTGTCTTCTAGTGTCCAAGAAGAAAAACAGAGAGAGGACAAAAGGGCGAGCAGCAGAACCTGAAACGGGAAACCCACATTAATTTGTGGAAACAATAACATTTTTGCCCATCATCCATATTTCCTGAAGGGTGTTGCCACATTGAATCAAAGTCGTTAAGGTTACATTTGCTTTCGTTTGTCATCAGTTAAGCTTGTTCAGCTCTTATAAAAGCTTCAAAATCACCTGACCTTTGCATCCATCCATCATTCCCTTACATGACAGCATTCCGCCTAGGGAATTCTTCATCCTAGATCCAAACACAGAGCTATGTTTTTCTTTCCTTTACTCAAGAATGTCTGATGTGTTCTATAAAAGTTAACTATTTCTCTCCATCACTTCTGTTGAATGAAGCGACTCATTTTTATTTCCAGATCATATTACAGATAGAAAAAGCAAAGTATCCGTAACCAAGATGTGATGGCTAATTGGTAGCAGAGTAGACCTTCACTTAACGAAAGCGATTTTAGGTTTTCATGGGCCGCAATAATTCTTGAATTTACTGGAAAAAACGGATGTAAAGCCGTGGCACAAAAATGTTTTAAAATAGTATCAATAAAAATTGATACCATTTTATTGATACAATTTTAAAACGTTTTTGTGCCATGGCTCTACACCCGTTTTTTTCCAGTAAATTCAAGTTTCACTTAACGTTTTCTCTACTCCAGATCTCTTGTGCATCAATTCTCAAATTGCTTAATTTTTTATTTTGCAATGCTCTCTTTTGATTAAGTTCAAGTTGCCCTAACTCATATGTGAATCTTCAGCCCTGCAACTCCTGCCAACTATTCACAGACTTAATTTCCTGTACTTTTCAGCCTTCCCTATTCCCCTAGAAATGATGATAAATCTTTGCAAAATCCATCCTTTCTCCCCATCTCATACCTAGCATACCTTTACATTTCCCTCTTCCCTGACTATTGTTCATTCTAAAAAACGGATTATTGAATTAAACATTGGCATTCATATACATGAAATGTGGGGTCAGTCTTCACTCTGTAAGATGATTTTTTTGTTGGTCTTTATTCACTGAGATCGTTTTCAGATGTTATTTCACTACATAAATACACAAGGTCTGCTCTAGGATTCCCTTGACCCCTAAGCAGAAAAGAATTCTAACATACCCACAAAAGCAACGGTTTCATTCAGATTGTAAAGGCACAAGCGTTCCTTGAGATTTCTTATACAGTACTCTTATACTTCTTATAAATGAAATAGGCACACTGGGTTTACATGAACTGACAGCGCAATCCTGTGTAACCTTGCACTGGTATAACAGTAAATACACCGGTGTAAGTGTACTTATGCCAGTGTAAGTATAAGTGCATCTGCTGTTACACAGGATTGCGCTGTGAAGTACATTAAGGTCCTGATATGGTGGCAAGCAAGCTAAATGATTGTCAGATCCAATCACTAGCGTCACTACAGGGGGGGTGGAGCTGTAAGTGCTGCTGAAATCCGAGCCTCCCTTACACAGACGAATGAAGCAGCCCCGCCCCCTCACCCTCGCAGCCTTTCAGAGAAGCGAAAGCAACAGGCAGGAGACTCCCTGCCTGTTGTTTTCGCTTCCCTGAACGGCTCCGAGGGTGAGGGGGCGGGGCTGCTTCATTCGTCTGTGTAAGGGAGGCTCGGATTTCAGCAGCACTTACAGCTCCGCCCCCCCCTGTACTGACGCCAGAGGATCCAATGTCCTATTAGAGAAAGTGTTTCAGTTTCTGATGTAATGGCTGGGCAGAATGTTTCACACCTGGATGAGAACCCAAAGGAACAGTAAGAAATAGATCTGAAACTTTCATGGCCAGCTATTATAAATAACGAATGTAGTATCTTGACAGGATTATAAGCCATGTTCAAAAAGAATTATTTATTTAATTTATTTAAATAAACACAACGTTTCAATCGACATCTGCGATCATCTTCAGGTGAGAAAAGAGCTGACAGGCAGTTCAGGGTGGAGATTAATGCCTCTAGCTGACCGTTGTTGTAGAACAGTGAGAATTTTGGCTTATGCTGGTGTCTACTTTTCTACCAGCTATCCAGATTTTTTTTTTTTTAAGTTCTGGTGCTTGCACATACTGGAATGATTTGGATGCAAATTTTCAGTCTTCCAAACCAAAATTTGGGAATCAGAAATGAGTGCTGTGTGCTTGTACATCCTCTTATCTAGGGGTGACATCAGGGACTGGTGAAGCTAGGCCAGCGCCAAATCTCAGAAGGCCCACCCGACCAGGTTGAGCCCTGAATCTTCAGTGGTAGCACCCAATGTGCCACTGGGGTCAGGCAGGAGCAACATGGGGAACTTTGCCCCTGGACACCCAGCAACTTGGTAGAGGCACTGCTGTTTGCCCCCTTCCCCTCATCTCTTGTACACTCAACTTAATATGTAAATTTCTGGTTTGATCAAACCACTGTTTGCCATTACATTTGAACCAGAAAACTATGGAACTATGATTTGGATATAATAGCCAGGATGGTGTAGTGGTTTGGGAGTCGGACATAGACCTGGAAGATCCAGGTTCAAATCCCCTCTCAGCCACGAAGCTTCCTGGGTGACTTTGGGCCAGTCACTATCTCTCAGCCCCACCTACCTTACAGGGTTGTTGTGAGGACAAAAAGGAGGGGAGGAAATATGTACACCACTCTGAGCTCCTTGGAGGAAGGGTGGTATAAAAATGTGAAGAAAAATAAATAAAAATAAATAATAGCAGACTATGGTTTGATCCAATAGGAAAGCTACTCATTAAGCTGAGTGAATGAGGGAAGGAGGAAGGGGCTTACTAGTTCTAATTCCTGATCCTTCAAACCATAGTTTAGACTAGATGATCTCATTCAGTTTTTCACTCTTTATCACAAAAATATTTTATTGTTCTTCCACATTATGCCCCTGCTTTCAACTAAGCAGTGAAATCACCTATTCAGGTTCCAAAATGAAGAATTTTTTAGTTGGGATTTACTACTGCCATGGAGTACTGCTATGTCTTCTTTGATATTTGTTTTTATTTATATTGTTTTAATGTTGCTTTACTTTGTGTTTGTTATGTTTTATAAATGTTGTAGATCGCTTTGTGTACTTGTGGTAAAACAGGTGACATAGAAAAAAATAAAAGAATAAATAAGACATTCCTCCTCAAACCCTACTTTTTCTGCAAGGGCCATTATTTATTTATTTAAAGAATTTGTATCCCACCTTTCTCCCGGCAAGGGCACTCAAGGCGGCTTACAACATTAAAATAACATATACATTAAAATAATTAAATAATTAAAACAATTAAACAGTTTAATTAATTTAGTTTAAAACAGAAACAATTAATTAAAATAATTAAAACAGTCCCATTAGGGACTACTTCAATTGCAGAGCTGCTGCACTTTCTGCTGCCAGAGAATCCTCCCTTCTCCATGCTTGCTCTGCCCATTCACCAATGTCCTACCTGATTGATTTAGATGTTAAGGCCTCTGAGCAGGGTAATATGTCCCTTCTTGGTTTTGTACAATGCGAGTCCTAATGAATCAACTCTGATGGGCAGTGGGTATTCACAGCTCCTGGAATGTATCACACCCATCTCCCTTTGTAGCAGTGGGAAATAGAAGTTTGTGCAGTTTAAATTTGACCAGAGAAAGAAAAAGCAGCGCTACGTTTTTGGAATGAGTTTGCAGATGTCGTGAAGCTTCGAGGACGTTGTTTGGGCTGCTTTGTTCCTGCTTGCCTGCCAGCTGCTCAACCTGTACAACAAATATTACGAAGCGCCAGCCGTATTCAGCACTGACTCCCTCCTTCACAGCAAACTGCCCCCATAGTAGGTCTCTCCCAGAACCTCCACAGCTCTAAGGAGCCAAAACTATATTGAGTGTTCATCTACTGAGAATGCTGGTGGCCGTATGACCTGCCCACAAAGGCCATGCAACCCATTTGCGGGTTTCCCCCTGTCATTTGGGAATCCCTTCCTTGCTGCAGTCAGCATTAGTAGAACATGTTTTCACATTTATTTTACATAAATAGTATACTTTTTGGGGAACTTGTGAGTAATTGTCAAACTGACTGCTTGGCAGTTCCACACTTCAGTCTACTACTTAATTAACCCATGGTCGCTAGTTTCCATGATTGTAGCTCAGTGCAGTCTCTTACCAGCCTTTCTTCTTTTAAAAGATCAACTTCCCTTACAGTAAATCTATCTAAATGTGTCCCAGTGCATAGACATAGTTGGGGGTATGTCCGCAATCACAGCATTTTTCACAGCCTCTATTTCAGAGGTAAAATTTGCTGCCCACTCTTGCATTTTTAAGCACCGCTAATTACCCGTAATACACCAATGCATCCATTTTGTGTTCAGGGGAGTTTCTGGGTATATTTTTAAAATGCAGCTTTCCACCTGATATATATCGTGTTGTAGCTTCTTTTTCCTCTGTCATATATGGAGCAGTTGGACTTATTCCAGTTACATCTGCACTCTGTTCTATTGCTCTGTAAGATTTTGTTGGTCTGCATTTTATTAGTGTCTCAGGGCTATTCCCAGTTTATATTTCATAGAATGTGATCCTTGCACATACCTAACTTCATTGCTTGTCTTTATCACTTAGCTGTCCTTCCTCCTCTTTTTCAATTGCCTACAAGGGGCCATGCACTCAATAGTAGATGGTGAATGCGTGTTAAGTTTCCAGTGTCTTCTCAGCAGGTCCATTATAGTGACAGAGGAAAACACAAAACAGGTTTTCTACAGTTAAATAGGTACAGTTGGGGGAAGGTGCGAGAATATATTATATCAGTATATTATCTGCAGGAAATGCTGGTAACTCCATTTGTTTTGCTCTTTGTGGGCTTTGGTGCTAGAAGAGCAGGGGCAGGAACCAGTTAAAAATTCACCATGACACAGTCATGGGTTTTCAAGATATATATATAGCCCAACTGGGGATAATTCAAATAATAGCTTTTATTATTATCATTATTATTATTTTATTACAGTATTTATATACCACCTTTCTCATAGACTCAAGGCAGTTTACATAGGTAGGCTGACCATCAACTCCATTTTTTCAAATTGGGCTTTTACAACGTTACTCTATGAGAGAAACTCATAGAAACCTCCATTTCTCAAGATGTTTCTCTTCATAGTGCAATTATCGTTCTAACGATATCTATCGAATTATAGTTCACAAACTAGTTATGCGACCCCCGAGCACAGCTTACAAGCCATGATGGGGATAAGCAACCTCCTGGTTGTAGGAGTAGGTTTTCTTTGTGCCAGGTGCAAGGGAGTGGTGACTGGACAAAGGTATCTTGTTGTCTTGTGCTCCCTGAGGCATCTGGTGGGGCCACTGTGTGATACAGGAAGCTGGACTAGATGGGCCTTTGGCCTGATCCAGCAGGGCTCTTCTTATGTTCTAACCGCACAGATCTTGCCTTCCGCATATCAAGCCTCAGATGGGTTCACAAGCTGTTCTCCATTCTTGCCAGCTGATACCTCCACAGTCTACACTCCTCCGCATTCCTTCACAAACGGCAAACAGCGGCATCCATCGCCCTTCCAAAGGGAGACCGGGGCTGACCCTGCTTAGCTTCTTCAGGCAAGGTGGCAACTCAACCTCCAGAACACACCTCCTGCACCTTACGTTTTCTTTCTCTTCTAGCTGTGAGGTTCTTGGTTGGGAGCTAGGAGTAGGGGGGGGGGGAGTCTCAACTGAAAGCCCTGCAGGCCCAGGTTGCTCAGGAGGCAGAGTGAGAGTGCCTTAGGTTTCCCTAAGAGTCTAGGTGAACCACTCTTAACACTATAGTTCTCTACCCACTCTGGGCAGTCGTTTTGGGGTGGCTGCTGTACAAAGAGAGGTCCTTTGCTGTTCCTGCCAGGAGCATCCGCTATATGGGGGTCTGGACAGTCATGTTCAGCCCCACACCTCTCAACCCTCCCTCTCAACCCCCCCCCTCTCTCTCTCACATGCTCTGTCTCTTGTCCAACCTGTTACCCTTTCTTTCTCCCTCCATCTCTCCTGTATCCCCCTCTCATTCTCAGAGCAGTTTTAACTGCGTTTTGGGCCCTGGGCACCGACGCGATTGCGACCCACTTCTGGTTTTCTGATGAAACTGGAAGTAGGTTGCAATCACGTCGGAGGACCTTCCTGAGACATGGAGAGGCCTGGAGAGGGGTCTGCAGGCTCTCTGCACCTCCTGGGGGACCAGCACACTTCTCAGGGAGGTTTAAAAAAAGCACAGAGGTGGTGGCAGCGGTGCAAAAAAGTGCCTTTTTAAGCACTTTTTCCCGCGGCAGTGGCGCGATAGGGCCCCCCTGCGCTCAAGGGCCCCTGGGCAACTGCCCAGCATGCCTAATGGAAAAGCCGGCCCTGCAGTCATTCTGGCTTAGAAGACTCTCTTATGAGCTGATGCCAGCTTGCAGCTGTTGCTGCTGGGGGCTGATGAGCTGGCTTGCCATTGGTCAGCTGGGTGGTGGAGGCACACTGCTATGACATCGTTGCTGAGCACCTCCGTGGAAGCTCCAAGGAAGCTTCGAGTGGCCTGAGTCCACTCAGGGCCGCAGTGGTTCATAGGCCACTATACCAGCCCATCAGAAATTCTTGAGTTTCCTATTGGCTTATCTATCCCTGGTTAATCTGAAGCCCAAATTGCATTCCATAGACTTAGCAGCCAGGGCCAACAGCAGGGGTCAGCATTGTTGGGCAACTGTCAAGGGCTCAGGGAGCACTACTGATCCCTGAGTCCACCTCTGTGCCCCTAGCCTTTATATGTGGTGAACTCTAAAGGTCCACTCTGGTAAGGTGGGACTTATGGAATGCAATTTGCTGAAACCTGGATCCGATCCTGATAGTGGCTTATGAAAGATACGTCAGAGTAAGCTAGAAAGTTGAGATGTCCTTGGACGGGACCTAGCTCATGGCATAATTCAAATCAGGAAAGTGCATTGTTCATGGTTGAGTATGAATGTTAGAGTCTAGTATTTACACAATAGGTGGCTTACAGGGACTGTGCAAATTGAATTCCTTCAAGTCAAGTGAATGGACCCTTTAGATAAAACTGGAAGTCCTACACGTCCATATTTGAAGAAACTGCACACGAAGCACAGCGAGGAGCTTTATTTTATATATAGGGCAGAGATGACAGCAGGGGACCCAAGGCAGCATTGGGCAGCATTCCAGGTCATGCCACTCCTTGTTGGTCTTCCTGAAAGAGAGTCTCCCTCTCTGGTGCCAGCTAGCCTACGACTGACACTTAATCTTGCCACTTCCTTTCCTTTCCATTCCTTCAAAAACTACAGTATCTTGCCCTTTCCCCTCTCATTAGCTGGTTTCTCAGCATCTGTTGTAGACCAAGCCGCTGAAACAAGTGTGCCAGCCATGTAACAGACAGGACTATCATCAGGAGATAGCACAAAAACAAGAATAGCACAGGTGCTGGAGGAACTGCATCATCATCATCATCATCATCATAAACCAGTATTTATATACCGCCTTTTCTTTGGTCATCAGATTTCTCCTCCGACTTTAATTCAAAGGCGATTTACATGGGCAGGCTTTCTAAACCCCAAGGGGTTTTTACAATGCAATAATGTTCTAATCTTTCATAGAATGCTTCATTCTAGATGTTTCTTTCACAGTCCAGCTCTCTCTCTCTGGCGTTCGTCTCACCATGCTTCAGCTGACAGGGCAACCTTGACTCTCACTCAAGTGCAGCTGCAGTTCCACTCCCCCACAGAGGCTCTGCAACTTATCAGTTCGGCATGCCGGCAGCTCTCCAACAGACACAGACACTTCCGGCCATCTTGAACTGCCGTCCTTCAGATCTTTAGGCATGAGATGGTAGCTCTACCAACTGAGCCAGACGTCCTGCTCATAATCACCAGTTGTTTCCTTCAACATTAACTATCTGTCCTTGTTCAACAAGGAAATCTGCACAGTTAAATATTTTATCTGGACGTTCATCACTTCATACTCTTGTTTTATATATAGTGCAGAGATGGAAAATTGCACTATATATAGTGCAAAGGAAAATTCTGTACTCTTTTGTCCAGGATTGCTTGCAAGTGGAGGTCTGAAGAGCTCAATCTCTTGCCCTTTCTCTTTGGAATCATATTTGAAGGATTCCTTTAAAAAGTCAAAACAGCCATAAGTCACACATTTCATTAATACAGTCAGACCATTTTATCCACTGGGGTTCTGTTCCCGGAACCCCAGTGGATGAAATGGTCTGACTGTATTAATGAAATGTGTGACTTTAAAAAAATAGTGTTATAGGAAAACCAGGGTGGGGGGGGGGGGGTTGGGGAGCGGAAGCCACATTACCTTTTTCCTAGCATCTTTGGTGCTTCCCTCTCCTCCTGAGTTTGTTTAAACTGACTGGGGAAAAAAGGAAAACTGCTACCGGAAGCAACCTGTAGATGGTGCCAGAGACTCTGTTACATTTTTCCCAGCAGTTTAAACATGCTGGGAAGTGGCTGGCAGGCCCCAGACACTGGCAGGTCCCAGTTGCTTTTTTTCCTTTTTTTTCAGCAGTTTGGACGCACGCAGGAGGCGGGAAGCAGCTGGCAGGCCCCCAACAACGTTGAGAAAAGAGGTAATGTGGTGCGGTCGGACTCCCTCTTCCACAGTTTTACCACCCGTGTTGAGTCAAATCCGTGGATGGAAAAACCGTGGATAAAGAGGTCTGACTGTAATGCTTGTACAGATAGCTCTTAAATACCTGTTTGTGGCAATTGCCTAGATTATTAGAGTTTGACCAATTTAACCAGTCTCCATCTTTTCAAAAAAAAAAAACCTCCCCTGTTACAGGCTCAAGCAGCCTGGTGACTGTGTATGTTCAATTGTCTGAGGAAGGATCCTGTCTCTTGCAGGTAGTCAGATGTGTGTGTTCTTTTGTAGATAGAATGAAGTCATGTGTGTCCTACTTTACATGAGATTTCAAAACTTATTTGTCTACTATGATTGGCTAGTTATTCGATTCTGTGCCTCATTGGCTGAAGATCTCTTTCTTCCAATCCTGATGGAGGATTACATGTTCAGTCCTCCTGGAGATACAGAAAAGGTAAATGCAAAGGGGGATTTTTCTCTGTCTGCACAGATTCCAGGTGGACCATGCTGACCATAGGGTAAACCTCTTGCTTTTCTTTGTTCTGAGACATGTGATTAATTCCATCTAAAGAAATTAGGTAGACAAAGGACTTCTGGAAAACATCTACCATGGGTTTGGGGCCCGGCCCTGGAAAAACACCAGGCACTGAAAGAAAAAGGCTTTTTGTCTAAAGAAAAGTATACAGTATTTTTCTACTGCTTATGAGTCCTGCCATTTTTATAAAATGTCTTTCTGTTACTTTAAATTCTATGTAAATTCTGATTTCCTTAAAGAAGTTCATGTTTGCATTTTAACTCTTTACTATGGTGGTTTTCAGCCGCTGCCGACCCATGTCACACAGGGTCCATTTATTAAGCTCACTCCTTGGATATTCTTGGGGTTATTTTTATAACAGGATTTTAATATGGAGTTTCCTGGAAGCATGATGAACATTTAGAATGGTGGCTGAAAAGTGTTGAGTGTTGGGGGTCAGATAAACAGGCGGAGAGGATTATGAAAATAACTCTGCATGCTCCAGTCTGTCAAAGTCTCCTTACAGCTCAATGTAATTGCATCTGTTGCACAGATGTCGCATATGAATGTGAGGGATGAGACTACAGGAAGAACGCTGCTGGCTCTTGCTGAGGCCAAGCAAGGAATGACTGACAGCAGCAGGGAGAGAAGGTGAAAAAAACTATGGAAAATCTGCAAGGCACTGAATAAACATGTGTGTACACAAAGCCTGGCATTTTGGATTTATTTATTTAGATGTCATATACCCTTCCTTTCACTCAAATGATCCCCAAGGCAGCTTACAATAGTTTGCAATTACACAACACACAAGAGCTGGGACCAGGCTACTCTTCTACCTAGGCCTTTATCAGTGCAATCCTGTGTAACTTTGCACAGTGTAACAGTAGATGCACCTGTGTAGCAGCAGGTGCACTTACACTGGTGCATCTACTGTTACACCGGTGCAAAATTACACAGGCTTGCACTGTATGGGATGCAGGGAAGGCAATATTCCAGGGACTTTTACTCCTCTGGCCAATGGCAGAGGACAGATGTTCTTTCTCTTCCATTCTCCAGAAAAACTTCAATATCAAGTTCTTACATTCAAATAAGACAGCTAAGACCCATTTCAATGGCTTGATCTGCACAACCATTTTTTTCAGGTGGCAAAGTAGTGACATTTTAAAAAGAGGAATCAGTATAATCTCACATTCATTCAATATGATCATCATTCTATTGCAGGGGTGGCCAACCTCTCAACATGAATGCTCCTGGATGTTTAATGGTTATGTAAAGGTAAAGGCTCCCCTTGCTCAAAAGTCAGTTGTTACAGACTCTAGGGGCCGTGCTCATCTCTGTTTCAAAGCCGAAGAGCCGTTTCAAAGCCGCTGTCTGAAGATGTGTCCATAGTCATGTGGCCAACATGACTCAACATCGAGGCACATGGAACGCTGTTACCTTCCTGCCGAGGCGGTACCTATTAATCTACTTGCAATTTCTTGCTTTCAAAGTGCTAGGTAGGCAGGAGCTGGAGGCGAAGACGGTAGCTCACACTGTCATGCAGCACTCAGGTCTCGAACTGCTGTCTTGCCTGCCTTCCAGTCCACAGTTCAGTGTCTTAACCACTAAGTCACCGCGGCTCCAATGGTTGTATAGGTGAGGGCATTAGCAGGTGCAGCTGATTTAGCAGCACCATCAGCAATTGCAGCTGCTAAGGTTCTGACTTCTACACAACTTTTAACAATGCAGAAGCCCTAATGGTGGAAGGTTGGCTGCCCCTGCTCTATTAGATAAAATGGTTGTGTGAAAATTCTGTAATGACAACCCTGTGGGCCCTTTGTAAATGCACTACTTCTTAAGCTGAGAATTTCCTGCATTGTACTTGAGCAGATACATGGCAAGAATGCAGCATTGTTCAAGGTAGCTAAAAGTACCTCATTCATTAGAGAGCTTTGCAGGAGTTTATCTGATATGCAAGTGGCTATTTTTGGCTCACTTTGGACAAAAATGCATGTGTTTTGCATAAATATTACCAGGGTGCAACACAGTCCTACAGAACTATAATACCCTGAAGGCTTGTCCTGGGAATGATGGATGTGTGTTTCCTTGTGGCCTCCGCTGGCATACTGGCATACACAACAAAATATAAGTTGATATACAGCAGCTTGCCACCAAGCCAGGAATCAACAATAAAGCCAAGGGAGTGCACAATCTTTTCAATAAGGGATGCCAACACACCAAGGTATCAAAATAATGAGCACATGTGAGATGGAACTGCAGAGCCTGACTGTAACCACAGCTTCATTCCGGAGAGATATGTGATGTGATGTGGTGTTGTGATGAGAGGCAACTATCTAGTGTTGTTGCATTATATAACGGCAATGTCAGCTAGACACACTAATGCCAATTCTCAAATTGAACTGTCAAAGGGCTGTCCCGCCATGGACATCTTTTTGGGGGTTTTGCAACAATCATTCTTGCAACAATCACAAGACTACCAGCTTGGTTTTATGAATGACAGGGCTGAGGATTCCTTTGTGCCAAGTGCCAGACAAGGATTGCATACATGTAACTCATCACTACCAGGGCCCTAGAGAGAGAGTTAGAACCAAAATAGCCCAACCTAAGATAGTTCTAGGAACTTAAAGACCCAAGTAATAGAGATCATTCTCTCTCTCTCTCTCTCTCCATTCATAATTAGCAATTCCATCAATGGACACTGATTGCATTCTTTATTGCACCTCTTTATTGCACCTCTTCTGGGGTAGGGGAAGAGGTTATACAACCACTTCCCCTAGTCATAAAATACATTTACTGTACCCAGAATTAAGGAAACACCCAATAGGAAGAAGCTTATACAAAACCTTGGAGAGCAAGCGAGAAAAGGATGGGGTTGGGTGACTTACCTCCTCTTCCTCCTCCTCCTCCACCACTGCTGTCGCCCCCTCTCCTCCACCATCAGAGCAGGCGTGGCATCTAATTCCTGCTTGATTCCTTTCCACAAAAAGAATGTGATAGCTGCTGCCTCCTCCACTCCTCTGCTGCCACCACCTCTCTAAAGCAGATCAGATGGGAAGTCAGTTTCGAAGAATAGGCAGGTGGTGAAGGAAGAAGAAGTGGTAATTGGGAGCAGTGGTGAAACAAGGGTGGAGCGGAGGCAAGTAGTTCTGCAAGACTCCGTTACACCGGAGTCAGCGGCCCCTCCCCCTTGCTGTTGGAGCCATTCCAGCAGCAACAGGGGAGTGTCCTGCGTGTTGCCTTTGCTGCCGGAATGGCTCCAACAGCAAGGGGGAGGGGCCGCTGACTCCAGTGTAACGGAGTCTTGCAGAACTACTTGCCTTCGCTCCACCCTTGTTACATCTCTGATTGGGAGGAGGGCGCCACTGTGGCTGGGGCTGCACAGTTCAGTGGTAGAGACCATGCTTGGCAGCATGTAGACAGATGAATACCCTGCCACTCCTGATTTAAAAGATCTCAGGTAGCACTGCAGAACTAAGAAAACTATCTAGTTGAGACCTGGAAAGCTACTGCCAGCCAGATTTGAGCTCTGGTCTAGATGGATCTGTGGTTTGGCACTGTAACGTAGCTCCTCATAACTCAGTCTTAAATCAAATCCCATGATCCACTCTGTTTTGGGGAAAAAGACTTTAGTTGATGATACACAAGACCCATATATCTCCCTCTGAAACCCTTATACCCATGATGGCAAACCTATGACACGCGTGTCACAGGTGACATGTGAGGTCATTTTGGGTGACACGCCAGCGTTTCCTCTAGGGCACCGACACACCTTATATTTTCGCAAAAGTATTACAGGCTTGTCTTGAACATTTAGGGCAGGGATTTGGGCAGACCTCTTTCAAATTATTATCTACTGTAGTAAAACTCAGCAACCAAAAAGTCACTAATTGATGTTAAATAAAAGGCAATGTGTTCTATAGTTGTTTTCAGTTCAGTTCAGTTCAAAATTACTATTAAAAGTAGTAATAGTAACATAAGAACATAAGGAGAGCCCTGCTGGATCAGGCCAAAGGCCCATCTAGTCCAGGTTCCTGTATCACACAGTGGCTCCACCAGATGCCTCAGGGAGCACACAGCCAACAAGTTTCAGACTTGTTTCCTGCTGCCACTCCCCTGCACCTGGCACAGAGAAAACCTACTTCTAAAGCCAGGAGGTTGCTTATGGCTTGTAACCTGTGATGGTCTTTTCCTCCATGAATCTGTCCAAACTCCTTTTAAAGGCATCTAGGCCAGGTGCCATCACCACATCCTGTGCCAAGGTGCTATTAAAAGTTCGGGGGGAGGGGCGACACACAAGTTAGGCATTTTCAAAAATGTTGACACACCAAGCCCAAATGGTTCGCCATCACTGCCTTATACAGTTCTACAAGTTCTTCAGCCTTTTTGTCACTAGAGCGAGTCAGACAGAGTAAGGGCAGGCACCAACAGAGAGGGCATCAAGAGAATCTTCAGCACATTCTGTGCATGTGAACATTCCGCACACCCATCCCTTGTGTCCCCAATAACAAAATGAATACTTGGGCTAAGTACCAAACATTATTTAAATGTAATGCCACACAATTAGGTCGTTTTAAAAAGTATATTTTAAAGGCAAATCCAAAATTAATATGTATGAGGAATATGCAGATTTGTTGTCCTTTCAAGCTAGTGCTTTCATGGGAAATCACTATAGATTATATGATTTCAAAGGGACTACAACCAAATAAGGTCTGTTGGGCTGCTCCAACAAGAAGCTTTATTTCTAATTAAAACAGCACAAGTGGGGCCATGATAGGGATCAGAACGGCGATGGAGCGAACTGCTAAAGTCCCTCTATCCCCCACTGTGCTTTCAACCAGTTTTGCCCCCGCCCCACCATGGAGCACTATTTAAATAGACAAAACAAAAAGCACTGGACCACATTACACTTTATGTGTAGTTTGGTCCACTTGGGCTTAATTACAATGGAAATTAGGGGGCTGTGTTGTGCCAAAGACTTCAGTGGGGTTTACTCCCAAGTAAGCAGAATTTCAGGGCTGTTGTGGCCCTGAGGACGAACTGCATCTGAATAGAACTGAAGGAAAAGAAGCATCCCAGGTAAGGGTAGAGAGAATGAGACAGATGACTAAGGAAAATGGCTGGACTAGGCAGGCTGAAAGCAGGGCCCATGGGTAGGAAAAGTGGACAAAACCAAAAGGCCCTTCACTCAGCCACAGGCAATCCCTTAGCCATGTTTACATACACATCCTTCCAACCATTTGGTGGGTATTTTGCTAGCCATTCTTATGAGAACACTGCAAACACACTCTCTGTCAGAGTTCAAGTCCAAAACAAAGAGCAGAATTTCACTTATAGACTTCTGTGTGTGATATGGGAACGATGTAAGGGTAAATCATAAAAGCAGGCAAAACAGATCAAGTACGGTACTTGTAAGAAGATGCTATCAGGAGGACAAGCTAACAAAAAGAAAGGCGATGCGTCCACATGGACTGATCCTGGGCTGCAATTCAACAAAGCTGCCTTTTCCATTGATTTGTTGACAGTGCAATCCTGTGTAACTTTGCACCGGTGTAACAGTAGATGCACTGGTGTAAGTGCACTTACACCGGTGCATCTGCTGTTACACCGGTGCATCTACTGTTGCACCGGTGCAAGGTTACACAGGATTGCGCTGTGAGTGTCTTTGGGAAGTTGTTGTTGCATCTCCCTTTTCCAAGCCACAAAAATACTATAATAACAATTATATCCTATCTGAATAATCTCTGAAATTTTTGGATGAAAATTGCTGTGTAAGCTAGGTACTATTACACTTGGAAGCTGTCAAAACATGATGTAATTTTGTTCCCTGTCACAGATACAGTCTTCTTAAATTTCAATGTAAAGTAAACCGCGCTGGTGTTGAAAGATGCTCGTTTGGTCGCTTGCTCTCTTCCTGTCCTTTCACTCTGAGCATATTTCTTCTTTTCACTCTGATAAAAGCCATCCTGCTGACCTAGCTTGGCAAAATTTTCATACTGAGGTTGCTTTTGCATTCTTTAAGAGCAGCAGCGACTGTGCTATAGAGCATCTGAAGGTGTAAGCGAGTTTTGACACAAAGGAATCAGAGAAGAGTTCTGATAATAATTGAAGGCTCAGAAATCCAAGTGAAACTGGAAGAATGCACACAGACTGGGATAATTGTGCCTGTGTAATCTGAATGGAAACCCATTTCAGAGTGGCTGGGAGTTACCAGGTGATTCTATTTGCTGGTTCAGGTAAAAGGAGTAATTTGGGAGGATGGCGAGAGATTTATCTTGGTTGCATTTCCAATATGATATCTTGGGAAGTGCTTAGAGGAAATGTGTATTATTTTAAATTGCCTTTGTATTTTTGTTCAATGAGTAGCAGTTGCTGTGATCTGCTAGCTCTACTATCCAAACAAGGATTATGAAAGATAATTTCCTATCTGCACAGATGAGGTTGCATGTGGGTTTTTTGCACTCAAGAAGCAGATGTTTCTAAGGATCACACTGTGAATGATGCCAATTTTCTTTGGGATGGTTCAGATGCTATGTCAGGATGCTTTTTACTTGCTGGAGACTAGCCAGCATCTCCATTTCCATTTGTGTGAAGGGTGTAACATGTCAGCTGGGAACATATGAGCCTCAGCTACAGCAACTATTGTGATCTCCAAGGATCTGAAGTGCTAAGATCTATGAGCTTATATAAGATCTCCGCTTATATGTTGTTATACTTATGTGAACAGAGGTACCAATGTGTGAATAGAACTGTTCCAAGTAATATGATGTTAGATTTCCTGGCATCCTGGAGACTGGGTGCACGTTAAGAAATGTTCTGATTCGGAAGTGGCCAAAAGTTACAAAGGTACAAACTCAGTTACTTTCATGGATATTAGCATTCCTAGCAAGACTTACTGACCAAGCATGACAAAGAACTTGCTCTCTGCATGCATATGATTTGGGAAATGTACCAATTAGTTATCTGGGATGTGATAATCACTCAAACTTAATGATCAAAATGAAGGTTACACACATTGATTTTGGACGGACTGCACGTCGTTTGTTTACTTCAACTTCTGCATGGCTCCCAATACACAATCAAGGCTGGCACGAAGCCTTTTCTCAGTAGAACTTTAAAGTTTGTTCTGAATGTCTGAGCAGTGCTATAGTGGTACATTAGTGCAGGATCAATTTGTGATGCTTCCAAAGCCACTCCTAAAACCAAACCACATCTCGTAGCCATCATCATGCCCCCAGTCACCAATTGATGGGTCGTCAGCACATTTCTGATTAGGGTCACCCTGGCTGACTCTCTTCTCCGTCTCCACTACTTTATTGATAATTGGTGTGGTGTCGTGGCTGAGAGACTGAGTTGCAAACCAGCAACATGAACTTACTAAGGCTGCAATCTATACTGTACACACATTTCTGGGAAGCTCCATTGAACATAATGGGGTTTGCTTACTTCTGAGTAGACATGCATAGGATGGTGCTGTAAGGTGACCTTAGGGCCCCAGGTAACCTATTCCCATCTGCATTATGGGGATAATAATAAGTGCCTACCTTGCAGGGTTGTTGTAAGGACAATACCATACATGTGAGGTACTTGCCTGAGGCTATCTAGTGAGCTCACAGCAGAAGCAATATTTAAATGGAGATGCGCTGAGTCACAGTTCAGCCACCACACTACTCCAGCTCTATAATCTGTTAAATAGCAACATTGGGAAGGAAGCACCTGAGATTTCAGAGGTTTGCTTGCTACCATACTAGATAAATTGTACTCAGAGTACAATAATGGACCACTGGCCTGACAAAGTGCAAGGCAGTTCTTTAAAACCCTTTGTTGAGGGGAATCTGTAGAATAGAATATAAGAAACAGTGATGTTTTATAGAATGTTATGGAAGGATAGAATACCAGTCCTATGAGACTTTGAAAGGTTTGGCAGTGTCCGTTTTATGGCAGTTTGATCTTCATTCTTTATGGTTTTTATTTCCCAGAGCTGTGTAGGGTGCCTGTTTCATAGGACTATATGACAGGCAGTTTGTTCTGTGGGGCTATATAATCAAGTGGCTCATAAGTTTGTAAGAGGCATATTTTGTGTGTGTTTGATAGAGGAACTTTACAAAACAAATTTGCAAGGTACCTATTTTATGGAGTTATTGGAGCTATAGGCATGCAAGACTTCAACATTTAAAAGAACAATCTGGTTCTTTTATCAGGTAATTTTAATACTGAAAATGTCTGCTGGAATATTTTATACTTTACAGAGAAGTTTTGTTGGCAATCTATAGCTTTTTATTTACAAAACATGGGGGGATTGAAATCCTGTCCCATTGTATTAACAAAGCTATTCCTAAACGCAGCAACACCTATATTCTCTTCTGACTCAGAAGACATCAGTGGTTAAGCTGTGGAACTTTCTTCCATGGGATATCAGGCTGGCTCTCTCTCCTTTTTAAAATGGATGTGGAAGACTTTCCATTTCAGAAGGCTCTTATGATTGTGCTGAATTGATTTTATATGGTTTTTGTGTCTTCTTACAGTTGTCATTTTCTGTTTGTGTGGATGTATTTTAAATTGTCCATGGTGTTTTTTTTGTAAGCCAGTTTGTTCTTTTTCTCTTTTAATGAGAAGCAGAATATAAACCACTTTGTGAACCAGTGCCACTCTTGTTGAAAAGCAGTGTATATAAATATTCTTAATAATATAGCTTCGTAGGTTTTCACGGCCAGTACATATCATAGAACTTACAAGTCCTGGGTAGTTGCATTATGGACTTGTCCCAGGACTGGACTTTTCCTGTTTTAACCTTAATAAACGGCCCGAAAACTCGGACCTTTTAATTGTAAATTCTATGATTCTTAATAATAGTAATAAAAATAAATGCAAGTAAATTCCACAGTAATGGAATTCTCCCCTGCTTGAATTAAGATCTGTGCCCTCCATATCAGCCTTCCGACAGGGGCAGGACCTTTCTTTTTCAATTGGCCTTCCTTCCCTCCCTCGTTTCTATTAGTTGTTACTTTGTTATGATTCTTTTCGTTCTGTCTGCGTTTTGATGCGAGAGTGCTGCTTGTTTTTAAGCTGTACTTTTATTATTGTTATTATGCAGCTGCTGCCGACTGCTGTCATGTTTTCTGCTTGCCTGATGTATTTTTGTAATGGTTTTATGGTTGTTGCTTTTATATTATTTTACGATATGTTAATGTTGTAAACCGCCTTGAGCCCAGTGTTGGGGGGGGGGAGGCGGGGTATGAATAATACATATTTAAATAAATAAATAAATAAAATGACACTCCCTTAAGATTTGAACCACCGCTTTCCAACCTCACACACCCCACACTTAACCACTGCGAATCCGGCCTTCTCTTTTCTACGGAATACTTTCTCCTACAAATGCAAATAGGCAACTCGGATTAGAATACGCCGGCGATTTCGTTTTCCGCCTCCTGTTCTCTTCGCCGTTGGGAACTACAATCCCCAGCATGCAACTCGCCTCGCTCTACTCCGCTTTAGTGTAGCAGGATTTTCCCCATGGATTGCGCATGCCTAGCCAGACGTGGCAGCAGCAGCAGCAGCGGCAGCGGCTCGTTCTTTCAGCACGAGCGGGAGCTGGCTGGGTTATGGCTCTGGCTGGCCGCAGCTCTGGGAGTGGGAGCACTAAGTGCTTTGGAGGGAGAATGTTGCTGCTGGTCCTCTTGGTAAGCGATGGTTCTGGGGAGAGGTCCCGCTTTAGGGGGCGTTTCCTGAAGGACGGGGAAGGGGGTGAGTTGTCCTGGGGCGTTTGGCTCGGCACTGGTGCTGAGCTGGTTCTGGGTGTGTGTGCACAGTGCACGGCTCGGCTGTCAAAGAGTAGCGGGCACAAGTTGCTCAGGAAGCGCTGGCTGGCAGCAACCGAAGTTAAACTTCTTTGGCCTTCTGAGGGTGGGAGAGAAAGAGCGAGCGAGCGAGATGCTGCTTGCTGAGGCTGGCGCTGCCTTGGAGCTTGCTAGTCTCGCTAGCCCGGCTGTTGGTGAGTTGGTGGAAGCCTTCCTGCTCCTAGGCGGCGGGTTGCAAATTGATTTAAAAACCTCTGTACCCAGCGAGCGCGTGGGTCCTGCCTCTGCAATTCTTTGCTTCCGTCGATTCTCTGGCTGCATACGTTACACTGTTTCTTTCTGGATAGTTATACAATCTATTCTCTAGAGTGGTAGTACTGACTGTTACATTCCTTTCTTGTTGTACTTCAATACGTGTAAGGCATCCTCCACTCGAGGCGGGGATCGGGGAGAGAAAAACGTGGTGACAAAGCTTATAAGAGTTCAGTTGCTTAGCTCTGGGCTAAACGTTGTTCACGTTAGTAATATTGCGCCTCCCTCCTTGCTTATATATTTTTAATGATTTTTAAAATCAGTGCCACAATAATGAAGCCAAATCGCCACTGAATGCATTATAGTCAAATGAGCTGTGTTCTGTAATGCCGCAGGGAAAATTGGAAAAGTGTTGAAGCTGGTACTTCAAACATGCTGCAAAAAAATGGGCTAAAGTTTTGAGTGAAAGAAGCATAGTCTGATCTCTGCATGTTTACTCAGAAGCAAGTCTCACTGAGTTCAGTTGGACTTACACTGATGTAAACACAAAGGAATGAAGGCTTGGATTTTGTAAGTCTTTTATTCTTGTAGGGAGAGATGACTAGTGTGTATATAATCTATTCTGTAAAGTAATGTAGGAATATTATTTCCCATTAAGAGAGAGAGTGAAGGAAAGGATGGAGGGTTGACATTTGAGGCTCATATGGGTGCTTGGATTCCTCTGTCCTTGCTAGCAGTGCAATGCACTTTGCGTTGATGGCTTTCCACTTCCCTTGTTTCTCTTTTTGCTACCTCTGTTTTCAAAGCAGGATGATTTTGGTGTGCTCACGCTTGTTTTCTATTTCCGCTGAAAATTTGTAGACATCCCTCATGCCCTTTCTCTGTTCTGAAATGGTTACCATTTTTCCATCAATTAAGAACACTCCTTCTCATTTTTCATGTTTGGAGGACATTATTTCAGGTATTAGTGTACTTTTTATTTTTTTTGGTCCTCTTGCAGTGAATAGTTAATCTCGGGCTTTGTTTCTTTTGCCAGATTCAGTCTACAGTTGTTTTTTTTACTAGAACATCTTATTGGGTGGTATTAAAATCACAAGTAGCTCCAGTGAGAATTCCTCCCCATTCCTTAAAGATCTCTGCATGCATAGCTACACTTTGCACAATAGATTTGCATCTCTGAGCTCTCATTGGAGGTGTTGGAAAAATGAGGAAGTCATGAAGTTCTGTGCACTGAGTGGGAAAGCTGTATGACAGCACATCCAGAAATATCGAGGTGTATAACATAATTTAAATGCAAAGAGTACTGCAAACTGTTTAATAATGCTAGCTGTTAAAGTGGAGCTTTTTTCTTTTCGTGGTGGGGAAAAAGCTTTTAAAACTCTCTCTTAATTGATTCTTTAAAGAGCTTAACATGAATAAGTCAGAAGGTTGTTTAACATGAATGCTTTCATGAATTCTTCCCTTTTACTCCACTGTATGGAATTAGATTCCCTTCAGTCCCTTGGTAAATAATCATAACCTAGCTAACCTCTTAATTTTCTAACATGTGCACAGTCAGTCAGAAGCGCACCTCTGTAATGAAGTGACATGATAGCAGTAGTGCACTACTTTGCCCACTGCCATTGTTATGATGTTGCAGTTTGCCCCTGCCAACCCGCTCCATGCAATACGTGTGACAAAACTGCATCATAGGACTTGCCATTTCTGAAAAAGAGGGTTGGCTGGCTAATCTCCACTTCATTGTTGCCTCTAGCACAGGCCTCCTGTCTGTTGGCTTGGAAGGAAAAACAAAATCCAAGAAAATGCCCTAACCTAACCTTAATGTGTGCAGCCAGCTATACGGTGCCAACACACTCTGTCCCTGAAGCAGAAAGGCAACTAGTGTCTGCACTGATTTTATAAATGTCATCATATAACCTGTCTGCACTAATTTTATAAATGTCGTCATACAACCTGACTCAACACAACTACATGGAAATTGTAATTGTCACAAATGGCTGGAGCATAGGTGGCCAACCCACAGCACGGGTGCCACTTAGTGGCACGCTGAGCCTTTTGAAGTGGCACGCACTGTTGTTCCTATTCGAGCCAAGCACTGAAGTCCCTATCTCTTTCTCGACCCCAGCGTGCCTTTCCAAGCCTGTGGCACTAGAGGTGGTCTCTGCACCCCACTGCGCCTTATTCTTGTGCTGTCACTGTGCTTTAAATATTTTCATTACCTTAGATTTATTTATTTATTTAAAGTGGCACACTCAAGATTATCTACATAAAATGTGGCACTACTGTTGGGGGCCTACATGACGGAATGCTCCCTCATGAGAATAGAGCCCTACACACAAAGAACTAGCATGTCAAATAGAAGAATTACCTGTCCCTGATACCTAGTATTCTATGTGCAGGGATTTGTTGTTGTATGGAGGGTTGTACAGTCCATGCACAGGTTTATTGTCTCATCTGCTACTTTGTTAGAACACTGAGACAAGAGATGCTGGTGCTCCTCCTTCCAGTGTTACTTCATCGATACTGTATATTTTAAGGGCCCAATTCTATCCAACTTTCCAGCACTGATGTAGCCATGCCAATGGGGCGTTGTGCTGCATCCTGTGGTGGTGCAGGTAGTCACAGAGGCCTCCTCAAGGGAAGGCAGTGGTTCCCAAACTGGGGTGTCACAATGCCCCAGCTGGGAACAATGGGTCGCTACTCGCTTAAGGAAATTCTGGAACCATGCCACTGCCGGTGCTGCCGGGGGAACAAAGAATTTTTTAGCCCTACCTGGGGGCCCTGCTGGGACTCCAGGGGTGCGGGGAGCCTGCGGACCCCTCCGCAGGCCTCCCTGTACCTCAAAAAGACTCCAGATCATGATCGCGACTCACTTCTGGTTTTGCCATTTTGAGGTGCCATCCGCACACACCCCCTGGAGGCCAGGCAAGACCCCCAGGTAGGGCTAAAAAAAACCTTTGTTCCCCCGGAAGCACCGTCACCTCTGTAGCCACCCCCTGTAAATACTTATGGGGGGGGGGAAGTTTGGGAACCTCTGAGGTAAAGGAATGTTTGTTCCCTTACCTTGTGACTGCATTTTGACCATATTGGCTCTGGAAAGTTGGATAGGATTGGGCCCTAAGACTTCTGTGCAGGTGTCAATAGGAAAAGTTGTGTGGGTGTTTTCTGCTGAAGGTGTGCATTTGTAACTTCCACAATTTTCTAAGACATCTTCAGTGAAAAATAATTGTATATTAACCATTTCCTTGTGGTGATTAACACCACCCTGAGCAAAGCGTGATTTGTATACATGCATTTTAGTTGAGCTGGGGTGCAGGGATCTAAGCATTACAGAGATATTGCAAGGATTGGTTGGGTGGATGTGGTTCCTGCTTCAGAATTCCCGTCCAATCTGCCTCCTGACCTCCTCGACGGTGTTATTGTCCCTGGATCCCACTGTGCATCCTACCTGCTGCCGCCTGACTCTCCTCTTTCCTACTGTGTATGAAGACTGATTTTCCTGTTGCTGGATCTCCAGTTGAAGCCTGCAAGGTAGTATGATGTACAAACTGTCCTGTCCTGCTAGACCTGTCCTGGTAGATTGTCCTGCTTGAGCAATGACAGAGTCGACCATAAGATCTTATTTTTAAAAGGAAATATAAATCAGTTTTATATGTCTGAATCTTTTGTTACCAAACTGGATTTTAAATTTTTGTTTTGCTTGTTCCTATAACATATGGCGTCCTTTTAAAAAAAAAGATATTTGGTTAAGCTTCTTTAAATGGATTTGTCTACAGGTGTGTGTACTACAGTATATGTTGGATACTCCAACTTTCGGCATGCTTCCCTCTGCATTTTGGGTCAATTTGTGAGGGTTTTTTTGTGTGTGTACATGGATGATCCTAACACAGTCTTAGGGGGATTGAGTTATTCTGAACTGCTAGTGCCTTCCAGCAATGACTGGCAGAAAAAATGAGGAATAAAGTGAAGCTATGTGATGTTTAATGGAGCTGTGCTGCTTTCAGATAAAGGGCATCCACTATCTTCTGTGCGACTTAGATGTTCTGCAATAATGGCTATCCTACTGCCATCTATACAATTCTGTAATCCTGCGTTTTAAATGCCTGCCAGGCTGTACAGTTTTAAAAGATTGTACTGTATTTTGAAAGAAGGTGAATCGATATCCTATCCCAACATTAATATTTGTAATAGATCCTTCTTGAAATGAAACATCTTTTTAACCTTTCCTTGTACTGAATTTTCACTGTGGCCTTTGACTTTGCAGGATCTCTTCTCAGGCCTACATTTTTTTTTGCCTTTCTCTGAACCTTTTTTTTTATTGCAGTCATCCTTTTTCTGAAAAGAAGTGAATATTCTTAAATGAAATTATGATGCCGTTGCAGTTTAGTCATGTAATGCCCAAGCATATTTGCTTTGCCTGTGTTTTCTTTGCTCCCTGATGCTGCGTGAACATGTTGATTAATCTCATTTCTTCCCAACAGTACATACAATAAACTTTATTCTGATTTGTATTATTTTGGACTTGGTGCATGAATGCATAGCTACTGGGGATGTGACCAGCAGGTGCAGTTCCACATGTGTGAAGACTGGGGGGGAATGAGTGAATATGGGTTGCAACATTAAGTATGTACAACTCTTTTTATTACGGATCAATTGTTAAAGCTTCAGTTTAGAAGTCTGTCTGGAAGGTGCCTTCCCCTCCCCTCCAAAAACTTTTTTGTGACATTGGAAAAAAGGCTCATGTTTTCAAAAGTAGTTTTACTCTGGCAAGACAAGAAAAATTTCATCACTTGTGCCAATGTGCTAAGGGGATGATCTGCAACTAGACAACTGCTTAAAGCACAATCAACTGCCTGTTTACTCAGAAGCAAGTTCCCACTCTTCAGTGGGCTTGCTCTTTGGCAAGCATGCATAGGAGTTTAAAATTACCACTTCATTTACACATGTGAGTTTTTCCTCTATCACTTCATGCTTTTGTTGGTACAGTACTTGGTATTCATTTTGTGGAGCTCTTGGTGGTGAGTTTGTACACAGGTGATTGGAGCAGGTAGTCCAGTTAAGAGGGTATTACCATACTGTGTTCTGGCTTGAAGGAAAGACAGTTGGAGATAAAGAGTGGAATCCTGGCTTAAGATTGTGGTGAAGAGGTTTCACATGCCTCCTACGTCTCTCCAGGCAAACTTGTTTAACTCCTATGCCATAGGATGCGCAGAATCTGAATTTTCAAGCGTCTTGAATACTTACAGCTCTCAGTGATTTGCATTATTACTGTATTTTTCTCAACATGCTTTTGAGTCAGACCTTGAAGTTGTATCATGCTGGACATGCAAAACTGCAAGCTGCCTTCTGCCAACAGAGCCCCCAGCCATTTGTCCAATGTAGCAAAGAAAATGAAGATTTGGGAAAAAAACAAAGCCTAGCCTTCTGATTCCAGGTTCTTTTCTTCAAAAATGGAATGTACGGAAATAAGGCTCGACAGTTATTAATTTGTCAGGAAAGGAGCTTTGTTGAGATGTTTATTCAGAGGTTTGTTTTGTCAGAGAAGCCCTGTTTTAAAAACAACAGGTCCTGGTTGTTGCAGGAAAGATTTATGTGAATTTCTTGAAAATCCTGTTATCTTAATTGGAGGTATATTGAACCTCGGGAAGTAGAACCTGGAAGTCTTACAGTGTCTGCCATGATGGCTTATATCTAGAGAAAATGTTTCAGTACAGAAGAATTTGACAAGATAGCTCTGGAGTATCTTTCAACTCTAATTCATAGCCTTTCTTCTCTTGCATTCGCTTCTCCAGCAGACTCTTGCATATTATAATTCCTTACATGGCCAATTGCAGAGTGTCCCCCACTGGCTCATTTTCTGAGCAAGTGCGGCCTTTGCTTTAGTTGTTACATAGGAAGCTGCCTTATACCGAGTCAGACCTTGGTCCATCTAGCTCTGTGTTGTCGACGCTGACTGACAGCGGCTCTCCGGGCTTTCGGACAGGGATCCTCCTCTGCCCTACCTCGAGATGCCAGGGATTGAACCGGCCATCTTCTGCATGCCAAGCATGCGCTGTGCCACTAAGGTGCAGTTATATTTGAGGTTCTTCTGTGTGCTTTCTAAATTGATTTTACTTTGCTGCTCTCTGTCCGGGGGGGAGGGGGTAGGGACTGAGAGGCAGAAGGAAAGAACTGGATTTTCCCTTAGTTCTGTAGGCCGATCACCAAAGATAAACAGACAGAGAAGCAAAGTGTGGAAACGCCACAATGACACCGAGGAGATCGCACCATCTCTGCATTTGCCTCTCTGAAGTCATAGAAGCAACTTCGTGCCAGGAGAGAGGAAAAATGGCTCGGCATGGAAGGCGCTGATATCCACTTTAAAAAAAACACACCCAGTGACTTCAGGAGGTATGACAGCATACTTAGACGCGCAAAATCCCTTTATTTATGGCAGAATGGATCCACACTGTCATTTTGAGGTGGTGGCTTATGTAATGAAGCTGCCACATTTTTTATGGTAACCAGCTAATGCAGAGGTTCCCAAACTTTTTCGACCTGTGGCTCCCTCGACCATGGTTGACCATTGGCCGCGGCTCCCCATTACATTATGTTGATGCCTGCCAATTGGCATTGCACTGCATTCTGAGAGGATTCCGTGGCACTCCGTGGCTCCCTTGGCTGGTTTCTGCGGCTACCCTGGGAGCAGCGCCTCCCAGTTTGGGAACTACTGAGCTAATGGGTTCTGAGCTGTCTGTGGAGATCAGGAGCGAGATCTTGGGGTGCTGGTAGACAGCTCAATGAAAGTGTTGATCCAGTGTGTGGTGAAAAAGGCCAATTCCATGCTCTGGATCATTAAAAAAAGGGATTGAGAATAAAACGGCCAATATCATTATGCCATTGTACAAATTGGTAATGCAAAGTCCCCTGCAGACCGGCCGAGTGTGTGTATTGTGTGTGTGTGGGGGGGGGAGGGAGGAGAGTTCAGGCCTTGTCCCATGGGAAATAGCACTTTAGCAGGTGCTCATTTTTGCTGGACGGCCATCATTGGATCGCTTCCCTCAAACCCTGGATCCCAAGGATTGCCTCAGAGCTTCAAAGACAGGGAGGGGGTTACGCCACCCTCTTTCCTCCATTGCATTGTGGGAGCCTTCACAGCATCCTTAGGTGGACTGTGTAGCTTGGGCCGAGAGGCCTGCGTCGCCACCTTCTGCTACTACCCACCAGCCCTCATCATTAGCGCCCTGTCTCAGTTTGTAGTCCCCATTGTCCTCCACCCTTTCCCATCCAACTCCTGATTGGGTCCTGCTGCTCTCTCCTTCACTCGTGTCTCCCTGCATTCATTTCCCCTCGAAGCTCTCAAAGTGATCAGTCAGCAGCCACCGCTGAAGTCAGGCACGGTGTTGGGGAGCCTGCTGGTTCAAGGACCTCTGCAGGTGTGAAGGCTGCTGTTGACGCAGGAACACAGGTGGCATCAGTGGGCTTACTAGGTGTCTTGGCTGAGCTATCCTGGCTGTGCACCCTATGATGGGAGCTGCGGCTTTCAGCTGGCTCAGTGCTATCAACTCCCCCCACCCCTTCCTGGAGACGCCGTAAGTCCATAGACGGACAGCCACATATGGAGTATTGTGTCCAGTTCTGCTTGCTATATTTCAAAAAAGATATAGTGGGACTGGAAAAGATGCAGAAGAGAGTGGCCACAATTATTTTGGGGTGGGGCACCTCCCTTAGGAGGAAAGGCTACAACGTTTGAAGCTCTTCAGTCTAGAAAGAAGGCACCTAAGTTGGGACCTGATTTTGAAACATATAAAATGGAGTGGATAGAGGGAAGTAATTTTCCCCTCTTGTATAACACCAGACAAGGGGACCTCCACTAAAATTGACTGGCAGGAGAGTTGGAACAGATAAAGGAAATATTTCTGCACCCAGTGTGTAGCTAATCTTTGGAACTCCTTACCACAGGATGTGATGGTGCCTTTAAAATGGGATTGGACAGATTTATGGAGGAAAAGTCCATCGTAGTTTACTATATGCAACTTCTGGGTCTTAGAAGAGCCTATTTCTGAATGCCAGGTGCAAGGGAGTGGCAACAGGATACAGGTATTTGTTGTCTTGTGTGCTCACAGAGGATTCTGGGGGGCTACTGTGGGCTACAGGAAGCTGGCCTAGATGAACCCTTGAAATCCAGCAGGGGTCTTATGTTCTTAATGCTCTGTTATGCATAGAAGATGGTGAGCTGCCTCTTTCACAGGTTTTCTTAGGTTGCAATCTGTGAAGCTGGCATGTTTGAAATGTGTCAGTGCATTCTCATCTAGCGTCTCAAACTGGTGGGTTGCGACCCACCAGGAGAACCGGATGGTGTCCCCTGCCACCTTAAGGGGTAGGAACAGCATGGTGGTAGCGGCGATCCCAGGGATCGTCGCTGCCAGCAGGACAAAAATGTACTTTTAACAGCTGAAGAATAGCTGCTTTCGAACTGTGGTGCTGGAGAAGACTCCTGAGAGTCCCTTGGACTGCTAGGAGATCAAATCAGTCAATCCTAAATGAAATCAACCCTGACTGTTCCCTGGAAGGACAGGTACTGAGGCTGAAGCTCAAATATTTTGGCCACCTAATGCGAAGAGAAGACGCTCTGGAGAAGACTCTGATCTTCTCAGAGAAGGGGAGAGGCAAAGGAGAAGGGGAAGGCAAAGGATGAGATGGTTAGACAGCATCACCGATGCAACGAACATGAAAATGAGCGAACTCAGGAAGATAGTGGAGGACAGGAAGGCCTGGCGGGATGTGGTTCATGGGATCATGAAGGGTCGGACACGACTTAACGACTAAACAACAACAAAGGGTGCCTGCAGCCTTCCAGAAGGTTTGAGGAGGCCCATGCCCCCTTCTGCAGGCCTCCCCAAGCTGTAGATTTTGACCACTTCTGGTTTTCATCCAAAAAACAGAAGTGGTTGTAATCGCCGCGGAGTGGGGAGGCCCTCGGAGGAGGACACGGGCCTCCCCGATCCCTCCGGAAGGCTGCAGGACCCCTGGTCAGTGTTAGAAGTACATTTTCCCCCATCAGCAGCGGCGATCCCCGGAATTGCCACCGCCGCTGTCCCCGCCCCTGCAAACATTCAGAGTTCTCCCCACCTTGTGGGGAAAACATTGAGAATCACTGATCTAGTGGATTCAACATATGCATGCCCGTTTTGAGATGGTGGCTGATATCTACCCATAACTTATCAGCATTCTAACTGCTATGGAAAACAGGCTTGTACATTGGGAAAGGTAGTGACTGCTGAGGTTCAAGTAAGAAATTCTAAATGAATTTAAGAGGGGAGGCTCTTGCTTGAAAGAACCCCAAGTTCTTCATTATTACCACTGAAATAAGTTTTATGTCTTGAACCTTTACGTACAAATGAGCCTCATTGATTGAAACTTAATTCCAGTCGGGGTACAGTCCTGATTGGTTTGTTATAATAAATAAAAGAGTTACTCCATGCAGAGGATATACGATGAACACACTTTCTCTTTCTCCAATTCAAAAATAGAGAGAAAACAGCTGTGATTAGGGGAATCTTACAACACACACTGAATCAAGAGGTAAACATAATTTACAAAAATGCCTCCAACCTTTAATACCCTTTTATAAGAATTACCATATTGTCCCGAGTATAAGACGCACCTAATTATAAGTCGCATCCTTAAATTTTGGTGCTATTAAAAAACTTTAATTAAATCACTGGCATTAAATATATGCCAGTGATTTAAATGGACAGTGCAATCCTGTGCATGTCTACTCAGAAGCAAGACCCACTGTTCTCAATGGAGCTTACTCTCAGGAAAGTGTGCACAGGATTGCAGCCTAAACCATTCATTGCCTGGGGAGGGGGGGATGAAAGTGTATGTGATCTTGCTTTAGATAGAGGATACAAAACCCAGCAGAGCAGAGAACGAAAATTAACAACTTATTGCAGCCTGCAAAGGGTTACAGCCTGTAGGGGAGAGGTGTGTCCGTGTCCGTCCTCTTGTTTTTACAAAGAAAAGGAGCCCACTGCATCTCGGAACTGCAAAGCCCGATTTGCAAAAGTGTGTCTCAGTCAGCAGCGATAATCACCCGATAATCACTTCAATTAGCTGCTTTGAAAACAACCTCTTAGCCTCGGCTTCTTCCAGCAATGTCTCACGCTGTTCTCACCATTTTATTTTATTATTTTTGCAACGGTGCGAGTACACAACGCACCCCTAGTTAAAAAAGCTAAATTAGGGGGGGAAAGTGTGTTTTATACTCAGGAGAATACGGTATCTGTTTGAAATTTGGGTTAAAAACGCATTAATAATCAGAGTATCTGTTAAACACACTAAGCAATTAATGTTTTCCATGCTGATGATTATTAGCTTGGTGAACCAACAAATTGTGTAAGACAAATGCTGTGATAATAGTCTGATTAAATCTTTTGTTGTAGACTTCCCTAGAAGTCTCTGCTGGTAAAACCACAGACTTGTGGTTTAATTTATAGATGTTTTCTTTTTCTCAGGGCATTCATTGGAGTTTGTAGATCTGATTTTATTTTATTTTATTTATACCCGTCTGCCTACCGGTTTCTGTAAAAGTCAAGCTGTGTAAGCTGAGTGTGACCATAAGTTGGATAATACATTTCTCAGACAGAAAGCTGCCATAATGGGAGTGAAGATGAATAACAGCTTTCACATATATGAACGGCTGGGTTAGCAGTGACTGTCAAATGAGAGGTGATGGAAACATTTGTGTGGGTCACCAGATTTTCAGTTGTGAGTTTTGTAGTCGTAATGGTCAGGAGTTGAGGCAGCCTAACTCATTTGCCCCAGGTATCAGCTAAGAAGGGAGGCAGAAAAACAAAACTCCTTCAATAAAATCTAATAGGTTTAACTGTGCTGTTAGCATAGTTGTTTTCTGTAATTTTAAAAGTGGTGTATACTAGCCTATGAAGTAGGTTACTATTTGTCATATTTTCTACGTGGAGTACTGAAATAGTGGCTTGCTCAAGGACAGGTTATCCGGTCAATCCATGGCTGAGTTGGGATTTGAGCCCCAAAGTACAGCGCTCTAGCCACTGGTCCACACTAGCTTTCTGTATCATACATACTGCAGCAAATAGTTCCTTTTACCGTATTGAAGGACTTGATTGCATAGCTGTCTATCCTGAAGTAACAAATCCCTTCAATCATCTGGTGACTGGATTTATTTATCTGAGCAAGAAGATGAAATCAGGTTACAAGTAAGGAAGATTTTTTTTCTTCATTGCTGGCCCAGCCGTGACCTGACGTGATGCAGCTTGTGTCGGTGGCAGATGGTGAAGGGGCAACAGATTTGGGGTGTCCTTTAACCCAAATTTGCCCTTGCTTCCCTCCAGCCTACCACGGATGCAAGCTACATTGATCCGCTTCCCACTCACTGAAAGTGGGAAGAGTGAAAAGCTGATAGTGTACTTCTTCACCATACTCTGTTGTGTGGTTTTTGCGAATCTGAAGTGTGTAACTTCTGGTTTTAGTTACAGAGACCATGTTAATAAAGGAGCTCCTTTGTCCATGCGGCCCCTTTAAAACCAGAAGTCCTTCACTGTTGTGTGTGATAACCAAGCTAGTCTACCACAATGCGCTGTATATGGGGCTGCCTTGGAAAAACGTCAGGGAACTTCAGTTGGCACAGAATCCATCAGCCTGATAGTTAACAGTTGCTGACAATTGTGACCTTATCATCCCAGTAGTAAAGGTTCTTCACTGACCTGGGGTTTGCTTCTGGGCCCAATTCAAAATGAAGGTTTCGGCCTTTAAAACCATGTGTGACTGGGGGTGGACATCATTCTCCCTTGAGACCATTGTCCAAAGTCCTTCTCTATGTGCTCCCTGAGGCATCTGGTGGGGCCACTGTGAGATACAGGAAGCTGAACTAGATGGGCCTTGACCTGATCCAGCAAGGCTCTTCTTATGTGTAGCTTTGGAAGTTGGGTGGTTGGCTACTGGAGAGAGGCCCTTTTCTGTGGTGGCTCCCAAATTCTAGAATTCTTCCTTTACATGTGTGACTGGCTCTTTCATTGATGTATTTTAGGTGCCAGTCAAAGGCCATCTGCTCTTGCATCTGTTTCGTGGTATCTGTTTCGTGGTCATCTGTTTCCACGGTATTCCAAAGGCCATCTGTTTCGTGGTATTCAAGATTGTTTTCCCCTTAGGCCCTGTGAGTTAGCTGCTAATTCAGAGGAGGAGAGAACCTATTCATGTGATTGACCACTATTGTGGTCAGTCCTATATATAAGCCTTTGCTTGTTTTTTCGCTCCCCGAATTAATTGATAATGGAAAGAAGTTTTAATTTATTTCCAAAGGTTAGTTGATTGCTCTTGCCAATTAAATAGATGAGCGTTTGCAACCCTAAATATAATCACTGCAATTCACTCAACAGCGGTAATAAGAACACATACCTCAAATTGTTTTGCAAAGGAGGTCAGTATCATTATTACACCCTCTCTCTCTCCGCAACACGTAGAGATGTATTGACTTGTTTTTCATAAGGGATGCAACCCCATGTGCCTTTTCTTCACATCTATGTACACGGCAAGCAGATGGTTTGCCTTTCAGGGTGAAGTCATGGCAGAGGCGACGGAGGCTGACAGTGCTCAGCCAAAATCAATGCCAATATTTCCATTAAATCAGCGTCTTTTGCAATGCTTGGATCGTCCCTTAACTAGTTTGTTTTGTTGAAGCCCTGTTTTTGGTGCTGGTGTCCTGCTGTGAGAGAACATTCTATGCGCAGTGTTATGCAAAAGACAGTGTTAGAGATGGCCTTTTAACACTGAGCAGAAGCTTATGTTGCAAGGTCTCTCGCATTCATAAGAAGCTATCTCCTTCATTCAGGATTATTGGGGAAAACACCTTTACTGAGATTTGCATTATGTAAATTGAATAGAGCAATCAATCAATGAAAGTCAAGCAGCTAAGTAACACTTTTTTCTTCAGTCAGATGACAGTCCTTGTCATCTTTGCTGTATGTAAGAACTCGCACAATAATTGGTTTCTGTTTCTTTGATAATCCGGTCTGGGCCCTGTAACAGTTAATACCACTGGCTACATATAATGCCAAAGGCCTGTCATAATGTCAAAGGCAGCGTCTTGTTGGTGCACTGGGTTCCCTTTCCTCTGATAGTATGCAAATGCTTTTAGTCACATAATGTTCTTCTGTGCACTTCTGCAATTACTCCCATTATTGTGGTGAAGACACTTTGAAAAGCATTAGCGACAGCGGTGATAGGCAGTGTCAAAATGATCAAAACATGGGTGTGTTTATCCAGCTTAAAGAATTATAAAATACATAAAAGAGTATTTCCTATGACTGATGTTAATTATAGCATGTTTGTTGAATTCATAACAGGATTGGAGTGTGTGTGTGTTTATTTTAAATACCTACCTTTATCCAGACAACCTGTTTCATTTTTCAGAGAGGAGAAGCAAATGGTAGATTAGTGCAGATGGATAACGTTGAAGAAGCCCTGCCTGCTATTAAGATCAGTGCAGCAAAGTAGGAACATCATGCATGAAATGCATGCTGGCAAAGCAAGCTGAGGATTAGTGCTAATTCCAAAGTGGCAAGCGTTAAATGTTGTCAGTTTTATTACCTTCTGTGTTCCCCTCCCCCCAACTGAATGTTAATATCTTCATCTTGGTTATGAAAACAGATTTTGTTTTAAAAGGAGATAGTGTTTCCTGAGCATTAATTGTGGCAGTTTAGGAGACCCCAGTGTGAAGTTACTGAGCTAGACTTTATCCACAAGTTTGAATTTGTTCATTTAGGGCTTAATCAAGACCAGGCATTTCTCTCCCAATGCAGGTGTTGCATTACCATAGTAAAGCTAGGAAGATTATACAGTGGACCCCTCACGATGGTGATCCATTCCGGAGACACCACTGTATTGTGAAAATATTGTCATGTGAATCCAACAATGCATGTTTTTTTGGTAATTCGTTCCAAGACCTCAGAAGCTGAAGTTTTTGCCATAGAGCTAAGCTACAGTAATTCCCTCTCTAAAAGGCGATTTAAAAGGTACCTGCTGTACTCTATAGGGGCCATGGTTATCAGTTACACAATTTTTTGTAATTATAAAACTCTGAAGGCTTCCGAGATGCTGCCAAACACTTGCTTTTGTATTGCTGATTGGCTTATCTATCGCCCACAAGATCCTATTGGTAACAATCATGAACCCAATGTAAAAGGAATAATGAATCCTATAATGAACCTTGTTTTTACGATGGCGAGTCAATTGTAAAATGATTTGATCGTAAAGTGAACCCGTTGTAATGGGGACAGACCGATCCACGGTATTATCACAAGTTAGCACTGTTGTGTAGAGTAACTAGTCTTACCTTGTAAAATATAAGAAATGACACTGACTGTACATCTCGTATTTTGTGGCCTGTTGTTCCTAGTGTTTACAGTGTTAGCTCTGTGTGTGTGTGTGTGTGTGTGTGCGTGTGTGTACACGTACGCACGCGCATCTAATGGAGTGTGCTCGAATCCACAAGTTGTGGCATAAATTGTTAATCTTTAAGGTGCTAAAAGACGCCCTATTGTTTTGAATTAAGATTCTGCAAAAGTTTGAAAACCTGGGCTCTCGCAGTGCACCTTGACCCATAAGAACATCTGATAAAATGGAAAAGCTCATGGCCAAAATAAGTGTCTATTAAGGTGTCTAGTTTTCCTCAAACCGATTATTCCTATATGTAATTACTTCCACCGCTGGAACATGTGGGTACATACTTTGGGCTACAGCAGAGCTGCCAGTGCTGCTCATGGTATGTCTGTTTCCACACTTCTAGGCTGTCGTTCTCAACCAGTTGTATTTTATTCCTTGATGTCTTTCTGATGGCGTTGTGTGCTATGTAAGCTATATATGCATTTCATCCTTTCAGGACTGGTGAGCTGTTCTTTAAGGCATAACTAATAAGTAAAGATGCCTTTACTCTACCAGCTATGGGGTGCTGTAAAGAAAAGGGAAGCTTAAGGAATATAGAAGGAGGAATTCGCAATTTGGAGGAATTGAAGTTTTCAGTGCTGAGTTAGGCCAAATACCTGCTACTAACCTGTGTGCAAGGACAGTTGCTGTTGCAGTCGCAAGCACTGTCCTTCCGAAGAGGCTTCTGGCTGCTTCTGGGTCTTTGTTGCTGCTGTTGCAGCAGGCTGTGCAGCTCTTGAAGAAAAGCAGGGCCAACCAGATGGTATCCATTTACACTAAGTCCTCTACGTACGCATGCACTGGTTTGGTTCTGGAGGTCTGTACAGAAGTCGGGACGTACATACCTCAAACAAGCTGGCTCTAGGTGGCCCAGCACTATTGTGCCTACGTAAAAGCACCACAAAGGACATACTGTACTTTGCCTGTGTGAAAGCACAGCCACCCGTAACTCAGGGAGCCAGCGTACTCTGCGTCTGAAGTTAGGCTAGCTCAAGTATTCAGACTGTAGCACATGGTGATGGCCTGGATGAGGATGTCCATATTGGAAGTAGAGAAAGTGCGACAACACTGCATTAAGCCTCTTGCACCTGAAGGGGTCAAAACAGCTAGTAAGCTAGCCAGACAGGAAGGGAAGGTTTCTCCTCTTATTTTGCCAATAAAGCTATCTTTGGTATGCAGATTGCTAATCTCAGACTCTCTTTCCTTCCTTCTCCTTCCCAGAATCCCCGTTCCCAGCTAGATAGCATGTAGAACCTCTCTCTCCTTTGCTATCCAAGTATGCAGTTCTCATAAATAAAGTATTTCCTTTTCTTTTCCTATTTCATGCCTTGAAGCGATGTGCTTAACAGAAGTCTCCCAAACCCTGCTGCGTAAACCAGCTATGCTAACAGTCCTAAAGGGTTGGTTTAGAAGACAAAACATAGTAAGCCTTGCGGGAACATTAGAACTTCTTTGAGCAGGTACCAACTTTCATGCTGGGAAACTTGGAAGAGAATGTTAGAGGGCTCAATGCAGGCTCAGTATAGAGTCTACCAGTTACTTGTGGTTACTTGTGGTGTTTTTGTGACTAATTTGTCATGATGTAGAAGGAGCTAGTGCAAAAATAGAGAGAAGACTGGCTATAGCTGCGTGTATTACATGACTGTGACCTTCCCACAGTTGTTATGAATGTGCACTCCATATGAATCGATGTTAAAGGCAGGATGTGCGCTCTCTATGAATCTGCCTTTGAATCAGTTGCCTTTTGCTGGTACCTTGGTTTCACATTACCTAGCTGTTAAATAGAGGTAATTCTCATCAATCTGGAAGGAAGTTATGCAGGTTAATTGGTTAATATTGCTGTTGCATTTGAAGACATTACATTCTGTATATGTGCTAAGTATTATGAGGGGTAATTTGTTCCCATCCCTGACTCCCATTAGTGTTTTAACACACTTGTTGAGTCGCTCTAGGCTTCCTCCTCAAACTAATTTCTAGCAAGCAATAATGTGACATACCTTTTTGTGTGTGTGTGTCTTGTCTGTTAAAATTGTACAAATGTATTCTTTTAACAAATGGTAGCTGGAACAAATACTAACCAGAGTGTTAATGAAATAATGTTACACTGAGCTTGATGAGGAATTGAATTCAGCATTCATAGCGGAGCGGAAGGAAAATTCTTTGTCGACACTGGTAATTGACCATATTACAATCATTTTTGTTAATTGGTAAATAGTTGTGCAGGTTTTACTTCACTAAGCATTTTAAAATTGGCATTATGCAGCATAATTAATTGGCTACACAGGGCTTTGGAAGAGCTTGTAGCAGAAGATATTATGGCTAGACATGTTTCCTAAAGCCTAACATTAAACCAGTGCGTGCTCATGGTAAGCTCCATTCAGTGTTTTGGCCACTCTAGAGTCACACTGTTCCTTACATTGCAGATGGGTGACTACTGAAATGTCTTCATTGTTTGTCATATGCGTTGCTCAGCGTCCATTTCTTATGAGCAATCACGTGAATGATGTTTACTGTGCTTGGAGTCAAATGAATTACTTCTGTCTCTATATGTCATTTCTTTTTGTTTCTCTGTCCTCGGAAATATGATGTTCAGAAATAGACATGAACCAGTTGCTGGGTTGCCCACTTTGTATCACTGCACGTAGGATTTAGGGAGGTAGTCTTAGTTTAGCGGGTGACGTATACCACACATTTTGTGCTATTAATAATAGTGTGATTTGGAAATGACTGGATTGCTGTATTTGCTACAGAAAAATCAGGAACAAGCACTACCCTGTCCCACACTTGTACAATACACAGAAGTGGAGAAGGCAGAGAAACAAGTGGTTTTCTTTACTTTTTTTCTTTTTGCTTTTGGTCTTGCTTGCAGAGTGAGGATTTGTGCATCTCCCCTGTGGACTTTCAGGTTAGTTCCAGGATTCACAGATTTCTCCGTAGGTGAGATGCACAAGTCCCAACTTGCATGTTGGAATAGAAACAAGGAAAACCAAAACACTAATTATTTTTTTAGCTTCTTTGTAATAGCATGACTGGCTTTTTGATTTACTGTTTTTGTACAACATGAGCATTAGTTTTACCGTACTCAGCTGGTCACAAGGCACTTTGTTCCCTGTTATATTGTATGACAAGTTAGTGGTTGGCCTCTTGTTTTCTGACTTGCTGCCACTGAAAAGTGAACAAGTACTCTGTCAAATGCTTTTTGCTCCTTCCTGAAGGTCTCATTTTGGCTCAATAATTGTAGCAAGAAAGGGGCATAACACTTCAGAACATATATATGATTCCCAGTCATTTCTAGGTTGTTCTAAATAGTCCCTGTCTAAAGCCCTGACTGTTCCCTGGAAGGACAGGTACTGAGGCTGAAGCTCAAATATTTTGGCCACCTAATGCGAAGAGAGGACTCTCTGGAGAAGACTCTGATGCTGGGAAAGACTGAAGGCAAAAGGAGAAGGGGAAGGCAAAGGATGAGATGGTTAGACAGCATCACCGATGCAACGAACATGAAAATGAGCGAACTCGGGAAGATAGTGGAGGACAGGAAGGCCTGGCGGGATGTGGTTCATGGGATCACGAAGGGTCGGACACGACTTAACGACTGAACAACAACAAAGTCCTAGAGTTTCAGAAGCCTTCAGATTTAGAACAGGTTTGTACGGTATGATACTTACAGTATAATACACTATCCATCTCATGGACGAGATCACCAGTGTGCCTGCCTTCCCCATGCACTTGTTGCACTGTGCTCAAAGTACTGGGTACGTGATGATGTTACACAGCCTGCGGCATCCCTAAAGGCCAGGGAACACTCTGGAGTGGCTGCTGCTTCAATCTGGGATGTGCAGTGGTGATGTCATCGCTGGGCACCACAGAGGAAGGGACCCTGGTTGGCCCCCGTAGCCCAAGAGAGCAGAGTTTGGAAGGAGTGGGGGGTTTTAAGGGAGGCAGAGCAGGCAAGCTGGGAGGAAAACAAAAGGGGCATGGACAAGGTGAAGGGGGAGGCCGCAGAAAGGAAGAGAGCGAGAGATGAGGCCAAGTGAGGAAAGAGCATGAGGGAGACTCCGATGGACCAGGAGGCCCAGTGAAGGAGAGGAGGAGGAGGAGGTTGGTAAGGGGGAGAGGAAGGGTGGAAACACAGCAAAGGATGAGACAGAAGTGAGGAAGACCTGGAAAGGGGCTGAGGTGACAGAGATACCTGGGATGAGGACTGGAAGAGGGAGGTGAAGACGGTGGCAAGAATGGAATTGCTGAGGAGGAGGAGGTCAGGAGAAAGGGGAGTCTCCTGGGATAGTTTGGTGGAAAGTGAGAAAGAGCCCTCTCTGCCAGGCCGTGGCTGTTCACTGGGCAGAGGCTACCAGACTACCACCCACCCACTGGCCCCCAGTGCTGTCCTGGAAAGACCTTGCAGGGCCAAGGGAGTACCAACCGGGCCATGCAAAACCAGGCCATTTGAAGAAATTCCTGGTTCCTGGGACAACACAAGAGGGAAAGGGCCCAGAGATTTCTAGGATTCCCGCTCACCAAATGCTTGTGAAGGCACATGAATAAAGAAACCACAAGCAGTATTTCCCTCTTTCCCTCTGTTAAGCTAACCTATCTCTGGTAATTGGACAAGATGTCCTTTCCTATGCCATACAATATAGAGCCCCCCCCTCCACTTGGGTGGAGTCCAAGGGGGCAGGTGCCCCTACAAGGTCAAAACCACATGTCCAATTTTCTCATTTTTCCCAGAGTGTTGGGTGTCTGATTTCGGCCTGTGCTTATAAGCCATGCACAGACATTCCACCCCCTATGAGGTTAGCACTCCAGGTTGTCAGGGAGGTTGTGCTTGCAGCCCTTTTCATGTGATGGGGTAAGCATAATCTAAACTGGTTCAGAATGGAAAGTGTGTACAGTATCTCCCAGTAACGTCCAGAGATGCCAGTTCTTAGCTTACCTTGAGAAACGCGTGCGAAGTATTTTTGTTCCATCGGGAGTTCCACGTTCCATTTAGTGCTGCTGTAGTTGGCTTCTTGTTTGTGTGAGGTTATTTTGATTAGAACTGGCATCTTTAATGCAATCTTATATTGTGTATTTTAATAATGAGGTGAGCTGTCTTGAATTTTTAAATGAGACGCATTTGAATTTCTTAAATAAGTGAAAGCACTGTTTTCAGAACAGCTTTTTGTTCCCAGTACTAAGAGTTTTTGACTCACACAGAGCTCTGCAGTGAATGTTAGTAGAGACTGAGTTACATCAAAGCTGGATGTCATCTTTGCTAGATAAAAAGCTGAGGTGCTTATTTGCAGTGTGCTATTTGATGTAGCATACCTGGTAGACATGAGGTCTAGAAATCTACATAGCTTTGATCACAATAGACAAGATGGTATCTAGATGTCTTAGGCTGCAGTCCTATACACACTTACCAGGGAGTAAGCTCCACTGAACCCAATGGGACTTATTTCTTAGTAGACTTGCATAGGATTGCACTGTTCAAGTGAATCTCCAGTTTTATTTAAGAAGGAAGCTGCGCTGTGCTTTGTGTCTCTGTTCCACTTTCTATGGTTAGGGTAGAGGAATTCTGTGCTTTGTCTCTTTCTCTATTCTCAGTCTTTTTTCTCTTGTCTGAATTCATATATTACCAGGAATGAGTTTATATATTTCGTGTATGGATATTCCGATCCATCTCCACTACATGCCTACTGTATATCCAAAGCCCAGATTTGCAAATGGAAAATATGGAGAAATCAAAGCACACCTGAACATATAAAAGAGGGTGTTAGACTGGGGAGCCTAATCGAACCAGATTTCCCTTCACACACTGGGTGACTTTGGGCCACACACAATGGCTCAGTCCAGATGATTGTCTAAGGGCCCAATCCTGTCCAACTTTCCAGTGCCGATGCAGCCGTGCCAACGGGACGTCGCTGATGCAGCCATGCCCCTGTGCCAACAGGGAAGTCATGGGGCCGCCTCAGGGTAAAGGAACATCTGTTCCTTTACCTTGGAGCTGCATTGCAGCTGTATCGGTGCTGGAAAGTTGGATAGGGTTGGGCCCTAAATCCTATTTATTGTGAATGAGCTGTGGATTTACCAAATAAAAAAGTACATAATTTTGACCATGGTAACATCCTTGGCATAATCTGGAAATTTTAGAGCATCGATTATTTCCTTCCTTAGTTTTGATCCTTGCTCTGATTATATACATCATTTTCGAAGTCGTAATGGCAATCCCCGATCTCCATGTGTGATTTGTCTGGAGAATTGCTGAGACGGTTTTGGATATTAATCATAAGCAAAAACTGGGAATGGTCTCCTGAGATATAGAGAGATTAGTAGAACATTTGTTTCCAATGGTTGAGTGATCAAGGTGATTGCAGTTCAGAATGTAAACAGCAATGGAAGGGAGCGTTTGTGATGGGAAAGGAAACAATTATTTTACAAGGTCAGCAGCAGTTTGCATGATGAGCAGGAGGACTGAGAAGCATGCTATCAAATCTGTGTGTGTGCCCCATCTTTTTGTGTCGTCGTATGGGGAAGATTGGCTTGAGAAAAACCTGGAATAGCCAAGTTTATAGGGCAGTGGTTTCTCCTTGCCTAAAACTGCTTAGTTAGGAATAGTCCTGTTCACTTATTAAACCTAACTTAGACTGTGGTGCCATGTTGCATATAGCATCCATCTCAAGCAGCCTCTGGGGTTATATTTGGGTGCTTCCATCACCCGCTGTTTGGTTCTGATTCTGCTACTGGTGATGTAGGAGCTGTACATATTTTTAGATCAGGGGTTCTCAACCTTTTCCCAGCCAAGTACCATATCTGGTGCCACTCTCCTGTTGCATGGAAATGACTGGCAATGGATACAAATTTGCCTTGACATCATTGCCAGTTACTTCCAGGTTTCCTGGGTTTCAGAGGCCAGAAAATGCAGGCAGGGGGCTCTGGGAAGGTGGGAGGGGCCCTTCTCAGCATTCCCGAGAGGCTCCGCCAAAAGATGAAGCCTATTGGGAGTGAAAACGCGCTGCCGAAAGTGCTGCTTTGGAGCAGCGGTCTGGTGGTCCGGTGGTCCAAGTACCACCAGCAGTCGGCCGAAGTACCACTGGTGGTACTAGTACCACTGTTTGAGAACCCCTGTTTTAGATGAACAAAGCATTTTGCTATTGATGAGAGATTTTGAAATGCTAAGTATACAAAGCAGAAGGTGGATAGATTCAAGGACAGGTGGGAGAGCCCAATAAATGTACATATGTAATGACGACATAGCAGCACAGGCTATTTTCTCACCCAGTCCGACATGAAATTGGGCTGTTTAATTCAAGGTTAAATTTACTGATGTAGGTGGGTGGTACTTGGTTGGTGATCTCGAGTGACTTTTGCTGCGGCCTTCCTAAATGTCTTGTAAACTGGTTTGTGCCACCTTGCATATAGCCTGGGATTAAAAATTTGACTTCTGTGACCCATTGCCATAGTAGCCACATTATTTTGCCTTGATTGGCATTGACACCATCTTGCTCTAATGCAGCGGTTCTCAAACTTATTGGTCTCTGGAGCTCTTTGCACTCCTAAAAGGAGCTTCGGGGATCCTCACCGGCACATGCATGGAGGCTCGGGGAGCCCTAGTACATGCGTGGAGAAATGCTGCATTAGATTCTCAAAAGAAGTCAAAAGAAGAAATTTTGGCTGATCTTTGGCAGAGGTTGAGGCAAAACTAGTCAGCTCCCTTTTGCTTTCTTCATTGCACTGGCCTCTATCCAGTGACTGCTTAGGAGGGAGTATCAAATCTAGCTGAAGCACCCAGAGCAGGTGTGGGTAGCGTTTAATACCCACTTCATCCCTGCGGTTCTGTAGGAGGTCTAGCCAGAAGCAGGGCCCAGATCACTTATTATTTAGCACTTCAAGTACAAAGCTGCAATCATTTTGTCTGGTTCCTTCTGAGTTAGCGGCTAGCATTTTTTGTTTTGTTCTTGTTTTGCTTAAAGTCAACAAAATATATTTTGTCTTGAAATGGGTGGTGAAGAAACACTGAAACACATTTCAGTGGACCTTACTCCCAAGAAAGTCTGCACAGACTCTTTCCTGGAATCTTAAATCTGGATCTGCACCCCTGAAATTCCTACTGCAAGGAGCTAGGCCGCCTTGAGGTGAGCACGAGGACAGACGTGACTATTTGACCTCTCAGCTTCAGCATCTGTGCAATGAAGTGCCACTACAAGAACTGCTGTGAGCTCCTGGAGGCCAATAGAGACGCACAGGGACAACACCAGGGAATGGGCGGGGCTTATGGCAGTGTGCTCGCAGAACCCCAGGGCTCCACGGAGCACAGTTTGAATAACACTGCTGTAAAGATAGGAGGAGTGTTCTATCAAACCAAGGAACCATCAATCAGTTCCCTTTATTTGATATATCTGTCTCTGTTTATAGAAGTGAAATTTTTACAGGTAAGTTTTAGATGCTTACTACTTTTTCAGGACTTGAATACTCTAATTTTGCAAGTCATTTTCAACATTGTTTCATATAGGTGAAACAAAATGATATCATCTGAAGTCTTGGGATTAGCATTTGTATAAGCAAGGCAAATTACTTTGACTAAAAATATGATTTAGGTGCTCTAATCGTTCTCCAGAAATGTTAATTTGTATCCTAGCTTTTGTGCATATTTAAAAATAATAATTTAGTTTGCTGCAATTTTGTGCTTTGAGTTTGAAAACTGTTGCCAAGATTGCATAGCTATCTCGGAGTGCATGGAAAATTCTTGGCAAAAAGAATGTTTAGCTTGCCAGCAATTGCATTTTAAAAGTGTATGTGTGCGCACTTGAAAAGAAACTTGTGTGGGAGGGGGGAAAAACAAGTCAACTTGTGAAGACCACTTTGTCAAGAATGAGTGGGATGTACATGGGCAACCCCCTTCTGTTCTAGCAATGTTGAAGGAGCTTCATTTTAACTGTTTATATGAAACAGCAAGCGTTGGAGGTGCTAGTGGCTCGCTTCAGACAAATGGTTTAGAATAAGCATATTTTAGAATCCATGTTTTAAGCTATCATATATAGTAGGCAAACCATGGTGTATACAGCTGCATGTCTGCTTTTTGTTGTCCATCCTGTTGGCACACAGCTTCTTGTGTTCATGATGCAGCAGCCTTTTGAGGCAGAGTGATGGCGGTCATGATTTGCTAAATTCATATCATGCCAAACCATAGCATAAACCATGGTCTGGAAACGCATTAAACCATAGTTTCTGGTTCTGCTTTGCCAGTATCGAAATCTCACTAAACCACACCTGAGCTTCCTTAACCATGGTTTGGTGTGATGTCTGGGTTTGAGCCAGTATTTCTGGAAAAAATGTTTTGTCTGAATGCTTGTGGAATGGCAAAGCCTACCTTTTCTCTAGGGAACAAGCAGGTGTTCCTTATTGTCATATGGCTGCAGAACCTCTTTAAAAGGAGCTTTTCTGATTAGATGAGATTAATTTGCAAATGAAATCAATTTGCATATTTTTTGAAAATTCTGTATGGCTATGCCAACCTAGTAGTTCCAAAGCATGTTAATGCGAGTAGATAAATAGGTACTGCTTGCGGGAAGGTAAACAGCGCTCCATGTTCCAGCTGCATGCTACGCGCTGCGGCAAGGAGAGTCATGCCGGCCACATGACCACGGAGGCGTCTTCGGACAACGCTGGCTTTTCGGCTTTGAAATGGGGATGAGCACCACACCCTAGAGTTGGACACGACTGGACTTAATTGTCAGGGGATACCTTTACATTTATAGGGATGATGGAAATGAAGGTATTGCAGCTCCCGTTTTTTCTAAATAAATTTCAAAGTTACTCTGGAATCGAATTTGTGTTGACCATCTTTGTTCTGTGTGTTTTGCATTTACCCAGTGAGGTAAATTTACCCATAATATGAGGATGTTTAAATGTGGAAGGTGGGAGTTCGGCAGTGAGCTGTAGATGAGAAAATGGGTGAATTAAAGGCTCCATATAGGCTCAAAAAAGGCTTTATAAATACATAGCAGAGGGCAGGAATACGATGTTTAAATGTGGAAGGTGGGAGTGGGGCAGTGAGCTGTAGATGAGAAAATGGGTGAATTAAAGGCTCCGTATAGGCTCAAAAAGGGCTTTATAAATACATAGCAGAGGGCAGGAATATGAATGGCTATCAGTCAAGCAGTTCAGTTATACACACTGCCTCAATCCTAGGCTGCCAAAAGCTCAGCGTGGATGATAGGCAACAGAATCCTGCGTTACTGCTCTGGGGTCTTGCATGTTTCTCCTATAACATCCCGAATAGCTGGAGACGGGATGTCTCTTCGTCAAAATCAGAATATTGTTATGGTAGATGCAGAGGCATGCCCTTCTCTTTGGAGTATGCAAATAAAGGGTGCTGCTACAATAATTCCCAGAAGTTCCCTGGTACTCGCTAACCAAACTGCCAAAACATAACACAGGATGAAGCTGCCTTATGTGGAGTCAGACAATTGGATCGTCCAATTTGGTGCTGTTTGTGTTGACTAGAAATGGGTTTTGCAAGCTCACAGCAGGGCTGGAGGGAGACCTCTGCTGACTTGAGATGATTCTTTTTTTTTTAGAGGTTTTGCTTTGGAAAGAATGCGTCCTACTGTTGAGCTATGGCCCCAAGCTATACATACTTGACTGAAGACAGATGTAACATGAAACAAGATTCACCCTCATCTGCAAGGTGTGCCCTGTTTCCTCTGGGCTTTACAAATGAAGTGACAAACTTGCATACCAGTTAATTAAACACTGGCTGATATCTCAGTCTTGCCTCTCCTTCCATGCTCAAGGCAGGGTGCCTTTTTTATTTTTAAAAATCCTGCATGAGCAATTGTGTACTTATTCATTCATTCATTCATTCATTCATTGTTGTGCTAATTAAACAGAAATTTAAACAAAGTGCAAAGCCGTTCATGGGGAGGTTTATGGGCCATGTCATGGGGGGCAGCCAACCAGCACTGTGCACAGCCGGCTTCTGCTTCAAACTTCCAGAATGGTATTTTTTTCCCCAGAGCTTGAGCAGGAAGAGGAATAGTTGCATTTGGATTGATGTCAGTGAGGGTGCCTCTAAAATGGTTCTGCTTTCTGCCTTGACCGGAAGTGAAACGTTTTTTCATAATTATAGTTGTAGATGTCCAGAGGGCCTGAAGGAAACTCTTAAATGGGGCAAGTTCTCCTGAAGCACTGCAAAACGTGTGTGGTGTGTTGTTTGTGCCAAGCAAAGGTGCTTTAATCTTAAATGAGCTTAACACACAGTGTATTTGAGGTGCGGCTTGTGATGTAGGACTCGGCTGAGAATTCGGTTCATGTTGAGTAGCATAAAATTGCTTCAGCAACTATGACAAGTCCCTGTGTGTCTGTGGATATTTTATGGTCTGTGGGTGTGATCATAATTGTCTATGGCCCGTCCATTGTGGATCGAAGCGGCTGGGACTGCGGCTTGGCAGATCAGCGCTTGGCGATGATGTCATCTCTAGGCACCCTGGTGAGCCAGAGCACCGGTGTCTCGGCCACCGTAGGCAGAGCAAGGACAGGCGGGACAGGTCAAAAGGGGCTGGGAGAGAGCAGTGAAGAGCGTGTGTGAGACAGAGATAGGGAAAGAGTTGGGCAAGAAGATGAAGCAAGAGATGAAGGAAGAAACAAAAAACCAACCGGGGAGTTGTCTTATTTATTTGAAATATTTGTAAGTTACTTTTCTATTAAAATACTGTATTCAAATCAGTGTACATAACCAATCATAGAGCAAGAAGAGGAATAGAATAAAATAATTAAGATCTTGAAAAACTTTAAAAGCAGAAGCTAATTTATTCAGTACAGTTACAATTCAAAGCAACAGCAGGAAAATCATAAAAATATAAAACTTAAGAACTATTAAAAGCCTCTGGGAACAAGTAGGTTTTGACTCCTGATAATGAGAGTTGGTGCCTCCATTACTTGGGGAAAGACATTCCTCAAATGCCCACTGAGAAACCCCTTTCTCCAATTGCCATCTGCCTGATTTCACTTGGCAGAGATACTTGAAGGGCCTCTGATGGAGATGTGGTACTTTGGACATGTTCATATGAGAGAGCAAGAACCTTGGTCCCCAGCCATTTATAGCTTTTAGGTTAAGATCAGATCTGGAAATACAATGTAATTCAGGGCAGATTCTTACACACCAGTGTCGTATAGTTAGAATGAAAGTTCTGGGTCAAAATCTGTTTAATTGGTTCAGAACAAAAACATTCTGAACCAATTAAAATGTTCAAATCATTTTCTGAACATGCATTGCACAGTAATCAAGTCTGGATGTTAGAGAGATACAGTGAGGGGCCATAGCTGGTATGGCAACCAAAGCTGGTGAAAAGTGCCTTCTGCCAAGGCTGCCATTTGAACATTCACAGTAAGGGCTGGGTGTAAGAACAGCCCCAGGTTACCAACATGGTCCTTTAGGGTCCAGCCTCATCCAGGCTTGTTGAAACATGGCCAACCTTGAAATGAGCACCGATTATGTGTACTGTACTCTGAATCTTGAGCCCTGATGAAAATGCAGCAAGATCATAACATTCACAAGATCTTAGTGTATTTTTCAACTGCATGTGCTTCACATAGGGCTAGTTTTCATGTTATCACCAGCTGTTTATTTTCTACTTTTTTTGTTTGCATGAATTGCACCGTTTGTGTTGAGTGGTGTAATGTGTGAGTTAGAGACTGATGGAACACAGCAGTGACATCTTCCACTATCAGAGCAGCTTCAAATACATGCATCCCTGTTAACAGAAGAGTGTTTTGGTAGTCCATCAGTTCCTAGTTCTTGCTTTCATGGTGTTTAACATGGGCAAAATGCTCGTATGACTTGGGAATGAGGAAAGAATAGTGTGAACTTGCTTTCATGTTAAAATCCCTTTAAACTGTGTTAATTTGGTTAACTTGCAAGGTTTCATCAAGGGATCAAGGGTCAAACTAGATATGACTTGATTATAGCTTCATTGGCCCTGACATCTTTCCTCTTCCTCCCTCTCCCCTTCTCTAAATAGCATGCACAGGGCAGATAAGGACACACTATACATACTGGTACGTACCTACACACACCCTGAAAAAAGTTTACACTGGCCCCAATAGGAGCTCTTTTCCAAGGCAAATAAAATAGCACATGTTGGGGGCCTGATCTGGATGAGACTGCATTGAGGAATAGAGTTAAAACCTCTCTCCACACATGGTCCCAAGCCAGATAAGGCCCCCCCCCCCATGCATGCTATTTATAGAAAAAAAGCAAGCACACCAAGACCAGAGATGTGATTACAGTCGTGTCTAGTTGACTCCATAAATTCCCTCCATTATTCTTTGAAAGCAGCCCCTTGATAGTTAAACCCATACTGCAGCCACTATGGCAGTCTCCTTTTACATTTGGATACAATGTATTAAAGCAAATGAAATTGCAGGCAACTGCTATCAGTTGGTTATACAGTATTTGTACTTTTCAGCCTGCATTGTCAACCTTGTGGGCCATGGTGAGAGAGCAGTGAAACACTAGCATGCAGGCTGTGCAGCCTGCAGAGCTGGTTTTCCCCAACTGAGAAGATGACTGTTCCATGGGGGGCGGGAGGGAATGGGTACTTACTCTAAGGTCCCATCTATGTGTGTGGGAACCTGCTGGAGAGGCCGTTGTTGTATGACAGGAGGTTGTAGGAGCAACTATCTGTTTACAACCCCCCCCCCCCATCTGTTTGGGGAGTAGTTGAGAATCATTAAGTCAGGAGTGCTGTAATGCTGGAAAGTGGTCTTTTGGGGCATGTGTGTAGATGAGAAAAAAATGTGCTCTAGGAATGAGTGAAAATCAAACTGGCTTTTGACTTAGACAGGGTGACTTCTGCTACTTGCAAACCAGACTTGTAGGCCTATAAAGCTCAAAAAATGCACACTATCTCTTGAGCAAGGATTCCAACTTTTTAAAAGTTCATTTGGCTTGTATAGAAACTGGCTACAAATAGTTTTTCATGTTTTATCTGAACCACAGGCAGATAGATGCATTGGACATGCAGTGGCTACATGAGCAACTAGCCTAAAACATACAGGGATTGTTGAAAATCTAATGGAAAAAACTCAAGGGACTATTGCACTAATAAATATTGCCCTGAAGGCTATATATGCAAAGTCTTAAAATACAGATAATTATTCAGCTGTGAAGATCAGGGGAAGGAGGGGGGAAAACCCCCTACTTCAGATAAAAGTGGTAGTCTGTAATTTCTTGCACAGTGGTTTTCCCTGGGCTCATTCCATCTGAATATAGCACACGAATCCCAGAGCGTATGTTCCCTCAGGCGTTTACAAAGTGAAGAATTTGTAACTGCAGAATCTGATTATATGTTCCAGTTTGGTACAAATGCGATTTGATCCTTGAGTCAGGGGCATTAAATGTGGCACACAATTCAAAGTGCCTTGGAGCCCTTCTGTCTCTTTGACTCCTTCAGCTACCCATCGTTAATGGTGGGCCGTTACTTACTCCCTCACCCCACCAGGAGAAGTTGTGTTCCTGCCTCTTGCTGCTTTTGTAGGGTTGAAGTGTTTGTCTTTGAAGGGATGGTGTGGCTGGCCAGCTGCCGCTGCTCAAGTACACAAACCTCAAAATAAATGAAAATGCTTGCAAACGACAGCTATTCTGTAGATAATTCAACAAGTTCATTTTAATGTATTGTATTTCCAGCTCGTATTCTAATCATCATAGCAGTCATTTCAAAGTCATTAACATAAAATTACAGTAAAACAAAAATAAAATTTGACTTATTTCCATAACATTTTATTCACCATTTATGCCAAATAGCCAATCTATTAAAAAAAAAAAAGGCAGGGGCCTGGACATGATGGCCCTATTCACTTAGAGCCCTCAGTTCTCTCCAAATGGTTTGCAGTATCAAAAACCATTGCAAGGTTTAGCCAAGACTAGAAGGCCTGTGTTTTCCCTGCCCATTTTCAGATGAAGGCTATCCAACAAAACTGCCAAAGTTTTGCTTCCAAAACCTGACTGGAAGCTGGACTGGTGGAATTGGTGCTTGATCCAGGAATGCCTGGAATTGTGGACACATTATTATTTCAATTGATTGGGAAAGAGACTACAGGAAACAAGGTCTGCAGCTGATGGTGAAAGTTCCCCTCCTCCTCTCCCAAATCAGCCTAATCACTGCTTCCTTTTGAGACGGATGACAAGATTTTTTTTTTTGTTCTCAAGGACACATTTATAATCATCTGCTACTGAGGGTCTGATTTTTTTTTTCCCCCTACAGGTCAGAACCATCCTGATCGGCAAGGGTCCAAAATAAATGTGATTACACACACTTTCCTTAAGCCCACTGTCAACATCAGAGGATAGAAACAGACTGAAATTGATCCAAGTACGGTAAACACAACAAGGTGGTGCCAATGACACTGCTGGCTTGCACTCTGCTTCAGTGATAATAGCGAAATTGTGCAGGACGTGAGCAATTTTAGACAGTAAGCGTCCAGAAAATATTTTGCTCACGTAACTGGGCTGGGCGAGCAAGATGGAGGAGGAAAAATATCTCTTACCACCTAGAACAGCTTTACTCAACAACACACATGATGGGGCAGCCAGTACTGCTGATAAGCTCTTTACTCCATATTAAATTGCTGCTCTCTTCAGCAGGCACCCACCTCTGAACATTTCTGGCATGATACGATCCTGGTCTCCAAAAGTATAACAGCTGTAATAATGCTTTTAAACCACTTGTTCTCAATAATTCAAAAACTGAAGTCCCAGATTGCAGAATGCTTAACAGGATTATTTTGTTTAATTTGCTGCCTGTGAATGCGTTTGTGTGCACACATGCATTATGACAAGGTTTTTAAAGTTGTTCCTGATTTATATTGGTTGCTACGGGTAGGGTGAGGGAGAAGCACTTCACAAGGGAAACAGATTTCCTTCCTAGAAATGTGTGTCAACTTTCCTGGCCATTCAACATGTGCTCATCCATTTCTCTGACTTTGGCTGTAAAATAAATGAATAGAGGTTTTACGATAATGTGGACTGGCTAGTAACACCTTCTGCAAGGTCTTATCCAAAAACGATAGTGTAAATATATCCCCTGAGTCATATCCTAGCATTCATAAAAGCTTGTTGCTTTGGTTGTGAACGAGTCTGGGCAATGGAGCTGGATGTGTGTGGTTGCCGGTTGTGTTTTCCTGTTTATTGTTTTGTACTTGGCTTTTTTTTAAATGAGTCAGAAGGTACCAGATGATCAGCTTCACATTAAAATTTCATCTAACACTTTTGAAAATATCACTATTTTAATTTGTAATGTTTTGCAGTGTGTGGTGTTGGGTGACAATAAAAAGCAGCAATTGAAGCCATAGGGCCTGTTTTTGGAGCACCAATAGAAATAGTAGCCAGAGGCGTCGCTGTGGCCTGGCGGGGTGTGCGGGGGGCCCCAGGTGACGCGCGCATGTGCACATGCAGAAGGGTGACACGCGTGTGTCGCCAGGGGGCCTCCCGCCCGCCTCGCCAGGCCGGCTCCGGGAGCCCCTCAATCGGGAGAGCCGGCTTGGGGACGTCCTCCCCGGCCGGCTACCCGGGGCCTTCTGAAGGCCCGCTGCGAGAACGATATTTATACCGTTCTTTTTGCGCATCTGACTGTTACTGAGGGAAAAGAGCTGCCCTTTTCCCTCAGTAACAGTCTGAGCATGCGCAAAAAGAACGGTATAAATATCGTTCTCGCAGTGGGCCTTCAGAAGGCCCCGGGCAGCGGGCCGGGGAGGACGTCCCTGAGCCAGCTCTCCCGATTGAGCGGGCGACCCGTCGGGCGCCCGGAGAGGCGACCCGTTGGGCGCCTCCCCCCAATACGGGGTGTGTGCCGGGGGGTGATGTACGCGCCCCGCTCTGGGGGCTACACTGTCAGCTACACTGACAGTAGCTCTACATTTTAACAGCTGTTCAATTAATCACGCTGCATACAGAGTTTGTGTAGTGGCTGATCAGCTTTGCCAGTGTCATGATTGTGCATCTCTTGAAGGAACCTAAGATATTTGCTTGTTTTATAAACTGACTGTCAGTCAGGCTTTTTAAACTTTTCATTGAAGAAAAGCTAAGTGAAGGTACAAACATCTGTATCTGGGACTTGAAAAATCCCAGGTGCTTGGTTTTTAAAATATATTTTTCAACTCTGATGCTAAACACGTGAATTGTGGGATGAAGTATGGGATAGAAACATGTGAACATCTAAAACGTGAATTTTTTTTTAACACTCTTCCTTTAAAAAAAAAAAAAACCCTTGCATCTCATTCTGTTCTAGTGAATTGGCAGTAAATTGGGGGGGCCCTTGGGGGTTTGTCATGATGAAACCTGTTGCCCAGGATTCCTGTCCCATGTGGCCTTCAGAAAACGTAGCAGCTTGCAACTGGGGCCCCCAGGATGGCCCGAAAGGACCAACTCTAGTTCCACAAGAGACACTGCTGGGATGTTGCAGAGCAGGGACAGAGCAGTCCAGCAATGTAATTGCTGTGGTGCCGGTGGCAGTGCCCAGTTTTGGAAAGTCCTGGAGGTGCCATGCAAGCTCAAGGAGGGCTGTTGGGAGTGCAAGGCTTGCTGCGTTTCCTTTGTGTTACACGAGGGGGGTGCGTGAAAGGTCGCCAAGGAGAAAAGTTTATAGCTGGGGGCCCAACAGACGCTATGACTTGTAGGCAGGCAGAAGGGTTGCTATTTATGACAGCGAGACCCTCAGTCCCGCTGTCATAATTAAAAGGCCTGGCCAGTCTGAGCCACTGCCGCAAAACAGTAGCATCAGAGCTGCACTGCCACGACTTCAGACCATGGGGTACCAATGTAAACTTTCTCCTTCTCATCGGACTCCAAAGGTGCAGTCCAACATCTGGAGTCCATACTAGACTGAATGTGAGCTAATAATAAATGTAAACTTTAAAAATTCTGTCTTGTTGTGCACTCATACCAATTCCTAAAATATCCAAGAGTTTGCTCAGCGTACACTCTAAACCCATTGGCACAGGCGCCTTGTCGTTTCCTATGTATGGCAGGCCTCCAGGTCTCCCACTGGTGCTTGTTGAATAAATCATCACCACTTTTTCAGTATAAAGATTAATGTTTCAGCCTGTCGAGGCCACCGGAACCTAATGTTCACTGCAAAAGTGTCAAGCTGGCAGGCTGGATATGGAAATCTGCATATTCACACTTAAACCCGTGCATCAGATATTCAGTAGGTGATCTAGGGCATCCAAGAACTCGTCACCTTGAGATAAGCATTGTAGACTACATGACATTTGCAAGTCGATAAGAGTTAGAGAGACTCACATTATCCAACTCTTTCTTCTTTGCAAAGGAGCTTTGTGCATTAATTCAAACATCAGGCCTTTCAGCAGGCCACGATCCTCAAAGTAGGATTCCTTAAGATGACAAACAGCTGCTAGGAGTTATCGCAAACTCCCCTAGGACTGCCATGCAGTTACATTATGCCTTCCACCCTCAAGGGAACCAGGAGAGAGAATAATCGCCTTTCCCCATAAGTATGGGATGGAAAGCATCCATGACATTATTAGTATGTGGTGAGCGATGTCTGGTGTTGGTACGTTGTTGCAGTCTGGACACTTGCTCCCCTTTTCTACCCAGGCCCACCACTTCTTTCATTATTCTTAATGCTATAGTATAACACAATGGCTTTTTAATGCCCATGAGAGTACCTTGCAAGAGTGCAGCTGTGTCTTTAAAGGCTGCCCTGATTTTCATGCATTTTAGGAGTGCTTGGCATCTGGAAGTGGTGATGGCATAATTGCCAGCTTTTATTTAAACGTATAGGTTTGCCTTCGCTGAAAGTTCAGGGTAGCATGCAGTGTTTGTAAAACAGAGAAACGTATGAAAAATGCATTCTCTCCTTTGTATGTGTGTGTATGTATTCATATAAGATATGTACAATTGCACTATAAAAGTATACAAAACTGAAATAAATGGGTTACAGGAATATGTATTGATAGTTTCACCTATTGGTCTTTAAATTTCCAGGGGATGTGCTTTATGGGATCAGGTTTCTAGAAAACATTTCGCACTGGGAACACAGTGGCCATTGTTACTTAATTTTTTTAGACCTGGGTACCGAACTTAAAGTTTTGTTTCTTGTAGTGATGTCCTGTTATAAATTCTCTATTACTTACATATCTGGTTGACACTTGCTGTGCTTGGCTGAAAGTTCTGATTTTGATTGTCTTAATAGCTTGTGCTTGAGTGTTGCAATCTACTATACAGAATACCAGGAAGAATATTCATTCTGCATCAGATTTTAGAACCCAGCAGAAAGGAGAAGCTCTTCCAATCAAAGAGAAGCCCAAAGACATTCCCAGTCACATTGAAAGAGGTGGCTATGATGAGGCCATTCCTAAAGAGAAGCTGTATGGATCTTAAGTTGCAGTTAAGTGTCATCAGTATGTTGGTGACACCCAGCTCTATTTCTCCTTCTCATTGGCCTCCAAAAGTACAGTCCACTTGCTGAACATCTGGAGTCCATGCTAGACTGAATGTGAGCTAATAACTGAAGTGCAGTCCAGACTAGATCATGTTGGTGGAGTTTCATCTTGCAGGAAATGGAGACTTTGTCTGTTCTAGATGGGGTTGCAGTCTTCCTGAAGGACCAAGGTCTCTGCTTGTGGATGCTTTTAGATCTGACCTCACCTGTCCTCTGCAGGTCCAAGTGGCATTTGTGGGTTGAAGATAAAAATGCCCTTTTCCAATTTCAATTGTCATGCTAGCTGCAACCCTTGGATAGAAATGACTTAGTTGTGCATGCTCTAGTCACATCTGTTAGACTGCTGTAGTACGTTTTACATAGGGCTGTAGCTTGAAGACATTTCTAAACTTCATCTGATCTAAAATGTAAAGGTGAGACTGTTAACTGGGTCATTTAACACACACAGAGAGCAAAATTTTCCTTGACTTCCAGGGTCTTTCCAAGTTCAATTCAAGGTGTTAGTGTCAGCCTGAGCCCTGAGTATCAAAAGGACAACCTCCTCTCATACAAACTTGCCTGTTGAATCGGGTTTGCTCTAGAGATGCTTCTCTGCGGTCCCTGCTTCTTCTGGAGTGAGAAGGATGCTAACTACAGATAGGGCCTTCTCTGTTGTAGCACCACTCTGCTGAAATCCCCTTTCTGAGGTCTGCTCGGCACTGTCATTGTCTGTCTTTAGATGCCAAAGAAAAATCTGCTTGTTTCAAGTGTGTCATGAGCTGTGCTCACCTGTGCTGTCTGAGCTCTGTTCTGATGAGTGGTTTTAATGCTGCATTTTATTAATTGTTACGTGCTGGTGCGTTTATTAGTTTGATGTGACTGTTTTTGATGATCGTAAGCCTCTGTGGAAGCAATGGCTGGCAGAGTGGGGCGTAAATAATTAAATTAATTTGGGGAGAAGCAAAGAGTTGCACACTTATCTAAAGCATTTGGACTAACAATTAAGTTTGAAAACCTTTCTTCAATCTGAAGCGTAGCCAAAGGATTTTCCAAGCTTCTTCTTCTCATTATTATTATTATTATTATTATTATTATTATTATTATTATTATTATTATTATTATTATTATTTATTTATTTTACCTTGCTCTTCTTCAGTATGGGGAACTCAAGACAGCACACATGAATTTCCTTTGGCACTCATCATCCAGGCACTAATCAGACCTAAACTGACTTGAGTTCAGCAAAGTGGCTGTATTGTGCGCCCTCTGATCATGTCCTGGGAACTCATCCATTTTTCCCGTCCACCTCTATGGTTTGCAAAACAGGGACTAATATGGATAGTATTCTTGTTGCTTATATGTTGCAGGAATCATCAGATTTGTGAAACTTTGACACCCCCCCCCCATGGCTGGTTGGCATCTGTTTGACAGGAGACAGAATCCTTCATCACAGCTGCATGTCTGTAGCGGACTGCTATACACAGACGTTTTCTGTGGATTGGAGCACTGCCCCAACAATTGGCATTAGAAAACAGAGCAGCTTGGATTCCCTCCTAAAGCCAGCCTAGAAAGGAGCAGCAAGGCGATAAGCTGCCATGGCCATACATTGCTTGCCTCCTTGCAGCTTCCGTGGTTAGCATAACCGTTTTGATTGCTGCAGTTTGAGCCTCTGCTGCTGGGATGGGGGAAGTTCATGTCTCCCCAGTCTTCACATGTCTTGCAGCTCCTAGGAGGAGACCTGCTGCCCCACAGTTTGAGCACTGCTGCTCTAGTGACAGACCGGCTAAAAACAGAAGTCTCTTGTACCAGCAACTGTTTGTCCTGTCATGATTTTACAGTGCAAAATAGAGAATAGAGAGCACTATAGATAGGCTTGCCATATTTTCCTGGTTTCCAACCAGGACAAACCCCCAGCTTTAAATAAACAAATAAATACCGTATATACTCACATATAAGAAAATCTCACTGATAAGACGAGGGCATGTTTTGAGCCAAAAATCCTGAAATTTGCTGTGACCCTTTGATAAGACGAGGGTAAAACTCAGGGATGTATCTAAGTAACTAGGTCACGAGTGCGAGTACGAGTCATTTTTGCAAGAGTGCAAGTCCGAGTGCGAGTCAGTGTCAAAATTTTGGGGCAAGTACGAGTCAAGTGCGAGTCATTTTTGCACGAGTGCGAGTCGAGTACGAGTAAGGCCAGAAACCACGAGTCACAAGTCACGAGTCGAGTCACTTTGGGGAAAATGGCTTTTTCCCCTGAAAAAGGGGTGTGTGAGTGTGTCTGTGTGGGGTGTGTGTGGGGACCTCTGAGACTTTTAAAGCACCCACTTGGCTCCCCCATGCCCTTTCCCTCACCTCTCAGTCTTGTCACCACCCATCTGGTTTGGGAAAAACAAGCGTGTCTACATTCAAACCATTTATTATTCCCTCCCTGCCACTTCCACTTGCTGATTCGAGCATCCCTTGGGCTCGGAGTTTTGGTCAATGAGGAGTAACTGCTGCGGCAGCTTCGCCTTCCCTCACTCCTCCCCACCCCTCACGCTTGGAGTTCTGGCCAATGCCAAACAGACAGCAACAAAAGGGGGGGAGACTCAGAGCCAGGCTTGCTTTCCTACCCCCTTGAAAACCCTTCCTCCCTGCTGCCCTCCTCCTCCATCTCCACTGCGCCTGTCTGCCTGCCTGTGTTGATGCCGGCCATTAAAGGAAAATGACTTGGAAATGGCAAGTCGTTACCCCCACGAGTGCAAGTCAAGTACGAGTCCCTTGGGTCACGAGTGCGAGTGCGAGTCAGTGGGTCACGAGTATGAGTACGAGTCAGGGAAAAAGTGGCTAAGTCACACTTGCAAGTCGAGTCATTTGACTCGAGTCCCCATCACTGGTAAAACTTAAGGACTTGTGGGGTCAGATCCTTGAAAAAGCTTAAACAACTTACCAGCAGGGGTGTCGCTGTTGGGTGGCGAGGCGGGCGGGGCCCCCAAGGTGACATGCGCACACGCGCGAGTTGCCTGGGGGCCTCCTGCCCACCTCGCCAGGCCCGGAGAGCTGGCTCGGGGACATCTTCCCCGGCCGGCTGCCCGGGGCCTTCTGAGGAAGGCCCGCTGCGCGAACGTTATTTATAACGTTCTTTTGCACATGCGCAGACCGTCCCTGAGGGAAAAGGGCTGCCCTTTCCCTCAGCAACAGTCTGCGCATGCACAAAAGAACGTTATAAATAACGTTTGCGCAGCGGGCCTTCCTCAGAAGGCCCCGGGCAGCCGGCTGGGGAAGACGTCCCCGAGCCGGCTGCAACGATTGAGCGGGCGCCTGGAGTGGCGGCCCATCGGGCGCCCCTCCCCCAAATCGTGGCGCAGCCTACACCTGCGCCGAAGATTACTAAGGAGGTGTGTCCAGGGGGGTGGGTCACTAGGGTGACGCGCGCGCCCGGCCCTGGGGCAGCGCGCGCCCTAGTTACGTCTCTGCTTACCAGTAATTCTTATAAAACAGCAACAAAAGTTTGGGGTGGGTTAAAAAAAAAGAGAGCCATTTTACCTTGTTCTAAAGCAGCACAAAATGGAGCTCTTCTCCAAACAAAAAGAAAGGTGAAGGAGCATTTTATATTACATATAAAATGAAATAGGCTCCCTCCCTGCAGGAGTCAAGCTCTTTGCAAAGCATCACCTTTTTGCGCAGCAATGAGCTCTCTTGCAAACGCTAGCAGACCACCTTTTTGCACAGCAACGAGCTCTAGCAGCTCAGGTCAGCACAGCTCTTTGCGAAGGAATTAGCAGCTACTGTATCTTGCAAACTGAGCTCAGCTCAGAGCAATTAGCACATATCTGATTTTTGAATAGCCTCAGGGCTTTGCTGCGGAACATCTGATTGTCAGGGATTAGCTTGGTTTTGATCACTGACACATGGATAAGACACAACCCAGGCTTTTCAGGGTCTATTTTAGGCATAAATTTCTCACCTTGTATGAGAGTATATACGGTAAATTAATATTTTTTTAAAAAAAATTCGCTGCCCAAAGGGCGCCTGGAATTTTTATTTATTTTTGGCCATGAAAATGACTGTTTTACCACTGCTGCCACTTACCTGACCCGCTGCCATTGTCCTCGCCATCGCCGCCTGGAGCCCCCTGAAGCCCCCCCAGAGCCACTGCTGCCGCTTTTAAGAGTTTTAAAAGTGTACCTTTTTCCTGTCGGCCATCTTGGATCACGTGAAATCTTGCGAGATCTAAGATGGCGACACCCTCGTGAGGGCACATGAGGCAGTACAGTACTGCCTCATGTGCCCTCATGAGATTTGGGCGTGAGATTTCGCGAGATCCAAGATGACAGACAGGAAAAGGTAAGTTTTTAAAACCTTCTAAAAGCAGTGCTGAAGGCTTCATCCGGGCCTGGAAAGCCCAGGACCAACCCAGGACTGGAGCCTGGAAACCGGGGCAGTCCTGGGTTTTCCGGGACGGATGACAAGCCTAACTATAGAGCGCAAATGAGTGGGTGTATTGACACATAGATAACACTTCCTTATATTACCTGTGTCTCGGCACACCCACTCTTTTTTGCATAAGAACTGAGTTGCTGGCTCTTCAGACTTTTCAGGTGGCAGGACTTCTCAAGATCTGTGCAAATGCTAAGGTTGATTAGGTGACCCACATTTGACAGGATAAGGCTGAAGTAATGTGGGTCAGCAGTAGCATCAACAACATTTGGGGGGGGGTTGGAGGAGAGAGAGGGAGGGTGTGTTGATTTCTCCCTGTCAGTGCTGTGTTGTTTCTCTCCATTATACCCCCCACCCCCATCCAATTCTGTTTTGGCTTTTCTGATGTCTGCATGAGAGGGACAAAGCCTACCCGTAGGCAGCAGAACTTCATTCTTTGCCTGGTCTCAGACTATCCCCCAGCATTACCTTTACACAGGAATCCCAAACAGGTGTGTTGGGCCCTCCAGATTAGAAACTAATTTTGCTTTATGGGAGAAAACAGGAGTTTTGTGGAATGACTGTGTTGTGGTAAGTAACAGTTCCATTTTTCATTGTTTATTTTCCTCTGTCTTGTCTTTGCAGACCATCTTCCCAGCCTGCCTGTTATCAGCAAAGATGTCCCCACTGATAGAAAAAATTAGTGATCAGAAGGACTTCAAGAAACTCCTGAGGACACGGAATAATGTACTGGTGCTATACTCCAAATCTTGTGAGTTTCTCTCATTTAAAAAACTAACGAACACATTTTAAAGACTATTACTTTTGATAATGTGGACTGGCTGTCAAGGTGAGAAGATAAGAAAAATAACTTAATAAGATTTCTCCCCCCTCCCCCAGAGTTAAATCCAGATATTTTACCTGATTATCAGATGTCTAGCAAGCCATTGTAGAGCCATTTGATTCGCGACTTTGCTGATAAACTTTGGATTTAATTTCTGTTTCTGCCAATGCCTGATGAAAACAATTTCCTTTTTATAACATAATTTCAAATAAACACTTCTGTTTTATATAAAAGACCTCTAACGAAGCGCAGATGGGGATGCAGATCTGGGGAGCTTTCAGCGTAACATTACACAAGTCATACTTGCAACTATTTCACCTTGAGGAACTCTATCGTTCTCATTTCCTTTATTCTTTTAACGCACTAAAGGCTTTCTTAGCATTAGCTGTTTGCTCCTCCTCAATGTTGCTTTATCTCCGCTTCTGACTTTAGTACTGACTCTGGCATGTGTGTGCACAAAAGAGAAGCTTCCTGCCTCTCCTCCATTTGTTGAAAAGTATCTCTCTGCATCTGCTTGACAATTCCTGCATTTGTTTGTATTCATCTGTCCATTCACTTGTTTTCCCTGTTTGTGCCTTGCATCTTCTTATGCTTCATCTACCCTTAGAATACCCATTTTAACTTCTTTTCTGCAAGCCACCCACTTGCTGTCTCTTTTGGTTACAATCAACTTCTTCTGTCTCTACTAGCTTCCTCCTCCCGCCCCCCCCCATCCCCCCTTTCCACAGAGTATCTTTTGCTCGGGTTTTTCATTGTCTGCTGTGGGTTGTAATCTACTCTTGGCAAGATTATTTGCGAGAGCTTGGCCCACTTAGGGCACCGTGTGCAGAGAGGCTAATTATGCCTAATGTATTATGGCTCTGATATTTATTTGGCCAGAAGATGTATGATCTGTACATTAGCTCAGAAATTAGATCAAATTGGTGCCCTTAATGCTGCCTCTCTTTCTCTCTCGCTCTCTCTCTCTCTCTGATGAAGAATAGGAAGCAGCCAAGAGATGTTGGTTTTTAATTTATTATGCACTTTTGAATTGCACTTAAGCCTCAGTCCTCATGTTGTTCATTCTGGAGGGGTTCACTCCAAGCCAGTGGGGGCTGCTTTCTGTAGCTAATTTGAGGTTGGTTTCCGTTTGGTAATTGCCTTTTTAACTTTAGAGCAAATTGCGTTGTCTGCAACAGGATTAGATAAAAGGTCAGAATTTCATGGAAACTTAGGGGCCTGAAGATAATCTTGCCTTTCCACCCACGCTAAGGGAGAATCTCTTTTCATTAATGCAGCTTTTATTAATTTGATATGCGTGTAATAGAAAAATTAGACAGGTAAAGGATGCTTAGTTAACCATGGCTTAGTGTGGTATCTGAATTGACAAACCATGGTTTGTGATTGACTGGCAAACTAGAATCGGGAACCATGATTTGAAATAAGTGTGTAGACCTTGGATTGTACTAACTTGGTTAGCATCATGTCTGATCTGACAAGCCGCAGTTACAACTGCTGCTTAATTTGATACTGTAGACAATGATACATTTTTGTGGATTTATTATTGTTACCTTGTCATTGTTTAAATAAACTGCTTTAAGAATATTTTATATGAAAAGATGATCTAAAAATAACATTGGTGTTGACATTGCTGTACCTCCAGAGGCTGCACTCCCTAGAGACTGGATTGCTGAGCTGACAGAAAATGTATTTATTATAAATATTAAAGATATTTATATACTTGTGGTGGGCCATGGATCACTGCTGCCCTGAGCAAGTCCCACAATCTTGGGGCCTGTTCCAAGCTTCCATAGAGGCGCCTAGCAGTGACATCATTGCCTCATGTTTCTGCAGCGTAGCTGGTTGACGGGCATGCTGGTGGCACATCACCTTCCAGCAGTAACAGCTCGGAGCTGGTGTTGACCTGTAAAAGGGGCAGCTAGGGAAGGAGAAGGGGGAAGAAGTAAAGATGAGCCCAGAGAGACCAAAAGAACCAGTAGAGAGAATGAAGGAGGTGCGGAGGAAGAGTGGGATCCAAAGGGGGAGGGGGAAAGAGAGAGAGAGAATAAAGGCGGTAAAAGAGATGGAAGCTGGAGCAAGCAAGTGAGGGAGAAAGATTGGGAGGATAGGGGACTATAGATACCAGGAGGAGCGACAATGGAGAGTACCTGGAGGGAGAAAATGCCACTGCCCTCCCCTGGGGAAGCCCATCACAGGACTGAGCCACAGCTTTCTGAGGGGGATGACTGCATATTGGGAAGAGACAACTGGAGGTGAAGCAACTGATCATTTATGTTCCAGTTTCCTGGCTGGGACTGTGTTCTAAGTTGTTTTAGAGGAGATAGATTGAACTTGCGAGTCTGGTGTATGTGTCTAAAGGGGAAAAATATCTTTCCTACAACCTGAAGATGTGGACCTACCCACTTGAGACAAGGGTATGTGTGTGGGGAGGACCCATCTTTTTTCAACAAAAAGGTTCACAGAGTGGTTTTAATAACAAAAGAAATGGGGAAAAGATATTTTCTGTCCCAAAAGGGATCATTAAAAAAAAAAAGACAAAAAGAAGATTCCAGCAGTCAGCCACTGGAAAAGATGCAGTCCTGGAATGAATTGGAACAGTTCTTTCCCCCCTGCTAAATATAAGAGAATCACGACTTTAAAATGTGTGTTTCTGTTCAGCTAGCCAAAAATGGACAAGCAGCTATAAATTTGGGGCCTGTCTTAGGTTTGGAAACTCAACTGTGGTTTGAGTTCTACATTGTGTTTACTGTGAACCGTGGTTTGGCACAAGGTCTGAATTGAACAAGTGTCTTTATTATTAGCAGAACTCAATCCTAAATTAGCTTGAAATATTCATTCAAATTGCTTCTGAAACAAGGGTCCCTAAATTTGGACAGGCCAGATTTTGGTCGCCAAGCCAAAACGTGTGGTCACCAGGAGCCCAACCCTTCTTTCAATGCAACTGTGCCCATCTTTATTTGGAAGTAAGTTGCACTGTGTTCCATGGGGTTTTCTCCCAGGTAAGAGTGCATAGGATTGCAGTCTTGACCCCTTGACCTTGCAAAGAGGGCAGTGGGCAGAGATAGTCCCCACAGGTGCATGGGCAAACACCAGCACAACTGCAAGAGACATCCTCATCACTCTCCCTCTCCAGGTTCAAGCTTAGAGCTGGGAGGAGAGCGGGAGATCATTTTGGCACTGAGTGGGTAACATCCTGAGGTCCCCCTGCTGTCCAGTGCCGAAGCAGTCATCTCAATGACCTGGAATGAAAGTTGGATGCTTCTTTTGGCGTCTGAGAGCACCTGAACTATCCAGTACCAGAACTGTCTCTGGAGCTGGAGTTGAAATCCCAGGGTTTCCTTGGGCAGTGAATGGATCCGGGTGCTTTGCTCTTCCAGCACCAGAATGGTCAACCCCAGTCTTCTCTGCAGCCTGGTGCTAGAGAAGTGGGCAGGGATCTTCCTGGCAGTTTTGCCTTGCCCTCGAAGCTAGCGCAACTGTAGGGATGTTTCCCCTCCCCAGCTCAGCACTGGAGAGAGGCTGAATCTTCTCCTGTTACCCTCATGAAACGGTGATGGAGCACTTGCTAAGGCAAAGGTGGTGAGCAGAAATATGGAAACCTGCCTTATCTGGGAAGGACACTGGCGAACATCGGTTGCCTCTGGGTCACAAATGGTCTGTCACTGGTTGTCAAAGTGGGTTGCGACCCACCATTGGAACCAAAAGTTGCCCCCTCAAGGGACAGCATGGCAGTTGCGGCGATCCCGGGGATCGCTGTCACAAAAAAGTTTTAAAATGCCATTTTTGGACTTACCGGGGGGCCTGGAGCCCTCCGGAGGGTTCGGGGAGGCCTGTGCTACTCTCCGCAGGCTCCTCTGATCTTCAGATGGCTGCTCTGCGGCGATTTACAACCATGTCCGGTTTTTGCAAAATCGCTGCCCCTACTGGCCCCTCCCCCAGAAACACTCAAAGTTCTCCCTGCCTCGCAGGGAGAACTTTGAGAAACGCTGGTCTATGTGTTTTCAGATGTTGTCCGTTACCATACCATTATCTTTCACATTCCTTTAATATACTTCAGGCAGGATTTTATGTGTATTAGTCAACATCTGTGCTACATGTGTTCTTCCTTTGGAATAGTCTACCCAGAGTAGCTTGTCACTCTTTATGCCTGTCAGTGGCAGCTAAAGGTTTTTTCACTCAAAGGCTTCATAGGCTTTTCTCTAGCAGAATGGTGATGCAGGTGTAATAGTGGGGTGGTTTTATCACTGGTTTTGGATATTTTATGTTGTGTGTTGCCTTGGACTATGTTAAAGGCAGCTGGAAAATATTATAAATAAATACAGTCTGCCTTGCATGTTGCACACAATAAGACTTGTGTAAATTTAAGTATACACTCTTCCCCCCCCCCAGAGACAATCACTTTTAAATAGTGCAAGAAGGGATTCCACTCACCATTCAATTTACTCTCTTAATGCCCTGGAGCAAGCCAGAAGTGAGAGAATGAAGCTGCTGTTCCCATGTGTCTCTTGTACTGTGTTTTTAGTTCTTAACGAGACTGTATGTATTCGTTGGATGCAAAGGAGTTTCGACTATATGCGATTTTGACTTTACGCGCCAATGTTGGAATGTAACCCTTGTGTAAGATGCGGGCCGACTGTGCAGAATAATGCACATTACCTAGTTCCCACTGTGCCTTGAGTAAAGGCTGGAAGCAAAATGGTGTCCCATTCTAGATTTTGATCCCTCAGCTACCTATTGATTGCATTTGAATTTGAAAATCCACCAGTGCAAATAAGATTGACAAAAAGGTCTGGATGTTGCTATGGTCACATGAAACAATCTGATCTAGGTTCAAACAACCATTACAGAAATCCAAAACCACAGCATACATTCATATCTACCAATTATTCAATAATTTTAAAAATGAGCAAATCGGTATATGACTCATGATAGCATTCATTAGTCGTTATCAACATAGAAGGAGAAATTGTCCTAGCTTAACCTTATGTGTCCTCTGATGGATGCCTCAGTAGTCCAGTCATGGTCACTTGGGCATCCTTATGCGACGTCAGACCTCTGTCAGGAGAACAGGGGTGCCCAATCAGAGTTCAGGTTAGTTCCAGTAGGAGGGTCTAGCTAGAAGGAGCTTGGTCCCCTGAGAAATAAACTACATGCTTCATTCTTGATGTTGGCAATTCGAAGGTATTCTTCAGCCTTTGGGAGATTTTCACCACACAGAGGGCGTGTATTCAAAAAGCTTGATTTAATGGTGATAGGAGAGAGGGAGTGAAAATGCTACCCCACATATGCCTACTGTAAGCTCTACTTAAATGCAAATAAGCAACTTTCAGTAATGGAAATAAACTTTTACTCAAAAGCCTTTATAATATGAAATTGCTTATAGTGGGTGTCCATGTGACTCAATTGCTGTTAAAATATTTATATAGCAAGAAAATGTGCCTGGTTTCTACTCAGTCTTTTGTTAGCAAGTTGTTCAAATTGCAAAAAGGTTTTTAACTGGCTTTTAAAAAAAGATTTTCAAAGACTATTGCTTTCTTTTTAAAAACCTTGTGGCATGGCTTTTTTTTTGTTTTGCTAATAATTGTTTTCAACAAGATAAAGTATCATACAGAATGAGCTGGTGTTAAGATCTCCTATTCAAAATATTTCCAATTAAAGCTTCTCTTCCTACCTTATTAAAAACTCCTCTTGATTCTAAGCTCTTCTGTCTTCTGCATATCCCGGCTGGATCTAGCTGTTTGAAATAACCATAAAATTTCTCGAACGAAGTAACAGGGAAGAGGTTTAAATCTGGTGTTTAAAACTTAAATTATGTCCTCTCTGTCTGAAAGATGGGATGTGCATATATGTTTGTGAAATAGTCACACTTATGACATAAGCAGGTATGTTGATAGCAGCAATAGGGATAATTTCAGCTGTCCTATAGAACATTTTAGGAAGAATTTCAGTGCAAGAGAAGAATCTGAACTGCATGATTGTCATTGTCTCAAAGTTCTATTCTTTATCTTCCTTGTATGAAAGATGTCCTGTGTTTGAAAATATTGGTGACTGTGATGAAAAATCTTCACTTGTTTCCTCCTGCTCATGTCTTGCAGCAATATATCTCCATTTCTAATACAGAACTTGTATGATATTTACTGGTCTCAAGTGCCAGCTTTTCAAATCGACATATGGTATTGTATGTTTCTTGGGAACAATTCCTCTAAATTGAGAGCTGTCTGATTTTTGTCACTGTTACTCTCCATAAATCAGAAGCATAGCTGAAAACGAAAGACTATCAGTGGATAATTTTGCCCATGACTGAGCATATGAAAGAAGGAAAGGATGGGAGGAGGGCAATATTTGCTTGGCAAGGCAAAAAACTAGCAAAAGGTGGCTCAGCAGTGTGGATCAATGTGAGGGATAGTCAAACTTATCGCACAATCCTATGCATGTCTACGGTACTTTAGAAGGGTTCAATGGGAGTTAATCCCATGACAGTGTTATAGAATTGTAGCCATAGTCCCTTTATTGCTCTAATTGAGAGGAAACGGTGCAAAAGAGCCTCAGTCACTTGGACCAATCAAAGTATATAGCCCAAGTTCCAGAGAGTTCCATGCATCCAAGAGGCTTTGGGCTTGTGTTTTTCAACAGCTAGACCCCCTCCCCACTATTAGGGGACAACCCATTTTGGAATTGATGGGACCTCAAAGAACTCAGCTGTTTGTTCCATTCTGAGGAGAACCTATATTCAAGATCAAAGTGAGGTCCGCAGACCAGTATGGGTCTATGAGACATTGGCTGCTGGTCCGTGGCTTCCCATCTAGCTGTGCTTAGCTCCCAAGGTCCCTGGAGGAAGCAAAGTACCACCACCTCCTCCAGGGACAGCTGGAGCTTCCCACTGCCACAGTGCTGCCACTGCTGCCACAGTGAGCAGGTAAAGTAACCAGCTGAGACGAGTCCGTGTACGCCGCCTATGTCTGCTCTGCGCTCCCACCATCAATTGAGAAGTACCATTGAGTGACTCTTGAGATTGCTCACTGCTTGCTCCCAAGACGCCCGCTTCTCTGATGCCTGCTTCCACCCCACCCCAGCTATGCCACCTCTCCTTGCCCTCCTTCGTGATCGCCACAGACTCCCACTTTTACCCTGCCCTCACCTCTCCCTGGTCTCCCTGTGCACCTGTGCAAAATTTATACTCACATGCGCGAGTCTACACCTGCTTCATGCACCCACCATCACCACCCTAGCCCCATATTTATAGATATGGGAAATTGGCAAAAAATGTTGGTGCCCCACGTTGGAAAGTTTGAAATCACTGCTCTAGGTGAAACATTTTACTTGCTTCAAAGGAATTTCAAAGAAATTACTGCCAAATTGTCTGGATATTGATGGTTATTGTAATGTATGTATGTTTTTATTTCTTCTAGCGGCTGCAGCAGAAAGTTCACTCACGTTACTGTCTGATGTAGCCCAAGCAGTGAAAGGCCGAGGTACTATATCGTGGATAGATTGCGGGTATGTGGTTGCACTGTCATTCACTGTCCCACCTGAATGGTCATGTCTAAACAAATAAGCTTTGTTGCTGTTATGAGCTGTCTGTGATGAGGAGTCAGAACTCACTCCTATATACTCTGTGATTCCCTGTATCATTTTTGTAGGAGTGCTAGCACATAAATAACCCTCTTTCTGGTGGATTTAAGCTTGCAGGAGAAGTGAGATCCTACATTAAACACAGAATGTTTGGGTTGGTGGTTTCCTTTTCTCTTAGTTTCTTCTGGGGAGGAGAGGTGTAAAACAGGTAGGGGTGTGAATATACAATATACTCCTAATTTGTCCCTAGGTTGGATCGCAGGGGAAAATATATAATCCGATCAAGTTTGTACTCTATCACGTTGTATTTGCTTTTAACATGCAACATGATAGTCATGGTGAGGCAACCAATTAGTCTATGATATCTTTCTGTAGATGTGGATAATTTTCTAGTCTTCTAACTTTTATTATCTAGCAAGTTAGATAAGTCTTACATCCTTCTTATTTCTGATTCCTTTCCAAAAGTCTGTCATTAAAAAACCAACTTTCCATTACATGGTAGGAATTTTAAAATCTCCTCTAGGTAATACTTGAATATAATTTATAATGTATTTGGCACCTCCAGTGCCTCTAATATAGACACTGCAAAGTGCTTTAGAAATGGTGCCTCAATTCTGCTTATCTCTTCTGTGAGTTGCAAAACCATTCTTGGAAAAGTTAAATAGCTGGGTTTGGGGTGGTTGTTTAGATCCACAAGCAGACTTGCAAGTACTGTAGCTCTGACTTGTGAGTTCAGGGTTGCTACTCAGTATCATTTGAGGGTAATCTAGATCTACAACTGTAGTTCCTTCTTATTATGAGTCGACTTGAGTCGATCGGACCTGATCACAGTGGTCCACGCCTTAGTGACTTCAAGACTGGATTACTGTAATGCGCTCTATGTAGGGCTGCCCTTGAAGATGGAAGCTGCAATTAGTGCAGAATGCAGCGGCCCGGGTGGTTGCTGAAGCTAGGCGATTTGACTGTTGAACCACTGCTTCAGCGGCTGCACTAGCTGCCCATTCGCTTCCGGGCCCAATTCAAGGTGCTGGTAATGTCCTTTAAAGCCCTTCACGATTCAGGTTCAGGATATCTGAGGGACCGCCTTTTCCCATACATTCCGGCCCATTCTCTTAGGTCATCTGAGGGGGCTCTCCTGCGGGTGCCACCTCTAGCGCAAGTTAGGGGAGTGGCAACACGGGCAAGCCTTCTCTGCTGTGGCGCCACACCTGTGGAACTCCCTGCCAGGGGATCTGAGAACTACCCCCTCCCTCATGACTGTTTGGCGGGGGCTCAAAACATTTCTGTTTCGTCTTGTGTTTGGGTGATGGGTTTCCTCTTGCGTTTTGGTTGTCTGCCTCCAGTGCCTCAGTATGTTCTGCCTTGTTGTTTTTCTGCTTCACATTGTTACCCACAAGTGGATTTTATTGTTTTTTTTAATTCTATGTACTGTTTTTAAATTATGTATTTTAACTGTTGTAAGCTGCCTTGGGCATTTGCCTCGGCATAGGAAAAGGTGGGGTATAATTTTTTAAATAAATAAATAAAATTATTCCCTCTCCTCCAGCAGCCTCTCTCCCCAGTCCTGTATCTCATGCCACTGTGGTGTTGCAACCCTCAGCAACAGCATTTATAAGTGGGAGGAATGGGGTAGGGAAGGTGAGTTACACACCACAACTTGAGCCTAACTCTGGATGCTACCTGTGGGTTTTAGTCTGTGAGAATAATCATAAGCATTTTCAAAACACATCAGTATGGGCTGCTAGAGGTTATGAATTGTAACCTCTAGCAGCCAATACTGATGAAAATGCTGGTCATTTTATTTTATTTTATTTCTTTAAAAGCAATACATGCATCATTTCAGCTAATAGGTTCTCAGGGCAGTGTACAAAATCAAACATTAATACATGCTGAAAGATCTGGGCAAATAAAAAGGTATTTGCTTGGTGCCAGAAAGGCATCTGATTTGGTTCCAGGCAAGTCTACTGGGAAGGGCCTTCTACATATAGGGCACCACTGCTGAAAAAGTCCACTTGCCCCAGTCATCACCTGCCTAGTTTCAAAAGGTGGGGTTAGTTGAAGAAGGACCTCAATTTATAAATTGAACAATTTGACAGGCTTATGTGGTTAGGAGGCAATTCTTTTGATGCCCAAATCCCAAGCTGTTTAGAGCGTTAAAAGTTAACACCAGCACTTTTTGAATTATGCTTGGTAACATCTGCATTCAGAGCAGGTTGAAGACATTTCCCTGAACCCAGTTTTACAGCCATAGCCCTGAATGTTTCATAGCTTATCTGACCCAGCAGGATTTGAACCTCTAAGTCTTAGGCTCAAGTTTCAGCTTGTCTGCAGCTGGTTTCTTTTGTCCTGTTCTCTAATCCCACTTTTGAGTGCGTTCCAGAGTCTGGACCAACCTCCCTCTGTTCATTTGAGCACAGACATACAGCATGCTTTGGTTCTGCACTGTTGACATTCCTAATTAACCTGGGAAGTGGATTATATTCAATCAAGTCATGTGATGATATCCTGGAGGTTTTTTTCCTGTTCTGCTTGCTGGAGTGACGGTTCCCATCCCTTCTTTGGACAGAGGCATTCTGGGAAGGGTGGACTGTGGCCTCCTCCTGCACCTTGTGAACAAAGTTAAGTTCAAAGAGTGCCTTATCTGTAATTCTTCTCTATTTCCCTGGGTATTGCAATTCAGGATTTCAAGTGCATTAGAAGTTTCTTAAACTGAAACAACTGTTCAAGTGAACATTGCTAATATGCTTTAAATTGCTTCTTGTAACTACCTTCCTCATAATCTCATTTGTCCACTACCCTTTAGCCCATGTCCCACATCACCCTTCACTGCACCATTACCAGGTCCTGTCCTCTCCTTCACTGTTGTCTTGTTGATTTTAGATGCCAAGTCCCTGTTGGCAGGGACTGCATTACTTCTCTGTTCTGTGTAGTGTCTGACAATGTTGTGCCACTAACTAAATGTCACTGGATGCCCTGGAGCAATCACTGTTTTATATTCCCACATGTAACTTTCAGAATCAAACCTTCAGAGGGATTAGAGGTAGTTTTTGAGGAAATAGTGATGCTTTTCCTAGGCACAGTTGTGAACTTGAGTGCATTCTTTCCCTGAGTGCCTTGGGTGAAGGTATCCTTGCAAGAAATTGCAAACTTGGCTAAAACTTGAAATTGTGTGTTAAGGAAAGGCAAGTCCTGGAGAGTAATGGGAGAACTGGATTGCAAATCTAAAACTATTTGGGCGTATACTGACTTTTGGCTTGGTTTTTTTTTTTATGGCTTTCCAAACATACTTCAGTGGAATGCTGCTTTTGTAGATTGTCAGGATACGTACCATATTGGTCTGAGTATAAGACTCACTTTTTTCTCCTAATTTAAGTTTTTAAACTAGGGGTGCGTCTTATAATCAGGCTGTTGCAATTTAATGCCAGTGATTTAATTTTTTTTTAATAGCACCAAACTTTAAGGGTGCATCTTATAATCAGGTGCGTCTTATACTCGGGACAATACGGGTATTTATTTTTTACCTTGAAAGATTTTCCAGGATGCTCTTCATTCTGCTTATGAAAACCCCACCGTAGCTGCAAAGTATGGCAGGATCTTGGAGCGTCTTCTGTTGTTTGCTCCAAAGGGACAGCGTTTTTGTAGGGGCTCGGAACCAGAGAGCCTTTCCAGAACTCCTTGAGAGAGCCTCCCATTGCAAACATACTCCATAGCTCTTTGGTGGATCTCAAGGCTGAAGCAACAAATTGCACAGATGCCGGGGGTATTTACCGTGCAGGCTCAGTTTATTTGACAAATATTGACAAGAAATGGTTTGTTTGGCAGCTGTCTTCCACAGGGATCTCCTTTGGCGTTACTTCTCTTGTCACACTATAGCAAGCTTTTTGGAAAAAAACAACAACAAAACTTTAGCGTGCGTGTGTGTGTGTGTGTGTGTTGGCAAGGCTTGCAGGCATGCTGTGCTGTGGCTGCTGCCTTCTGCTATCCTTGCAGTGATGACAGCTCTGCCTTTTATGAAAGTGGCTGTGTTTGTTTCTTATAGCTTCCAATTTACTTCCGACGGGAAAAAACAAGATGTTGCCCCGGTTGTTAACAGACCTCATCGTCATTTAATTACCTCTCTGTTAATCCCAGCATTGCCCACCGAGCTGTGCTTATTTATTGTACAGAGTTGACATCCATCCTGAGGTAAAACGCACTATCGCGGCCCCCATTCCACCACCACTTTTACCTTGTAGTGTGTTGCCTGGAAAATAGTTATGGGTGCAATCCCTGGAATGCCTTTGTTTTCTCAAGGTAAAAGGGCTGTGGAATTCCACAGCTGATCATTTTCTGAAGGTTTTGAAGTGTAGGAAACATGTTGCCAATGGCCTGCATCCTGCCTGCTAAGACTTCCAGGACGAGTGCATGGCCCCCACACCCACCCATCCGCTGGCCAGAGTTTCCTTCAGGATGTTTGGCTTAAGGATATATTGCCTATGGCAGCAGCTCAGTCTAGGGAAAAGATGTAGGCACTGAGCATACAATGCCTGCCCCTTGATTAATGCGTGACAATTTGCCTAGTATTGAGGATGAAACCCTCCTTCCACACAAGCTGGTGTTTGTGCACAACTGTGCACAAAGCTGGTGCACAAATGCCCCACGAAGCCCAGTACAAACCCTGTAGTTGTAATCCTGGGTACCAGGATGTTTGCACAGGTTTTGCCTTCCTTTCTGTTAGAAAAGAAAATATTTGGGTGGCAGCCATGCCCCTTCTAAGTAAGATGCTCAAACCTTCCCAGTGCTCACCAGAATGCTCCAGTCTGATTAACAGACTTGCCACTTGTTCCGTTTGACTTGGACAAAGCAGCCTAGATGAGTAAAATGTGTCTTCAGGCCATGGATGAAGCCGCTCCCCTCAATCAGGGAATGACTGTGTGCTTTGTAGAAGTGCTGAGCCCTTGCTGCAGGCATTCCATAGACTCTTTTGTCTAGTTGCTGATAGCTTCCTTGAGGCTGATGCTTCTTTTCAGTCACTGAAGGGAAGCACTGTTCATTAAAAAAAATCCTCTTCTTCTTAGTGTGCAAATATGACTTGCCATCTGTAAAACCGATTTAACTATGTTTGGAGGAAGACGTTTTGAATTGACATATTGACGAAGACTTCACAGTCACCATCCATAAGAACCAATGATGATCGATTATTGGATTAAAAACTGGGTTCATTGAAAGTGTCGCTACCTTCTTTACGTTTCGCCCCCTGTTAGTGGTGGGCTTCTTCAGAAGCGGGTGAAACGTAAAGAAGGTAGTAAAGTTTTTAATGAACAGGGTTCTGTTCTGTAACATTTTGAATGGTTAAAATTAGCAGACTGTTCCAGAAGCTCACGTATACAGAACTTTCTGTGTGTGTGCCGTGCCCAAGTATCAGTATCATGGGCATTCATTTATATGTGCATCTTGTGTATATGAGAATGGGCAAGACCCACAGAGCAGGCCTTTTCGGGTTGTGGCATCTACACTTTGGTATTCTCTCTCCATGGAGACCAGCCAGGTTACTGCCTCCTGTAGCTGTTTCCATCTGGTCTTTATTTCCAAAAGCATTTCTTGGCTGATGATATATGAATTTCATCTCTCTTTTCTAGAGAGGTATTTTGTTGTTTGGATTTAAAAATATCTTTGTAGACTGTTTTTTATTGGACATTGCTGTGAGGACTTTTAGTGGAAGTGAAACTCATTCAGTTGATAAATGTTAGCTTTATACAGTGCAGTCGGAGCCACTGAATTGTGTCCTATTCAGAGCCCCCTCCCCTTCTGGAGAGTTTTAATTCATGACACTGGGGCAAGCTGGAATAATACTACTTTTACTTGGGGGAATAGCAGATATTCCTAGCAGTCTGTTTGAAAGCTGACTTAGAGCCCATAAATTGTGCACTGATCTCCACTTGGTATACTTTACAGGAAAGCCATATGATCCAAGTGCCATTAATTCTCGGCTGCTCTTCAGAATTTAAGGCTGAACATGTGTCCCACCCACCAGTTCATGTTGGCAGAATTCTCGGTTAAAAAAATCATCTAATTTTTCAGACACACGGTGAAGCAACAAGAGTTCACTGGAAGTGACTACTTTTCTCCCCTCCTTCTCCACACTACCATGTGGGCCCTCTGCATAATTAACACAAAAAAGGTTCAGTTAAAACCGCAAGATCCACAAGAAGTGTGACAGAAAATACATAATACTCTTTTTCACAGCCTTTACATGTTTTAATTAGAGAGCCCCTGCCAAGGCATTCTGATATTTTGAAGGATTTGCAGAGCAAGAGATGCTGGAATATTAAATTAATGTCGGGTGAATTCAGAGCATGCACATGACGTCTACATTTCTTTGCTTGTCAGTTTTAAGCAGAATGTTCCCATTATGCATCTGCAAGAGCCGATGCATTGGGTCTAGATTAGAAATGAAAGACTAAGTGCTGGGGCTCGCCTTGCATCACCATTGCAGCTGCGTAAGTGTTCGTGTGCTGCTCTCTGTGTACAAAGCTGTGCACATGTTAGTAACAGAGAGTTTCTTCTGACTCAGATGTAGATGTTAATTGTGAATGAAGCATACTAAGTACACACAGCGGCTTTGCACAGTTCTTTGTCTTGGGCCATCAGCTTGAAGATTTCCTGCATCAATTGGGTGCTTGTTTGTTCAATCAAAAATCTACCAAAAGCTCTACAATCTAGCATTGGACATATTGAAGCTGCAGCAATTTCAGTGTTCTGACTGCAAAATGTTGAATGTTTTAGGGCAGCGGTTCTCAAACTGTGGGCCGCAACCCACCATTGAGAACCTAAGCTGTCCCCTGCTCCCTTAAGGGGCGAGGACAGCATGGTGGCGGAGATCCGGGGGATAGCCACCCCCACCAAATTGCCCTAAACTGCTGTTGCAGCACTTACCGGGGCTTGGGGGAGCTTTGGGGAGGCCTGTGCGACCCTCTGCAGGCCTCCCCGATCTTCGGATCGCTGCAAAACAGTGATCTTCGAGTGCTTCCGGTTTTCGCGAACACTGGAAGTGCCTGAAGATCGCTGTTTTGCAGCGATCCAAAGATCGGGGAGGCCTGCAGAGGGTTGCGCAGGCCTCCCCGAAGCTCCCCCAAGCCCCGGTAAGTGCCGCAACGGCGGTTTCGGGGGTGGTACTGGTGGCGGCAATCTCCCAGATCGCTGCTGCTGCTGGCTCTGCCCCCACAAACACTCAAACTTTGAGAAATGCTGTTTTAGGGCTTTTATCAAAGCATCCGAATGAGGTTCCTTGGCTGATGGAAGGGTTCTTTGGTCTGTCAGTGAAGGATTTGGTGAAAAAGGGAGTGCTGGAAACAGTAAGTCAAAAAGGACAATGTTGGGTTTGGGGGTGAACTGATAAGATTTAGCACTTCTATTGGAACTAATGAAAAGGTAAAAACACAGTGAGGAGGAATAGGAAAGCTAGAAAGAGTGTTGGGAAGTATTCATGCATTCTTAGAATTGGGCTAGGAAGCATTCATGTTTTGTTCCACCTAACTAGTATCTGACCCTCAGAAAAACCTAAAATATTGTTACAGTTATCATGGGTGTGGAGAGAAGCTTATGTGACACTGAAAAGTAGAAATGGTCTACTGGAAACTTTATAAATAGACATCCTGTTGCACATAACCCACTAATTCCTTTCCCTGTTCCTGGAGACAGGAACTGTTTCTTCCAGGTCATATAAGTTTATTCAGCTGTAACATCAAACTATAGTCAAACTATGTAACATCAAACTATCAAGCCCCATGTTTCTCTCTGCTGTCCTTTGATTAGTAACTTGAAGGGTTTTGGCAAGCCATAATTGACCATCTACAACAGAACCTGCAAACTATTGTTTGAGAAAGCCCTACAACCAGAATCATATACTGGCTTCTAGTGCAGGTTTGCAGGGCTTAGAGTTTGCTGCTTCAGATTGATTCAACTATTGATTTGCTGAAAACCTATTCCTAATCAAGTGAAGCAGGAAGAGGGCGCTTGCAACTACAGAGCTTGTTCATGTGTTTGGCACTAGGGCTGAACAGATTCTGTGCGAGTCTTCATTACTTAAAAACAAGAGTCTAGTTGGTAGCACCTTAAAAACCGACCAACTTTAGTTCAGCATAAGCTTTCATGGGCTACAGTTCACTTGATGGAAAACGTTATGCTGAAATCAATGGTTTTGTCTTTGAGCGTTAGTCTGTTGCAGCAAGAACAACACAGTTGCCTCTCTGGAATTTATTGCACAAGTAGCCTGCCAAAGCATTAACTGCTGAAATGTCATTGCTTGCAGCCAAGCCCTGCCCTTGCTCATTTGTTTTCTCATGTGGTGGTGGCTGAGTTGGGGGATGTGTGCAGGTGTAGTGAAAACCAGAGGTGCCAGAGCTTCAAGACTTCAAACTGAGCATGGTTGTTAGTGGGATGGGTCTGAGTTGGGTGGTGACGGTTATGTTGCAGTGGAATGCAAAGCAGCTGGCTGGTTGTGAGCTCCCCACCCCAAGACCCAGGGACCCTTAGTCTGTGGCCAACACTTAATGTCAACCCCTGATGCCACTGTTTATGCTAAAACATTTTTCTTTTAGGCAAATCCTTTCCCTAAAATGCATATGGTATAAAGCTACAGACCAACAGCTTTGATTATGTCTACCTGTTGTGGTGGTGCATGTTTTCCAGCTGCCAAAGAGACAATCTAAACTGACTGATCTGACGCTTAACTTCACATTAACTTGTTATACATCTTGGTCCTCTTTCTAACACAATTTAAATGTCTAAGAGCCGATTTATGTGAAAGGATTGGCCAGTTTTTGAACTAAAGATTGTGGGTGAATGAGAACTCCCCCACAAGGTCATATCATGAATAACCATGCCTTCTTCACCTTCTAAAAGTGTGTTGAAGCAACATCTCTCCCCCTTCCACCTCCATGGTCTATGGTGGAGCCATTATCTAACCTTTCATCTCCTGCAAACTGAAATTTGGTGAGAAAAATGCCTGGGAGCATTCACAAAATGTTCATGTGAATTGGCTTTTGATTGCATGATTGCATGATCTCAAACAAATGAAATTGTCCTAGGGATGAGCTAAGATGAAACCTTTCAGGGAATGATTTCATGCCATGTGAGCACAAGAACTAGTGGTCTTTTGATGAAAATCTGGTTGAAATCTGCAGTTTATTTATTTTTCACATTTTTATACCGCCCTGCCTCCAAGGAGCTCAGAGTGGTGTACATATTTCCTCCCCTCTTTTTTGTCCTCACAACAACCCTGTGAGGTAGGTGGGGCTGAGAGATAGTGACTGGCCCAAGGTCACCCAGGAAGCTTTGTGGCTGAGCGGGGATTTGAACCTGGATCTTCCAGGTCTAAGTCCGATTCCCAAACCACTACACCATCTGTATGCGATTTTGACTGTGTGCCGGCAACTCCTACATTGCCGTGTTTATGCAAATCCTATCAGTTGGCTACACTCTTTGTTAGTAGGGTTGATAGGACATCTAAAAGCATTTGTTCCTTGGTACATAAGGTTCCTTGGAGTGCCCTGGGTAGTCATTCTTTTAGTCAATAAAGTGACTTATCAGAGCCAATTAAGAAGCCACTCCAGGTTTCTTAAGATCCTGAAGTTTGTAGCGTACAGCTGTGTCAAGAGAACTGTTTTCTTGGTTGGCTTTGCAAAGTCAGAAAGTACCCTTTGATTCTTTCTTCCCCTTTTTCTCCCCACAACTATTAGATTTGACATTATTATTGATGTTGCATTGTTCATGTAATGTATTGAAAATTTTTATACAGAACAGAAAGGAAAAATGGAAAAAAATAAGTATTCTGGCTTTCTGTCATAAATCGTACTGGGTGTACAGAATGTCTTACATTTTTGTCTGTTAATATTCAGAAAAGCTGCTTATGAATTCAGGTTTGCTATCTAGTGTCTTTTTGCATAGGTCAGAAATTGAATCCATATATCTAACTGCCCTTTGTCTGCCTTTTTTCTAAGAGTCACAGTTGATAGGATAACTTCTCAATCATTATTATGGCCCACATTTTAGTATACCATAATTACGGTTTAGGAAGGCTCAGATCTTTCCATCTCTAATAGAAAGGGCATAGATTTTTTTTCCTGAAAAAAGTGTCTATCTGTAAGGTAGTGGGAAACATTTAATAGTCAAGATGTCATATTGGCTTCTACAGGATCTACAGTGATCACCATCAGTATAGCTGTTTCCTCGCAGACTGGTTGCATACCAGGAAATGGGGTCCGCATGTAATATGAAGTCTTCTCCCTGCATCAATATCTTTTCATATGGCGTTCAGTTAAATAAAGCAGTGGGTCCCACTGCTTTTAGCAGTGGGACCCACTTTTTAAAATGACACTCTATCAGGACCCACTTAGCTTTACAAGACTAAAAAAGTGCTCAAGAAAGAAATGTTTTTAAATTATTTACAAGTATTTATTTATTTGCAAAAAACTTGATCCATTTCTCATAATGAGGCAGCCCTTATAGACTCAGGACTTGAAGGGCTTAGTTATGTGACCCAGCCTTCACCTGCTCCCACTACTTGTCGTTGACTGACTTGGAAAAAAAACACCAGAAAAAAGACACTCAAACATTTATCTCCCTATATTTACACGAGCTTGCAAACTGCAGGAGCTCAGCTCCTTGCAAACACCTGGAGCTCAGCTCGTTGCAGGGCAATTAGCAGCTATCTTTTTTTTGGGAATACAGGGCTTGAGGCAATTTGTTATCTGATCTTTCCATCACCTGTGTTTTCATTGGAGGCTCTCCAGGACCCACCAGAAATCGGGTTGCGACCCACCAAGTGGTTCCCAACTCACAGTTTGAGAAACAATGAAATAAAGCATACAGTGTATTCTGAAAACATAGATGTGTTCCTGGCTGCCACAAGAAATCCTTCACTCTGCTACTTTGACTGGTTTGGAATACCAAACCAGTGGAATGACTGGTTTGGAAAACGTTCCTTACACCTGTCTTTGTTTCAGTTGCTCTGGACTGGACTGATGCTGTTCTGTGGCAAACTTGAAGCAGCTTTGAGCATTATACCAATCTGAAGGGAACAGGAAGTGTACATGCTTGTACGTTTCCTTTTTCTGCATTGTCTTAGGCTGCAGTCCTATACACTCTTATCTTGGGAGTAACACCCTTGAATTCAGTGCGACTTATTTCTGAGTTGACATACATAGGATTGCACTTATTGTCTGAAATGCATTTTTTTTCCACATCTCCTCAGCAGGGAATATGCAAACTCCTGTTCCATGGATAGCTTTGGGCATTTTGGGTGAGATGCAAACAAACAAACCATCTGTTTCAAGCATCAGTGGTGCTCTTATCTCATGGGCATAATAACCAAAATTGCTCTTCAAGACCTGCATTTAGTAATCAGAGTGTGTTGAATTACATGTTTGTGTACTCTCCATATCTACTGGCAGCATTGCAATCCATCCTATTGTTGTTGGCCTTGACTTTTATTGTTGACTCCTCTTTCTCCTTTGCTCCCATATTCTCCATAGTATTTTGGTTTTCTCTTATTGCATTTTTGTGTTTAATGAATTGTTCTAAACTGCTTTGGATGTTTTTCGAGGGAATATGAAAGTGGGGATTTAAGTGTTTAAGGTGTTCGGTACGTTGTCAAGTCATGTTGCTTCTTCCTGGGTAACACTGAGGGAAGTTCAGCCTTTTTTCAGTGGCAAACCTTCTGCTTCCGGCAAAAGCACTGTGATTATTACTGCAGCCTTTTCTTCTCTGGGCTCCCCCTATCACACTTCAGTCCTCTCACCTATACCCAGAACTCTGATGCTCCAATCATTCACCTTTCCTGTTGCTCACACCAGTTAAAACTCCTCCTTGATTTTGTCATTGCCTTCAAAGCCCTGAATGCCTTGCCCCACCTTATCTTTTCACCTTTTGTATTGTTGCCTGTGACATTTGCTCCTCTTCCTTCTCCCCCACCCTCAGGTGTCTGCTTATCCTCTTTCCTTCAATGATTCTGTCTTCCGCCTCCCTTGCTTTCCCCTAGACATGGAACTGCCTCCCAGAACACCTATGCGAGGCTCCCTCTCTTTAATACCTACCCCCTCTGGGAAGTCTCTGGCTTAGCCTTGGCCTTCATCACTGAATAAAATGAAGCCTCTGCATGTGTAACCGATCACATTCTCATTCTTCTTTTATTTTTGCCTCTATCTTCTTCCTCTTCTCCTTCTGTTACCTGTCCCTCTGGCATTTTGTAGGTTGTCAGTTCTTGGGCAATGGACTTTCCTCTTTGTTACTGTTGTGCAAAGTGCTGTGCACACTGATGACTTCAGTCAGTCAGTCAGTCAGTCAGTCAGTCAGTCAGTCAGTCAGTCAGTCAGTCAGTCAGTCAGTCAGTCAGTCAGTCAGTCAGTCAGTCAGTCAGTCAGTCAGTCAGTCAGTCAGTCAGTCAAAACTTTTAATGGCATAAGAAAAAAAAAACATACAAGAACAAAGATCAAAGACCCAGCCAACCTGGGATACAAATACAAAAAAGTTACATAAGGTAACTTAATAAACATGTAAAATCGGGAATAAAATGAGATAAAATCAATCAAACTATAACACGAGTCGCTCTCTAGTAAAAGGACAGAATTACAATGAGCGTTAGGTCTGATCAAAATTAAATAAAGATAATTGGCTACCCTCAGCGTACGACTCTCAGATGACACTATATAAATTATGAAAATACCTCGGCTATCATGATGCTCCCACATTTGAGTAAGTAAAGTCCAGTGAGACCAAAGTTATTTTGTGCTCATGTGTGACTGAACAATTGTCACCTCATTTCCCTTTGTTCTCCTTCAGACTTCTCTCCTCCTAGTATTTCATTTACTTGGCTTTTTGGAACTACTCATTTTTCAATTAAAAATTTGGATAACAAGTTTTTTCCCCCTACTGTCCAATTTTCCTAAATGCTTTGAATTGCATTATATAGTTAAGTTATAAGCAGCCTGGACGCTTAGCAACTTTTTTGTGGGGCTCATGAGCTCTTAAGCATTCAGTGCTTACTCAAGCTTCCTAACAGTGTAGCCTACCCTCTTCTTAACGTAACTTGCTGTGGATTGAAATCTTTAACACCCAAGACACACATTCCTACTTTACTAACAGATTCTGGGATACAGGTGTCACCCGCTTAACGACATACATTCTGAAATCCCCGTCTAAAGTGAAGCCGTGATTAAGCACGTCTTGTTGTGCTTAGAAGTTGTTGTTCAGTCGTTAAGTCGTGTCCGACTCTTCGTGATCCCATGAACCACATCCCGCCAGGCCTTCCTGTTCTCTACTATCTTCCTGAGTTCGCTCATTTTCATGTTCATTGCATCGGTGATGCTGTCTAACCATCTCATCCTTTGCCTTCCCCTTCTCCTTTTGTCTTCAGTCTTTCCCAGCATCAGAGTCTTCTCCAGAGAGTCCTCGCTTCACATTAGGTGGCCAAAGTATTTGAGCTTCAGCCTCAGTACCTGTCCTTCCAGGGAACAGTCAGGGTTGATTTCATTTAGGATTGACTGATTTGATCTCCTAGCAGTCCAAGGGACTCTCAGGAGTCTTCTCTTTTAAATCCTTTGCTCTTTTTTACTGGGGACCTCTGTCATATATCCGGATCATCCTTAAGCGATCCATCATTAAGCAGAGGACACCTGTATTACCCATTAGTCCTATATCTTACAATGAGCTAAAACAATAGAATTAAGTAGTGCTAGATGTGTTTATGCAAATATTTGTTAGGTAAGGAAGCTCTGAAAGATACAACTTTTTCCACTTGCATTTTGAGTTTGAGAACCAATCCTATTTACCAAAATGGTAAATTGTCCCAGTGAGGGGGGGGGGAACGTTGATGGTATTCTGTAAAAGTCCCACAGAAGGAAGGGACTTGTGGGAAACAAATAAGCAGCTCCCTATAGGTTCCTCAAGGTCATCAATCAGTGCAACAAGGATTGAAGTGTGCAGTGTTCTCACCCACCCCTTTGCAGCATGTTCCCTAATAGCCCACCATCTGGCCCAAACAATGTGGAAAACAAAAATTCATTTGTGAAAGAAGGGGAGAGGGGTCAAGGAGAATCCCAAGCCTTTCCTCGCAACTGTCTCCTCCTGCTTTTGAACAACTCTTTCCCTTTTTGAGAGCAATTGAACAAAGGCAAATTGATAGCAATAGCAGGAGTAATATTTCTAGGGTGCCTACAGTAAACAGTTGTGGCACATAAATAAAAAAGCATACGTCTGTTCTCAGGCTTAGTAAGAGACTAGATACACAAAGAGAAGAGCTATGGGAGGAGACGTTGGAGGAAGGAGTTCAGTTCCAGAATGAACAGGTGGATTTTTAACACTTAGCAGCTCTGGGAACCATTTCTTCTGGGAACATAATTAAAAACATTGCTGGAGTTACCATGACCATTTCTTCTGGTAGCAATAATAATAATAATAATAATAATAATAAAAAATAATAATATACAGTATTTATATACTGCCTTTCTTTGTCGTTGGATTTCTCCTCCAACTTTAATCCATGGCGGTATACATGGGCAGGCTATCCTAACCCCCCTTGGGTTTTTTTTTTTACAATATATAAATGTCCAGTCTTTCATGAACGGCTACATTCCAGGTGGTATCCTTTTGCAGCCTGGCTTTTTTCTGCTGGCTGGCGCCTCCCACACTCGACCAACGCAGCTGGGAGCTCTTACCTCTCCTCCCGGAGGCTTTTACAGCTTTTTGTCGGTGGTGTGTCTCGAACTTGTCAAGTTCACCGGTCTTCGGGCTTACAAGATGGCAGCTCTCCCGACTGAGCCAGACTCTTCTGCCCATAGGCTCTTGGATAGCTGGGGCCAAATTTGTCTTTTACTGATGTCTTTCTGAGGAGGGGGAAATATAAGTTCTCAACATCCTTGGCCCTCTGACCAATGGCTTCAGAGGATACTGTACAGCCCTCACTTCTCCAACACAGATCAATGTGTGAGCATTTTACTAGAATATTGTACGTTCTCAGTTGTCTCTCTCATGCACACGTGTGCACTGAAACTCTGGGACAAGGCCAACTGTGTTTCTAATTAGACTAAAAAAGTTTGCAGCTCTTCCTTTTCGTACTTATGTTAAACTCTGTATATGTCAAACATATGTTAAAGTTTCTTGAGTGATGGTACCAACCTCTTAGAAGACTGATTCTCAAAGTACCTTGGCTAAGAGAAACTTCATTGAAGTCAGTTGAGCTCTCGCTGTCGACATATTTTGAGGAGAGGATTATCTGCAGTCTTAAAAGCCCATCTATGATGAAAGACCTTTAATAAAAGAAGAAAGTTCCTTTGCCTTTCTTCAGGAGGAATTCCTGCACTGCCTTTGGAGTCTCCCCTTAACCTGCTTCTTATTTCTGTACAGCTGTGTCAGTTTAAAGAGAGATTCTCTTATTAACATACCTCTCAGCAGAAAGTGCCGTTCATTATAACATGTTGGTTTATGCCCAAGGGGAATGTTATGCTATGGAGTTCTCCTTCCCATTCCTGATTATTGATGTTCAAAGACATCTGGCTAGCGTCTGACCTGTTAGTTGATTAAGAGCCCAATCCTACTGGGCGATTATGGCGGAAGATCTCCCAATCCGCCACCATAAGTGTCGGTGTGGTGGTACAAGTGGCACGCCACTGTGCTGCGGGACTGCTGGCATAAATGGCCAGAGGCCCCATGCACACACCAATGACCCACCCAGGCGGTGCTGGAGCAGGTAAGATGGCAGCAGGGGCAGGTTATGGGCGGTTCGGAGGAGGATTGGGGCAAGATTGGACTGAGCAGGGGGTGAACATCGGCAGCAGCAGTGCACGCCAGGATCCTATCCCCCTTTCCCAGCCCAGACCCCTGCCCCCAAGGCTCCTCAGAATTATGCCAACTAAATAGCTAGCATAGGTAAAAGGAGACCCACTGATGTTTAGGCAGCCTACTGGGAAAAAACAAACCTATTTTTACTTACCTCTCCTGTGCTGTCTGGTCCCCCCCCCTAGGATGGAGCATGCGCTTCATTGGCGCCTCTGCATCTTGTAAACTGGTGGGGGATAGGGGGCTAGGTTTCCAAGTTATAGCACTAGAGGGGAAAAAAAGTTTACATCTTAGTGTTAAAGTTATCAATTGATATGATGAATTAATTAGCTGCAGAGTACTAATGTAGCCTTTTCAATCATGTTGTTTATAACAGCTGTTTCTATTGAAAAGGCTACAGTGCTGATGGTATGACTGTAAACATTTCCAAGCAACGCATTTAAGATGATTTTTTTTTTCAACTGAAGATAATTGTATCCAAGGCCATTTGCTTGAGAATAACTTGGCTAGTGTAATGGTTTGCTAATGTAGGCAGCAGTCTTGCCCATGCTGTGTCCAGGTAAAACCTACTGCTTTCTGTGGAATCTCTCTTAGACTTTGCACAAACCTGATTGGTATTGAAGCCACAATGTACTATTATGTGTTCGTTTCCCCCCGCTCCATCCTGTTATGTTTTCTAGAGAAAGACACATGCAGCTCCCATTTAATAAGTGGGGTTTAACCATAATATACTTAAGTACGGCGGTTACATTAATTTCAGTGAGATTAAAGTGTCCCTGGTTTTCTCTGGATTGCAGCCTTTATCTATTATCTTCATCCCCCCCCCCCCCAAAAAAAAAACCTGGGCAAGGGAGTGAATGTTTCTGTCCGTCTTTTCTCCTCTTCTTCCCCACCAATATAATTGTTCTGTCTGTGCTTCCTCTTCTTCAAATCATTGTGACGTGCTGCATACAGCCATATTGAAATCCTCAGTTCCTTAATTCTGTGGCTCAGAGACATAGAGGTGAGTCATGTACTTTAGGCTGGCGTTTCGTTATCTCTTGTGTCAAGTCTATTTCTGGCTGGGTGGGTCTTGTCATGTTGGAACTCATGCCTAGGTTTTGTCCAATTAGAGGCAAGAGGCCATTATCATAGAGGATGCTTATTGCACACAGGTGAGGCCATTATCATAGAGGATGCTTATTGCACACGCAAAAGAAGAGCTTTTGCAGCCTGTATTGAGCTGAGCCTCCTGAGCCAAGTTTCTTTCCTTACAACCCTGGTTGCTTATTTTAGGGCTGTCTTGGGAGACTGAAACAGAATGGCCTGAGATCATTAGTCTACTATGAGGATCCATATAAACATGACTTACTGATTCCAGTTCCATTAGTGGCAGCTGCCACTGCAGAATTAGGAAGCAATAATAATGACACCAAAAGAGGCCCTGCAGCTAGAGCAGAAGCAGTTATATTTTTCATTTTGCTAGCACAATTCTCTAGCTGCTGTTTTAGAAAATGAACTGCTACCACTGCTGCTTTAAGAATGTGGAGAAAAAATCATGCGTTAGGTGAAATGTCTCTTTGAAGAATCTCTTCCGACAGAGGAACTTAGATTTCAAGACCGAGAAAAGTACAGCGATGGCAAACAGTGATCTCTCGTTTTAAAGCGATGTGATCTAAATGTACATAGAGCTATCCCAAGCTAGCCTATTGCATAAGCGTGGAACTGCTTTGGCTAAATTTCCAGAAGAGCTTTGTGTTTAAGCAGGGCTAGTGCTTGAGAGATCCTTCCAGTGTGCTTCTTTTCCAACACAGAGAATGGGTTTATTCAACCCATGCCCCTCACAGTCTCAAATACATTGCTGGCTTACTGGAGAGGAGGGTAATAGAGGTGAGTACAGCCTCTGTTGTATCCTCTTCCTCTTTGCATCTCTCTCCAGCCATGGTCCTCATAGTTGATAAGAAGCACATGGATGGGTGATCCCCTCTCCCCATTTGATTCAGAATTGTTATCCAAACATCTTGCCCTAACCCCTGCTGCCCCTTTCTTCACCTGACCTTGTGGTGGCAATGGCAGGGAGGTGAGAAGAAAGGAGGGAAGATACCTCTGTTTAGTAACAGAACTTGTGGAGACTACAAGATTGTGTTTTTAGTGGTCTTCATGAAGATTTTTGTCAAAATGCACTGGGCAGTCACGAACCTTGAAAATGTTTAGTCTCCCTTTTCCTTGTATGGAGTATTAGCTAGTGCAGGGTGGTCCAACATTTTGTACCTCGAGGGCCGCATGCGAACTTCGACATGAAACCCGGAGGCCGCACAATAAATTAAATTATTAATTAATTAATTAATAATGACCGATGCATGCCCCGCCCCGCTGTCTAGCATGCCCTCATTGTGTTGAGGGAAATGATGAAACGTAGTATTTTTAAAATTAGAAAGCAAAATATAATTGTGGTTTGCCTTTCTGACTGGCAAAACTGAAACACAATAAAACAGATTATGGCAGAAAAAGCCACAGAATGAGGACTAAGCAAGCAGAACACTGAAATATTTGGTAAAGCTGAGTAGAGAACACGCATTGCCTACTCCTCTCTAAAGCACACTCCCAAATGCAGCTCCTCCAGGGCGGGTCAATGCTTTTATTATTTCTTCAACCCCGCCCACAAACCCTCCCATCTGGTGATCTCTGGCCCCTACTTTGTTTATTTTTCCCGCTCAAACTCTGGGCAGGGCGAGTTTGTGTTTCCAGAGCTGTTTTTGATATATGCAAGACATGCCACAGTGGGTGGGGCGATCAATGGGGATTCAAATTATTGGCTTCTTCTGCAGCCTGTCAGCCGCTCTCGAAGTCCCCGCCCCCTTCCGCAGTCACTCACGCTCCCATGATGATCAGAAAAGCGATTGGGAGCCAGCCGCCTTTTTGATCATCATGATTGCGTGGGCGAGGGCCAGCCGAAATTGCATCGGCCATCCTTCCGCTTCGATCGCCCCCAGACGATCTCCGAGTCCCCCCCCCCTAGTAACGAGTTGCAGCGGCGGCCTTCCGCTTCACCGCCCGGGCCACGGTCGGCCAGAGACGTCCTTCCCGGCCGGCCGGCCCTATGAACTGAGAGGGTTGAGAGGCTGCGCCTGCGCAAAGTAGCTGCAGCCTCTCTAGCCCCCTCACCTTGGTCTCGCTGGGCTGCCCAGCGAGACCGAGGCGAGGAGGCTAGAGAGGCTGCAGCTACTTTGCGCAGGCGCAGCCTCTCAGTTCATAGGGCCGGCCGGCCGGGAAGGGCGTCTCTGGCCAGCCGTGGCCCAGGCGGCGAAGCGGAAGGCCGCCGCCGCCGCTACAACTCGTTACTATGGGGGGGGGGAAACTTGGAGATCGTCTGGGGGCCGCAGGGGAGGCCTTCGCGGGCCGCCTGCGGGCTGCGGGCCACGCATTGGACCACGCTGAGCTAGTGGGATAGGGGGCAGACCTCCGATGAGGTTTTACCATGTAACTGTCCGTAGTTGTGCCACCTGCATGATTTTGTGAAGCCCTGAAGAAGCTATAGCCCTGTCGTGTCTACCAGAAACACTGCCTGCTCCTTAATGCATCCCATCTGGATAAGGTTTGCTGCTAAAAGTGGGTGTGGCTTGTACTCTTGGTGGACAAATTCCTTAGACTGTCAGTAGAGTCCGTGCGCAAGGTACAAAGTTCCAGCAAGGCAAACGTTCAAGGTCTACTACTCCATACATTATTACATACATGCTAATTTCCTATACAGAGATTAATGCAGAGCAAAAAAAAAAAAAAACCATGAAATTTTAACCAGCTGTGGATAGTTTCCTACTATCCTTCAGCAACTTCATTGTGATGGGAAGGTTGTTCATTAATCATATGATGTCAGTCTCTCTTTGTGTTTTTAGACACTGCCTTTGAATTGGAAGAAAGGTCTTAGACCAGGGGAGGGGAACCTGTGGGCCGGATTCGGCCCGCGTGGCCATCGGCTCCGGCCCCTGGGGAGATTGCCGGGAGGCCGCCCAACCGGCCCCCGGAGGCCAGGAGAGGGCCTCCGCACGTCCTCTCGGGCCGCCGGCTCGGCCCGTTCTGACCAGGCCCTCGTCGCGATTTTGCACATGCGTACAAGGCCGATGAGGGCAAGCTGCCCTCATCAGCCTTGTACGCATGTGCGAAATCGCCGACGAGGGCCTGGTCAGAACGGGCCGACCGGTGAGCGAGGAGGACAAGGCCGTACAAGGCCGATGAGGGCAGCTTGCCCTCATCGGCCTTGTACGCATGTGCAAAATCGCCGACGAGGGCCTGGTCAGAACGGGCCGAGTCGGCGAGCGGGGAGGACGTGCAAAGGCCCTCTCCCGGCCTCCGGAGGCTTCGCGGAGCCTTGTACGCATGTGCAAAATCGCCGACGAGGGCCTGGTCAGAACGGGCCGACCGGTGAGCGAGGAGGACGTGCAGGGGCCCTCTCCCGGCCTCCGGAGGCTTCGGACGGTGAGCGCGGAGCCTCCAGAGGCCGATGGGGGGGGACGGGGGCCCTAAATTAAATAATTAATTTGAAAATGGCGGGCGGCCTAACGGCCGGCCCGCAAACAAAATTTAAATATTTAAATGGCCCTCAGCGGGGAAAAGGTTCCCCACCCCTGTCTTAGACCAAGACCACTGGGTTCTGTAGTGCATTTCTGTAAGTTTGGTCAGAATGGCCTTTATCTGTAGGGATAATGATTATTAGTGACTCCTCCAATTGTATTTAGACCTACACCGTAGTTTGATAGAAGGGAGCACACCATTCCAATGTGATACTGTTTTTCAGTTTAAACTTTGTTGTTGAATATCGCGTGTTTAAAAATGTAGGCTCTGTTTTTAATAGTCAGATATGGTGGTAAATTGTTGACTTAGGGAAAAAAATAAACAGGGCAGTGTGGGGTGGGTTTTTTTATATAAGTGAGGGAAGTGGAACCAGCAGTTTTGGTGAGTTGTTCGATCTTTCTTTACCCCACATTTCATTAATGTGTTAAGTAACCACTTCTCAAGTCTATCTACATTCTCTAACTCATTATATTATAGGTGAATTTTTTCTAATAGGTGAGTGTGAGAGTGCTTTTCTGAGGTGAAGGTTTCTACCGAATCTGGAAAGGACTGTCCTTCCTCTTTCTCTTGCACACTGCATATAATTCCATCACAAGAGCTGTTGTCCTAATTATCCTTTTCCACACCAGAGGTGAGGAGCTTGTCGTTAAGGGGATGTTGGCTAGAATCCAAAGACATTCTCCTCTAAGCAGAAAACTGACTCTGTTGCTATATCATTGTTGTTCAGAATAAAAGAGGGCATTAACCAAATGCTGTCAGAAAGGGTTTTCCGAAACAGATGCTTGGCAAGAGAGTTTATTTTCTGGCATGTGTAGAAAGTAGGAAAAGGAAGAATGAAGGTCAAAGTGGCCTTTTCAGTTCGTGGTCTGCTTTCTTTCCCCCACAGAATATTATTATCCCAGCCTCTTAGGGCCTATTTAGATTATATCCTCCCTGTACCCCCACGCATGGTGAAGCAAGACAGAGTAAGCACTCCATCTTACCTTCTATATCTAGTGAGGCAACAGCTGTATTAGGAGTTTCTGTGTTTATTTGAATGCGGGTTCTTCCTGACCATGTGATACTGAACCTAGTACAAAGAATCTGTGCAGAGAAGATGAGGGGGAATGCCATCTGAACAAACCCTTGTTCTGTGGCTTTGGTGTGTGGGGAATGTGTACTGACAGGTGTAAATATAATCGTCTCTGACCACATGAAATTGCCCCTGGCTTTGGCTGCTGATGCAGCGTCTCGGATCGCAGTTAGAAGAAAACCACACTGGTGCTTTCTTAGCCTTCCCCTGAAATATACTGACTGACAGATTGCAAAAGCTCCTTTTCTCAAGATAGGGTTGAATCCAGAGGATAAAGGCCTGATGCTTGTGCCCAGGGACCAACTTGTAGTAACTAGATGACATTATAAGGGTGTTACGATGTGCAAGTCACTTTCTTTCACCGAAATATTCTGGACTTGTATTGATGAAATGTATATACCGGTATGTTTGTATTGTGTCTATAGGCTTTGTAAGCCTCTTCAAAGTCACTGCTGGAAAGCAAAGTAGAAACAATGCATAGGATTTCTTAAGCAGCACTCAGTCATGGAACAAACTTCAACATATTTGTTGAAATGCAGGTAAAAGATCAGAAAAGGAGATGAGGCATTGATTTGGCCAGAATCAGTTTTGTAAGTTCTAAGTATCTGTATATTTACAAGTCAGCACAGTTTTGACTTCAGTTGAAATTTGAACCACGAGTAAAGGGACAGTAACTGCTGGAGCAGTGCAGCAAACGCTTGCTCAAGCGCTAATAAAAGAGCTCATGCCGCGCTATAAAAAGGGCAGGCTTGAAGTCCGCCACTAGTGTGCATCAGCTGCCAGTCCCTCTGATTCCTTGCATTTGATGTTTTTGCTCCGCTGCTTCTCTGCACTATATTGTCAACCCCCCCGGGGGATTTTATTCTTTTTAATTTATTTTATGTATTATTTTAAATTACCGGTGTGTATATATATTTTTATCTTTGATGTTGTAAGCCGCCTTGGGCATTTGCTTTGGCATGGGATAAGGCGGGGTATAAATTTTTAAAATACATTTCTGTGGAAGCTTCTGTTTTTGCATGAAACGACCAATTCTCTAAAGATTTGTGGGTTCTGAAATAATGCCATATACTTGTGGACTGTTTTCTTTGGGTGTGCACTTTCCTTTCACCAGCCATGTGATCTGATGTGCAAAGAACTTGCAGGCTGTGTGAGAAGCTACTGACTCAGCAAGATGGCAAGCTTTGTTTTAATGGTTGGAAAGCGAACACTCTAAAGTAAGTCCTAGTCTTTGCTAGTTAGTGCTTTAAAATGCTAATTCTGGTGCACGCTATAGTGCTGATTTTTATGCATGACTACAATTTCCCCAGTCAGACTAACTACCATCTGCAGGGTATGTGCTGAACTTCGCTTCTCACCCAAGCTCTTCTGCCTCATCTGCAGCGTAGCATTAATTTATTGTTGTTCATTCCTTACATTTGCAAGAAGGCAGCTTGAAAATGTCGAGAGAATTAACAGGAATGCCGGCAGCAGCAACAGCAGCACTTCGTTTAGGAAAGGGCCCTTTGCTGTCACTGAGCTTTTCTAAAGTGACTCGGATCAATGTAACATTTCTCAAGTGTAGAAGTGTCCTCAGCATCCCAGTTTGGTTTCCACACTGGCTCTTTAGTGTATATCGCATGTCACTCTGTGCCTTTTAGTCTGACTTGAGGTGAAGAATGTTTAGAGATGTGTTGCCATCTTGGCCCTGTGATTAATCCTCCTCTTCCTCCCATTTTGGGCTGCTGCAGACATAATGCTCCCAGTTCATTAACCATGGTTAATGGGAGTGGGTTGCAGGACTGTGCACATTTCCAGCCTGAATTACCCTGTCAGCCTTTTGTTGGCACTAACCTTAAAAGAGGTTAATATTTAATAGCAGTTTTAAACCAGGTATTTGCTGCTGCTGTACATGAAGTTAATGCAGATGTAACCATTAAGTGCGGTTAATTTGTGATGGGGGGGGGGGATTTGTGTCAGGAAGGTAATATGTGCACTTATGGCCTGTCGTACACCAAGGCCCTTTGACCCTTTTATCTTAATATTTTTAGTAGATTCCTTAGAAGTGCCATGCACATCCTCCATGTGTTCTTCAAATATATTCTCTAGATAAGGTTGTCCTCCAGAAATGTAGTTTCCACCTTTCCCCATTTTGCCTGAACCTCATGCTTCTTAAGTACTTCTTACATGTGGAATATAATCTTGGCCAGTTGCAATCTTCTCCCCCCCCCCCCCCCGACAAATCTTCATAAGTCTGCATTATGTGCTGCATTGACCTCCAGAAACTGTCAACATGTCATTTGGAAATTTATGCCTGATTTTAATAGTGGGGTTTAGTCCTTCTTTTGATTCTCTTCTCTGTTCAGTTATACTGTGTGCCTTCCCTTTCTCTCTCTAGTATATCTGTATTTTACCACCTCATTTCATAATCCTTTAGTTTGATTTCCTGTGGCTGCTCCTTAAGGCTTTCATAACTGTGCAAATATATAGGCATTTTGTTTCTGTTGCTACACAAGTGCAGTGCTTACAACTTGTATGTGAAGGCTGTTGTAGCCATCTTCATGTTGTAACCTTGTTTCTCCTTCTGGTTTCTACGCTCCATATACTTATTCAAATACCTTCGTAATGTCTCAGGATACATTAGGTTTCTTGTACGTGTTTTAAAAACTACAGTGAAGTACTGGTATTCATATTCTGGAAGTAGTGTCAGGGCAGGGCGGTTTGCTACCACGAACACTTAAATTAATATAGGAATTTCTAGAAAATATCATAAAATATTTTAAATATGTCTACCTAGTACTTCAGTATAGAGGCTAAGGATGGCTGTGGATTTGGCGAGTCTTCCAGCCAGCGAGACTAGGACCTAGAGAGGCTCTGCAATAATTGCGCAGGCGTAGCCTCTCTAGGGCCATCTGGGCAACGGAGGCCATCTGGGCTGCCTCCGGGCTTGGGGGGTGCATGATGAAGGCCGGGTAAGTGCCATTTCTGCCGCCTAGTTGCCAGCTCATGCACCCACCCCCAGTGGGGTTTTAGACCAAAAACTGGTCTAAAAACCCTGGAGGGGTGCTTTCGCACTGCCAAATTTCAGCGGCGGTGCAAAAGTGACGTCACGCCCCAGGGGCCAGGCAGGGCTTGTGACGCCACGTGGGGAGTGTTGTGTTGACCGCCCCCCCCCCGCTGAGGGCGTAGCAATGCCCTTGGGTAAGCAAACAAACAATCAAAGTTTACAACCCAGTTTTAATGGAGTTTACCAGGGTTCTGAACATCATTAGTGCTCCGGTGTGTTAGATATGATGACTGCTTCTGATTTAAGCCAAATTTTAGAAAATGCAATAGGGCTGCTAAGCCAATGTTACCTGTACAGTATATAGTTATCTGTTGCCTGTACTTAATATTGTTTTAAAATATCACTTTTTTTGTGTATCTCTTGCAGTGATTCAGAGAGTCGAAAACTATGCAAGAAGATGAAGGTTGACCCTAGTTCGAAAGAGAAAGGGGTAGAATTATTACATTACAAGTAGGTGTAAGAGTGGATTGAGTGTGGCTTTTAAGTATTTAACCTAACCTATTGCAATACTCAGTGTATGTAAAACAGTTTGGGACAGCTTTGTTCTGGGTTTGGTGGATTCTTGCCACATAACTGTACTGCTACTGGTAATAGACATTTCAGAATGAGGAATTAAGTCATGGGCAGACAACATTTTCATTGCCCTTCTGGGCTATAATAAACAAGTGATCCATAGCTAATTTAATAATTGCCAATGTCTTAAGTGCTTGCTTAACTCTCTCACTGAAATCAGTGCAACTTTAAAGTGCTTAACCTGGACTGGATTGCGCCCATTAGGTTTGTGTATCCATCAGGTCAATGCAAGTGTGACGTGCTAATGCTTACATAGACCTGGTGGACATATTGTTCTATACTCACACAGAGTGTAGTGTCAGTTCTGAAACTGAGGATCCTTAGATTGTGTAAGAGGGGGAAACTGATTTCTGTAGTGGCTGAGAGACTGAACTGTGAATCAGGACTTTTCTGGTTCCAGTCTTGCCTTTTTTCTGAACTCATTCCTTCCTGCCTCTGCTTCCCTGCTACTACTTGCTCACCTTACAGGGTTGTTGTAAGGCCAACCTCAAGTTGTTGGGGGTAGGGGTGGGCCCCCAGGCAGCGGGGGCGACACGTGCTGGGATGTGTGTTCACTTGCTGCTGGATTTGGCAGCAATTCGGTGGTGGCGCACCGAAAATGCAACCCCCCCAGCATTTTTCCGCCCCTGCACGGCTGTGGGATTTGCCCTCCCTTTCAACCTAAAATTGGCCAAAAAACCATCGAGGGTGTGTGCATTTTCAGCGCCGGATTGCCAGCGAAAGGGGAAGGGCTTGCAACTGCACACCCCTGGGGGGGGTGTCACGCCGACGGGCACTTGGAAGGCACTACACAGGTGGGCCCCCATATCCATGGATTCACTATCCACGGTTTCATATATCCACGGATCACGGGGACCCACCCCAGGCTTTTACTTTTTTCCCAGTAAGCTTCATTCCTTCCTTAAACAGGAGAAGCAGCCTCTGGATGCTTATTGCTGGCAAGTAGAACGAGACTAAGCCTAGAGAGGCTCTGCAAGGTTAACAGAAACCTTGCAGAGCCTCTCTAGGACTTAGGCCGGATTCACACTACATGATTCCCGGCGCGTTACGGAGATGCGCGGAGCTCTTTGACAGCATTTCGGAAGGAAGCGGAGCAGCTGTGCTCTCCCTTGTACAAGATGTGGAAAGCCATCTTTTGAGGGGGCGGGTTTGCAGAGCTACTGCAGCCACCAATCGGATGAGAGGGGGGGAGAGTGGTTGTATGCCAATCAGAACTACCTCCAATCTGTAAGCTGCGCTTTCTTAAGAAGGCTTGACAGCAGGAGGGACAACAGGCGGGAAGACACTCCCCAGCTCCAAGCGCGTAGGCAGGGGCAGGGCCAGGGGCATCCGCGCCTGGATTCGTGTAGTGTGAATCCGGCCTTAAGGCTGATTCACATTACACGAATCCCGGTGCGTCACGGAGATGCGCGGAGCTCTTTGACAGCATTTCGGAAGCAAGTGGAGCAGCTGCGAGCTCTGCAATGCAGAAGCTGGAAAAATGGTTTCCCCTCATCTTTTGAGGGGGCGGGCTTCGAGGAGCTGGGGCGGGTTCGCGGAGCTACTGCAGCCTACCAATCGGATGAGAGGGGGGAGAGTGGCTGCATGCCAATCAGAACTACCTCCAATCACCTTCATAAGAAGGCGGGACAGCAGGAGGGACAACAGGCGGGAAGACACTCCTTCCGGCCAGCTCTGCACGCGGGGGCAGGGGCATCCGCGCCTGGATTCGTGTAGTGTGAATCAACCCTTAGTCTTGTTCTCCTTGTCTGCAATGGAGACTGCTTCTGTTTGTTTGCAGGAAGAAACAAAGCTTGCTGAAAGAAAAATAAGAGCTGGGGAGGGCGCGCACGCCTGCCCACAGGGGAGGCAGGGCGGGGGGCCCTTAGGAAACCATGGAGGGGGTGTTCGCTCCTATCCACGGTTTCAAGTATCCACGGAGGGGCCTGGAACATATACCCAGCGGATATGAGGGGAGTACTGTATACTGTACAATGTTAAATTGTCATAGTCATCCTCATGTAATCATGATTGTGTTTAAATCTCTCACACAAACCTTTTCACTTTGTTGGCTATTTGTAGTTTGGATTAATGTTGGTAACCAAAAATTAAACCTCTGCTATCCATCTTATCTGAGAGAGGGGAGGAAACACACATTATTATTTTTGAATGGGTTAGGATGTTTTGTATTTTGGGGCAGAAATTTCAGTTGCCCATAAAAACAAAACCTATTTCGAAGTTAGTGTGGATGCATGTATGTTCCTTCATCATTCTTTTAAATGAGACAGCTTGTGCCAGTGCTACCTAAATCACTTCGAGGTTGGTTTGCCAGCTCATTGACTTCCAGAGACTTTAGCACGTGATGGTTTTAGCTCTTGAGGGACCGATATGCATAAATATAGTGGCATTGTTGCAAATGGAAACTCCCCTGTGCATCTGCCACTCCCTAGATCTGGCCTGTGGTAAATGCTCTCATTAAGGCTTTGTGGAAGTGATTGCTCATTAGAGACCTGTTCACTTGAAAAACTTGTTTTTGATAGTTGTGTTTTTCACAGTCCCTGAAAACATGGGGGGGGGGGACTTCATTTATCCTGACCAGAAGAAAGAGTTGTGTGATTTTTTTTCCCCAATAGCACTCTGAAAATTAATTGTTGTTTTTCCCCCCCTCATAATCTTTTCTCGACAGGGATGGAGCATTTCACACTGAATACAATAGAGCACTCACGTTGAAGGTAAATTTAGGGGAGTTTGAGATCTTCTGGAGAGGGAGATGTGTTTGGATGTAAAGCAGATGTTAATGCTTGCAGCTTTATATTGAGGTGGGAGGGAGGCGCTACATTTCACAAACAGCTGTTTGGGCGACCTAAAGGTTCCTCTCTATTTTTGTATCTTCTGCACATCTGCCAGCCAAACATCCTGAGAAGCTGTGTGTGATTAACTCGATTAAGTCAATGTTAAATTGCGATATAAATTGTGAGCTTACTTGCAGTCTGTTAACAAATAGTGGAATTTTTTTGTGAAGGTGGTTTTTTGTTTTGCTGTAAGATCTCTTTTGATGCAGCTGGTACCTAATAGCGTTGGCCTGAAAATAGAGAAAATACTTTCCCGTTTTGTTTCATCTGCTATGAGATGAATGAGAGATGAAGTTGAATGAGAGATGAAATAGCCTTTCTCAAATCTGATTAGTGTCACATCCTAAATTTCTAGAGAGGCTGTGGTGAAAAATCCCTGGTTTCCCCCTATTTGTTTGGACCGCCTTGTCACCTCACAGGATCCTGTGATGCCTCAGCATCCTAAACTTGGGTCTGCTGAGTCATTTGGTCAATCATTTGGAAACGTGCTTGCCCTATTGCTGTTAACTATTGTTTGCCTTTCTTATTCTCCAACTGACTAGTAAACCAGGAACTTGACATTGATCCAGCTCATTGGACCATGAAGCCCACCTGATTCCCAAGATCGGGAAGGTCAAGGGCTCATGTACCCCAAGTATCCAATTTCACAGGTAAAACCTGGTTAGTGCCCACAGGTTATAAAAAGCTGGATCACACACATCCCTCTACACATTTGCCCTCATTTCTTATCCAGTGTATTGGATGCACTGATGGGGGTTACCCCCTCCCCCCCGCCTAACTTAGGTGTGGCTATAAAGACCAAGATCCTAGACTGGCATGAGTACCTAGTTTCGGGAAAATATCCGTTTAGCCACATCAGTGTGGTTTTATTTTAAGTTTGCCTTTTAACCTCTGTGTTAGTCCTTTGCCGGTTATCCACCTAAACCCACTTAAAACCTTTTTTTCAGTGATTCCTCAAGTGCCTTAATTTTCACTTAGTTTCACTTTCACTGTTTATATATTTTTTTAAAAAAATAAATAACTAAAAAAAAAATCTCTCTTATCTTTATATATTTTAACCTGTCTGGTTTCAGTTCACTGGGAGGGAGCTAGTTGCTCCATTGTTCCAGACTTCTCCGCCACCTGGTGTTGGTCCCCAGGGTTTTTGGGCTCTCCTTTCTTCTGAGAGGGAGATTTTTCCCAAGGCAGCCTCCTTCTGCTGCTTTTCCCTGGCCTTTGGTGATGGTAGCAATCTACCACACTGGTTTATTTCCAGTTACGGGATGGAATGGGCTTGGTGCAGTTGCTAGATGATGTGCCTATTTTTCAATTCATCTCGTTAAGGTTATTGAAGGCACTTCATCGTGGGGAAAGTGCATATCGGAGAACTCTAGAAAATACACCTGGAAGAGAAGCTCTCACTTTGCAATTACTACAGAAAAAGCTTTGTTCACAAAAGTCGCCTTGCATATCCTCAGAAGAGAGAAATCTCACTTTGTCCTTTAATAATTTTGTGAGGCATTTTAAGCTCCAGAACAGCTTCTCACTTGCGCACACACACCTCGGATTTATTCAGATGACTTATTTGGTGGTACTTTCAGCCTATTTCAACTCCTCTAGAACTTCTCCAAATGCCCCAGCAAGATTGTGTACTATATGTTTGGAATGATAAAATAGGATTTTACAGGGTGAGAAGTAGAATTCTGTGCTATGGTTTGTTTGGAAAGGGAATGAAAATAAAGATGGTTAGTTGTGTGTGTGTGTGTGTGTGTGTGTGTGTGTGTGTGTGTGTGTGTGTGTGTGTGTGTGTGTTCAGTTGCCTAAATACAGTGTGAGGTTCTGGTTGTCTCATCCCCCAAGAAGGATATTGTAGAGCTAGAAAAGCACTTCGAATTTTTTAGGTTCGGGGGCTTTATAATAGAGCTTTATAAAATTATGCATAGTGAGGAAAAAGTGGATCCAGAGAATTTTTTTCTGGTTCTCGCAGTTAGAACTTAGGGTCACCCAGTGAACTTGATTGGAGTTAGTTTATAACAAACGAAAGAGTACTTTTTTTACACATGTAATAATTTATGGAATTCATTGTCACAAGATGTGATGGCTGCTAACTTAGGAAAGTCTGAATACCTTCTCTCTTTTTTCTTTTTATTTGAATTAAAAGCAGTCCTTTCATTCTGAAAGGTATTTTATTTATTTATTTTTCTTCACATTTTTATACCACCCTTCCTCCAGGGAGCTCAGAGTGATGTACATATTTCCTCCCCTCCTTTTTGTCCTCACAACAACCCTGTGAGGTAGGTGGGGCTGAGAGATAGTGACTGGCCCAAGGTCACCCAGGAAGCTTCGTGGCTGAGCGGGGAATTGAACCTGGATCTTCCAGGTCTAAGTCCGACTCCCAAACCACTACACCATCCTGGCTCTCATACTGTATAGTAACATCACCTGATGCCAGCGCTAATAATAATTCTGTGTGGCAGAAAAGGAAGCCAGTTGATACAAAAAATGTGTGTATGACACTCAGTTCCATATTAATTCACAGTGGAAGGGAAAATAAAGTCCAGTAGCAGCTATCACTCAGTGGTGGGATCAAACAAACTGCTTTGTTGTACTTATCTCCCTAGTATCCAAACACATGAAGCTGCAGATAATGTCACAGATATTTGCCCTGCCTCACCACCCATGATGCTCGTATCAGACTGGCTTCACAATCCAAGGTTAAGGGTTGTTGTGAGCATTGTCCATCTCTCTAAACCAGGGGTGGCCAACCTTCCACCATTAGGGCCTCTGCACCCTTGAGAGTTGTGTAGAAGACAGAATCTGGGCAGCTGTAATTGCTGATGGTGCTGCTAAAGCAGCTGCACCTGCTGAAATGCCCTCACCTATATACAACCATTAAAGGGCCGGGAGCATTCATGGTCACCCCTGCTCTAAACTCTTAACTTGTCTTGCAAACCTAGGACTGCAGATGCTTCATTTCCATACTTATAGAAATAATTTTTAATGCGCGTGGTTGGTACTAAAATTCTAAAGAACAGAACAAGAGGCGACAATGCTGCCACTCCTGCCTGAAAACATTGTGTGGTGTTTTGGGTTGTTGAGAGGGTTAGAGAAACCAATTGAATCTGTTTCTTAGGTGGAACACAGTGCATTGGCACATATCCTTGCCATGCAGGGACTTTTGAAAGAGGAAGATCACATCCTTTTAGCACTTGAAAGCTTGACCCTCTCCACTTCTCCCTTTTGAGAAGTACAGAGAAATCTATGCTGGATATCAAGGCTGTGCTCACACAGAGGAAACAGAACGGCATATGTGACACTTTTAAGTATCTGAAGGAGTTTCCTTCCACTCAAGAGCATGTTAATTATTACTCGTCCTCTGCTTTCTCTGGAATTTACAGTGTCGGATTAGTGAACTGAAATTCTTGAATGAAGTTTAACTCACCAAGGAACATTCTTGTTTCCAGTCTAGTCCACAGGAGGGGCCTGTGGAAATTCTGATGTGCAAGAATCTTATTTTAGCTCTATATTCAGCTATAGGTCCCAGTTTTTGCAATATAATATATTTAGTAATATATAATAATAATATACAGTATTAATATTGCACAACTGAAATTCTTGAATGAAGTTTAACTCACCAAGGAACATTCTTGTTTCCAGTCTAGTCCACAGGAGGGGCCATAGTTCAGAAGTAGAATAAATGCTTTGCATGTTCAGTCCCTCAGGTTCAATCCCTGTTTGAGGGTCACTCTAGTTTTTTAAAAAGTAGCCGAGCTTCTTAATGTGCTAAGCGCATTGAGCAGAACAATGAATCCTGAGTCTAGAGCAGGGAGGGGGAAAGTCAACGTTCTGTAGGTGAGGCCTTGTTTTCTTGTCGCTGCTAAAAAGCTCTTGTCTTCCTTTCTGCTTCTTTGCAGTCGATGGTGGCCTTTCTAAAGGATCCGGAAGGAGCTCCGTTGTGGGAAGAAGATCCTGAAGCCAAAGATATTGTTCATGTGGACAGTGAAAAGGTACTTTAATTGGAATTGTAATACTTCTATACAGCAAACTTCCTGATGGATTAAATAATGACTGCAACTTGGACTGCCCAAGACATTTTTTTCTGCCTGGGATAAAAGACAATATGCTGCCTCCCCACAACCCTAATGGCATTTACTACTGGGTAAACATACATAACAATGGGCAGCATATCCTGCATGTGACAGGAGAAAATCACCTGCTGAAATTCTCCCTTTTGTTACAGCTAAGGCTGTAGTCCTAATTCCTGGTGAGCAGGTCTCAGCAAAGATAGCAGGGCTTACTTCTGAGTAAGCATGCGTGGGATTGGTTGAAAGTCTTGTCATAGGGTAGCCAAGCCAGCAGCATGGAATGGGTATACAGTTTAAGTTTGCAGTTCTAGTACAGTTCTGCAGGAATTACTTCCTACTCAAAAGGCACAGGAGGTCTGGTTGCAAAGTAATTATGGGCCAGATTGTGCAGCAGGCTCCAGTGGCAAACCTTTTCCTGGACCATACTACTTAAATGCTCCTCTACCTAAAAATACTCTTGCAGACAGAAAAGTAGAATTTCAAGGAGAAGAACTCGCCCCCAAGTTGTATTTCTATGTGTATGGGGGCGGGGAGCGGAATGGGGGACAGTGATTAAATTGTCCAAGAAAAGTCTGGCTTAGTTGGAAGAGCTGCTGCCTTCAAAGCCCAAAGATTTGGGCTTGTCTCGAACTTGATAAGTTCGAGACACGCCGCCGGCAAAAAGCTGTGAAAGCCTCCAGGAGGAGAGATAAGAGCTTCCAGCTGTATCGGTCGAGTGTGGGAGGCGCCAGCCAGCAGAATTTGTCAGACTGTAAAAAGGATACCATCTGGAAAGTAGCCGTTCATGAAAGATTGGACATTTATATATATTGTAAAAAACCCCAAGGGGGGTTAGGACAGCCTGCCCATGTACACCACCTTGGATTAAAGTCGGAGGAGAAATCCAATGACCGAGAAAGGTGGTATATAAATACTGTATATTATTATTATATATTACTAAATATATTATATTGCAAAAACTGGGACCTATAGCTGAATATAGAGCTAAAATAAGATTCTTGCACATCAGAAACCAACAGTAACCGTTGACAACACAGTTATCTGTATTAAATGAAAAGTGAAGAATGTGTCCTTAGGCATGTAATCCTAAGCATGTTTACTCAGAAGTAAATCCAATTTAATAGAACTTGCTAGTAATTGTGTACTAGGAAGGAGACAGGGCATAAAACATAAGATAAAATGACACAAAATAAAAAGCTACATGGGGGGGGGACTGAAAGAAAGGAAAGTATTGCTCGCATGTAGCTCGCTCTCTGGTTGCAACCTTAACTTCGTCCCTAGTATTTGTGTGTTGAGGGAGGGCAGAGAATAAAATGCAACAGAATGGAAAGTGTTCAGTTTTGGCATACTTCTCTCTCTTCATACATGTATGGCTGAATCCCTGTCCCTTCCCCAATTAATCTTGGTGCTGCTTTGGACTGGGCTATCACAGTAAGTTTTTTAAGGGCTTTAACAATTGGCTGCAGATGCCTGACTGAAACTGAGACAAGGGAAGTCCCTTCCTCAGCTAGCCTGCTCAATGAAAAATGCTTCTGTCCCTCTCTCTTTGGCTTGCTTCATCATGCTGGGTTTCCAGGAGAGACTGCAGAGTGTTTGGAGGAAAAGCACATTACCTGCATTTAGTTCTTTAACTGCTTATTGTGGACACAGTCTAAGCTCAGACCAACAGGAAAACTGAAAGCTGCAACACACAGCATATGCATGACAACACAACCCAGCCTACCCTCAGAAGAGACACTGTGGGGGTGGATGGGTGGGGGGAGATGCTAGGCACCCAGTGTCTCTGCCTGTTTCCTTGATGGCAGCAGCAAGGAGAGATAAAGGTGCCTTTAGGCTGGTGGGCAGACTAGGACTGCTGCTGTTGACAGGCATGGTTTGGATGAACGGTCTCTGGCCAGGATGAGGAAAAGGGGCTGAGAGCCACCAGTGGACAGGATGAGCCACCAGCGGACAGAGCCTGCTGCAAAGTGAGCAGACCTGTGTTTCCAGCTTCTTTCCCCACCCTGTTAGCAATCCCCCCCCCTCCCCGGCCTCACTGTAGCAGAACACACACAGCAACCAGCCAAAGGGACAGGCCAAAGAGCTGGAGCTGAGGAAAGCAATGATCCAGCCCATCTGGGCACAGCTTTCGGAACTTGAGAGGCAAACAGTGGTGCAGCTCAGGACTCGTAGGGCAGGTGCCCAAACTGGGTAGGGAGAAAAAATGATGGAGAGACAGAGCAGATAGGATGCGTGTGTTGCTCACTCTCTTCTGAGACAGGAAAGACTGAGAGCACCATAGGAGGAGCATAGAGCAGCAGCCTGGTAACAGGGTGTGCACAGCAGGCTTTGCTGGCTTGCCTTATTCCTTGTTGGAACGTGTGCTGCCACTGCTGTCTCCACACATGTGGAGTCCAATGTGTGGACACGATCTCCAAGTTAAGTTGCAAGAAGCTCAGTGCAACAACAAGGATGGGGTGGTGGGGCGCTTGCTTCCTTAAAGGTTTATTGGGGGAGTGCAGGGTCGACAAGAAGCGGTTAGCAGTATACTACTACTACTGTTTAGTATACAGTCGTTTCATGAGTTGGTAGAAGTGAGATATGAATCAATGGGAATTACGGTATTTGCTCAGGTGGGTAGTAGAATCCTATTTATGTGGGAAACCAATATTTGGGAAATGGTTAAAAGGGAACAAAACTTTTTATGAGTGGTGCAGTCTCTTTCCTTGTCCAAGATTTATCATCCAAATGGTGAATCTTTTGGAGACAGACGTGCATTAGGGCAGGACATCTATAGTGGCCTCAATCCAAAGATGTGCAGTGAAATCTTTTACTTCTTCCTTTTGATAACGGATCCCCATGCTGTATCATACTTTTTTTCCTTCGCCAAACTGCATGGGGATTTGTCGCTCAAAGGAAAGCTGTCAAAGATTTCAGTGGGCTTATCCAAGTACATCTTTGGATCCCAACCAAGGTCTGGATCGGTTCCAGTACTGGACTCCAAGATTTGGATTATCCTATAGAGAATGTGCACACTACCTGTGCACTAATGTGGGTTTTATTGTATTTAAGGCAGAATATGGAAACCACAAATGAAATGAGTGTCTTATATTAGTTGACTTAAATGACAGTCTAAGTTGAAAGGAAGAAACTGATTCTTGGAACACTCGCATTCCTTTCTGTCTAAAACCCTTGAAGAATTATAATCTGAAATGACAGGGCAAAAACTTCAGCCAAGGATCAAGAAAGCCTTTCCTGGTTTTTAATTTGAATATTTGCTGGATACTTAAGAGTCATAAGGAGTTCTTCCAAGTTCAGGGCCACTGTAAAAACAGCATAAAAATCATGGTAAGTGATATGTTAAGTCTTAAGACAAATTAAAGATATAACAAGTGAAGTGCCTGAGGTTTCCCATTGAGTTAGGGCAGGCTGTAACCATGACCAGATTTTCTTAAACACCAGATCATTTCTATTTAATCCATAACAACAAAGGTAAAGGTGACCCCTGACAATTAAGTCCAGTCGTGTCCGACTCTAGGGTGTGGTGCTCATCTCCATTTCAAGGTCGAAGAGCCAGCGTTGTCTGAAGACGCCTCCGTGGTCATGTGGCCAGCATGACTCTCCTTGCCGCAGCACGTAGCATGCGGCTGGAACACGGAGCGCTGTTTACCTTCCAGCAAGCGGTACCTATTTATCTACTCGCGTTACCATGCTTTGGAACTACTAGGTTGGCAGGAGCTGGCCAAGCAACGAGAGTTCACCCTGTCGCGGATTCGAACTGCCGACCTTTCGATCAACAGCTCATGGTTACTCTCCCCCCTCCTCCCCCAAACTCAGTCTTGTTTTTGTATTTGCTGCTCTGCGCTTCCTCTGGTAACCAAGTGACATGTTGTATTATTTTTGTCCGCTACGTATATTGATTTTAAATTTTAATTGTTTGGTCTCTAGCTGGTATTTCATAGAAAGTCATTTCAGTTTCTTCTCATTCGTTCTGGTGTTAGGAGCAGTCATTTTGGCATTCACTTTTTGTAAGAAGATTAATTTTTAATGCTCACCTTTCTGTTCTCTATTACAAGCTATCTTGGGGTCATTTTCAATTTAACATTTTCATCTTGCCTTGCCTTTCACGCTAGCTCTGAAAGATACATTGTTGTGGTCCCTTATTGCTCTGGATTGGTTTCTGTTGAAAAGAAGCAAGTTAGCTTTTCCTTACTATTGAATTCCATCCTTAATGAGAATGGAGTGAATGTTTTATTGAGGAAAATAGCCCTAAAAACATGATAGTTAGCCAAATGTTCTGTGCGCCCTAATAATGCATGCGTATTTTACACAGCTGTTTGGCAGTCCTTGGAGAGATGTGGTGTTTGACCTCTTGTCATATCTCTTGCCTCTAGTAAATCTTAAGAGTACTAAGTTTTCTAACTTTATTGTGGAGGAAGTTTGGTAGTAAGAGAGAATTGAAACTGTATTTACTATAAATTGCCCACAGCAACATTCTTGGGTGTAAAGCTGAAATGAGGGGAGGGGAGAAAGGAGCAAACCAATAAGAACAGAGCTTGAGGCATGAGAAGCATACCTTTGAATAATATGCAGTAAACAAATAATAATTGTGATGACAATCAGTTATGCTAGAATACTCAGAGACAGGAAATATGGGTTTTGCAGCCATGTATTCTTTAAGAAATAAAATACTTTCAAATATACCAGCTGTTTGGCGTTTCCTTTCTTCAAGCACGTATCCTTGGGACACATACACAAAGATTCCTAATATTTATTTATTTATTTATTTTTCACATTTTTATACCACCCTTCCTCCAAGGAGCTCAGAGTGGTGTACATATTTCCTCCTCTCCTTTTTGTCCTCACAACAACCCTGTGAGGTAGGTGGGGCTGAGAGATAGTGACTGGCCCAAGGTCACCCAGGAAGCTTCGTGGCTGAGTGGGGATTTGAACCTGGATCTTCCAGGTCTAAGTCCAACTCAGAAGTGAAAGTCTTTGATTTCGGTTGTCAACGTTTCCTCCTTTTTCTCAGGACTTTGTCAAGGCAGCACAGCTAAAATACGGTGTTAGATGACATGATCCTTAGAACGGTACACTAGGTATTATATAGTTACTCTTGCTGGAAAGCGCGGGAACAGTTAATTGAAACCGGAAGCGTTCGCTTCCGCATTGACCGTCCGTAACCTTTTCGATGTCTGCTGCTCTCCTGCTTGCTTATTCGTTTTAACTGTGAAAGGTCTAAAAAAAAAAAGAAAAAAATGGGGGGGGGGGAAAGCAGTTACTTACCTTTTAAATGCAGACCACTGTGTGTTATTTGTTGCACAGACTGAAATCTCTCTCCGGAAGCCTCTTTGGGGTTGTGCGACTCCCCCCTCCCCTCTCGCAAGATTGCCCCAAAATGTATTGCAATGCGTTCTTGAGTTACTTGGGGAGAGGGAGAGGGGAGTCGCACAACCCCAAAGAGGCTTCCAGAGCGCGATTTCAGCTTGTGCAACAAAGAACACACAGTGGTCTGCATTTAAAAGGTAAGAAACATTTTCCCCGTTTTTTTTCTTTTTTAGAACTTTTGCAGTGGACCCCCCCCCCCCAATCAGGGTTGTTACATCTGCAGATGAGGGATCCGTGGATAGCGGGAGTCCACTGTAATGATAAAAGTTTAAAAGAATAAAACAAAAGGTAAAGTAAAAAAGGAAGAACAAGGAATTTGAGGAATCCTCAAAAGGCAAAGGAATGTTTACATTGGGCAAGAGGTGGAATGGAGGTTAAAAAGCAAGCTGAAAATAAAACTGCTAATATAACTTCTCTGGGTACCTTTCCTTGCAGTATGTATTTAGGCTTGACCAGGTTCATGGCCACACCCATACCTTAAGTGGGTTACCAGCTGAGTGCAGGTGCACTGCAAAAATGCTTCCTGCAGAACCAGTGACTCTTAAGTGATTAAAGCAGGATAGCTGGTTATCAGGATTGCTTAGTGATGGTGTTGAAAATTCTTGGTCATAAAGTTGTTAAACAAGAGCAATGGTCTTTGGGTATATTGTATTCTACTCTTTGTAGTAGTAGGGTTAGTAGTCTGCTGCTCCAGTTAATCCATATATATAGAAAGACCAACAGATACTGTAAGACTTGTATCTGTGTTCTGGTTCAATAGAGGTTCATTAACTTCTCTCTTTGAAGGCTATATGTTGAAGGAACAAGATTTTGCAACCTGCAATGTTCATACTGATGACAAACCACTTAGGCAAACTTCCAAGGTATCGAAAAAGGAATCCTAAATGACCTGGAATATATTCTACAGGCTTTTGAATTTGTCATGAAATTTCAATTGTGAGTATCCTTATCCTGAATGTAGGGTTCTGATCACATGTTTTTTCTCTTTGGGCTTTAAGGAACTTAAACGGCTTCTGAAGAAGGAAGATAGGCCTCTGCTGCTAATGTTCTATGCCCCTTGTAAGTATTGTAATATGCAAGATGTCAAACTTTCATCTTTCATTGACAGTTCTTCCCACTAGAACAATTGTTATGGAACCGTTGTTAAATTAAACCTTTTGTGCGCCAGGAATCACCATCATGTGTGCATTGGCATCTGTTAATGGTTTTTTCCACATAATATTCTTCCTTGTTCAGTTTTCATTCCAGACTTTATCACAAACACTACCAGCATAGCACATGAATATATCAGATATTTATCTGTTTTCTCTAGGGGCACTCTGCTTAAATTATTGAGAGAGAAAACCACTCAGATATGTTTTCAATTTTAGTGCATGTTTTCACTAGATCAGTAGTTTTCAAACCATGTTTTTAGAAAGCCAAAGGTCCGAAGCTTTCCAAAAGAGCTTTCCCATTTGTTGCAGACAGTCCATGTTACAAGCAAATGAATATGGATTCACATTTTCCTGGTATCATATGAAATGGGCTGATCACACAAAATAATGCACTGTTCCAACCATTCTAACACAGCACTCCTGCGCAACCTTACCCCGGCAGAACTATAGTTCCGTCGGGGTAAGGTGATGCCAGCGCAACTCACTCCACCTGCAGCCAGAGGGTACGGTGCTGAACACAAGTAAGTCTTGTGCCAGGTGGTTGGAGGGCAGGCCAGGGTGGCAGGGTAGCGGGTGATGGGCTAACCAGACCAGAGATGAGGGCGGGGATATCGTTGGTGCACTCCGTCGACATCCAAAGCCCCTTCCCGGGCCAGGCCGGCCTTATACTTCCCAGATTTGCACTGGCCATTTTGCTGGTGCACATCCAAGGAGGCCCATAGGGGCCGCTGGGGATCTCCCTGGGGGAAAGGGATGAACATCCATTTCCCCTGAGGCGGCCTCCAGCCCCACCTGCACTGGCCCGATCCAGACTAGGATCTGGCTCATTGTGCTTAGTGTGCTGCGGCGGATCTTAGGCAGGATTGGGCTGCCCGAGTATGCAGGCTTCTGGGAAAGATCAGAGCGAGTTGGTCCTGGATAGTGAGGTGTTATGTGGAACTGGGTACTGCAGGATCTTGGGAAGTTCCCAGTGACAAAAGGAGTTGATCATCTTCTTATCCCCAAACAGGACCAGATAGCTATCACATCCTGCCTCTCCAGTGAAGTTGGAAGGCATATGGAGACAGGTCTGGCTTGAGGTCTGCACTGTGACGGTATTGAATGGCCTTGAGTTGTGCTTCTGCAGGTGACTTCAGATGTCCTGGGCAGATTTTGTCAACTCGAGTCCATCATCTGAAAAGAGGGAAGGAGAGCATAGCAAGGTCATATCTGAGTATGAATTATCGCAGGAAGTTCATGTTCAAAGTTCAGACCCAGTGCCACATCTTTAGATACAAACCATGCAAATATGATTCACAGATATTTTTGACTTTCTAAAGGAACATGACTATATATAATCATATTACACACACACACACACACACACACACACACACACACACACACACACACACACACACACACACACACACACACACACACACACACACACACGTATAAAAATAAAAAATGAAATAATACTCTGTTCTCCAGTGTTAATCAGAACCCAAGGGTCTAATCTGAAAATTGATTTATTATGTTGGCTGTGAATATGTGCAATGTGTCCATCTGTTGTCTTCTCAAAAGAGATGCCTTTATCTAAGGTGCGACCTTGAGGTTGTACCTTATTCATCCTGCTCTAATTACTGCAAGATTCACTTCCGTCTGTCATCCTCCAGAATACTGTTTTGCTCTGCTGCCTCTTACAATTCAATTTGTGTCTGTCTCTCTACTGCTATTGGCTAAAGTCCTGGACAAATTTACATGACCATCTTTCTTCCTTTCACCTAGTATATTAGTTATATGAAATAGCCATCAAGGGTAAAACCTTTTCATCTTGTGAATACAATATTAATTAAAGCAAGTCAGGATTGTAATCACATTCCAGCTACCATATCACTTACCTTAATTCACCCGTATGTGTTATGTTATCTGACTTTTATTTAATTCACGTAACTTGCCCTTCTCTGGATTTTCGTAGGATCAGACTTGATCTAGCAGGACCATCTGCTCACCAGACACCCAGTGATCAGCCCTGGGTATCATCCTATACAATACAGGCAAAAATGTGTAAGAAGGAGAGAAACACAAAGCTCTTAACTAAGCAAACAAGTCAAGCCGCATGCTGCAGAAAAGGAAATGAAATTCTAGGGTTTCCTTGAACAAACATTTAATGGGTGCAGTTTCATTACACCAACATCTGTACTACTTATGGTAGTACCTACTGTCCTAGGGAAAAAGTGGGAGGGGAGAAATCCTACTAAGTTCTTACTTGGGCAAAACCAGATTTTAAAAATTCGTCCCACAAGTTGCAGCTGAGATACTGCAATTTTTGTTCAAGCATTTTCCATGAGTTTATCCAATCTGAGCTTGGGAGCCCATGCCTAAAGTTCTTCGCTGTTGCAGCTATTGCAAGGAACTTCTTCTAGAATAGAGGTTCCCAACCTTTGTCACCAGATGTACCACCTATCATAGTCAAATTTTCTAAAGTACCACCTGCTCCAATAAATAAATAAATAATTTATATTAAATATTTATAAAATAATTTATATTAAATATTTATAAATATAAATGTATGTATAATATTTAATTTAAATAAATAAATATGTGCACTAGATAGGTGATAGTGTCAGCAAATGCAGCAATTAAGCCGTGTGTGTGTGTGTGTTCTCAAACAGTAGTACTCACAGATCCATTTCCTGCTTTGGAAGCTTATTTAAAAGAGCTGTACAGTGGTACCTCGCAAGACGAAATTAATCGTTCCGCGAGTCGTGTCTTGCGAATAATTTCGTCTTGCGAGGCACTGAAAACTCAAGGTCTCAAGAGTCAATGGAGATGGGGGGAAGGAAGGAGAGAATGCGAAAAGAAGACTGAAGGACAGAGGTTTCGCAGAAGTCGAGGAGAGTCAGAGAGGGGGCGTGTTTCCTAGCGCCGCTTCATTCAGGTCTTCAGGTTCCCTCCGCTGCAGAAGCCACAGGCTGAAGAAAGAACCTGAGTTAGAGAGAGAGCGGCCGGCTGGGGGGGGGGGTCGATCTCTTCTGCGGTCATCCCGTCCCTCGCTTAGAACACGCAGGTGAGGCGAGGAGAAAGAACGCAGCTCGCGCTCCTCAGGTCCAGACCAGTCCAGCCATAATAATCTAGGACTACAGAGAAAGAAGGGAGACGGCGAGGGGGGGTGTCGGAGCCGTACCCCTCCCGCTGCCCTGACGAGACAAGTCTCGCGCGCTGCCTGGCTCCCTCATTGAAACTCACCCAACAAAGTTGCTGTGGCTCTTGCCGCTTCTGCAGAAGCCTCCTCTGCTCGCTTGCTCCCGCTCCAGCGCCCGGGATGAGCGTACCCAGCAAGCCTGTCTGCTCCGCCTGCTACCAATTGAGCTCTCGTGAGATGCTGCTGCTCGGGCCGCTGCCACACGCCTGGCCGAAGAGGTAGGCGAAGGAGCCCAGGCAGTTACTATGGCAACTGCCAAGCGCCGGGCCTAGCGAGGAACAACGAAGCCTCCGAGAAGAGGGATTGGTGGCGGTGGTTGGTGGTAGTGCCTCGCAAGACGATTTTTTTTCGCAAGAAAATTCATCTTGCGCGTCACCAAAAAACTCGGAAAACGCTTTCGTCTTGCGAGTTTTTCATTGCGCGGGGCGTTAGTCTTGCAAGGCATCACTGTATAGGCTTCAGTTCAACAGTATAATAACATGCATCCTCAGTTTTCAATCTCTCTGGTCTTTGGCCTATCTTTCCCCAGGACAGTTACATTTCATTCCTCCCCTCGCCTTAGTCCCCTATTCATGCCTATTTATTTGAATCTCTACAAATATGAGCAGCACCTTGCTCAGAGACAGCTCAAATACAGCAATTTGAGCAACTTGCTCAAATACAGCAAAAAAGTAGAAAGAAAAGAAACAGGAAATAAAATGCTTTCCTGCTTTGTTCTTACCTGCTCCTACTTGCCTGCACCACCTAGTGTTTCAGTGGTGTATATACAGGAAATAATAGGGGAAAAGTACAGATTGGAGATAAGGAGCAGAAGCAGCTGAGAGAGAGAGAGAGAGAGAGAGATCGGAACAGCAGCTAAGAGACCTCTTTGCAGCTGATTGCTGTTCCTAGCAACTGCTGTATATACTCACATATAAGATGATCTCACTGATAAGACGAGGGCAGGTTTTGAGCCAAAAATACTGGAATTTGCTATGACCCTTTGATAAGAAGAGGGTAAAACGTCGAGGGTAAAAAAGACGAGTGGTACGTGTACCACAGGGGACTTGTGGGGTCAGATCCTGGAAAAGCTCAAATGATTTTACCAGTCATCGTTACCCAAGGACTGCATTCAAATATATTGAATAGTCTCCTGCTCCTGCTCTTCAGTGGCATGGGGCAGGGCTGGAGAGGGGAGTGATGTGGGGGGGGGGAGAGAGAGAGAAGGGAGAGGGGAAGCATGGACATGTGAATGTGAGTGACCCGATGTCAAGACGAGGCAGCTTTTCCAGGTCTTTATTTTTGCCTAAATTTCTCGTCTTGCAAGCATCTACGGTAATTGCCCGAGGCCTTGGGGGATCAGCGTTCTAAAGGCGAGACCAGCAAGTCAGAGATGCTTTGAATTGCAAGTCAGACCTGAGATCGGAAAACCATATAAGGATCAGCCTGTCACTGCCACCGGCAGTTGCTCGAAGTACCATCATTGGTACGCGTACCACAGGTTGGGAACCTCTGTTTTAGAACGTGTGCACCACACATTGCTGTATCTTTCTGTTTTTTTTTGTTTCCTCCAGCCTAACAGGTAAAAAACAATAACATCTATTCTATCCTATATGATTATTGGGGTAGAGATGTGTGTTATTTTTGGGGAAAAAATACATGGATTAGATAAGGTTAAACTGGAGGAAAGACTTTAAAACATACTACTTGCGTTGACTTGGACAACTATAGAACTCTTTTTAGGATTCTGAGAAAAAAGATTTAAGGGTAAAAAAGCCATGTAGAAAATATTTATCAAGCCAATTATTTTAGGATTGTTGGCTTTTGATCTGGTATGGGATTGGTTCACTTTACAGATAAGTGGCCTGATGAGAGAGTTGGGTTTTATGGCCAGATTAGAATAATCAGAAGATCAGTTGGAAGCTGATTAACAATAGAGGTAACTTGGGGAATCGAGGAGAAAGGTGCTGTTAAACAAATGTATATTGGAATCTAAGATCTGTGTTTCCTAGCATATATAAAAACATCATAACTGAAATTAGTGATCATAAGAGACAATTTTATTTACTTCATTTTGTTACTGTTACTGTTTTTTATTTACTTCATTTTGTTACTGTTACTGTTACTGTACATTTTGTTACAAATTTGTTACTGTTATACATAAAATTTATACCTTGTATGTCTTTGCAGTGTGGATTGGAAATGCCCAGTCCTCCGCATGGTTTTGTCCATGTTACAGATTTCACAGGATGGTCAGTTACTGTTGTGATGGCACCTGACCTAGTTGTATTTAAAAGGGGATTGGACAGATTTATGGAGGAAACATCCATCATGGGTTACAAGCCATGTAGACTATATGCAACCTCCGAATTTTAGAGAGAGCCTAATTCTGAATGCCGGATGCAAGGGAATGGCAAGAGGATATGGGTATCTTGTTGTCTTGAGTGCTCCCTGAGGCATCTGGTGGGCCATTGTGAGATACAGGGTGGGCTAGGTGGGCCCTTGGCCTGATCCAGCAGGGCTCTTTGTATATTATGTACTGACTGTGTTCCTGAGAGACAGAGCAACAGCTAAGTTACTGTTGTATACCTGAGGATATTGGTCAATGGAGTAGAGCACCTCAAGTGGTGACAGAAAGAAAGCTGATAAACTCAGCAATGGAGAATGATGGACACTCTCTGTTACATGTACATGTAACTGAGATGCCAATTACAAATGGTGAATGAAGGGTTCTAATTTTACATGTGAAGTAGGATAGAAGGAAAGGAGGAGCTTTCGAGTCCAAGGTTCACCATGTTCCTGTAATAGTTGAACCAGACCAAAGTATGAAGGGCAGCTGTGTATCCTTAAGCATGTAATGAACATACACTAGGAGCCCTGATTGACTGTAGTTCTGCAGCATGTGTTCATTAGGAGCTGTCTGACCCTCATGCTTTGTACTTTTACTGTTGGGAACACTAGTATAATCTTGGCAAACACCATTGCTTTGTAAAATGGCTCATGGTCCTCTTTGCATCATTCAGTAGCATCCCAACAAGATCTCTCTTATCAATGCCTGTCATTAGTGTTATATTTATATACTGCACAACATTTCAACAAAATATTAGGTTAGGTTCTGAGAGACAGTTGTTGTTCTCCTCCTCCTGCTAAATATAAGAGAAGCGCCACTTGAAAAACTGCCTCTTTGCCCTGTTAGTAAGGATGACTTGAAAATGTAACTATAGAATGTGGTAAATATGACCAAAATTCATGTGTATTGCCAGATTTTTGGAAGGTGATTTGGTGCAAAGGGGAAACCAAAATGAGAGAATTGAATGAAGTCTCAAAGTAACTACAGTACATTACCTTGTGTGTGTAGCTATGTATGTATTTGTCTGGCATTCATGGACAGTGGTGCTGTATGCAGTTGTTAAGGTTGTTCTCATCTCCTCAATTCAGAGTCGTGCTCCATTCTTAGCCACTGACCATGAACAGAGAAGGTGAGCTGTGAAAAGGAAGTTGGCTCCTGCTTATTGGCTGTCGAATGGGCGTTGTATGCCCTCTTGTTCCTTCTAGTGTAGGGCCTTTTGCTCAAGCTGGTCTTGCAATACCTAATGTCTGTTCCTGGAGGCATTGTTTTGTGTACCATCAGCTCCAGTTAATTCCATATGAGTATTGTTGGAGGCCATTGCTGCATATGAGTTTTGCAAAACAACATGTTTTTCCCTCCATGCAGATTTACTCGTTAACTACCTTTCTCTTAAACTTCTGCAGGCAGCACTTCAAAATTTTCAGATTTAACTCTGGATGGCCTTGGCTTTTTTTTTTTTTTTTGCTCACAGTGTGTGTTGTAACTGCCTGCTGTTTAATATCAGTTTGAAGCTCTAATGCCTGCGTTAAGCTTGTAAATCATTTCTACAGGGAGAATCCAAAGCCTCAGAACACCTTCATAATTTTACCTCCATAGCAAATAACTGTTTTCCTCAACAAAGTCCTTTCCTACAATGCACATCATCTGACCCTTCATTCAGTTTGAACTGTTCCCCTAGACACATTGCTGCTCTGCCTCCTTTCAGTTTTCTTTCCTTTGAAGCCACAAAACACCTGCCAGTGTTCGAGACTGTAGTGTTTTTTTCTCTCTTGCAAAGAATTGCAAAGAAGCCAAATTATTTTTAACTATTATTTTGATCTCTTCCCCCCCCCCCCCCAGTTTTTGTTCAATGTATCATTGAATATGGGTCACTTGACAGGGTGTTCTTCCAAGTATGCCCAAGACAAAATTAAACCTCTGTCTGCAATTTATACTAAGGATGTTTGCAAAGTGTTTTCCATGTGAATTTCTCCCAAAATATTGTTGGCTTCTGAATTGCCTGATCTTGTTTGGGCAGCTAGCATTCTGCCATCCTTCCATGCTTGATTTCTGGACTTTATGACCATTGTGCATCAACTGTTTGTCACAGTTTTCAGCCTGCATGTTTCTGTACATGAGTTAATGAACATTTATTTAGTTGATGAACGAACACACACACACACACACACACACACACACACACACACACACACACACACACACACACACACACACACACACACACACACACACACGAGTGTTTATATATTATGTAAGTATGTTACGGATGAGTATGAGTGCATATAGTAATCAATGAGTCAATCACAATGCAAAACTAACATTGATAATGCTCATGTGATTGCATCAAGATTTCTTTTTGTGTGATGGTTTCAATGTGCTTTGGTAGCCTATAAGGAAAAAAAAAAGACCTAGGACTGAAAACTGTAGCGAACTACACATATACAATCTCCAAAAGTAATGTTATAAATCAAAGTTAAACTGGAAGGCAGGTAGAACACAGAACAGAGCCAAGCCATGGAACAATAGCAGAAGTAAATAGCAGGCTATTGCTTTGTAATAGGAGTATAGTTTCCTGTTGTGTCCAGGCCTTACTGGAAATAGGAAGATGGACCTCTAAAACATATTCTTGCTTGCACTAGGGTTACATAATGGCAAAAGCAAAGACGAGCTTTGGAATAGTTGGGACTATCTGAAATGTTTTTGTAAGAGAACCTGGAGAATATGTGATAGTTATAAGCAGTCATTTTCCAGAGTATAGAAATCTTGCCTGTTGCCATACTGTGCTGACATTCGTTGTTTTTCCAGCTGCTTCTTGCAACATTTGGTAAGTAATTCTGCACTGAGGGCCATGCTGTAAATAGCTGAAGAGTTGTGGATAATTTGCCCAGCTTCTTTGCATGTATTTTATTGCCAGTCATGTAAACTATACATCAGGGTGGACTTCATCCCATGGATGCTCAATGCATCCTGTAATAGCAGTTTTACATTTTAGCCTGGTTTAGACGACATGGGTACAATGATGTATCGTTTGTTTCCTCAAATGTTGAAAAATGAATCATTCAATATCTTTAAATACATGAAGTGTCTTAGATGTCTTCTAGTCACTGAATCTTTCAAGCAGTTTCCCCTCATATTTTCATGGTTCCTGAATAGAGGTGTTTTGTTTTTGTTGAATACAAGAGGATTACAAACTAACAGCGCAATCCTATGCATCTTTGTTGCCAGCGCTGCAGCCTCATCGTCAGACTAGGGTGTCGCAAATGTGCCATAAAGTACGGTTGCGACATCCAGCGAGTAAGTAGCACTGGCGGGAAGGCCTGTGCCGTCCTGCCAACACTGGATCCTGCTGCCAGTGCCATGGGGAAGGGGGTAACGGGAAGGACAGGGGCAGATTCCGCCTGGGAAGGGGCGGGATCGGCGTTGCTGGCAAACGCCGAATCCTATTTTTTTGCCTTTTTTTTTTTTTGCTTACATGGGGCTTCTCGGGTCTGCGACTGGAAGTGTACTATGGACTTCTTAGGATGGACTTCTTAGGATTCAGACAAGAGGTTAAGGACTGTTTTAAAGAAGTGTAATGGAGAGAAGAGGTCAGAAGATATGAGAAGCAGGTCTGGAAGAAGACTACTTCTGAATGTCCTACAAATAATGGTTGTTCCAGGTCAGGGAGATGAGAAAGTGAAATAGGGGGATTTGGATTTGCCAGTGCAAAGTTAACAAAAGGCAGTGTTCTGTGATGGTTAGAGTGTTGGACTTTGGACCGGAAGACCAGGGTTCAAATCACTGCTCACCCATGAAGTCCACTGGGCCAGTACTGGTTCTCAGCCTAACTTGCTGCACAGAATGGATTGAATTGGGCCATCCAGATTGCAAAGGCTGATTCCTGTCTTGCCTTCTAGCATGTGTGGTCCTAGTAGGAATCATTACCCGTGCACCCCCCCAAATAACCACGCTAGACAGAGGCTTGGGTTAAAGGGCCAAATTTTATTAAACAGAACCTGTAGCATAATCAAATACTTTAACTAGCCCTTAGAGCGTGCGGGCCCTAAATGGGGGAAACGGGCCTAGCTGTCTTCCTCCCCCATTGATCCCCCCCCAGGGCGTGACAACCTGACTCAAGACTCCCAGTGGTCGAAGACCATGTGAGCTATCATGGTCAACCCCGCAGGGTCGAGGCAGCTGGAAGCGTCCACCCCAGCGGCCAAGCCGTGATGTGGGTTAACGCGTTCCAGCCAAGGGGTTTGCCAGCCAGGTCAGTGTTCATCTTGTGTGTAAGGTCATAGTCTCTACTTCCTATCCTTTTAAAAGAAAGTACCAGTTTACAAGGTAATTTTTCTTATAATTTAGTTATAATGTGCATACCATTTCTGGCATACTGACTCAGGATAACTTGGCTGTATCCTCCCTTTTACCAAGGAAGACTGCTTTCAGAGTCTGACATCAAAAACTTCTGGATCCTAATGGAGGTTATACTTTGAATTGTCTCTGTTCCTTAGTAATTTAGCCAACACTGCTGGTGCAGGCCATGTCTATGCTTAATAGGTGGACTCTTCATGTCTATGCTTAATAGGATGACAGCTGCTTCAGTTACATTTCTAAGGTTTGTCTAGTCTAAATTACTGATGAGAGTGAAAGAGGAGAGTGCAAAAGTTGGCTTGAAACTCAACATTAATAAAACTAAGATCATGGCATCTGGTCCCATTAATTCCTGGCAAATAGAAGGGGCAGAAATGGAAGCAGTAACAGATTTTACTTTTTTGGGTTCCAAGATCACTGCAGACGGAGACAGCAGCCATGAAATTAAAAGATGCTTACTCCTTGGAAGGAAAGCTATGGCAAATTTAGATAGCATAATAAAAAGCAGAGATATCACCATGCCAACAAATGTTCGCATAGTCAGGGCAATGGTGTTCCCAGTAGCAATGTATGGTTGCGAGAGTTGGCCCATAAGGAAGGCTGAGCGCCGAAGAATAGATGCTTTCGAACTGTGGTGCTGGAGAAGACTCCTGAGAATCCCTTGGACTGCTAGGAGATCAAATCAGTCAATCCTAAATGAAATCAACCCTGACTGTTCCCTGGAAGGACAGGTACTGAGGCTGAAACTCAAATATTTTGGCCACCTAATGCGAAGAGAAGACTCTCTAGAGAAGACTCTGATGCTGGGAAAGATTGAAGGCAAAAGGAGAAGGGGAAGGCAAAGGATGAGATGGTTAGACAGCATCACCGATACAACGAACATGAAAATGAGCGAACTCAGGAAGATAGTGGAGGACAGGAAGGCCTGGCGGGATATGGTTCATGGGATCACGAAGGGTTGGACACGACTTAATGACTGAACAACAACAAGCGCCTGTGAGAGGAGCTTAGATTGGCTGGCCGTTAAGACAGGGACCTGCGGACAGGAAGGGTCCCTTTGGGGAGAAAGGTGGGGTAAAAATATTGTAAATAAATAAATAAAATAAAATAAATAAACCAATTATATAGTCAAATAAAGCAACCTTTATTTAACAAGATGAGTAAACTAGCACAAACAGGTAGTGACTTGAAAACAGGATAAAATAAATTGATTTCAAAGAGTGCTTATGAAAATTAGCTTGTACATTCATAACTCTCCGCACATAAGTGAATTTTGAATAAAGAGTCATTTTGCGGATGTTTCATCGTTGCTGGTATTCCTGCAATTCCAGCTTTGTGGCCCAGTTCCCTGTCACTCAGCATATCACTGACTCACTGTTTCAATTAATCGTAGTCAGACCACCTCCAACCTGTGGTGGTGGTGTTCATTGGGTTCCTGAGAAGCACTCTTGTGTGACTAACAGACTGTCTGGATAGCCCCAAAGTCTTACACCTCCATCAGTGTAAGAAACAGATATAGGTGGATTCATGTGGGCTTCAATATCTAACGGCTGAGGTTCTCTTCAGTATCATTGAAGTTTGCTGCTGTTCACTTGCCTAATGGGATAATTTTACACATCATAATGTGGCTTGCATGAACCAGCCTATCTTTCTACTTACGTGTTGTAACTTGTGAAATCACCCTCAGAGTTACTTCTCACAGTGCACTATTTGAATCCTCTTTTGACTGTTATATGAATTTCCATGCATTTACTGAACATCTTCCAGGCTGTGCTTGTCAAAGTTGAAGACTCCGTCTTATCTAGTTTGCTTGTCCAATTATACTTCTTTAAAGGCCCAATCCTATCCAACTTTCCAGTGCTGACGCAGCTGTGCCAACAGGGCATGCACTGCATCCTGCAGTGAGGCAAGGGAACTTTTGTTCCCTTACCTCAAGGCTTCATTGAGGCAGAGGCTGCATCGGTGCTGGAAAGTTGGATAGGATTGGGCCCTAAATTAATCTTATAAATAAGCTGGAGAGTTAGCATCTGATCTTCCCAACCAGTTTGCTTAGTGACTGTAGCCTTCCCAACTCTAGTGTCATTGTAATCTCAATTTTAATAATAATATATAATATACAGTATTTATATACCGCCTTTCTTGGTCATTGGATTTCTCCTCCGACTTTTTAATTCAAGGCGGTGTACATGGGCAGGCTTTCTCACCCCCAAGGGGTTTTCACAATACAATGACGTTCTAATCTTTCATAGAACCCTTCATTCTAGATGTTGCTTTCACTGTCCAGCTCTCTCTCTCTCTCTCTCTCTCTCTCTCTCTCTCTCTCTCTCTGGCATTCGCCTCACCACACTTCAGCTGACAGGCAACCTTGACTGCCACTCAAGTGCACTCAATTATTTGGTGGTCTACCTCTTCCCTGGCTGCTGAAGACTCTAATAGACACTCCTTTAAGGCATCTTTTCATTTGTCACTGGAGGGACACCCTCTAGATCAGAAGGTGTGTACAAGTCTCTTGCATGCCACCCCCAACCTGATTTGGGGTGGGCAGGGTCGGATGTGGTGGCTTGTTTAGCACCAGTTAGCCAACATTTACATTGTACTAAATAAACCAGTTAGCCACCAGTAATGCTGCATCCTATGTATACATGTATCATTTCGTCAAAGAATGAAAGAGCCTTACTAAAATACAAGGTGTAATTTTTATCAAGGATTTAGAATAAAAGGTGAGGAAGAATATTTAAAACCTCGACCATGACCAGTAGAGAATAATTCTGTGCATTTAAATATGTGATATAATGTGTTCTGTTGCTGTAGCTCAGTTGATATGACAGGATATGTGCTAGAGCGTTGTTGGTTCAATTTTACCCTTGGAGACGAGTGTAACAGCTTATTTATTAATTTCTCTCTCCCCCTTCTCTTTTTAGGGTGTGGTGTTTGCAAAAGAATGATGCCATCTTTCCAGCAGGCGTCCACAGAATTGAAGGGCATGTATGTAAGTGAGAGAGGGTTGCAAAGCTAATGGATGTTCTGTTATAAATGTGTGACTTTATGTGTGTGTGTGTGTGTGTGTGTGTGTGTGTGTGTGTGTGTGTTTGTATTTTGTGTATATTTTAACATGCAAATATAGTTAAGTTCACAAACTAGCACACATCTTATGACATTAACAATATACTCCTTGGTAGTTGTACTGTTGGGTACTGTCTACAGTACATTTTCCTAAATAATAATTAAAATGCTCATCCTCAGGACAGTCTTCCATTGAGTGCATAATAGTTTGCTTTCCTATCTCCAGACTCTATGGTGGATTCACTAGGGGGTGTGGACCTCACCGTGTGACACCCTCGGGGAGGAGGGTGACACCACTAGTGGCCAGAATTGTGGAAACCTTTTGGAAAATTTGTATTTATGAATAATACCGTAAAGTTATATATCATGTTGGTTGTTGGTTACTGATTTGTAGGGTGACCTGTACTGTTATATATTAAAATAAATAAAGTTAATGGGGGAGACACCATGAGTTACCACACTGGGAGACACCAACCCTAGTGATACCACTGAGGTGACACAATGAGCTCTCTTACCGGATGACGCAAACCCTAGTGACGTCACTGTGACCTTATAAACCTTTCTACATCAATTATTTTTGACCTGATGATGTCCTGAGTTGTCACTGTTGAGCCAGTGCAATTTCCAGTGAAACCATCAGATTTTTTTTTTCAAATCTTGTTTTGACTATAGTCCTGTATGTCAAGTGTGTTTAGCTGTTGTGGTTTGGTTCCAAAATTCCTGCTGCAGAAGGCAAGTGGTTGCAAATTTTCTCCTACCTTCCTATGCCTCTCCCAAAACTGACTCCGGTGGTTTTAGGGTTAAACTTTAGAGGGCTTTTCAGAGTGGCATTTGGGAGGGGTGCAGGGAAGGGAAGGGAGGGACAACAAGTATCAGCGACTTCCCAGGACAAACAGAAGTGCTCGCCCCTCATGCAACAGGATGTTTGGATTCAAACGATCATTTTAAGGTTAGCCAATTCCCTCGCATCACCACTCAGAGTTTATTATTTCACCTCTTTCTAATTGCTATTATGTTAGTTTTACTTTTATTGGTGTGTGTGTGTGTGTGTGTGTGTGTGTGTGTGTGTGTGTGTGTATACAGTATATGTGTGTGTGTGTGTATATACTGTATATATATATATGTGTATGTATGTATACCGTATTTATTGGCGTATAAGATGCACTTTTTTGTCTACATTTGTGACCCAAAATAGTAGGGTGCGTTTTATATGCCAATACTAAAAAATCCCTTTCCCCCCTTGCCCGTTTTAAAGCATTTTTGGGCTTACCGCGTTTTTCCGGAGCCAGAGAGCTCCCTTGTGCTTTCTTCCCTAACTAATCTATCCGATCTACAGCTGTTTGTTGGGTTTAATTTATGCACGTGCATGAGTTGAGCTTCTCAGCAGCCAGCAGAGGGCACTGTGCTCAGTTCAGTTCAGCTGAGCTGCAGAGGGCCTAGTCTTTCCAGCTCTCCTGGATGCTAAATGAATGCAGCTTGGGTGAGCTTCTGAACTGGGCCTAGTTGGGAGGCTTTGGAAACTGTGCATAGGTTAGGTTAGGTGGGGTGGGGGAAAAGAGTTGGGGTGGGGGAAAAGAGTTCAGCTGAACTGCAGAGGGTGTGGTCTTCCCAGCTCTCCTCTGAAGGGTAAGCTTCTGAACTGGGCCTAGTTGGGGAGGCTTTGGAACTGCATAGGTGGGGTGGGGTAAGAGTTGAGTCGGGTTTTTTTTTTTTGTACTTTCATGTTTTTACTTTGGAAACTGTGCATGGGTGGGGTGGGGGAAAAGAGTTCAGTCTGGGTTTTTTTTACTTGGGGTAAATGTTTTTTACTTTGGAAACTGCATGGGTGGGTTGGGGGAAAAAGAGTTGAGTCTGGGTTTTTTTTTGCACTTGGGATTTATGTTCTGGTGCATTTTGTTCATGTGTCTTATTGCTGTGTGTTTTAAAAGAGATTCTGGTATTTTTGTGCAGTTTATGTAAATTAGCTAATTAAGCAGCCAAGCAGTAAGTGGCCAAGTGGCCCAAAAATGCTTTAAATGTTTTTTTTCTTGAAACTCAGGGCCAAAAGGAAGGTGCGTCTTATACGCCGATAAATACAGTATATAAAATATTCTTGGATAATTTAAGTGAACTGAGGCATTCGAGGGAAAGAGTGTGGCATAGTAGTTAAGGTGACTGACTAGAACCAGGAAGAACCAGGTGTGAAGCTCACTGGGCAACAGACCGAGAGTGACTGGCCTACAGATGCCTCCACAGAAGATAATGGGGGAAGAACTTAACATACAATCATGAGCTACTAGGAGAAAAGGGGTAGATAAAATGTAGTAGTAATCTGCATATTCATTTAGTAATACCTGTATGTTCATCTTAGGGATAACTGACATGATTAGCAGTAGTTCTTAATCTATTTATAAGAACAACCATTACTACTGTATGCCTAACTGAACATTGAAACATATTGGATTGGATTTGAAGATGCTTTGTGTGAAGAGAAACGCACTTCTGCTTGTGCATGGGGTGGGACTGGGGCACGTTCACGGACTTTCCCTCCATATGTAGTCTTTGTTATCATAGTGAACACTGTTCCTGAGCATATACGAAGACTCAGGATTGGCTTCTTATGAGGTGGAACTGGGGTTGCAGCGTGGCGGAGGGGGTGGTAAAGCCCCATTCTGCAAGGAGACCACTGCTTCTGATTCTTTGGATCCTATCCTGAGGATTTTTCATTTGTACGGGACCATCAGTGCACATGACATTTTGCAGCAAGAACACAGATTCTTGTCCCAAAGAGCTTTACAGCCTCTACATGTTGACAGTAGGTGATGAGACAACAGAGGGAAGGGTGGGGGAAAACAGATGAATGTGTGCTGCTCTTAGACTTGGTTTCGATTGGAGAGGAGGACTTGAGGGTTAGGGAAAAGTCTTTTCAAAGCATTTACTGAGGGGTTCTAGTCTATTTTAAAAGGAGATAAATAGGAAACAAGAGTAAGATGCCTAATGACATATAATAGGGATGGGAGTGATTGCTATTCCTATGCTGCTCTTCAGTTAATACTTGGAGACAGGCTCAGTTCATTTCAGTAGAATTTGCTTCCCAGGAAAAGTGCTTCTAATCACAGCCATAATATGCCCTTGGAACACTTGTTGCTTTCCATTGCCTCTGCTTGCTCAGCCATAGCACTTAGCCAAAGGGCTTGAAGTCAAGTCAGAATTCGTCTAATCAGAGGCTCCTTGGGTAGATTTTGTGATGTATAATGTTTCATTAAATTATGAAGAAATTACCTGTTGAGGGTGAACAAGTGACTTTATCCATGCTATGTTTCAGCTGTATTTTCAGTGTCCAGCACACCCTTGTTGTTGGTTTCATGTTGAAAACAGTTATTAATATTTTGTGGTATCTTTTGGATGCCCCTCAGGGAGAAAAGCAGAGTACAAAATGAGTAAATAAATAAAATAAATGAATATTGTAATTGCCCTCTGAGAAAAGGACAAACAGTAGTTTGTGGGAGCACTTGCACTGTTAGACCAAGCGGAGTAACTAGGGAGTGCATTTTTATAGTGCTCATTCTGGGAGTTGGATGTATTTGTTCACTGCATTTAAGAGCAGAGAGAGACAGGACACTGGACACAGGGCTTCTGCCAAAAATGGCAGTGTTGTGTTGAGATTTCTGCCTCCTCCATATTTGAAGGAAGCATCCTTAATGCATGTTGTGATGTTATACATTTCCTCATTGCCTGACTGTTGTTGTTATTGCCTGTTGCTGGTGAAGAAACAATTTGCCTAATGTTTCAGACAGAGAAGCCGACGTGAGGTTGTTGCTTTCAGCAGCAGCCCAATGCTCACTATAACATCTTAATCCTGCCCTAATGACCACAGTCCACATGAAATGGTGGGAAGAGTGTTAGCTGTGCATTCTGTAGGGTTCTGCTCAAGATATCAGTGTGGAGGTTTCATGGGAAATAAGTTGCCATTTTTCCCAAGGGGAAAATCGATACATTGCCAGTTCTGTAGTGAAGAACTGAAAAAAGAGCTCAAGAAGTTGCCCTGCAGTCATGCCCTTGGTTTCATGAGACTTACAGATATGACACAAATGAGAAGATTTTTTTTCCTTTGAGTTTCTTGTCCAGTTAAGAAAAGTGTATGCCAATAAAGGTTTATGAATGAATGAAAAAAAAAGTGTAAGCTGAACAGAGACTTTGGCTTGAAGTGGAAAATCACTTAGTTGGTGAAGGAACTTCATAAATCTACAGTATATAGGTATGTGATGGTAATAGCTCCTTAACATGTCAGTTTGAAGTGCAATTGAATAGGTGTTAATTTCAAAAAAAAAGTGAATAAGGGTTATATGTGTGTGTGTGTGGGGGGGACCAAATTGCAGATTTTATTTTTAAAAAAACCTAATACTTTCTGAGCAACAGCTGACCACCTTGTACCAATAGTCTGCTTTTATTTACTTCATGTAAATTAACATAAGAACAGCCCTGCTGGATCAGGCCAAAAGCCCATCTAGTCCAGCTTCCTGTATCACACAGTGGCCCCACCAGATGCCTCAGGGAGCACAAGACAACAAGATAACCTGTTTCCCATTGTCACTCCCTTGCACCTGGCACAGAGAAAACCCACTTCTAAAACCAGGAGGTTGCTTATGGCTTGTCTAAAACCAGGAGGTTGCTCATGGCTTGAGTGAAGTAAGCACGTTTGGCTTATTTCTGAGCATGTTTGGTCTGAACAGTTGCTTCATTTGGGAAACCAGCATTAAATTCTAAAGTAGCACTTTGAAAGAGAAAATCCTGGTTTGGGTTGGGGCCACATGGGAGAGGTTAGATTAACACCATGCTTCTAAAGGGATTTGAGCCTTCAGTGTTATTAATCAGGAGATAATCTTGCAGTTGTATCTTCAGCAACGGGCCTCCAAGGGATATAACTACTGTACAAGATGACTTGTGTCTAAATCCTAGACCCAGAGAGAGCCAAAGTAGTCTCATTTTAAAAGTGCAAGGAGCTTTGTGGGGACAGATAAGTAGTTTATTGTAGCAATTGGAGGATTGTGAGTTAGGAACGCTATATCCAAATGGTTTCTTCCTGGCCTTGCTTGTACTATGAGAAAAAATGCATTACTTCGAGTCCCCTGCTCTGATAAAATAGGGCCTAGCACCACAAATGATGCTGTGAATAGGAATTGAAGGGTCATGGCCATTTGTACTGCTCCAGAACGTATATCTTAGCAGTAGTAATTCCCAACAATATCAAGTTCTAGCAAGTCTGTTAATTCCCTTTGCTAAAAAGCTCCCTGAGGCATCTGATAGGGCCACTGTGAGATGCAGGAAGCTGGATGGGCCTTTGCCCTGATCCAGCAGGGCTCTTCTTATGTTCTTCTTATGTTCATAATTTTATAGTGAACTTGTTCTCCGGGAAGCAAACCTATGTGTGTGCAGGCTATACAGCAGAACCGTCATCTATCTGAGCCGTGGCTAGCCATGTCATGTGCAAATAGTGTTCTTGTTTCTCTGGATGGTATAGATGTTGCCTCCTACAGCTAACAGTTGTAAAATTACTTGATCACCCCATCCCATGATCCTTAAAGTTCTTTATCTAAACCAACCTTGCAATTCAGTCTGGAAATTCACTAGCCTGACCATGTCAACCTATGTTAGTTATTAATGGCTTAAACAGAATAGAACCCTTCAAGTTTTGTAATGCGTTCGTGCCTGCAACCTTTTCTTGCCACAGGAGGCACAATCCCACAAGTGGTTATTAAGAAGTCTGCTCTAAAGAAGTATGGTAATTAGGTCAAAATAAGCAACAGCATATGGTAAAACTTGCAATATCTGGTATCTCTGGACCAAAGGGTTGCTGGATATCATAATTTTCCAGATATTATACTAAAACGTCATGGATAACTTCCCCCAAAATACTCGCCATATAAACACAAAAGCTACTCATCACCACTCTCTTCTGCCCTTTTTTTTGGGGGGGGGCTTAGTTGACCCTACTATGATGAACTCTCGTGGCTACTCGGATAGGTGAGCGGGTGTCCCAAACTCTTGCACCCACTGGGAGGAGCTACATTGGCATTCTGAACTCTCACGGCCATTTGCAGTTGGTGCTAGGTGCTGTGGGTTAATAGAATAGCAAAATGTAATGGCCCTTTTTGCCAATTTCTAGGTAATACAGACTTCCGGATCATTGATTGCTGGATATCTACTAGACCAGCAGTTCTCAAACTGGTGGGTCGCGACCCACCAGGAGAACCAGATAATTCCCCTGCCCCCTTAAAGGGTGGGGAAAGCATGCTGGCAGTGGCGATCCCGAGGATTGCTGCTGGCGGGGAGAAAAGGGCTGAAAAAGGGGTTTCCATACTTACCGGGGCCTCCAGGGGGTGCAGGGAGGCCTATGGACCCCTCCGTAGGCCTCCCCGAGCTTCAGATCGCTGTTCCACAGCGATTTACGACCACTTCCGGTTTTCGTGAAAGCCGGAAGTGGTTGTAAATCGCTGCTCGGTGGCGATCTGAAGCTCAGGGTCTGACTGTAGGCCTCCCCACCCCTCCACCCCTGGTAAGTATGGAAATCCATTTTTCGGCCCTTTATCCCCCAGCGGAGATCGCTGCCGCTGTCCCCGCATCTGCAGGCACTCAAAGTTCTCCCTGCCTTGTGGGGACAACTTTGAGAAACACTGTACTAGACATACTGTAATGTTCAAGCGATAATCCCAGTTTTTTTAATATCATGTTGAATATAATTGCCTTTTTCAACAACATTTCTTAAAGCAATTTATATAGATTTAACCCATGGGAAGGTGCTTCCTTTACCCAAAAAGTCTCCCAATCTAAAAGAAATACAAGAGAGACTCTGGATTGAGAGGGACACTATGCTGGAGTAAATGGGACAGTTCTCTTTCTGCTAAATATAAGAGTCACCACTTTAAAGGCGCCTCTTTGTCCAGTTAGCAGGGATAACAGGACCCTGCCAGCTTATGCAGAAGAGAAGATCCTAACTCCGTAACATCCAGATGGAACCAAGACATCAAGTATATTACTAACACATTTGATGTTTTTGTTCCTCGGTGTGATCTTGTGTTAGCTGCTGCCGTATTTTATTGCAGTTCTGTATTAATCATTTTTTAAACTGATAATGTAAGCCATGTTGAGTGACCCAGAGGGAGAAAGAAGGGTTATGCTCAAAGATACAATAGGTATGGGTTTTTCAGCCATGTGATTTCAGATCTTAAAATTGAAGAAATAAAGATCGATCTTACAGTTGTCAGTAGAAATTCCACTTCCTGGTTTTACCACGATGTAGATCGGGTAAGCGAGACGGATTATCCAAAGCTGACAACGATGAAATTCTTTAGAGTCTTCTAGCGCTTAACGTTTCTCCCCAAGCATTAGGGGCTTCTTCGGCAGCAAAGAGAACCCAGCTACAAGCTGGAAGATGTCCATAGCTTTGTCCTGGAGGTCTCTGTAGATATAGAGTCAGCGCAGTGGGTTAAACCACTGAACGATAAGCTGTCGATCGAAAGGTCGGCAGTTCGATTCCCGCGACGGGGTGAGCACTCGTTGCTTGGCCAGCTCCTGCCAACCTAGCAGTTCCAAAGCATGTTAATGCGAGTAGATAAATAGGTACCGCTTGCGGGAAGGTAAACAGCACTCCGTGTTCCAGCCGCATGCTATGCGCTGTGGCAAGGAGAGTCATGCCGGCCACATGACCACGGAGGCGTCTTCGGACAACGCTGGTTCTTCGGCTTTGAAATGGAGATGAGCACCACACCCTAGAGTTGGACACGACTGGACTTAATTGTCAGGGGATACCTTTACCTTTATTGGAAGCATGGGAACCAGCGTGCAGGTGGCTGATTGTTAATTAGATGCATAAGCTGTCAGACCCTTGTGACCTGAAGTAAACTCTCCTCCGTGTTCTGCTCTTCCTACTTCGTAGCAATTCTGGAAGGACTTGTGCAGTAAGGCAATCATACTTTGTCAGGCATGGGCACCAGATACGGAAGCTATCGTTTCCTCCATGACCTGAGATGAACTCTCCTCCGCGCTCCGCTCTTCCGCTTTGCTGCGTTGCTGAGAGGACTTATGCAACAGAGGCAACCATACTTTATTAACGTAGGATAATTCCTATTGACGGTTAATAAGAAACTTTGACTGTCGTTGGGAGATAGAAATTGCTTCAAGGTTTGCACGTTGTCTATTTCTCTGTTCATTGAATAAAGACCTGTTTTTTTGAAAATCAATTTGGTGTCCTGTTTCTTTAACATGTGTGGCTAACACTGATTTTTCTTCCTGTCCACTTTTGACTGCTCTCAAATGCTCCTGCATTCTGGTTTTAATGGGTCTCTTTGTGTTTCCTATGTAAGAACTAGGACAATTTCCACAATAAGATTCATACACCCCTGGGTTGGTTAACTCTGGTGCCCATGCCTGACAAAGTATGATTGCCTTACTGCATAAGTCCTTGCAGAATCAAAGTATGATTGCCTTACTGCACAAGTCCTTCCAGAATTGCTACGAAGTAGGAAGAGCGGAACACGGAGGAGAGTTTACTTCAGGTCACAAGGGTCTGACAGCTTATGCATCTAATTAACAATCAGCCACCTGCACGCTGGTTCCCATGCTTTCAATAACTGACTATATCTACAGAGACCTCCAGGGCAAAGCTATGGACATCTTCCAGCTTGTAGCTGGGTTCTCTTTGCTTCCGAAGAAGCCCCTAATGCTTGGAGAAACGTTAAGCGCTAGAAGACTCTAAAGAATTTCATCGTTGTCAGCTTTGGTTAATCCGTCTCGCTTACCTGATCTACATCATGGTAAAACCAGGAAGTGGAATTTCTACTGGCAACTGTAAGATCGATCTTTATTTCTTCAATTTTAAGATCTGAAATCACATGGCTGAAAAACTCATACCTATTGTATCTTTGAGCATAACAACTGGCCATGAAAACCTGCATGTATATCTAAAGAAGAGTTAGTTTAAGTTTTGTTTTGTTTTCTGTATTTACTATAAATAAATTCATAGCTGTATGGGGTTGCCCGCATTTTAATCTCACAGTAACCCTGCGATGTAGTTTAGGATGAAAGATAGTGACTTGAATTCATGGCCACCCAATATGTTTCATTGTTCTGCAGGTTTCTGATCTAGGTAGCTCTCGTGAAATCTAATACTCAGATATACAGCTAAGGTGTGAAGTGTATGTTTGAAAATCTAAAGTCTGAACATGACAAATTTGTGTTTGCAAGCCCGTATAATACAGTTTCAACAGGAAGCTGGAATTGGCTGCACTTCTATGTTTGTATATACTCGGTGCAAATCAGAGTTGTCTTTGCATAATGTGTGAGAATGACTTTATTGGCACAGCTTTCTCTGACTTTGTGGATTCTATGGATCTCTATCAAATACAAGTTGTGCTGTAATTAAAGACAGTGTGCCATGCTTTCAAAAGAGCTTTGTGGAGTAAAAATCTTCTCTGGTTCTGTCATTCCAGGTATTTGCGGGGATGAATGTCTACTCAGCTGAATTTGAAAAAGTAAAGGAAGAATACAATGTCCGTGGATACCCAACCATTTGCTACTTTGAGTTAGTCTCTGCTTATTCTGCACATAGATATTGCCAAACCAAATAGTGTATTTTGTTTCTTCCTCTATCCCACACTTTGTTTTGTTGCATTCACAGAAAGGGAAAATTCCTGTTCAACTTTGAGAACTATGGAGCTACAGCAAAAGACATAGCAGAATGGCTAAAAAAGTAAGTTTCTGAAGTCTAATTTTCTACTGTTGGAGGAATTGCATTGCAGGTGAACACTATAGCACCTCAGAAACAGCAACACACTCAACCCCTTGCCACAAAAGACAAACATTGTAGCACCGATGTATTGAAGGTAAATTTGGGCTATCATTTGCTTTCAGTGTTTGTGCTTGCTTTCCATTTTACACTTGCAGTATCTCTTCCAGGTGTTGAAAGGATGTCATTGATCTGTGTCAAAGCTTCTTTTAAAACCTCAGACTTTCACATTTTCATTGCCTCATTGCATACACCTCCATTATGAGAAAATTTCAAATGGTTCTGTCTGACAAATTGTGAATGTTTCATTCTAGCATCTTTGACAGAGCAGAGGCTTAATGGTTTTTTGGAATGATCACTCTAAATCAAGAGGCAATGAAGTTTACCTCTTCTTGGCAGGATCCATAGGATGGTATTGGGGTGGTGGGTGTTTGTATTTAATATATAACCCATTATTTGTTTTCACCAGAGTCAGTAAGCCGTCTCCATTTTTGACAGAGAACAAAATGCAGCAGAGACTGACTTATGCTGCAGGGCTGGCAAATGGAAGACTTTTGATTAGGACAAAAAATAAATAAATCAGAGAACTGACCCAAGCAGAATTGACTGGTACTGGGGCCTTGGAACACAACTCTGGGCATCATTAATGGAGTTTGTAGATGAGACTTGGAGAAAGTTTGTAATTTGTTGCTGGACTGAAAATAAACCACAAACTACAGAAAGCATGCCAAAGCCTATGGGCTTGTTCACATTTCACAGTATATTTTAAAAATTTTTTAAAGGTTTCTAATAATAATAATAATAATAATAATAATAATTCCAGTATTTATATACCGCCTTTCTTGTCATTGGATTTCTCCTTTGACTTTAATTAGGCTTACCATCGTCCCGGAATCGAGGCAGGCTTCAGCCTAGAATGGACCTGAGCCGCTCCCAAGTGTGCACTGCGGATGCCCAATGAGTTTCCGGCATCCGGAACTTCCGGTCAACGACGCGACCGAAGCTGGAACCCCGTTGGGCAGCCGCAGTGCACCCTTGGGAGCGGCTCAGGTTTTGGGACGATGGTAAGCCTAACTTTAATTCAAAGCGGTTTACAATAGGCAGGCAATTCTAAGCCAAATGGTTTTTACAATACAATGTCCTCATCTTTCGTAGGACGCTTCTTTCCAGGTGTTTCCTTTCACGGTCTGGCCTCTCTCTGGCATTCCCCTCACATGTGTTGACTGACAGGCAACTCCCCCTTACAGAGTGCCAGCTGCAGCTTCTTCCCTCTCACAGAGGGTTTTTTGCAACTTTTGTCAGCGGTTATGGAGTCTTAAACTGCCGTCCTTGGCCTTGATCTTCAGGCATGTAGGGCTGCAGCTATCCCAACTGAGCCAAACCTGCTGCCCTTATATCCTGCCCTTCCCCCTCCTGAACTCCAGGGCAGCTTACACCATAAAAATACCAAATACCTCAACCATAGGGAGCACCTGGCCTCCCCCCTCCGGGGAAGAACTGGTTCATACAGGAGAAGGCAGTTCCCCAGATACCCTGATCCCAAGCTGTGAAGAGCTTGCATTTGTCTTCCCGATATTATGTTGCTGAGAACTTGTTTTATCTCATATAGTGTATTATCTATTTGAGCTCCATGAATAGCTTTTGGACACTGGCTGCACTCGCTATTATTATGACTTTAGTCCATACGTTTATTCTCCTGTTAGTCTTGCTTGAGTCATTGGGAACTATTTGCTTTGCAGGAATGTGCAGTATGTACATTGTGATAGGGCTGCAGAGGTCAATATTGATGTATTGGGGTGGGGCTGAGGAGGCTGCTCAGGGAAAGCATTACATTAAATACTTAGTGCTTAAAAGCCCTTCATGTACATTATCTCAGTTATAGTTTAAAAAAAACCTGTAAGAAAGACTAGTATTATTGTCTGCAAATGATAGATTTGACGGCAGGGCTGAGGTTGAGCAAATAGTATTGTTGCCTAAGGCATGAGTTCATGGCTGAGCTGAGATTTGCAAGGGTGCATCAAGCTCACATACTTTGCTACAGTGCTACGATGGATTGGTCGTCTTGATTCCTTTTGATCTATCATAAGTCTGTTGATTCCACATTAATAACTGGAAGGGGAATCTATTTTTCCCCTTCCTTCACTTTCTCATCACTCTCATGTCTTGAAAATGTAAAGATATGTTTTCATGGATGTCTGAACTGCCTTATATAGTTAACTCATGAGAGAAAACAGCTGTGTACCTATTGATTCTGCATAACATGTTCATAATATCAAAGTAGAGAGAGTGCATGCAGAAACTACTTGAATGTACAAGTATTCCAAATATTACTATACAACATTTCCACAGTTTGAGGCAGCTTTCGTGACCCAGGATAGTAGGATATTGGGGGGCTGGGGAAATAACCCGTAGTTTGCTCTAAGTGCTTTGTAGATGAGGTGAGCATGTGTAGGGCAGAACTGGGAGAGGTCCTGATTCACTGAGAACACAGTGAGAATGTTCACTGAGAACATTCAGCTTGCAGTCTCTTGTAGTGTGGAGTACTAAGCAGCATGAGGTGCTACAGTGCAGATCAAAGAGGTAAATTTTGTCCTTAGCACTTGTGCCCTCTTGGTCTTGAAGAAAGCAACACCAGCAAGTGCAGTGAGATGCTCTTGTCTTCCCCTCCCCCTGAGCAGTGATGGATGTCTTCATCACCTGTACCTTTTTGTTTTGCCTTTTGGCTCAGCAAGGATGCCCTTATCTTTTGGCTACCACATGTGAAACATTAGAAGTGTCTGGAGGTTTTTTTCTTTTTCTTCTTCACTCTAATCTGCCTGCATTATAGTCTGATAATCCCCATAATATGCAGTGCTTTTATATCAGTGCTGTGACAGCTCCTGAATGCAGCCTACTGAAGGCAAAGCAGAACAGCTGCAGACTGTTCCCAATGATAATCTCTGCTAACAAGCCACTCTGGGCCTTGGCTGATATTTCAGCTGTCCAGAGCTAAAGACAGCTGTTTGTCCTCAATTAATTTCCAATGCACGCTTAATAGTTTCCCGAAAGGCAAAGTGATGCAGCAGCTTCTCTACCCTCCCCTAAAAGAAATCAATATTGTAAAAAAGAAAAACACACACACGCACAATTCATATTCAGAAACCGTGCTTTACTTGGAAGCTGCCCATAATTGAGGTTGGAGTTATAATTTGTATACTGTGTGAGCCTGGCACGTAGGCACAGCAACAGTAATAAATTACTCAAAGGAGCCTATCGTATGAGTAGCCCAGTGCTCTGTGGCAATGATTCAAGAAGGCCTGAAAAAGTGTAACTGAAGAATGGTGGGACATATGTAGACACTATATAGGAACTAATAAACCTAATTAAAAAGAACAACAAGAGCAAATAACTTTGCCAATTAATTCAGCCTGCTGTTACAGACTGATAGTGGGTTTTTAAAATAATGCTTCTCTTAGCCTGATCCTCAAAGGACTTGTGAATAAGGCTCCATTTTATTTCAGTGGGGTGTTTGCCTGCCACTGCAAGCAAATGAAGAATCCAAGCATCTCTTGGATTATTGTTGGGCTCTGTCTTTGCAGTCAAATTCTTGATTTTCCCTTACGAGAAACAGATGGGGAAAGGAAGCACCTGAGTAAGAACACAGCTTGGAGACAACCCGGGTTCTCTTACACTTTATATGCAGAGTTGTCAGATGCAGGGTTGAGTTCTCCCAGAATGCATTTGTCCTTGAGGGCAGATGCAAATGCAAAGGAAGAGAAGAAAAGTCTATTTTCAGCAAATGTCACATTTGCCACATGGAGTGGAGGTAGGACTTGAAAACTGGGCATGCTCCTATTAATCCTCTTTTCCTAAGATTGCTTTCAAAGTCATGGGCTGTCAGATCCCAGCTTAAGTTAGCTTTTAAATCTCAACAAAAAGAGCTGCTTGGATGCTTCAGCTCTCATTCTGTGTGGATCATCTTCCTGCCTTTGCGGGGTGGTGAAGGGGTGCGCGCGCACGTGCGTGCCTGGTACTGCATGGGAATTGAACCACAGCATCCATGTTGCAAGTGGCAAGGAAATGTGATGCCATTATTCCACACTCAGTGGACCAGGTGCAAATGTCAGATCCTTCCAGCTGTTGTCAATGTTGCACTCCATGCCAACACGATATTTTTAAAATGGAATACCTGAAAGTATGTGAAGTGGGTGTGTACACTTGCTTTGGGAACTCAAGGAACAGATCCAAGTTGAAGATAAACTAGATTTATAAGAGAGTTGAATGACGGTACTTTGTTTTTCCTCTGCCTGCCACTTAGCTCCACAGAGTTTAAAATTGAAGTGCAACACCTTTTGCATGTCCATATGTCAAATCTTCATTCCTGTGGATCCCCCCAATAGTACAGTATTTCTCTCTCCTTATTTCCAATGTATGGCTGCTTAACTTGTCTGTTCATCGTTAACTAGAAGTCAGCAAGTAAGTGGGATAAATAATTCAAAATGTGAGCGGGATGCAGTGTTTGCTTGATGAATTGGCTCTCCGTACTCCCTTGATCCCATCCTCTCTCAGGGGCCTTATCTCAGTGGCAGAGCCCATACTTTGCATGCAGAAAGTCTAAAGTTCAACCCCGAGAATCTCCAGTTAAATAGATCTCCGGTATCCGGTGAAACGGTCCCTCTTTACCCAGTCTTTTCCTGTGGCTGTTGCTGGTGTCTCTTCTGTATTTTTTTAGAATGTGAGCCCTTTGAGGACGGGGAACCATTTATTGATTTATTTCTATGTAAACCGCTTTGTGAACTACTCTGTTGAAAAGCGGTATATAAATATTCATAATATAATAGTATAGGAGCCTTTGCCTCCAAAACCTTGGTGAGCCACTGTCAGTTATTTGACAAGACTGAACTATGTGAAGTTGTGGCCTCGCTCACTATAAGACACCCTTGTATGTTCTACTCCTAGCTGATCTTTTCCATGCAATTTCTCCTCTGCACCACATAATAATAACCCTTTGCTACTGCATCCAAGTATGTTACCATTTCCCACCATCTCAAAACCCATCCCTTAACTCTTCTTCTCTTTACATCTAGTATCCAGTTTTCCCTTCTAGCCTTCCCAAACTCCACCTAGAGCAGAGGTTCCCAACCTGTGTTACGCGTACCACTGGTGGTATGTGAACCACAGGCTGGGAGTATGTGGGCTGCCAGCAGCCGCCATCTTGGCCATGCGCTGCCATGATCCAGCTGGGCTGTGACTGCCCTCTGTGTCTTCCATTTCTTTTCCTCAATTGCGGGGAACAGAAGTTGAAGATGTGGCCGCCGGCTGACTGGGGTGACGTCATCAGCACTTTCTTCCAGTGGTTATGCGGCTGGCCGGAGGCCCGTGTAGGCGGTACTCAGAGCTCTGAAGGTTGGGAACCACTGACCTAGAGTATACTTGCTGCCTTGACTTTTCTGTACTCCCCTCCCCTTCACTCTCAACCTGGCTACTCTCCACTAAACTACTCTCATCAAAATAATTGACACTGTCCAAAGCAAAGGTCGCTATTCTGTCTTTATCATATTTGACCTTTCTGCTGCCTGTGATGGTTAACCACCCTCACCTGCCCTCGGTTTCTGAGACTCTGTACTCAGCTGGTTCTTTTCTGAGCAGTCTAATTGCTCATTCAGCCTTTCCACAGGGGGAAGCTATTTTGCTTTCCGCCTCTCCTTTGGGATCCCTCCAGTCTGGTCTTAGCTTTTCCCTTTGTTCTCTTGTTGCATATTCTTGGGTTACCTAATTGTTTCCCAAGACTTTCAGTGTCATGCTAATGACACCCAGTTTTTACTTCTCTATGCCAAATTTCCCCCTCCATTCAGTCAAATGTCTCCCAGCTACCTGTCTGATACTTTTATTACATGCTTCATCACAGTCTCAGACTTGAATTATATCCAAGTGGAACTGTCTCACCTTTCCTTCCAGGTCTTCATTTCCTTGTGCTTTCTCAGTATCCATTGATAGCATCACCATTGTCCCTGTTGTCAGAGGGGTAGCCAGGCGCCCCTGCTACTGGGGCGGAAAACCCCGATGCCCCCAAACTAATTAGCATAATGTATGCTATTTTTTGCGTTTTTCCGGTTTTTTTAAAAAGCTTTTTACGGGGTTTTTTAGCGCTAGCGGGGCTTGTAAACGTTAGTGTATGCTTTGCTGCAACTTACCTTGTTTATAGGACCCTCCCGCGACGATCAGGGGCGACGCTCTCTCCAGGGGGCGCAGATCGCTCCTCTGCTCCGGGCGCAAACTCTGTAAAGTGCCCAGGAGTGCTTTGCAGAGTTCACGCACGCGCAGAGCAACGATGTTTCCAATCGACGGTCTGCGCGTGCGTGAACTCTGCAAAGCGCTTGGAGCAGAGGAGCGATCTGCGCCCCCCTGGAGAGAGCGTCGCCCCCTGATCGTCGCGGGAGGGTCCTATAAACAAGATAAGTTGCAGCAAAGCATACACTAACGTTTACAAGCCCCGCTAGCGCTAAAACCCCCCGTAAAAAGCTTTAAAAAACCCGGAAAAAGACAAAAAAAAATGAAACTCAAGGAGCCTCGTGCCCCCCCCCGGAGCCCTTCCGCCCCTACGCCCTGGGGCCCACCACCCCACCGCCCCATATCAGGCGACGCCTCTGCCTGTTGTCTGACACAAGGCCAAGCCTTGTCACTTTTCCTGTACAACATTGTGAAAACACTGCCCTCCTCTTTGTCCCCTTGGCAAAATCTCTAATTCACACTAGTCCTCTCCCACTTTGACTACTGCAACCTCTGTTCAGAACTCTGCCACCAAAGTCATTCACCTCTTGTCACCCGGATGACATGACTCCTTTACTTTAATCTCAGAACTGATTTTCTGTCCATTGTTGTGTCTCGCACAAACTCCTCATTCTTACCTTCAAAGCCATCCCTGGCCTTGCCTCCTTTCTCATGTTCCAGTATATTCCTGATCGTGACCTTCATTCATCCAGCTCCACAATCCTTAGCTCTCCAAAGGTTTCCTCTTTTCTTCAATGAGTCTACCTGGCCCCTGTTGTTGCCCCTTAATTCATATCTGATGCTGCCTTAGCTACTTGGGCATAGCGTTGTTGTTCTTCTCCCCACTTAAACTAAACCTATGTGTGTAAAACCAAACAGGGCATATTCTTCCCCAATTAACCCTCACCCCTTCTTCCCCTCTTTATTCTGTGACTTCCCCTGTGTCTAATATTCCATGCTAAGCTCTTCAGGGCAGAACGATGGTTTTTTTTTTTTTTTGCCCTGAGAGCATGCTCTTTCTCTGTAAAAGCTCTGTGTTAATTAATAGGTAAAGGTATCCCTTGTCAATTAAGTCCAGTCGTGTCCGACTCTAGGGAGCGGTGCTCATCTCCATTTCAAAGCCGAAGAGCCAGCGCTGTCCGCAGACGTTTCCATGGTCATGTGGCCGGCATGACTCAACACCGAGGCGCATGGAACGCTGTTATCGTCCCGCTGACGCGGTACCTATTCATCTACTTGCAATTTCTTGCTTTCGAACTGCTAGGTTGGCAGGAGCCGTTGCACGGATTCGAACTGCCGACCTTTCGATCGACAGCTCATGGTTCAGTGGTTTAACCCACTGCGCCAATTAATAGCACTATACAGGTGGGCCCCCATATCCGCTGGGGATATGTTCCAGGCCCCTCCGTGGATACTTGAAACCGTGGATAAGAGCAAACACCCCCTCCATGGTTTCCTGAGGGCCCCCCCACCCTGCCTCCCTTGCAGGCAGGCATGCTTGCCCCCCCAGCTCTTATTTTTCTTTCAGCAAGCTTTGTTTCTTCCTTAAAACAAACAGAGAAGCAGCCTCCATTGCAGGCAAGTAGAACGAGACTAAGTCCTAGAGAGGCTCTGCAAGGTTTCTGTTAACCTTGCAGAGCCTCTCTAGTACTTAGTCTTGTTCTACTTGCCTGTAATAAGCAGCCAGAGGCTGCTTCTCCTGTTTGTTTAAGGAAGAAACGAAGCTTACTGGGGAAAAAAGTAAAAGCCTGGGGGGGTCCCCACAATCCGTGGATAACTGAAACCGTGGATAGCGAATCAGTGGATATGGGGGCCCACCACATAAATAATGTGGGCGGTTTCTCCTAACTGTCAACACTGCTCACATTCTCTTTCTCTACAGCAGTCCTGAATATTTAACCATTTAATTCACTGCATCAATAAAGCTGTCCCTCTCTAATCATGAATGTATCATGGGAGCTAGTGAAATCTATATGAATGGAAGACTAAAACAGTTTATTTACTGGTTGTCATTACCTTATGGGGCTGTTGTAAAATGTATGGTCAGCCATTCTTAACCTTTTTTTTTGGCTACGGCCCCTTAGGAGTTCACAGGTTCCAAGGCCCCCCTACTATGGAATAATAATAAATGGCCCCCTTCAAATGTTTCAGGGCTCCTCAGGGGGCCATATGACTGCACCTAAAGCACAATATAAAATAAACTTGGTCTTTATAAATTCTAGATCTAAACTTTCCCCAAATCCAGGTAAGTTCAGATTACAGTTATTCCACCCAAGTCACTGTAGAACATGAGTTATAAGCTAGCGGTGTCTGTTTCAAGTTTGAGTTCAGCAGGGACCCCACTGTGTCGCTTAACCTCCTCATTGGTAATATAGGCATAATGCTGAACTTACACAGTTGTTGTGAGGAAGAGTGAGACACATAGCATGCTTTGAGCACTTTGAAAAAGCTCTTATGAACACCTTGCAGTAAGAACATAAGACGAGCCGTGCTGGATCAGGCCAAAGGTCCATCTAGTCCAGCTTCCTGTATCTCACAGTGGCCCCACCAGATACCTCAGGGAGCACATGAGACAACAAGATACCTGTTTCCTGTAGCCACTCCCTTGCACCTGGCATACGGAGAAAACCTACTTCTAAAGCAAGGACCTTATGGCTTGTAACCTGTGATGGACTTTTCCTCCATGAATCTATCTATCCATGAATCTTGTATTTGTTGTTTTCAGTAGCGTCACTAGGACGCGCGTCACCCTGGGGCAGGGGGCGCGCGTCACCCTAGTGACGCTCTGACCTCATAAAGTAACCTAATTTTCCTTAACTCGCCCCTTCCCTCTTCATAAGAACAAACAAGAACCGCCCATTCATACAGAACTAAACCAAACAAAACCCTTCTAGCACGGGGGACTTTTAAGGGCCTGAACCTCCACCTCGGAGGTTCCTCATTCCCTACCACAACGCTCACGGAGCTCACGCATATTGCTCTCCGGCCACACCCCCGTTATGCTTCCCACCCTCTTTTCCACGTTCAGCTCCACCTTCTCCCTTAGGAAAGACCCACCATAGAAAAGACCAAGGAAACATGGTTTAGGTGTTTACCGTAATGCCTGCTCAGAACAGAGCTCCCACCAAACGGGCTGCCCTTGGGAATGCCCGAGTAGTTGTGCCTACTGATTTCCGGTTCCGGTGAGTCAGTGTGCGTCTCTGAGCGAGTGACTTCACGTTCACTTGAGAGGCTTTGGGGGGGATCCAGCCATGGTGGATGGCGACGCGGAGCGGGCCGATGGCCGTATTGTAAAAATGGAAGTTGATTACAGTGCTACAGGTGACCCGGCTCCCCCCCCGCGTCGCCCTCCGGACGCTCTGAGGCCGGCCCGGGAGCCGGCCTCGGAGCGTCCGACCCCGTCGGCGCGTTCATCCAGGTATTTTTCGAATTTTCGCGCATGCGCAGACCGTTTTGAGGGCAAAAGGCCCTCAAAACGGTCTGCGCATGCGCGAAAATTCAAAAAATACTCAGATGAACGCGCTGCATGGGCCTTCTTTCAGAAGGCCCTGGAGCGCCGACGGGGTCGGACGCTCCGAGGCCGGCTCCTGGGCCGGACTCGCAGCGTCCGGAGGGTGTTGCGCGTCACAGAGGTGACGCGCGTGGGGGTGTGCGCATCACCCCCTGGCGACCCGCCCCCTCGCCATGCTCCAGTGACACCAGTGGTTGTTTCTATTACATTTTCTTATTTAAAATCTAACAATTACCTGGAGGGTGGTTAAGGTACTTGATTGAGTCTTAATTAATTTGTAAAAATGAATGAATTAGCAGTAACAAGCTTTAATGTAGTAGTGGCGAATCGTGCGTGATCAAGTCGCAGCTCAAGTCTATGTGCATTTGTTCAGAAGTGAGTCCCATTGTATTCAATGAAGCGCAGCTCTGTATACAAAAGAGTACAATAGGATTATGCTCTTCTCTGACAAAGCAACAACGTTAATAGTGGGGAGAATGAGGTATGTATATTCTTTATTTTAGCTAGGTCTTTGAGCTAGTTCTCTGACATTCTCTTAAGACGGTGTGCAACCTATATACATGTAGCTGCATGCACAATTGAGTTTAAAAGTGTGTTCTTTAAGTATGGGGAATTAAGAGGGCAAACTAAAATATGGTTTTCCTTTGCCGCCTTACAGAGCTGTTAATGTTTTGGTGGTCTCTGTGGAAGGGCAGAGTCCACGTGTAAGGCGGCAGCAGCAACTGGAGGTGGTGTTGGTGGCTCTCCACCCCGCCGCCTTTGTTTTCTCTTCCCAGAGCTGCTGGTGTTTCTAGGGCCGCTGTGAGAGACCTGCTGTTCATTAGTGACCAGTATGAAAGGTGGTGGTTGTTGTTGTTCAGTCGTTAAGTCGTGTCCGACCCTTCATGATCCCATGAACCATATCCCACCAGGCCTTCCTGTCCTCCACTATCTTCCTGAGTTCGCTCATTTTCATGTTCGTTGCATCGGTGATGCTGTCTAACCATTTCATCCTTGGCCTTCCCCTTCTCCTTTTGCCTTCAATCTTTCCCAGCATCAGAGTCTTCTCCAGAGAGTCCTCTCTTCGCATTAGGTGGCCAAAATATTTGAGCTTCAGCCTTAGTACCTGACCTTCCAGGGAACAGTCAGGGTTGATTTCATTTAGGATTGACTGATTTGATCTCCTAGCAGTCCAAGGGACTCTCAGGAGTCTTCTCCAGCACCACAGTTCGAAAGCATCTATTCTTCGGCGCTCAGCCTTCCTTCTGGTCCAACTCTCGCAACCATACATTGCTACTGGGAACACCATTGCCCTGATTATACGAACTTTTGTTGGTATGGTGATATCTCTGCTTTTTATTATGCTATCTAAATTTGCCATAGCTTTCCTTCCAAGGAGTAAGCATCTTTTAATTTCATGGCTGCTGTCTCTGTCTGCAGTGATCTTGGAGCCCAGAAAAGTAAAATCTGTTACTGCTTCCATTTCTGCCCCTTCTATTTGCCAGGAATTGATGGGACCAGATGCCATGATCTTAGTTTTATTAATGTTGAGTTTCAAGCCAACTTTTGCACTCTCCTCTTTCACCCTCATCAAGAGGCTCTTTAGTTCTTCTTCACTTTCTGCCATTAGGGTGGTACCGTCTGCATATCTGAGGTTGTTGATGTTTCTCCCGGCAAGCTTGATTCCAGCTTGCGATTCATTCAGCCCTGCATTTCTCATAATGTACTCTTCATATAAGTTAAATAAGCAGGGTGACAATATACAGCCTTGCCATACTCCCTTCCCAATTTTGAACCAATCGGTTGTTCCATGGCCGGTCCGAACTGTTGCTTCTTGACCCGCATACAGGTTTCTCAGGAGACAGGTAAGGTGGTCTGGTACCCCCATCTCTTTAAGAATTTGCCACAGTTTGTTGTGATCCACACAATCAAGGGCTTTTGCGTAGTCAATGAAGCAGAAGTAGGTGTTTTTTTGGAACTCTCGTGCTTTCTCCATGATCCAGCGCATGTTGGCAATTTGATCTCTAGTTCCTCTGCCTCTTCGAAACCCAGCTTGTACTTCCAGTAGTTCTCGGTCTACGTACTGCTGAAGCCTAGCTTGTAGGATTTTGAGCATAACCTTGCTAGCATGTGAAATGCAATTGTATGGTAGTTTGAACACTCTTTGGCACTGCCCTTCTTTGGAATTGGGACGTAAACTGACCTTTTCCAATCCTTTGGCCACTGCTTGACCACATCCAGCTTGCCTTGATTCATAGACCTCACATTCCATGTTCCTAAGCAGTATTGCTCATTGCAGCATTGGGTTTTCCTTTCACCCTCAGACACATCCACAGCTGAACGTCCTATTGGCCATGGCCCAACCGCTTCATCCTTTCTGGGTCTATTTGGAATTGTCCTCCGCTCTTCCTCAGTAGCATATTGGACACCTTCCGACCTGAGGGGCTCATCTTCTGGCGTCATATCTTTTAGCCTTTTGGTACTGTTCATGGGATTTTCTTGGCAAGGTTACTGGAGTGGGTTGCCATTTCCTTCTCCAGTGGATCACTTTTAGTCAGAACTCTCCGCTATGACCTGTCTGTCGTGGGTGGCCCTGCACGGCATAGCTCATGGCTTCACTGAGTTACGCAAGCCCCTTCGCCACGGCAAGGCAATGATCCATGAAAGTTTAGAGTATGGTATTGTTCAAACTAACAGTAGGAAGCATTGCATGCTTTTTGGAAGCCTGACTAAGGTTCAGATCATCTGAATATATTTCCCAACAACAGTTTGGATCCTCACTAAGGAGGCGTGGGTACAAACGTTAAGCTGATCTGTACCAAGAGTGAATCATCTTCAGCGGGATTATGGTCATGAAGTTAAAAAATGTTCATGTGTATCTCCAAAAACAACTTTATAAGTCTCTTTAAAATGCAGTGACTGTAATAAAATACTTCAAAAGTCCTCTTTAAAATACAATAAAAACAATTTAAAACATGCAACATGACGTTTCATTCATTCACTATGAATATCTTCAGATGCTAACAGCCTAAGCGAGCATATAGATGGTGAAAGAACACATCTAAGGTGTGTTAAGCTGATCTTATTTTTTGAGCATGGGGAGAGAATTTGGCTTTGCCATGAAACATGAGTTTGTGAGCTATTTAGCTTCAATGGCAAATGAAAAGGCACTGCATTAAAGTGGCATAATTTGGAAGTGCTTCATGCTACTGGACAGCCACTTTTGGATTGCTTTGCTTAATAAAACTCAATTTCCTTCTCACTTCCTGGCTGCTGTTGGTCACCCTTATGTTGGTTGCATTCCTATATGTCTCTGTTGTGGTGGTTTGTTTTGTTTTTTCCTTAGCTGGTTGCTGTCTTATAAAGAATATCTGTGTGTTCAGTTTTGACTGTGCTAGGTATCTTGGGATTGTGTGTGTGTGTGTGTGTGTGTGTGTGTGTGTGTGTGTGTGTGTGTGTGTGTGTGTGTAAGAACATGATTCAGTTCTATGAATTACAGAGTCTATTTTGTATGCTTATTTTTGTAAACAATACCATTATTGACTGATATTTCTGTATTGTGTTCCCCCTCTTTATTGTCAACCTGCAATATATTAGTAATAGGAAAAATTTAGACTAATAAGCGTGCCTGCTGTTCCATCATAACATTTCTACCCTTATTTCTGCTGTTTTTATAGATATCATTGTTCAATGTAGCCTCCCTCTGCTTCATTGTTTATCTACATTTCAGAGGTCGAAACCCTAGAGTGGGGAATTGCAACCTTGTACATCAAGCCAGCATATGCTTAATCATATGCATTCTTGAGATCCAACTGGCCAAGGCAACTGCTATTATCTCTTAGGAGCTTCTTTCAAACTTTGCCTCTGTTTCTGTTTTGCAGTCCTCAGCCACCTAAACCACAGACCCCAGAGACTCCCTGGTCGGAGGAAGAGAATGCCATCTATCACTTAACAGATGATGACTTTGACAAGTTTATCAAGGAGCATCCGTCTGTATTAGTGATGTTCTATGCGCCATGTGAGTTTGCATTTTCCTTTCTTGTATACCCAGATTGCACCTTCTCATCTATGAATGCAAAGCAGTTTTCGAACGTGTCTTGAAACTTGCATAAAGGTGTCTGCTAGTTATAGATCAGATTTGTTCTCCAAAAGGTATTGGAAAAGTAATTAGCTTGAGGTGTTCACATGCTTGAGGTTGTTCGTAAGTCAAGACTTAAGGAGCAATACAGTGACAGTTTGGAGACGTAAATTTCACTGAAATCAGCAGGACTGCACCATCACTTATGTGTTTTCTCTATGGTGTTGCCAAAATCATTGCAATGGGCTATGAGGTGCCTAAAGAACATCACCTTAAAGAGTTGCTACAATGTTCTGTTGCCCTGTTCCCTCCAGGAGTCACCTACCCTAGGTTCTCCTTTCTAATTTTCTTTCCCACATTGGTTCCTTTGTCACCTTCTAGAGCTGTAGAAGCACCAAGGTGGTAGATTTATGGCCCAATCCTGTTAAGGACATATGGCAGCGGATCATGAGATCCGCCACCCTAAGCTCTGTTCGAGCAGCGTGAAAGCCATGCTGCCATCATGCACTTTGAAGCCACCAGCGCAAATAGCTGGAGGCTCTGTGCATACAGCAGAGGCTCCTGGATGCCCCACCAAAACAGGTGGTGTGGTGGTGGTGGCAGTTCAGGGAGGATCAGGATGGCGACTGGGCTGAACAAGGGGCGTTGGGGGGGGGCAGGAGTATCTCGGTGGCAGTAGTGCATGCCAAGATCCTATCCCCCGTTTCCTGGCCCAACACCCCCCTCCCCCGAGGCTCCTTGGACATACATCAACTAAATAGCCAGTGTAGGTCTGAGGAGACCCATTTGCAGCCAGGCGGCTTACGGAGAAGTAAGTAAAACAATTTTTTCTTGCCTCTACCGGACCATCTGGCCACCCACACCATAGCATGCAACACGGGCATGCTGGCAGGAATAGAATTGGGCTGTCCCTGTCCTTCCTGCAGACACTGCTGCCAGAATATCCCTGCATATTTGTAAAGCAGCAGTTGACAGGCAAGTTAAGACTGTCATGTAAGACAGAAACTTGCACCTTGACATTGAGAACCTGGAAAGAGAGGAAGCCACACACAGTGCTCTTTTTGCGTCACTATAAGAAAACCTAGCCAGAGGACTGAGAACAATACCTGTTATATCCCCAGTTGAAAGCCTTTGGGACAACTCCTCAGTGTCTGCTTAACTGGCACTCCTGTTGACTTTTGTCTTTGTGTTTTTTCTAAAATAGTGTCTTCTAAAAGCCATCTTTGTGCCACTTGCTCTTTAGCCGTTGTTTTCTAGGATCTGAAAGTCAACTATGTGCCACACATTAGCATACTCTGAGCCAACTTAAGAAACAGTGCCTCATTAGATTATCCCACCCAGCAACTTCTAATCTTCACCAATCTTTTATCTACCCCCTGAAGCAATAGCTCTGCTGAGTCTTGCTTTTTGTCCACCAGGAATCCCCTACTCTAGCCTCACTTTTGTGTTCTTGTTTTGTTTGTGTGAACCCCTATAACCTCACAACTAGTGTTCCTTGTAAGAATTGCACGCGCTGCACAGATCCCTTTTGTGGCTGTGAAGTAGCGGGGTGGGACCTCGGGATGTTCAGCGATGACATCATCGCCAACTTCTGGGTAGCCGAGCTCTGAGCTGTGTGGAGCTTGGCTACAAGGTGCGCCACTGCACAACTTAAGGGGAACAGTGCTCACAACCCAGTTCCACAAAAACAGCCCTGTAAAAAGCAACCCTCAAGAATTGGTCATACAATTGTTCCAGCGACAGCAGCCTAAAGTGTTACCAAGTCTGTCTTCATTACTTGGCTTGCGCCTCTCTCTAAAAGCCTGTCAGGAGTACCTTCCGCATCAGCGTTCTTTCACTTTAGCCAGAAAAAAACAAATATAGTTTCAAATCTGTCTTGTGAGCCCAGAAATAGCAGTCATGCCCTTTGATCCTTCAAAACACCTTGGAAGTGCTTCTCCTTGGTAGAGAAATCCTAAAGCATGTGCCAGATTTGATCCTGCGAAGACCTGATGGAATGTTGTGCCCTGAGGTAAACCGTGGATGCGTATCCAGATCTATTAACTGCTTGTCAGCAGGCTTTCCCCAAAGTGCATTTGCATTTACACAAAACTTTTCTTGCTTTGATTTGGTTACATAAACTACACTTCACAGCTTTCAAGCATGCAGTGGGACATTTTTGCATTCAAAAGCTTTGTGAATGCCAAATGCTTAGGTAACACAAAATCATATAAAGTCTCCTGTTTACAGTGTGTAGCTGCAGCCAATGGAACTGCTGTGTAAAGCGTGAAGCTGTCTTCAGAGTCTAGCTATGGTACTTCTGCTCTTTTTTTCTGCCTCTTTCCTTTTCTATCCTGACGTATGAATTTCTGTTGCACATGTTATTACTGGGGGGGGGGGGGTACCATTGGGCCTCATCTGAAATGCTAAATTGCTACTGGCAGTCAGAATACACAATGCTGGGCTAGATGGACTAATGGATAAACTAAGCATGGGGAAACTTCATATATTCTGCCTTGTGCACCAAAATGTCCTGGGCCATGTATAAATATCTCAGCACCAGTAGTTTGTTTCAAAACACAGGTGCATAGGCCTATAGCTGCTTAAACATTGCCTCATGATTCCTGAGATGTAAAGATGGATTGTATTCATTTGTGGTGAGGGGATGCACTCTGCACATGTTCAGAGGCACCTTTATACATTCCAGGGAAGTGTCTTGATGCTGAAAATTGGTGCTGGCTCATTTTGCTTCCAATTCAATATTCATTTTTCTTGCATTCCTTTGATACTATGCACCTTGCCGTTGTCCATTTCTTTTTTCTTGATAATGTACTACTTTCATATCCTTATGTACCTCTACAGTAGTGAGAAATTGAGAAATCTTACAGCATTCTTACCTGAGAGATGGGCAAATCATCATAACATTATATCTGGATTTGTTATGTAATCATTGTTTCCAGCCCCAGTGGTTGGTGTGATTTTCTTTAAACCGACCCTTGTTACAGTTGCCCAAGTAACTTTTTTAAAATTACCCTAGGCAGTGGCTGGAGCCAGGAGTAAGTACTGTAACTGGGTAGACACAGCAGTGGATTTGGGTCAGGGTATTTGGTGGGTTTGAATTAGGTCAGGGCTGGTGCCCTGGTGATGCACAGTCTGGCAGGTTTTTTGTTTCATCAAGTCAGAGTATATCAGGGTGGAGCTGAACAGGGGAAAAAACACACACATTCCCTGGCTCAAAATCTGATTTATTCAATAAAACACCTGATACTGAATTCATGGCAAAAACAACAACACAGTACTCCCCTGCTGCTCTTCACAAAGGCATAGCACCTGCTGCTCAGAGCGCAGTAGATCTGGAAACATCAAAGCCCTGTCATACACCTGATGAAGGCACTGGGTGCTCAAATGAGAGGATCCCTTCCTTCCTTTCTGACATAAACCAGGCCTTTTCCATTGCCCCTCTCCAACTCCAGCAACTAGCACAAAGGGGTTAGGTGGCAGGGAGAGGCCTAGCTGCACTGGAGGGTTGAAGAGAGGGCTTTAGGCCCTTCACACTACGACTGCACAATCCTGCGCAAGTACCTGGCTCCAGAACGAGCGTTCTGGTACCGGGAGATGTTGCGAATGTGCCGTAAGGCACATTTGTGATGACTCGTGAGCAGGGAAGGCCGCCGCGGCCGGCCGGCCTCCCTTGCTCCGGCGTCGGGACGACCCCACAGCCGCCGGACCAGGTAAGTCAGGATCCGGAGGGCAGGGGGTGGTTTGCCGGGCGAGGGAGGGGCACCATTGGCTCAGCCGACCCAGGAGGGGGCAGGGGATGGATTTGGCCATATCCGGTCCCCTGCCGGGCGGCGGGACCGTTACACGGCCTTCTCCTACTTCCGCCAGCAATTTTGCTGGCGGAAATCTGAGGAGGCCAGTTGGGCCGGCCGGGATTTACACTTGGGGAAGGGGACGAGCGACAGCCTGGCCGCCAGGGCACAGGATCCGGTGGGCGGCCCTGGGCCGCTGGCCGGATCCTTAATGTAGCCATCGGGAATTGGAAGGGAGCTAGTGGCTATCTCCACGGGCGTCACTGGGGCGTGGCGGGGGGGCGGGCCGCCAGGGGGTGACGCGCGTCATGGGGTGACGCGCGCACCCCCCTCGCGCGTCATGGGGTGACGCGCGCACCCCCTCCGGACGCCGGCCTCGGAGCGTCCGACCCCGTCGGCGCTCCAGGGCCTTCTGAACGAAGGCCCAGGCAGCGCGTCAATCCGGGTATTTCCTGGATTTTCGCGCATGCCCAGACCCGTTTTGAGGGCAAAAAGCCCTCAAAACGGGTCTGCGCATGCGCGAAAATCCGGAAAATACCCGGATTGACGCGCTGCCTGGGCCTTCGTTCAGAAGGCCCTGGAGCGCCGACGGGGTCGGACGCTCCGAGGCCGGCTCCCGGGCTGGCCTCGGAGCGTCCGGAGGGGGGCGACGCGATGCGGGGGGGGGGAGCCGGATGGCCCCCTCCCCCCGCGCCTATAACGTCGCGCCCCTGGGGGGGGTGACGCGTGTCTCCGCACCAGGGTGACGTGCGTCTAGTGACGCCAGTGGCTATCTCTGTGTCATTTAATAAAACAATGTGCATTAGAGTACCGTAAGTGCAGTAAGCTGCACTTAAATAGGAATCATGTACGGTATTTGGTGTCTCCCTACATTTTTAAACCAACTAATAAAGGAACGTATTCTAAAGGATGGGTAATCTAGTGTGCCCTTCTCCCCATCTAGTGGCTGGTTCACGAGAGGCTTTAGGTATGCTCTCGATTCTGAAAACCTATTCAGTAATAGAGTTGGTCTGGCTCCCACCAGCACAAGCTGAGAAGATTTTGAGCTGTGGGCTTATGGGATGACATTGAGTGATTAACTTCTTTGCAGACAGAGCTGCTGTCTCGTACATTTACTCAAACATGACATTGGTTCTGTATATTTAAGTAGTCTAGCAATGATCCTGTGAATCTCTTTCAGGCTTGATTCACCATGTATTGCAGTGAGAACAAACCATAGCGAGTGCTGCTGCTGCTACCAGCAACCAACAGGCCTCATTTGTTCTGCAGTTTTGTGATTGCAAAGATTTTCAAAGTCCTGTCAATATTTGATAGCTTTCATTTGCTCATTTACTTATTGTATTTTTATTACAATTTACCTTCATAGCACAAGAATTCCAGGCTCTAACCTCTTCCAGTTTTGATGGTATCCAAGGTCCTGTCAACATAGTTACCAGTTTTTTTTTAAGAGCCTCGTACTACAGCATTCTAGCATCAGCAGTCTCAAAATTAGCCTAAATGCCCTGATCAGATACTAAAAGTAATTTAAATAAAGCAAAATGGTGTACATGATGCATGAAATATGCTGGCCACAGAATGTGAGGTTTCAATGTGAAGAAATTTGGCTTCTGTTGTTGACAGAATTAGGATATTTATGGTGCCAATTGCACAGGGCTCTGTCAGTAACATTGGCCTGTTTCACGCAGATGGTGTCTGGACTAATCAGATAATGGTCAGGGTCATGCAGTTGAGGAGGGCTGTGGAGGATAAGTATTCTTATCGTTCTGTGAGAATTGGATCATGACCTGAAAAAGCTAGGTTCTTAATACACTGTGAATCTCATGTGAAACTCTCCAGTGCAAGGTTCTCCTAAAATAAAATAATACAAGTCACTTCTCTCTCTCTCTCTCTCTCTAATGCATAGGAAAGACAGCTCTGTAGATTTTTTTTGGTACATAAGGCATTCCATTTCTAAGGTCTTTTGAAAGAGAGCACCAAGGTTGCTAAGTGAAATACTCAAAAGCGAGGAAATGCCAAAGCTTAATTAAAGACTGAATCATAGTGCAAAGCAACAAAGGCATTCTTCTACCACAGTAACAGTTGTAGGATAAAAACAGTTCAGATATACAAGATTGTTAATTAGCAAGGGCAAGGGGGTAGTCATCTCAGTTTTGAAAAATGACTCTCCTTTTGTATTAATCATTCCACACTTCAAAAAAAAAAAGTTAAGGAATAAGCTTTGTGTCTTTGAAAGAACTTAGTACTGTATACCCATAATTCAGCTTGTTGTTTTTAATTTTGCATCAGAATTCTAGTCTCTCAAGCAAGATTAAAGTGTTGAGTAGAACTAGTGATAGATTCATCTATAGTCAGGTCTTGTTATAACTTTGCTGGAACTCAGTCCACAAGAAGAACTCAGCAAAAGTCTACAATCCTCTTCATGGATCAATTCCAAAAGTATCGTTTGGGAAATTGGTTCCAGTACATTTTTTTTTGCTGGTGTACAAATTTAACTGTAATTTTCGTGCACAACCATTGTTCACATCAAATTCAACATCAGTACCCCACCCCCACCCCCCATGTAGAAGCATTACCTGGAAAATGAAAGCATGTCATTACTTACTGCAATTCTTAGGTGAGGATTGTCATTGAGGGAAGGAAATCAATGCACGTTTATAGCAAAAGATCATGTAAATAAGATGAGGACACCATAAAAATCTGAACTGAGTTATGCAGTAAAACTTGACAGGTTACCTAATCAAATTTGTGAGTGTAGTAAACATGGTTTATTATCTCCTCTAATCCATTTCCCCATACTAAGTCATTTAATCATTTGTTTTTGTCTGTAAACCGCTTTTTGAACTTTTTGTTGAAAAGCGGTATATAAATACTGTTAATAATAATTAATAATAATCCATCGCTTCTAAGTGTCGTATAAAAAAGTGAAAGTATTTAGATCTGGGGAGATCATGTACTCCAAGAGCTGGCTAACTTCAGTAGCACGGAGTGGGAACTTTGTTGCCCACTGGGTTTTGATTAGGTTTGTGGATACCCAAAGATCCAGTTCTGTGCAGTGTACAGACTTTTCTGTGCTTCCATACTCCTCTTGGCTATATCATTGGGCATGTGATAGTGTATACCAGAGGTTCCCAACCCTTTTAGTCCATGTACAACCTTCACTGGCCTTTGGCCTGCCACGTACTACCTGAGGGAAGCCCAATGAACTTAACTTCTCCCAGACCATGCTCAACCACTTGGGGACAACCAAAAGTGATCTAGAAAGAAATAATATTTTTATTTATTTACAAGTAATATTTTATTTATTTGCAAAAAACCTCAATCCGTTTCTCGTAATGAGGCAGCCCTAATGAATAGCCTCAAGGCTTGAGGGGCTTAGTTATGTGACACAGCCTTCACCTGCCCCACTACCTGTCATTGACGGACTTGGAAAAAAATGCACTAGAAAAAAGATGCTCAAACATTTATCTCCCTATATTCACACAAGCTTGCAAACTGCAGACGCTCAGCTCTTTTGAAGGGCAATTGGCAGCTATCTGATTTTTGAATAGCCTCAGGGCTTGAGGCAATTAGTTATTTGATCTTTCCATCACATTTGGGGGCTCTGCGGGACCCACCAGAAATTGGGTCGCAACCCACCAAGTGGGTCCCGACCCACAGTCTGAGATACACTGCTCTAGAGACATGCACATTTCTGAATGGGAAGATAGGCCTACATAACACTGTAGATCCTTGCTGAAATGGCCAGCCCAGAAGGTTCTGTTTTAATGCCCCTTCATATGGTACCCAAATCATTCTTGCATTTAGTATTAATTTCAAGAACGTGAACTATAGCCAGTGCTTTAATATGATCATTCTGCAGCACATGCAGAGGCTCTTTTTGTGTTATGCTAATCAATCACTCCAGGCTGTATTCAGAGCAATAAAACATACATGGTGCCTATAAAGTGTGCATGATTTGCAGAAAAGCAAGCTTTAAAGTGAATATGTAATTGAGATCAGTTGGGCATTAATGCAGGAAAAGCCATGTGTATGTGTAATTAATGTACATAGGGAGGAGTTGCTGACCAGGGTTCTAAATCTCATATTCTGGGAGTTGGACAAGCACCACTGCACTTGGACAAGTACTTTGTCTGCAAAGTAACAACTAGCTCAATAGACAGAATATGCATTGCAAACTTTGATTAAAGGAGCCAGTGCATATTTGTATTTCCTTTTTCATACCAAAGCGGTTCTGATATGCTTGGTAGGAGCAATGAAACCATCCATCTAAGGCAGTTCATAATCTTGGGTTAGGTAGCCATTTTGTGAACATTTTCAGATATCATGGAAACAGCTACCTCTTTTGTTCAAGATGTGACTTTGTTCAAGATGTATCTGCAGTCACAGAAACTTGCAGAATCCATACAGTCTCCTCTATGTCTAAACACAGGCTGTATAATACAAAATAACTAGGCTATTGAGATATTTGTATTAATGTCTCACATAGGTTTGCTTTTTCAACACATTACTCAATGGGCAACAAATTTATATTGTGAATTTAACTGTGCCTAGAGTACACAGTGTGAACTGCACCACATGGTTCTAGAAATATGGATTATGTGTTTCTTTGGATTCCGTCCTTTATTGCCTTCCCTGGTCTTCCCAAATTGTTTAATATTGTGCTGACTCACCAGTCAGAGTACTTTTGGGTACCTTTCCTTAGAAGCCAGTTAATGTTACATCTGGATCAACTGAAGAGAGAGATGCTACAGGAGCTTTTCTCCCCAGGATGCTCTGACTGATTGCTATGTTTACTCATTCTCCTAACTTCCTTTTCCATCATAATGGCAACTAGTTTCTTAATTTCACCTGTCAGGAGGTAATGTATTCATTTTTGCTGTGTGTGTGTGTGTGTGTGTGTGTGTGTGTGTGTGTGTGTGTGTCCAAATGTGAATGTAACTCTAGACCAAATGCTTTATAAAGGTTCTGTTTACAAGCAGAAAAGGCAGTGACTACACAAAAGTAGTACTTACTAAGTTGTACCGTCCTTGTTCGTAAGTTGTACTATAGTAACTGCCTTTTAACTATAGTAAGTAAGAGTAACTGCCCCCCCCCTTTCACCCCAGCACAGTGTTTTTCTGGTGGTGGCTGCTGGTGGTTTTCTGCATTTTTTTTTTAAGATTGTGAGCCCTTTTGGGACAGGAAGCCATTTAATCATTTGATTTTTGTCTGTAAACCGCTTTGTGAACTTTTTGTTGAAAAATTGTATATACAGTAAATACTGATGATGATGATGATGATGATGATAGTACTATCCAACTACCATCCTTCACTCTATTTTTTAATCACTAGTGGGGAATTTGAAAACTATCCTTCAATGTTAGGAAGAACTTCCTGATGGTACGAACTGTTCAGCAGTTATAATCTGCCTTAAAAAGTGGTACACACATGGAAAGTGGTCTTAAGGCATTTTTACCCAAGGGTGTATATATGCAACAGGAGTTAAATGTGTACACCTGTGGGCTGGGAGGAAATGGGTTTTTAAGCAGAGGCTGGATAGCCATCTGTTGGGGATGTTCTGGTTGTGGTCAGCCTGCATTGGCAGGGGGTTGGACTCTATGATCTTGAAGGGCCCTTCCAACTCTGTCTTTCAACTCTGGATTTTATTATCCACCCCCCCCCTTTCTGAATTCTTGTTTAATTCAGAGTGATCCTTATGCCTTGTTTTCTCATTTGTAAAATGGGGAAAGAGAAGAACTGGCCTCCTTTATATCCGTGTGATATTTCCTTATTTATTTTATTTATTTTAGGAATTTGTAGCCCGCCTTTCTCCCAAGGGCACTCAAGGCGGCTTACAGCATATTAAAATACATAAACACATTAAAACAATTTAAAAACACATTAAAATAATTAAAACACTTGTTAAAAATAAACAACCCCAGTGGGTCACCAGCATTTACATATATTAAAACCAATTGTTAAAAGGTCAGCCCACCATGTCAGACATTAAAAGCAGTCCTGAATAAAAATGTCTTAAGGCCCCGCCGAAAGGCCTCTAAAGAGGGAGTCGTTCTTAATTCCAAGGGGAGAGAATTCCACAATTGGGGCGCCACCGCCGAGAAGGCCCTATTCCGCGCCGCCATCCCCCTCACCTCCATCAATGGCGGCACGGTTAACAGGGCCCCCCCTGATGACCTCAGAGTACGGGTCGGATTATAAGGAAGGAGGCGGTCCCTCAAATACCCTGGACCCGAGCCGTTAAGGGCTTTAAAAGTCAAAACTAGCACTTTGAGTTGTGCCCGGAAACGAACCGGCAGCCAGTGTAGCCGCCGAAGCAACGGTCCGACTGAGTCGAACCGACAAGCCCTGGCAACCACCCGGGCCGCCGCATTCTGCACTAATTGCAGTTTCCGAACAGTCTTCAAAGGCAGCCCCACGTAGAGCGCATTGCAGTAATCTAGTCCAGATGTCACTAGGGCATGGGTCAATGTGGCCAGGTCTGCACGATCCAAGTACGGTTGCAGCTGGCACACCAGCCAAAGCTGGACAAAAGCCCCCCTGGCCACAGCCGCTACCTGGGAATCCAGGAGCAGCTGCGCATCCAGGAGATGCCACCCACCTGTCTCTGATGGGATCAGTATAGGACTACATTGGGGCTAATTTCGTGCCATGTGTGTTCAGTAGCGACATGGCTAGATGGTAGCTAGGCAGTAGAAACATGGACAATTGAGTCAGCTTGCCCAGCCTTATTCACCTCACCACACTGACATATGTCCTACCACATCATTGACTAAGGACAGCATGAAATCTGAATGGTCCCATGTAATACAAATGTATCTTTATGTTCAGCAATGTGAAAGTACCTTGAGTGTTCTCAGATATTACAAAATTACCTCAAGTTAGTTACCAGGTTGGTTATAATTCTGGCTTTCTTGGTCTCTGCTTACATATCAGCTGATTATCCTTGGATTGAGCTTTGATCCATCATTTATTTTAAAAAGTGATACCATGAATTTTCCGCCACTAGGGGACTTGTAAAGTGGCTTTACAGCAAAAATTAAAACAATCAATAGAAATCTTACAATTACAAAAAATAATCAGCAGTGGCAAAGCATTATAACCAAAGCAAACTATCAAAACAGTGAAGGCAGCAGCTAAATCAAGAGAGCCCAGGAAATGTCTACTGAACGACCCAGACCTTGTACTCTCCATGCACCATACCCTGTGCAAATCAATTGATTAAGCCTATCCTTCTAAGAGAATCTTTGGTCTTCTAACAGAGATGCACTCTATTCTACTCAGCATCCTGTGTCCAGTTGTGGCAATCTCTTCCTAGAGAAAAGAGGGAAAATCCAAAGTTCTCGGAGAAAACTCTTCCAGAATCCCAAAAACTCTCCCCAGTACCGAAAATTAATTAAAGAAATATAACACTACATTAATGACTGGGACATGCCCATCTCCAGAACCCAGAAATGGACCTCTATTTGCTGGGACTAACATTTATACATTGCAGGACTGGAGAAGACTTTCCGTTCAATTTTATAGCCTTTACCTTGGTGCTTCTAGTGACTGATGAACCAATAAAACTATTTTGTGTCATTAAAGCAGCTATATGTTTATGCCTTTTGAAAATGAATTTCCTCTCTTGCCTGGTGTGTAGTACCAATTAACTTGAAATATGTCTATAGTTACTTCCATTCATAAAATCCTATACAGTCCGTTACTGCACATGATGGTGAACTGGCTCCTTCATTAAGCAGAATCATTCCAACAAATCTTGGGTTAGATCCTGGCACACCATGCGATCTGCAAAGTGATTTCTTTGTGATTAACGTTCATGAACTTTAGAGTGTGCACAGGTTATAGCCAGTAGCGTCACTAGGACGCGCGTCACCCTGGGGCAGGGGGCGCGCGTCACCCTAGTGACGCTACGATATCGGCGTGGGGGGCAACCCGGCTCCCCCCCCCGCGTCGCCCTCCGGACGCTCCGAGGCCGGCCCGGGAGCCGGCCTTGGAGCGTCCGACCCCGTCGGCGCTCCAGGGCCTTCTGAAGGCAGCGCGTCCATCCGGGTATTTCCCGGATTTTCACGCATGCGCAGACCCGTTTTGAGGGCTTTTTGCCCTCAAAACGGGTCTGCGCATGCGCAAAAATCCGGGAAATACCCGGATGGATGCGCTGCCTGGGCCTTCTTTCAGAAGGCCCTGGAGCGCCGACGGGGTCGGACGCGTCCGAGGCCGGCCTCGGAGCATCCGAAGGGTGTCGTGCGTCACGGAGGTGGCGCGCGCGCCACCCCGTGGCGCCCCGCCCCCCGCCACGCTCCAGCGACGCCCCTGGTTATAGCACTTTAGGTAGGCGGATTTTCTTTCAGGATTTTGGATGCCTTCCCTGTGCATCAAATTATTAATGTTTATGGCATTTCAGTACACTTTGTTTTAATCCCAGTGCGGGCTGTACTGTAAAATTGGTAGCTGTTTCCAGGCAGTTTTTCTGAAATACAAAAGGTAAAATGCACCAAAGAACTAGCTGCTGTGGTATATTCTGTTTCACAAGTAAGAACGTTTTGTTTGGTTCAGGCTTTAATAATACTGTTTTGCGCCACAACAATGAATGCTGTATTTTTGCCAGAGCCATTCAAAGATTGTAACAAGCATGGCATGAGAGAGAGAATGTGAGGATGGTTTCTGGCATAAATATGAGACATATACCAGTAGGTAAACAGCAACAGCCTGTATAGAACACTTGTAGAAGTAAATTCAAATGGAGCTTGGATGATGTGTGAAAGAGATTTTATATTTTTTAAATTTGGTTATGCAATTGGAACCATCCAAGTGAGGAAACGGAGACCAGCTGGACAATGCTTACAAAATTGCAGGCTCACCTTTTCCTCTTGGTTTATTTCTATTGCCAACAGTGATCAAATATTTAAACACTTGGTGGCAACAAGGCATACAAAGGGGGTTTTAAGGGATCATCTAAGGAGTTTTTCAGGACTTCCAGTGTTTATTCAATTCTCTTCTTTAATACAAGTGTCTTTTGTGATTTGAGACACTTTGGGTTTAGATATGATGATGGTGATTATTTAGCATTGTGTGAATGAACTGAGCTCCCACATGTGGTAGAAGAGAGTGAAATCTTCTGTTTTTTATTTTGAAGACAAAAACCATGGTTTCGCATTGGGAACTAACTTGGGGAACTGTGCTCTGCTAACTAGAGTTGAAACAAACCAGGATATCAAATCAGTTTGATCCTGGCTTGACATCCTGGCTTGCTATAGTTCTTGTTAACAAAGCACATTTCCCTCAACCTTGCGTGTAACACAGAACCATGATTTGTGATAACCTGTTTCCTGCTTATACTGTTGGGAATTGTGGGTTGATTACTGACTTTGCTGGTAACTTGCAGTGCAGGGATTCTCAGAATACATGGGGGCCCAAGCCCTATATAAGCATCTGTTTCTTCTGAAGTGATAAGGGTGCACCTCTCCCTTAATCTTAAAGTGCACCTTCACCATCAACCTGTACACATCTCCCTGTACACAAATACAGATAGAATGTCTTCGTTTTCTACCAATTTCAGGAGCTTGCTCTTTAGCTTTAATAGTTTAACTGTGCAATACTGTGTGTGTCTATTCAGAAGTAAACCCATAGAGTTTAATGTACAGTGTCTTATTCCCAAGTAAGTGTGTATAGGATTGCATCCTTTAGCTCTTTAGTTTGTGAGGAACATTTGCAAATGCAGTGTGCTATTTGACTGCTGAAGTCTCAGACGCCAAAGAGATTTCAGTGGTTGGGGCTTCAGTGCCTGCGCAGCTACCTGGCCCTCTTCTGGAACTGTTTCTTATATTCTTAAAGACTGATATTAGGAGCCAGAACACCCACTTCTATCTGGATTTGGGCACTATTGTCCTATTTATCTTCTCTGTTTTAAGATACTTCCAAGAATGTTGCTGAAGGGCCAGCAAAGAGAATGATGTACTTATAAGCTGTGCAGTGATGTGATGGACCAGTAATTTGCCAGAAGTGGAGATGATAATGTCATTGGAGGCTTCTAGGCCTCTCCTGGACACTAATATGGCTATGTCCTGCTCCTTTTTTCTTTTTTCTACTAAGAACATTGTTTATTCCATGCTGTAAGCGTCAATTTTCTCATTGCATTAACAGAACTATGTGTGGCACGCAGCCACGAAAGAATGTAGAAGCAAGATAATGAATGCTAATATTTCCCAAGTAGCTTGTCAATAGAAGGAATATAATATTCAATGTTTTGGGATCCTGCATCATTCACAAGTCACCATGTTGCTAGGGTATGAGAAATCAGAAATTCCATGTTCTTCCATATTCTTCCATGTGCTTTGAGGCTCTTGGTGATCTGTAACTCCTCACTTGTCATGTGTCTAGCCTCAGGACCCAGTCTTCGACAAGGCATGGCCAAAAATTAGATGAACATATTTATTTATAAATCTATAATAATTCAATAGAAGAAACAAAAATCAAGCTAATTGTGCCTTGCGGAACAGGTACTCCCTGACTTTTATGTGGTGGTGGTGTTATACCACTTTTCAACGAAAACATTCACAAAATGGTTTACAGAGAAAATCAAACAACTAAATGAATCCCTGTCCCCTCATAATCTCATAAAGGGCTCATAATCTAAAAAGATGCCAAGGGGCACTAGCAAAATCCACTAAAAAAGACACTCCGCTGGGGTGGACAGGGAAACATGAGGGAAACACCACTTGAAAAAGTGCTTCTTTATCCAGTTAGCATGCATGAATTGAAAATTTGTAAAGGTTCCATTCCAGACACCATTATGTATGTTGATTTTTATGTGAGTCGAGCCAGAACAGAGTTCATCCAATTGTTTGACACTTGCAGGGTAGCCTGAACCTGCAAGGAACGAACAATGAACAGCACAAGTGTTGCTTGCCACAGGCTTAATCTGGCACTGTACCTACAATATTGGGTGAATGGGTTTGCTTGCAGTCAGTGTTGATCAGGGATGGCATTTTAATGGTGTTCTGGGAGTATCGATTTCCAGTCATGCGATTAGCTTGCATATTTTCAGATCTGTAGTGTAGACAAAGCTCAGGAGAAGCTAATGCTTACTTTTTGCAGCTGGCAATGGGTGTCCTTGCACTTGATTTGTGACCTTTCTCTTCCCCTCTTGGGACTGGATATGTTGCTTCACTTCCTTAGTCTTTGGCTTTTAGTGCAGCCATGTCAATATTCGCTTAATGCAAAAGGGCATATCTTTCAAGAATGTACATCAAAGGTGTTTTTGCAATAAAAACCTCCCTGAACAATCCCAGCAAACCTTATGCAGTACATTACACAGCATCTGGGTTAAAGGCGTCTTGGAGAGTTTTTTTATTTGTGGAAACGAAAGGAGTCTCACGCTGTACAACAAACTGGAGTGTTTGGGAGGGATGTAAATGATGTTTGAATTATTTTTAGTGGCTCTCAAAAGCTGGGAGGATTTAATGGTTTAAACTTGCAAGACCAGTGCAAAGCAAATTATTGAAAGGAAGGTGGATTGGTATTATTTGGTCACGTTTGTAATTTGCTCCATGCAGTCATAAGAGAATAGAAAGATTCCAGAACATATGCTTAGAATAGATGCCTATGTCAAACAGGAGTGATAAGGGATAATGAGGTTCTAGAGTTATTGGTAAATTAAAAAATAACAAATGACTGGGTACAGATGGTATCCATCCAAGAGTTCTTAAGGAACTCAAATGTGAAATTGCTGGTTTTCTTACAGAAATATATAACATCCTTTAAATTAGCTTCTGTGCCAGAGGACTGGAAAGTACCTAATGTAGGACAGGTACTGCTGTTTTAAGGAGGAATCGGGGGGGGGGGGAGGGGTCCAGAAAATTTCAAGCTGGTTAGTTTACTGTCTGTTCCAGCTAAACCAGTAGAAAGCATAAAGATAAAATTATTATGGAAGAATGAGCCTGAAGGAGAATCAGTATGGATTCTGCAAAGTTAAATCATGCCTCTCTAACCTAACCTTCTAGAATTCTTTGAAAGTGTTGACAGGCATGTGGGTAGAGGCGATCCAAGTTGTGTTCTTGGATTTTTGAAAAGCTTTTGACAAAGTCCCTCACCAAAGTCCCTTGAATAAATGTAGCAATCCCAACATCCTGGGAGCGCTACTGCCTTTTGCGGCAGCGCTCCCAAAATGGCCGCACTGTGGTACACTTACAACAGCGGAACTCTGTTCTGCTGTTGTAAGTGGCTGCGCATAACAGCTCAATTCGGAATAGGATTGGGCTGCTAATCACTCTGCTGTGATTGGTTTTGTCCTGTTTAGTCTGTGATGTAATTCTTTAGAATGGTTCAAAACTAGATTTCTTCAGTCTATTTGGATCTGAAACCTGCTTCTCTGGTAGTGCACTAAAACAGATTTCAGGCACTCCTTTTCTCAAATATGGGCCAAGCTCAGTATTGCCTTGTGTCACAGTGTCTGTGTTGCCTGCTACAAACAAAGCAGGATGGAGCAAAAACCCAGAATTCAAACTGACAAAGCACCTGCTAGGGTGAGAACAAAGTATTCTGATGTAGCATTTACCTAGCTTGCAGTGAAGTAAGCTTATTAACCGCCCTCAGGGTCTTTAATACCATCAAGCTGTTTGCTTACAAGATAAGCCCCAGAGAACCATTTCTACTGGTGCTGCCTGACAGGTGGCTGGTCTATTACTGTTGCCTCTCAGCTAGAGGGAACCTCAGCCTTTGAGCACTTAGGAGGAAAGCTTTCAACCCATCCACCAGACAGAAATGGTAGTTTATAACAGAACAGTTTATGTCTTCCACTGTTACTGGGGACCAACTTGAGGTTCCCAAGTTTTTCCTCGTCTCTCAGTATAGAAAATGCTTTGAAACATTTTAGATAGTGTTTGCTTTGCAACTGTTAGTTAAATACATGTGAAGATTTATATGTAATATTAGGAGAAGGGGGTCAAAACCAACAAAACTGCCAGTTTTTTTTCACAAAGATGTCATTGAAACAAGGATTCAGCAAAGTGTGGAACCCATTTGCTGTATATTATTCTTCAGGCTACACATATAACCAGGCAACGTTTTGTCTGCAATCTTACAACAAAAGTTCACCTGACACACAACCTGTGGTGGTCTTTTTGTGTTCATTTGTAGCCTAGTACAGCCTGAACCGCTGTTGTTTGGTAGCATTAGAGCCATCTGTGCTTTAGAGGGGAGACTCTTTCTCAACACTGGCAACTAGTTGAATGGATATTTACAAGTTTTCTTTACTTCCTTTTTGTTTGGCTTTGGTGGCCAAGCATGTTGTCTAGGTGGCATGCATTTATACCCGATTGCAGAGGTTCCCAAGCAGCGGGAAGAGCCTCCGCTGCTCTAAGTGTTTGCAGGGGGTCCCCAGAGCAGTGATGGCACATCCAGGATCGTGCTGCCACTGCCATGGGAAAAAGTTCCTTTTTTACCTTCCTTGAGGGATGTGGTGGTCCTCTGGGGGGTACAGGGAGCCTGTGAACCCCTCTGCTGGCCTTCCTGCGCCTCAGAACAGCCCTACAACGCGATTGCAACGCACTTCTGGTTTTCCGACGAAACCGGAAGTGTGTCGCGAACGCAGAACCGTTCTGAGGCGCAGGAAGGCCTGCAGAGGTTTCCGCAGGCTCCCCGCACTCCCTGGAGGACCACCACACCCCTCAAGGAACATAAAATAGGCACTTTTTTTCTGCGGCAGTGGTGACGGCGGCATGATCCTGGATGCGCCGTCAATATCACTGCAGGTCGCCACTCCCCTTAAGGGAGTAGTAACCCATTGTTCCCGGCTGGGGTGTCATGATGCCCCAGTTTGGAAACCTCTGCCCTATTGTGTTAATGTTCCTAAATATCTGAGATATTTTTTCACCCATTATCTTAAAAGTGTTTGTAAACTTTTAGGGGAGGAGAGCCGTTTTCCGTGACTTTATCTGTATTAAGTTTTTATACAGTTATTATTGTTTGTTTTTTTACACGCACGCACACACGTTAGTGGTGTGTTAGGGCCTCACCCAAGCATTCCTAGAAGCATCATCAGTAGCTTAGCCCAGAGGAAAGAACATCTGTTAAAACATGGGTTGGGTTTGGAAACACTCACAAAAATTACAAGTGTGTAAATGAGGCTGTTTTATGATCCTTTTACTCCCTGATGGTGACATTTAGATAATTTCTTTCACATATGTATCCGTATACGTATTCAGGAGGGAATAGCATTTTTGCTGTTTAACAGCCATTCACAGCACTGAAGAGCCAAATCAAGCTTAAGCTTCATGTTTTGAATATAATGGGTGGAATGGGATTGTGTGTTTACAGCAAAGCAAAATTGACACTTGTATGAACAGATGTCGGGAGCAGGATATTGCTCCAGTGTAGTTAATAAAAAATGACACGCCAAAGAAAAGCAGACATTGGAAGTTTTAGGGATGTCACCTAAATGGGCTGAGATGAGGGCATAGAGTAGTGCCAACTTGTTCATGTGCTGGGGTGAAATGGCTGCTTTGAGTAGCAGACTGGCAGGGCCTCCCCCCCCCCTTGCATCCAGTTGGCTGACTCCAGCCATCTGCAGGCTCTTATGGCTAACTGGCCAAGAGAAGAAGTAAGCCACTTGCCAAGAGAGGGTGCCAAGTTGAGGCAGCTTTCTTGGCCCAGCTCCCTGAGGAGATGGAGCAGTGTCTGGTCACAGAGTACATTCTGTGTTGGGGAGGGGATTCTGGACATGGCACGATTCATGCACAGAGAGGTGGTACTTGATGTCACTGCCTCATGCTAGGGCAGGGCTTTGGTTGAGCCTCTCCAAATATGGTGAAGGGGAAGAATTTCAGGATTCAGTGCTGCCTCCCTATCTAGAGAGAGGACACTTTGGTGCTTTTGTGAGGCAATTCCATTGACAGGACAAGGAACTCATTCTGAGCTAGTCTTGGAGGCACCGTTATACCTAGATGAGTATCCACAGACAACAAGTTTTCTCACTCCAGAAAACTAAATGTACTCCCTGGACTGAAGACCAGCCATCTAGTGTGCACCCAAGTGAGATTCAAATCGATAATCTTAAACCTGGTTTCTTAGACCTAGCCTAGTGTATATCTTAACAGAATTAGCACTGGGCCAGGAAATCCCCATTTCAAATCTCACATGGGTGAGTGAGTTCAGCCATGAACACACTCAGTGCTGTTGGGCAAACTGATCTTGTTTGGCCTCCGGTCCCACCTTTAACAAGAAGATAATAGCTCTGTCCCCACTTATACTTTGTTGTAAGTTTGCTGAATTAATGGACTTAAAAAAAGTGCTATATAAAAGTAAAACCAGCCCTGTATGCTAATAAATACTTGTCAACATCTACAATATCTCTCTGATACTTGTGATAATTGGAGGATTTTGTTGTTGCTACTAAAACTTCAATTCCATTAGTAACATGCTTGTTGTTGGGGGTTTTTTAAGCAGAAGCACTCCTCACTGTTAAACAGGAAAGCTTTTATGCAGCATTAAAACGTTAATCTAAAAGCTCCAAACTGGAAGGCAAATAAAACTAAGCCATAAAAGATCTTCATGTTTTACATAAGGTCTGACACATACTTTGTGAATGCCCTGAATGAGCTAAGAAACTGTTTTGGAAACTCAGTTGCAGGCAGCTCTCTAATTTTGATGAAGTATGTAGTGTCCCATTTTCTTTGCAAAAAAGGTTCACAGTTAAACTTTTATCTGGCAGGGTGTGGGCACTGTAAGAAAATGAAGCCAGAATATGAGAAGGCCGCTGAGACGCTCCATACAGACAGTGATGTAAGCTAATTCCCTTTCCTAACCTTGTTTCCAAATGATCCTTAATAAATAACTGAAATCATAAAAATTGTTCTTCTTTCTCACTGCAACAATTTCAGCTGTTCTCATCTTCCCAAGGGGCTGAGAAAAAGATGATTCCAAAGTACAAGCTCATCGGTAATGCATGAGCTCTGCCAAAATTGTTAGCAAGAACGTTCTGTCTTTAAACGCAAACAACAACAGCGAGAAAAATCACGGGGCGTTCTGCTATAGGGCCTTGCTTGTACATAAGGTTATTGAGCCCAAATACAACACAGAAAAGGTTTGTCCCCTCTATTAATTACAGATTTCATGTTTAATACAAACCTAAGAATCACCGGCTTGCATTTATGCAGTGTACTTGTAAGCTAATGAGGGTGGCATCCTCTGTGCATCTGTTGAAGCAGCAGGTGTCGGTGTGCTTTGGCTTGATTTGCTGCAGAAAAGAATTAGGCACAATTATTATCATTAATATAATTTAATGGCACACACTAAATGATGGGTCACCAAATCCTTGTCCTGTGGACATCTGAAATTTGTGACAAATCTCACCTGCTCGGTGATGATTGAAGAGCTTAAGAAAGCAGTGTGGGAAGAATTTTGCAAAGCCTGTTGCAGGCTGTTGGGGCAGACAGCCTACAAATGAAAGACACTGCAGGTATGCTTGTAGGAGCTCTTCAGTCAAGACCCAGGGGCATGCGAAGTCATCCCATCATCACACTTGTGCAGCGAGTGTTGATGATGAATGTTGGCCAGTGAATGGCTTCACAGCTTCATTATCTCCATACTTGCCCTGTTTGTCTTTGCCAATAACTTAACAGCTAAAAGCCCCGGGGTTTCAGCTGGATGCTTTCAAAAGGGGTTGTCTTTAAAACTCCTGTTCTCTCCTGAAAGAATGTGTTAAACTGTCCAGTTCTTGGTGGTGACGGAAGGATCAAGCCCTCCTTCAAATATATGCTTTACACTTCCTTTGTAAACCTATTCTGGGCTCTCTGTGTGACTGGAGCGTGAATTCTTAGTCTTCCGTTTTATTTACTTCCATCAGTTTGCAGCTGATGATTTATAGTTACAGGTATTGTTTTTGGTTGCAGAGACCAGGTGTCCTGGCAGCAGTAGATGCAACTGTCAGCAAAGCTGTAGCAGAAAGACTTCACATATCAGGATTTCCAACACTCAAGTACTTCCAAGATGGAGAGGAGAAATATACTTTGCCACACCTCCGAACAAAGAGTAAAATCATTGAATGGCTTCAAAAGTAAGTGGCGCTGGTCAAAGGTTTGTCAAGATTATTAGCAATTCAGCAGTGATGATAGCTTTTAAAAAAGAACAAAATCTTCCATATGACTTCATAATTTCCTACTTGAATCTTTTGCAGGCAATATTCCGGTCTACCCCCACCCCCTCAGTTGCCTTCTTGTCTTTAAGGCCTCATAAACATAGACTTCCCTTTGTTTTTGTTTTTTTTTGTTAAACCTAATCTCTTTTCCTGGTGGGCAGTTTTCTTCTAATACATAACTGTATTTGTGAAGGTTTTCCAAACTAGTTGGTCAGATTTGCACTCCCCTTGAAGAATCAGGTCTACAGCTTGGGAGTGCTCCATGATCCAGTGCTGGTTTTGGAGGCCCAAGTACTAGTGTTGGTGAGTAAAGGTTCTGTTTGTACACTGGCTATGACAGTTCCTTAAAAAAATCTGACCTGATCACAGTTATCTAGAGGTGACCGTGACATGAATTTAGACTTCTCTCTCTCACTCACACTCACATGTCCTCCCGTCCCTGCTACCTCTTCTGTGTCATTGTCCTCCACCCACCTTCTTCAATCACGTGGTGTTGAGGAGAGTCCAGGAGTATGCCCACGTGTCCCACAAAGGGAGTTCAGGAAATCTGGATGCTGCTTCAGGCACCACTTGGATTGTGCTTGGGTGTCATTGTCATCTGAAGTGCAGTGGACAGCTGCTAGGTTCAGGACCTTCTCAGTATTGGTGCCAGCATTGTGTAACTCCTTCATTGTAGAGGCCTATTTGACCTTCTATATAGGTACTCTTTCAGGTGCCAGGGAAACACGGCTTTTTCACAAACCTTTTGGCACTGGTTAAATCTTTATTACCGTGAAGTTATTTTTTTGTAGGTGTAGGATTCTGTGGATTCCTTTAGATTTTATCTGTTGCAATGGCTTTGTTGCAACTTGTATGCTTGTTTTTATTCGCTTGGTGGAAGTTGCTTTGGCAAAATATGCTAGAATTGTGGGAAATACATTTTTATACATAAAAATGATATGTTTTCAAATAACTTAGTATCAATAGCATGGAGGACTTACCGGTAAATGCTGTTCTTTCTTTCTTTCTTTCTTTCTTTTTTAATATATATATTTATATTTTATTGATATATTAAAACATAAAAACAATACATATTTCATAAAATTATAGCAAGCACGAAGCAATACATCTTCCTAGCATGTTGTTGTTGTTCAGTCGTTAAGTCGTGTCCGACCCTTCGTGATCCCATGAACCATATCCCGCCAGGCCTTCCTGTCCTCCACTATCTTCCTGAGTTTGCTCATTTTCATGTTCGTTGCATCGGTGATGCTGTCTAACCATCTCATCCTTTGCCTTCCCCTTCTCCTTTTGCCTTCAATCTTTCCCAGCATCAGAGTCTTCTCCAGAGACTCCTCTCTTCGCATTAGGTGGCCAAAATATTTGAGCTTCAGCCTCAGTACCTGTCCTTCCAGGGAACAGTCAGAGTTGATTTCATTTAGGATTGACTGATTTGATCTCCTAGCAGTCCAAGGGACTCTCAGGAGTCTTCTCCAGCACCACAGTTCAAAAGCATCTATTCTTCAGCGCTCAGCCTTCCTTATGGTCCAACTCTCGCAACCATACATTGCTACTGGGAACACCATCGCCCTGACTATGCGAACTTTTGTTGGCATGGTGATACCTCTGCTTTTTATTATGCTGTCTAAGTTTGCCATAGCTTTCCTTCCAAGGAGTAAGCATCTTTTAATTTCATGACTGCTGTCTCAGTCTGCCGTGATCTTGGAGCCCAAAAAAGTAAAATCTGTTACTGCTTCCATTTCTGCCCCTTCTATTTGCCAGGAATTGATGGGACCAGATGCCATGATCTTAGTTTTATTAATGTTGAGTTTCAAGCCAACTTTTGCACTCTCCTCTTTCACCCTCATCAAGAGGCTCTTTAGTTCTTCTTCACTTTCTGCCATTAGGGTGGTATCGTCTGCATATCTGAGGTTGTTGATGTTTCTCCCGGCAATCTTGATTCCGGCTTGCGATTCATTCAGCCCTGCATTTCTCATAATGTACTCTGCATATAAGTTAAATAGGCAGGGTGTCAATATACAGCCTTGCCGTACTCCCTTCCCAATTTTGAACCAATCGGTTGTTCCATGGCCGGTCCGAACTGTTGCTTCTTGACCCGAATACAGGTTTCTCAGGAGACAGGTAAGGTGGTCTGGTACCCCCATCTCTTTAAGAATTTGCCACAGTTTGTTGTGATCCACACAATCAAAGGCTTTTGCGTAGTCAATGAAGCAGAAGTAGGTGTTTTTTTGGAACTCTCGTGCTTTCTCCATGATCCAGCGCATGTTGGCAATTTGATCTCTAGTTCCTCTGCCTCTTCGAAAACCAGCTTGTACATCCGGTAGTTCTCGGTCCACGTACTGCTGAAGCCTAGCTTGTAGGATTTTGAGCATAACCTTGCTAGCATGTGAAATGAGTGCAATTGTACAGTAGTTTGAACACTCTTTGGCACTGCCCTTCTTTGAAATTGGAACGTAAACTGACCTTTTCCAATCCTTTGGCCACTGCTGAGTTTTCCAAATTTGTTGGCATATTTTACTTTAACAGCATCATCATTTAGGATTTTAAGTAGCTCAGCTGGGATATTATCATCTCCGCTAGCTTTGTTGTTAGTAATGCTACCTAAGGCCCACTTGACTTCACTCTCTAGGATGTCCGGCTCTGGGTCAGTGACCACACCAGCATGGTCATCAGGAACATTAAGATCTTTCTTGTATAGTTCTTCTGTGTATTCTTGCCATCTCTTCTTAATCTCTTCTGCTTCTGTTAGGTCTCTGCCTTTTTTGTCCTTTATCATGCCCATCTTTGCACAAAACGTTCCCTTGATATCTCCAGTTTTCTTGAAGAGATCTCTAGTCCTCCCCATTCTGTTGTTTTCCTCAATTTCCTTGCATTGTTCATTTAAGAAGGCCTTCTTATCTCTCCTTGCTGTTCTCTGGAAATCTGCATTCAGTTGTTTATATCTTTCCCTTTCACCCTTGCTTTTCGCATTCCTTCTTTCCACAGCTATTTGTAAAGCCTCATCTGACAGCCACTTTGCTTTCTTGCATTTCTTTTTCTTTGGGATGGTTTTCGTTGCTGCCTCCTGTACAATGTTACGAACTTCCGTCCATAGTTCTTCAGGCACTCTGTCTACCAGGTCTAATGCCCTAAATCTATTCTTCACCTCCACTGTATACTCATAAGGGATATCTGGGTCATATCTGACTGGTCTAGTGGTGTTCCCTACATTCTTCAATTTAAGTCTGAATTTTGCAATAAGAAGCTCATGATCTGAGCCACAGTCAGCTCCAGGTCTTGTTTTTACTGACTGTATAGAGCTTCTCCATCTTTGGCTGCAAAGCACATAATCTATCTGGTTTCGGTATTGACCATCTGGTGATGTCCATGTGTAGAGTCGCCTCTTGTGTTGTTGGAAAAGAGTGTTTGCTATGACCAGCATGTTCTCTTGACAGAACTCCGTTAGCCTTTGCCCTGCTTCATTTTGCGCTCCAAGGCCAAACTTGCCTGTTGTTCCGTTTATTTCTTGATTTCCTACTTTAGCATTCCAGTCTCCTATGATGTAAAGGACATCTTTTTTGGGGTGCTAGTTCTAGAAGGTGTTGTAGGTCTTCATAGAACCGGTCGACTTAATCTTCTTCGGCATCAATGGTTGGGGCATACACTTGGATTACTGTGATGTTGAATGGTTTGCCTTGGATTCGAACTGAAATCATTCTGTCGTTTTTGAGGTTGCACCCCAGTACTGCCTTTCCCACTCTTTTATTGACTATGAGGGCTACTCCATTTCTTCTAAGGGATTCATGCCCACAGTAGTAGATATGATGGTCACCTGACTTAAATTCGCCCATGCCTGTCCATTTTAGTTCGCTGATTCCTAAGATATCAATGTTCAATCTTATCATCTCATTTTTGACCACATCCAACTTGCCTTGATTCATAGACCTCACATTCCATGTTCCTAAGCAGTATTGCTCCTTGCAGCATTGGATTTTCCTTTCAACCTCAGACACATCTACAGCTGAATGTCCTATTGGCTTTGGCCGAACCGCTTCATCCTTTCTGGGTCTACTTGGAATAGTCCTCCGCTCTTCCTCAGTAGCATATTGGACACCTTCCGACCTGAGGGGCTCATCTTCCGGCGTCATATCTTTTAGCCTTTTGGTACTGTTCATGGGATTTTCTTGGCAAGTTTACTGGAGTGGGTTGCCATTTCCTTCTCCAGTGGATCACTTTTAGTCAGAACTCTCTGCTACGACCTGTCCGTCTTGGGTATCCCTGCACGGCATAGTTCATGGCTTCATTGAGTTACGCAAGCCCCTTCGCCACGACAAGGCAATGATCCATGAAGGGGTCCTCCTAGCATACTATTCACTATTTTCTACATATAATATCCAACTAAGCCAAAATAACACCCACATTCTATTCATTAAGTCCGCATATCATCACATCGTTCTTCCCGGTAAATGCTATTCTTTCAAGGTGTTGGCTGACTTGCTGCTGTAGTAGCATTGTAACTGTTCTGTGTGGCCATGGTACAAACTCCTCCAGGTCTATTGTGAGCATGTCAAGCATGTGCCAGGAAACAGTAAAGACATCCTCTTTGCAACATGACTTTGAGAACACGCGCATCTCTTTTCAGATCTATGGCCATCACATAGAATCTCAGATATTTTTTTAATTTGTTTTTTACTCAAGCAGATTTTCAGGTGACTGTTCTGGAGGACCAGCACATGTCAAGGTCTCATGGATGTCCCTGTTTCCCCCTACCTTCTTCGTTTGAGCAAACCATAGTTTACAGTTGTATCCAAATGTGACAAACTATGGCATGCACAAACCATAATGTTCTCCAACTCAGGGACTGAAACCCACTTCAAAACTGTAGTGTCAATCCCTGGTCTGGAGGCAAAGTATGCTTTGTTCAAATAAGGAAGGACAGCATAGGAATGCATGAGGGGAATAAAGGAGATTAGGAGGCAGCATGTTAAACCTGCAGCACACTCCAGATCCTCCCAATTAGGATTTGGAGGATTGCTAACATTACATCTGCATTGTGTGCAACTGTGCAGTCACCAAGCAGGAAATATAGGATTATGAGGAGTTGTCACTTCTAATGGATGTGGAATATCAGAGTCTGACAGCAGCAGATTAGCCAGAAGGGGCAAGAGACAAAGAAGAGACCTGAAACAAATAGAGCATCAGCTCAAGGATTTTTGGGGTCTGCACAGTCTCCTCTTGCTCAGGCTTCAGATTACTGGCCTATCAGTGTGCTTCTGAATTTTATTTGGAACCTGGATAAAAAGAATAATTACTTGCTGTGGAAAAATAGGACCTACCCAAGTCTGCTCTGTGCCCACCACTCTGACGGAAGTAGAAAAATTTGCAAAGCTGAAACTTAATGCGTACTGAAAACTGTAGTTCTGAGAGGTGCATACTGATAGTGGCATTTCTGTTGACTGTTATGGAGCTTATTCATAATGAAAGTTGCCAATTAGCCTGCAGGAAATTGCATCATTTTAAATCAGATGGTAAATTCATGAGTTAAAAATGCATGTACTGTTATGCTGCTGTGTGATGTTGAAGTAGTCAGCCTTGCACACAGGAAAAAATATATAAAAGTGTCCGTTTGGGACAAGGGTGCACGTTCATTATGGTTTGTTCAAAAAGTTTAAGTTTGTCAGGTTGGCATTAAGAGTTTGTAAAAAGACCCTTTCTTGTATTTTGAAAACTACTTGGCACTTCTGTTGTTGTTGTTGTTGTTTTAAAGCCATATAATTGGGATACTTGTGCCTTGAGGCATATACCCTCTACGTTCAAACAGCTGAGTTTTAATTAACACTATTTTGAAGTTTTATTATCTGTGGCTCTTGAAAGATCATTAAAGCAAGTTTAATTAATTTGGCTTCACCAGGGCTTTATGAAGGAACTTAAAGTATACTGCACATACCTTAAATACTAATACATTGAACGGTGAAAGACTCTTCAATGAGACGTGGTTCTCACAGGAAGTTTATCTGTCACAGAGTAATCCAATCATTGAGTTGCCTCCAGGAGCTAAATTGCTGAACTGTTCATTGTACTTGGAATTTTGGACATTGGGTTCAAATCTTGGCTTGCTTAAGGTTTTACCAAGTTGTATCTCGGCTTGAGCATCTGATAATTATAATTGTTTTGCGGAGGAATGGGATAAGGACTGTAAGCTCAACGGGATGTGCTTATTCCTGCTTCCATAAGCACTACTATGTTTGAGAAACATGGAAACTCACAGTTGGGTTTAAATCATGTTCAGTTTATTGTGTAGCATTTCTGTATGATGCACCCATAGATCTTGATTGTTGTGCAGTACTATAATTGTGATTATGGAATTTTTGGATTAGTAATCCACATATTTTTATGTGTGTATGTGTGAGCTCTTGCATCAAAACTGGATGTAAAGCCAACATATTTTCTCTCTTATTCGCAACACGTGTGTGATACATTCATAATGCTAATTTTCCTTTAGATTTACACATTTGATGCAAATATGTCATTCAGACTACCAGATGTAGAAATTTGTGGTTTTGTACAGTACTTTTATTAATTGACATGCACAATGATCAATGGTGCCTGACATTCGTATTAGAATCGACGTTTACCCAGGTTGCTTGTTCTTTCAGCAAAACGGACTGACATTGATTGTTGTGTCATGTTTCACATTAGAATTGACATTACTCCAAGGGCCAACTGTACTGTATAATGTACAAGTAATAAACTTGCTTGTTTTCACTTTGGGGATGTAACCTATGTGTTGAGACAGGTAGAGTCTGCAGACATATATTTTGGCAAATTTCTTTTGAATTTCATGTGCATTCTTCTTTCAAGTATAATTGAGTATAATCAAGTATAATATACTTTCAAGTATAATATACTTCTTTCAAGTATATTATAATTGAAGATTATAATATATAATCTTCTTCCATCTTCAGTCCTCAGGCACCACCTCCGCCTGAACCGTCTTGGGAAGAAAGGCAAACAAGTGTTATCCACCTCGCAGGTGAAGACTTCAGGGAGTCTTTGAAGAAAAAGAAACATGCCCTCGTCATGTTCTATGCTCCATGTAAGTAGGTGTTCATCTCTTTGCACTGTTAGAAGCCACCTGTAGGACTGCAGCTGGAAGAGAAATGGGTTCCTAGCTCTCTTGCACCTAACCAGTCATGTATGCATTCCTGGCAAAGATGCGAGTTATTTCATTGTGGTTTTCAAAGTGAAAATCCCTGACAATGGGTTCAGCCAGGATATTTTTCCAAAGCCCAGTTTAAAGGAGAGGAAAAATCATCTGTGCACATTTGGCTCAAATCTCTATCTTTTGTAGGAAAAAATTTCATGAACCAGAAACGTTAGAAAGGCAATGTTCAGAAGCAAGAGCTAGTGTCTGAAGTTTGTTTGCTAGAATTGCAATCTTTGTGTGTGGCTCTGGCATGTGCTTTGCAAGGCAAGAGAACTATTCCGAAAGAGTTTACCATCTAGAGTCGAGAAAAATGGAGGCAACAAATGGAAGAGGAGGAAGAAAGATGTAGCTGTTTGCTACAGTGAATACAGCTGTTATGTAGTCAATAGAAGGAAGCAAATGTGGAGTGCAGGGAACACTTCGACAAAGGAGTATTGAGGAATGATGTGAAAAATGAGGTGGTGGTACAGCATAAATATTTTGTAACAGAATTTGAAACATTACAGACAGCAAGAGCAAATAATAAACACCAACCCTTTCCACCCTTCTGGGCTGTTTCTCACGTTTGTTTCCCATCCTCTCCTGGTATGGTGCTCAGTACAATACCAGACATCAGGATTAAAGATGAAGGAAAGATTGTGAAGAACCCTTTCCCTCTTATCCAGCCTGATTTAGAAGTCCTGTTTTTCCCCATGTGTCTTGTCTTACACCTTGTTGTTACGTCCTAGACCATGTTTGGTCAGTGTGAAGGAAAAGTGAGGTATTGCAGGTAACAAGCTTCTTTCATACATACTTGAAGATTTTAGTGCTAAGAACAGAACTTTCTGTTCTGTTCTTTCAGCAGTTGAAACAGTGGATTTAGTTATGCTACAGACTTTTGCTGAATTTCAAGGATCTTAAGAGAGAGTTATTGTAAAGCTACAAAAAACTTCAGTTCTTGTGCCACATTCTGAGAACCATGAACAGCCCTAGTCCGCAATTCATTTAAGTCTAACTAGTTGTTTAAGCTTCTCACAGCGCAATCCTATGTAAACTTGCACCGGTGTAACTGTAGATGCACCAGTGTAAGTGCACTTACGCCAGTGCAAGGTTACACAGGATTGCGCTGTTAGTTTCATTGACTTCTGAATGTTTGGCTATTCCTCACGTACGAACTATGTAGTGAATTGCCCATACTAACAGACATTCACTCTGTACATCTTTTCTCTGAAGACTTTTGCTCTGGTATCCTAGCTTGGAAGTATAGTGCACTTCTGTACAGGGGTGTATTATCCATTAGGCTGACTAGGCTTCATCCTAGGGGCCCCGCAGGTACAAGTCTCTATAGAGTGAGAGGAACTCACTCTGTAGCAAGAGTGAAAATTAAAGTGCTGGAGGGGCCCCAAAATACCTGAAGCCTAGGGTCCTGGTCATGAGTTAATACACCCCTGCTTCTGTACAGTACTACTTTAGTTCCAACAGAAGTATTTTAAGGAAGACAGCAACACTCGTTAGCAATCTGATCATGATTATTGATATGAGGCATCATAATTAAGGACTAAAAATGGTGCTGCTGTTGGCTGGATATGTGTTCCGCAACACCTTTGAGATAAACGATTCCATTTCTGATCCCCAGTTACTTATGGATATACAGTACTTTGATTTAGGAGCTGTGAGGAATCTTACAATTAACATATTTGCACCCGTTGGTGTACCTATTATAATTTCCTGTGTCCAAGATGCTCTACAGCTTCAGCTTCTGATAAATGTGAGTATGTGTGCGGTAGATTTGATATATAACACACTCATGCACACTAGCCTGTTCTTAATCAAGCACTGTAGGAACTTAACTATTGAATATTTTAAATCTCTGCTTGCAGTGAGATAATTATTAGGGAAACATAGCAAGTATAAATCATTGTGTATTGAGATGATTTCCGTTTCTGCACCAGTAATGTGCCTTCTGCTAAATTTGATAGATTATCTTTGCTTACCACTTTCTCAATCATAGGACCTCTCAGGGTTTTTATGCCTGCCAATTACCACTAACTTGCTTATTTTAGTGCAGAAGGAGAACCACTGAAATTGACCGGCTATATTAGTCCAAATAATTTTCTTTCTCTATTCAGGGCCACATCCCCCATCCTGTGAAACCTCTGAGCCAGAGCCATGTTATAACATTCAGTAAAGAACTGCAAACTTCTTGCATGATTAGGGTTCAGTTTTTTTGGGGGGGGGGGTCTGAACACTTTGAGCTGCTTGATGCTCTTTAAAGCAATCCGTTAGCTGACCTAAGAAGCAGACATTACTGCTTGTATCAAACCCTCATCAATAACTGCTGAGAAGTGTAACGTCTGAAGTGGGAACTCGTGGAAGATTCCACTGGCTGCTTCTGTGATTAGTTTAGAAGAACTGTGTGTTACCATTTTTCTAATCATCAAAGTAGCCCCATGATCTTCTGTGAATTCTACGTATCAGACATTAAAAAGAAATGAAAAATCTTTTGAAATGTAATGTTTGCACTGGTCTCGATAGAACCTTCAAGCACAGTCTTTTCTCTCACTTTTCTTTTGGTCTACTTTCAAGGTAGTATCTTAGCAATGCTAGGAGCACCACCACCACCACCACCACCTGTTCCCTCAGGTTATATTTTCCAGTTGCTCTGAACTTCAATTGGCAAACACTTGAAGAACCCCCACCCCCAACGTTTGACTTCCTTGGATAGCAAAACTCCCATGTTTGTGCTCTCCCTTTTTTCCCCTAGGTTCATTGAATGCCATCAATGAAATGAACACTGTACAGAACAGAAAAGGAAAAGTATGAGTCCTTATAATTTCACTTACCTGCAAGCACAAGTAGGAAGATGTCTGTTGGTTTTCTTTTCCCTTGTGGGTAGGATAGTATTTTCAGACTTGTAGAGGAATATTCCTTTTCAATACTAGGAATAGAAAAGTGACAATAACTTTAGCCTCGTGAAGAAGATAGGAAACGCTTCAAGACAGGGGACAACAAGCCTTGTTAAATAAGTGGCAAGGATCGAATAGGTGGTCCATGGCAGAAAACATGGTCCACGAAATGCATTGCAAAGTGGAATACAGGGAGGGGGGATTTTTGGTGTACTGGTGGTGATAATGCTTTACTGTTATATAGTTCTTTTTCCTCAGTTCTTAAAAGCACATGGCATGCATTATCTTGTCACAATTTAACTGTCCTGGCCAGTATTATTATTCCATGTTGCAGATGAGGGGCTAAAGCTGAGAAAAAGAAAAACTCAGGCCACAGAATGATGAGCCTAGCTGAGATTTCACCCAGGTACTTTCGGATTCCTGTAGTACACCATCTTTCATACAAAGTCAGCTTGAAGAATACAGTTTATTCTGGGATATAAGGAGTAGCATCAAGAAAATGCAAAGGGAGAAGCTGGTGAGAACACTGGCGTCGCTTCGGTAGGGGCGGGGCTGTAAGTAACGCTCCGTCGTAGTCTCTTTACCGAGCGAGCAGGAGGCAGCCCCGCCCCCTCACTGTCGGAGCCTTTCCCGTGCGGAGAAAGCAGCAGGCAAGAGACCCTGCCTGCTGCTTTCTCCGCAGGGGACTGGCTCCGACAGTGAGGGGGCGGGGCTGCCTCCTGCTCGCTACGAGGGAGCGTTACTTACAGCCCCGCCCCTACCGAAGCGACGCCACTGGGTGAGAAGAACCCTGATGTCTGAGGGCAAGTCAACTTTTGTGCAACAGAAAGAAGAGTGGGGAAAGAGAGGGTGAAGAAGATGGCTTAAATGGCGCAGAAGTGAGAGGCCTGAAATGTTAGGGCCAGGGGACACCTGAAAACTAGGAATTACACCAGCAAACCCACACTATGAATTTTAACTTTATCATTTATTTCAAAAGATTTATATCCTGCCTCATTTGCAGAGAGACTTGAGGCAGCCAACAACGTATTTTAAAGTACTATAAAAAGTTTAAAAAAACAGCATTAAACAAGGTACTGTACTTTCTTAGCAGCCCTTGCCCCTTCCATCTACTGACCTTGTGTCTGCTGGGCTTGCATGGAGTTTTTACAATATTACTGTCTCAAGATCTGCCAGTTTCCTCTTATTGTTTCCTCTTAGGCTCTACTGTAATATATCTGGCATCTAGGGCCTCTGAGAGGGGGGTTAAGGGGGTAATTTGTACCCTGGCCAAGGGTAAAAAATGGGTCAAAAAAGGGGCCCTGGAGCAAAAAAGGGGGGCCCAGGAGCCAAATTCATATGTAGGGAAGGGGCCCAAAAGAAACTTTGTACCCCCTGATAAAATTCGTCTGAATGGCCCTGCGCATCTCTCCCCCCCCCCCCGCCGAGGGCCTGCTGGCATCACACACATCCCCCCCCCCGCACGCCGAAATGTAAGCCAGCCCTCTGTGAAGATCACATAAGTGAGGCCCCACTGGAGTAATCTGAAGCCAGCCCTCTGTGAAGATCTCTGTGTCGGGGTGTATTTTCCAATCTGACTCTTATGTCAAGAATTAAAAATAGGGCTGCAAATTTGGACTAGGTTAATTGGTAGATTAATCAATTAATGTTTTAGTTGCTGAGTTGGAATACCATCATGATGGGATTCAGTTTTAATCAGTGATGCAAAAATCTAAAAAAATGGAGCTGCAAGTTAAGGGCACACTTGTTTGTTTTCAGATTCCGTTATGTTTCTGTAATAAGGCATAAAAAAAAACATTAAAGTTGCTCAGAGTTAAAAACAAGCATCATACTGGGAAAACATTTGCATTCAATCCATTGACAGGTTGCTTCCAGGCTTATTTCAATTAACTCATTAACTAATGGGCCGGTGTTGGATGAGTGAATGCAAACACCTGAGTCTACAGAAAGGCTTAATATAGTAGTAGTTGACTGCTAGTGTTTCTGTTACTTCTGAGGATGCCTCAAGTGTTTGAGGTGAAACGTAAAGTTTTTTAACATCTTTATATTTTGAAATAAAAGTGTATATACGACTGAGTTTTCCCAGTATGATGCTTGTTTTTAACTCTGAGATTTGGACACATCGTGAAAGCCTGAGAACGTATTAAAGTTGCTCTCTCTTTTTTTTTTTTTTTTTCAAATGTTGGTTGACTTGCAGTTCATCTCTTGCTTCCTTCAGTATCTCAAAGGCACCTCTATTGAGGTTTGGTAATATGCAAATGTATTTATATTTAATTCGTTAGTCATTTAAAAGGTAGACGACTAATCAACAAAAAGTCATTAATTTTGTCATAGATGCATTAAAGTTGCATAGAGCTGTAGATCACACTGACTGATAGTGGTCTGCAGTCACCCCATTCATTTGTGGAGGAACAATGGATTCCTTAGACCAGCTGTTCTCAAACCTGCTGGGGTCAGCACCCACCTCTGTCCTCCGGGAGTGGGTCGTGACCCACCTCCTGGTGCTGCTCCTTTGCCTCTCTGACCCGGGGATAGCCTCCAGAGGCCTCCACAAGCCTCAGAAAGGCCTCCCGATGTGACCAGAAGTCACGTCAGCGAAACTGGTGAGGCCTTCCGAGGCCCGTGGTGGCCTCCGGAGGCCATTCCCGAGCCAGAGTGATGAGGAAGCAGTGCCAAGAGGTGGGTTGGACCCCAGAAGCGAGTTCCTGTTGCTTCCGTTCGACTCCAATTTGGAGCCAAACGATAGCAAGGGCCGGGTGGGTGGGCCCAGCTCATGACGCACCTCTGCCTCGGGCTGCAACCCATACTTTGAGGAGTCCTGCCTTAGATTGTGTGCTCTTCGGCAGTGGCGATCCGTGGGGGGGGGCTGCCGACATGACACCCCCACGTGATGCCGCAAGCCACGCCCCTGCATGACATCGTTTTCACGTGTGGTGTAGCTCCAATCACAACCCCCCCCCCGCCGTTTTGCTTACCTTTTTTGAGCCAAACGGCTCCAGGGTGGGCGGGAGGGCCCAAAGAGAAAACGGCCAGCGCGGGACGACTACTACGACGGGAGCGGCGGCGGAGGGGACTCATCCAGGAGGCAAGTACAACCCCCCTGCCGCCACGTGCGCCCGTCGCCTTGGGGCCCATGCCCTCCCCACCCCTACCCCAACGACTCTACTGCTCTTTGGGACAGGGAACCATATCTTTTCTTTCTTTTGTAAACCGCTTTGAAAGCTCTTTGATGAAAAGCGCGATATACTGTATAAAATGAATGAATGACTGGCACAAGGCCCTCTCCTCCAGTAGCTTCTGCAGTTAAACAGGCTCTCCATATATGGGCCCCAATACACATGTGAGTCTAATTTGTTTAGCCTTTCAGCGATTGCATGAATTGGACTATTGTGCATATCATGGGGAGGGGCACCCACTTAGCACCAGAAGCACCCACTTAGCACCAGAAATGACATGCCTGCTGCAGAGGAGATGTTTGGGCAAAATTCTTATATTCCTAATGTACTTATTTAGCACTATTCATGTCCATGGCACTTTACACAGAGTGTGAGGTTTTTGCTCAGACGTCTCATCACGTCATGTAACTGGTTCTGATGATTGTTTTATGGAAGGAGTGCCTGCCGACTGTCTGATTCAAGGCAGAATCTGTTGTGTGAAGCCTGCCTCAGCTAGTTTCTCTGGACACTGGGTATCAGTGCAGAAGCCACTTTCCGCAGCAACTTCTGTTCACTGAGAATTTCCTTAATGGAGTAAATAATGCTGATAGCAGTGACTAGAGGATTTGTTATGTTTTCTTTATTGAAAGATGGATCTGCAAAGTGATTGCCTGCTGGTATAGACACTATTTAATCCTTGTTCTTTTTGTCTGGGTGTATTAATTAGTGCCGAGGGAGCAGCCCTTAAAAATACTTGTTTAAACATTAGGTAAAGGTGACCCCTGACAATTAAGTCCAGTCGTGTCCGACTCTAGGGTGTGGTGCTCATCCCCATTTCAAAGCCGAAGAGCCAGCGTTGTCCGAAGACGCCTCCGTGGTCATGTGGCCAGCGTGACTCTCCTTGCCGCAGCGCGTAGCATGCAGCTGGAACACGGAGCACTGTTTACCTTCCCGCATGCGGTACCTATTTATCTACTCGCATTGACATGCTTTGGAACTGCTAGGTTGGCAGGAGCTGGCCAAGCAACGAGAGCTCACCCCGTCGCGGATTCAAACTGCTGACCTTTTGATCAACAGCTCATGGTTCAGCAGTTTAACCCACTGCGCCACCCGCTGGTGCCACTCTTACTCTAAAAGTTATGAGTCAGCTTAATGGACTTGGATGCTGGCAGGGCAGGAAGTGGGGGTCGGAAGGAAGCCAGGCTTTTCCAACTGTGACACTAAAACCTCCAGATAAATTTGTCAGGTTTCGCACTCATAAAGCCTCTAGTTCTTGTAGAACAGGATTTCTGTTTTAAATCTTTAATACCCTCAAAATGTTGTATGTGATTTAATTAAAGAAAGGAGATTACCTTCAGTATGCAGCCATGTCGGCTTTTAAAGATATGAGCGTCTCTCTTCTGGCAGGCAATTTAGTGTTAGCAAAGGAAGGACTTGCCATTTGCCACTGTCTAATATGCTTCTCCATTAACATGTTACTACTACTGCCTGCGAATTATAAGGTTTAATAGTGTAGATTTAATAGTGCCAGATTTAATAGTGTAGGATTTTAGCACATCATTATAAATGGTGGCTTTGTACTGAGTCACACGTAGGACAGCATCTTCACCCTTAAGTGATGCAGCATTGGAGTCCTGTTCACAAAATTCCCTGCACCTCTTCCTCCACAGTGCCTGCCTTATTAAACATTACCCTCATGCAGCAGAATTAGGTTTTATATACGTAGAAGCTTAGGGCCATAGGTGTAGCAACTGCTTGACAAAGTATAAGATAAAAGCAGTGTTCATGTAGAAAATGCGTAGGCAGAGCTGTAGCCATAGTTACTACTATGCCCTTCCGGTGTTTGGCACCTATGGCGTTGTGAACAAGGGGCACCTTGAGGGTTAATGGCATTCTGCAATAGGTCCTGTGTCGGTTCTAAATGAACGAGATGGGTTCCTTAGCAGTCTCTTGCTGCACCATGTTCCTTTCTTCCTGTTGCTTTCTGCTGTCAATAGTAAAGACACAGCTTCACTTCCATGGTGTGTACTGGTGAGGGGAAGGATTTTTCAGTCCTCCTTGATTTAGAAGAGCACAGTACAGTATTCAGATGGGAGTCTGAAAAATTTCACCTCTCTGAATTACAGTACCTTTCTCTATAAGAGAAATAGAGAGGCTTGGGAGCAACAGTATCCTGATACATTGTGATCACATTTAATTTATTCCAGTGCTTTCTCTGATGCCGCTAAGCCCAATTTGTTAAAATAAATACATTTTAAGATTGGCAATATCTTACACGCACACAAATCAGAATTCTACCAGTTTTGTGTAGCCGTGTGGACCTGCTCCGTGGGATCGGGTCTGGGAAGGGGGCTAGAATTCAGCAGCAGTGGCTGCTGCCAAATCCGTCCCCTTTCTTGGACTAGATTTGCCCATCCCATGCCCCTGTTCCACCCTCTCTCCGCCCCATCCTGCCTCCCCCTCCACATTACCTCTGTCGGCAGCTTTTCTGGCTGCTCCAGAGCACGCAGGCAGTCTCCGACCTTCTTGCTGGCACTGACCATTTTACAGCAATTGGCGCTTGAGGAACATGTGGTCCACTGCCGCCTGGCTGTTAGAGGATTGGGCCATGAATTACTCAGATTTTTTTTTCCTGGTGGTGTTACTCTTGCTTTTTCCAGTAAAAATATATATATTTCAGAAAGCATTTATGTAATCTTTTTTTAGATGTCAGGAGCAACTTCATTTATGAAATTAGCCAGGAGAACATGTTAACAGCTATAGCTGACCATAACATTTTAGGATCTATATGCTATGTGTACTTGTGGTGAACGTGACAATTGTAGGCTTTCCACATCGCAGCCATAGGTGGATTACAGTAGTTCATGAAAGTTACTTTTGTGTAATCATTATGTGAAGCAGCCTTAAAAGTTCACACAACTGTGCATATACCTACCTGTACATAGTATGATGCTGGCACTACATTTCATGGGGATTACGCAACTAAGGGTGTCTTTGCAGTGTCAGTTTACCCTACTCTCATAGGGTTTGTTGTGATTTGCTTGCTGTTAAGTGTTAAGTTCAGTTTAGAAAGAGCAGCACTTTTCTCCTTGTGAGTCAGTGGGGACAGTACAGAAGTGAAGCATATTTCACTGCTAAAGTTTACTGGTGGGATAAACTACATGTCTGAAAAGGCAGGTGTGAATGCATTCTGACTTAACTAAGCAAGAAATCTAGATAACAAAGTTTTTGAGGCTACTCATTCATCACAGTACAGTAGTTTATTTCAGCTGTAACTCGGCTGAAAATAAAGAACTTCATTTTGGTAAGCATGAACAGGAATAGTTTATTCCCCACTTCATTGGCAGTGCAGAAAAGCAATAGCAGCCTTACTGCTAAGATAAACTCCTGCTGTTGGGAGAGAGTAAGTGCGAAGTGCAGATGATCTCTTGTGCCTTGTGTTTTGGAAACAAGCCTTTGAAAAGTGCCTCAATACACACAAACTGTGCAGGAAAAATTAGGATTGTGTATGAGAGGAAAACAAAAGATGGCATTTGGCTGTGGCTGCACCCATGTGAACCATGGGGTTCACTTGGGGGGGGGAACCCTGTTACAAAAAGTAGGTTGAGCTGAGATCAACCTACTGAGTTTGTCTAATGTCAAGAGCATTGCCATGTGTCATGGGCATCACTACCACAGGCGACTTTTACAGGACCTCCGTTTTGGAGACAGTGTCATGCGAGAATTGTGTATGCTACCTGCTAGGACACATGCTAAACTTTCAAGGATGGCACTTTTTGATTTTTCCCCTCTTTTTTTTTTTCTTAGCAATTCACACAAGAAAGGTTTCTTTTCCGTCCATCTGTTTCCTGTTCAGAGAGCATTCTTGGTTTCAAACATCTTTTTCTTTTGCCGCCTTTTGCCTTCTTTTTAAACTCTTGTACTCCTTTTAACATTTTGCTTGGCCTGCCTAAAATATGCAAACCATCTGTGTCTTTATATACTGATCTGAAACAGTCCCCAGTCCAGATCTGTAGATTTTAAATGTGTCCTTCAGCCTGCAATTAATCATCTTCCCTCTAAATTTAAAACCTGTCATTTTAATGGGGGAGCCTCGCTTGACTATATCAAACCCAGTTGTTGCATGCTTATTACAAATCCGCTGTACTGATACTAGGCGGGAGTTGCACGTGGCCCTGTCCTTGAAACTTCTATGGAAATGTTCCATCATAACCAGCCTTCCTTCATACTAATATTGACTTCAGAGTAATGTTTCTCTGTTTGCTTTTCACTCTCTTGATGCTTACATTGAAATGTCACGTAAAGCAAGGGTAGGCACTCTGTTTGATCTGTGCATATTCAGGATTACAGAATCACAAAAATGTCAGTGTTAACAGAACTGTTAAATTGTAGAAACAAAGTCCAAGAGGACCTTGAGCTTCTTGCCATATAGACTAGTCTATAGACTAGTCACTAAGATATGGGTTTATATGTAGGCTTACCAGATCTCCAACCGGGACAGAGTGCTAGACCTTTAGGAGAAGGAATGTGGGCAGGTGTAGCTTGTTAAACCTTAGAGCACAATCCTAGGCATGTCTACTCAGAAGCAAGCCCCATTGTGTTCAGTGGGGCTTGCTTCTGAGTAGACATGCCTAGGATTGTGCTCTAAGGCTTAACAAGCTACACCTGCCCACATTCCTTCTCCTAAAGGTCTAGCACTCTTTCCTGGTTGAAGATCATCATCTGGTAAGCCTATTTATATGTTCCAATACAAGGTCTTTGTCCTACCTTTTAGTTAGCTTCAATGCTGCTCCATGGCCTTGCCCTTCTCTACCTTTCAGATTTTCATATCCCATTGCACTCTTGCTTGTGATCTTTACTCTTTCAGCAGCACCACTCTCATCTATTCTTGGGTTTCTTGCTCCCACAATTGACTCTACCCTTTGCTGGCCCTCATGCTTGGAGCTGCCTCTTTTTTTCTCTTTTTTTCTTTTTCCCCCTTTCCTCTGTTGTTTTTCTTGCGTTGATATGTAGGTATGTAAGCTCCTCGGGGCAGGGTTCTGTCCTCTCATTCTTTGTAAAGTGCAATGTGCCTCTGTGATAGTAGTATTCTGGTTCTGCTGCTTCTCTCTGTAACAAATAGTTGCTCCCAGTGGTTTCATTGTTGGTTGATAATTTTACTCATTGTTTGCATATTGTACATTTATTATGGAACTTTGTAAGCCACCTTGGGCATATGCTTCGGCATGGGAATAAAGGTAGGATATAAATTCTTTAAACAAACAAACAAAACCATGTACATGGGTGGTGCTATATCTTCGTCAGCTCTCTTTCTTGCTTTAGCTATTTGCATTTGTGGTCTGCTTGGGTGAAAGGTGTAGTGTTAATAGTGAGAGGAACACTGATGTGGGGCATTCTGCTCAGAAAGTCAGTCTTCCATGAAGTCCTTTTCTTCAGTGTCACACAGTTCACATGAGCAGGCCTCTCATATCTGATAAACTGACATGAAATTGCCTCCTTGTGTTTATATAGCGCGAGATGCAGTACAGTATTTGTAGCACATTCCTTTTATTTATTTATTTATTTATTTATTTAAGGCAAATCTTTGAAAATATATTAATAGAATAAGACTGTGAAGGTAGGTGTGAGAGGGGTGTGGTGACAATGAGAGTTCCACTTGTAGGAATGGAAATTTCATTGCCTTTGCTTTTTTAGCCTGCCTGCACTTTAAATAGAATGACTGACTGACTGACTGAATTGGGTTTCTTCCAGTTTCCTGCACTTGGCAACGCTTGTAAGTTGTAACAGATGAAGTTCTGTTGTTCCATATGATGTGCCTCTTCCCACATCTTTTTTTGAAGACTTCTTAACTCCTTGAGAATTCAGCACAAGATTCTCATCTGTTCCATTTGGAGACGCGTCTAAAAGCTTGATAAATTCCTATTGAACTTGGACGTTCTGTGGTACTAAACTCACATGTTATAGCATTTTGCTTTCTCATTCAAATGGCAATAAAGGAGACAAAAAGCACCTGGGTCAAATACATAGGTGATATAAAGATGTATGAATCTGCTCTTCAATAAGCTAGCACAATATAACGCACAAAGGGAAGGAAAGAGAGGTGTTTTCAGAAGCCACTTCGAGATACCTATCATATGCTGAGGCTGGCGATAAGGTTTTTTTTCCAGGGTGTTAAGATGGTACTTGTGAAGTAACGGGATTCAGAGGTACCTTTGTTTGTAAACAGAGCCTAAAATTAAAGCCGAGCAGTTGGAGTTTGTGAGAGAATGGATGGGCTGTTTTCTGTGAATGGGTTTTAGTGCTGCCAGGTTGTGTTGACGGACAGAGAAGTCAGAGTTTTCCCGTCACATAATATGCACCAGCTACTCAAAGGTGACAGAATTGTGGTATTTTGAGTGTGCTAGGATTATCTAGAAGGCATTGTAAGCCTGCAATTCTGATTGGTCAACAGGTGACAACTTCCGATTTGTAATTCACAATTACCTCTAAAAGACCTTATTGGCTTTTAACAATGGACCAGTAATCAGTAGCTTTGAAAGAGTGTGCCTTATGATTGGTCACAGAGGCTGAGGCAGAAAAAATAAAAAGGGGGGGGCTGAGTCAGTGGGTTGATTGGTAGTTGTTGCTGAAATCCAAGGAACGTTGTTGGCAGGAAGAAGAAAACCAGGGAGGAACTTGTGGCAGAAGTTGCAGGAGAGTGCCAGTGCAAGTCTTCCCAGAAGTAGGCTTACCAGATCGTCGACCGGGACGGAGCGATCTACCTTTAAGGGGCGGGGCGTGGGGGGCCAGAACGCGTCTTGTTCTGGGGGCCCCGCGCCCCACCCCTTAAGGGTAGATCGCTCCGTCCCGGTCGACGATCTGGTAAGCCTACCGAGAAGCCACTTCTGAATGGAGCCAGGAGCTGACTATGTGGCACCCTTGGTGGTGATTTATCAGGAACTCGTGTGCCTTAAAGTGTGAGGATCTGAGGGGAACTTCAGGAAGAAACTTTCAAGGCCTAACTCTCTCAGAAGGTGGAGCCAATCTGCTTTACAGGGTAGCCCTCCAGTGTTGGGAGTGACTGGGGTGGAGATCGGAAGTCTAGATAGGACTAGACTTTCTAAATTGCTTGGGGATTTGAACTAGTCACAGGGTCTAACCTTTCTTGAGAGTTGGTATTAGAGTACCAGTAATATAAGCAAATAAGGTAACCTGTTTGTTACTTTTACAAGTCAAGTTTGTTTTATTGGTTCAGTTTAATATTGGGTTGCAAAATCACTCCCATGCCTACTCCTTACCAGTTTTCAGAAGACTGAAATATTTACCGCCTCATATTTGTCACCTCTGGCCCACCGCATACCACCAGTTTTTAGTATATGGTGGGAGCCAGTGATTGCTAAAAGAATCAACAATAGGGAAGAAAAGGGGGTGGTTTTTGTAGGAGTAGGTCCCTTGTTTCCATTAAAAAGGAATGTCCTTACAGATTATGAAAGTTGGTGGGATTTTAGAATCCCCTCATGGCATCAAAGAACCACGTGAGGGGTCTCACAAACAGGGGAGGTTGTGGGTTCTACCTGAACTGGTGGGTTTAACTCACCCCCTTCTCTCACATGTCCCCTGTCCCTACAGACGTCACAGTACTATAGGGGTATGAACATCCATAGCTCATTTGCCTCTGGTAAATCAAATTTTGGGGTTTGAACGTTACAGTGCCTGTTTCACCTACGGGACAAAAGGGTGTGTGTGTGTACTAGTTCAGAGGTTCCCAACTTTTTACCGCCTCATATTTGTTGCCTCTGGCCCACCGCATACCACCTTAAGTGCCAATGACATCATCAGCACTTCCAGGTTTGCAGCTGCGCCGGAGTGCACAAATACAAGATGCAAGGGTTGGCGAGAGGGTCATTCCCTGCAGTAGAAGCCGGCATGCTCAAGCTCTGCCAGATCCGACATGACGCAGCATGGCCAAGAAGGCGGCCAGCACCTTGGCTGCCATCTTGGCTGCTGGCAGCCCGTGTACCACCAGCCTGTGGTCCACATACCACTAATTGGGAACCTCTGTACTAGATTATGCCTCTAGCCATCTCAGTTTCAATTGTTTCTAAGTTTGTCTGTCTCTAGCTTTTGATCTTTTAGGGGCTGTCTGCAAAGTATTAAATCTACTGTTGGGAAAACTTAGGCAAACTATTGTCTGAACTTCTATTCATAGTTGTTTTGAGTCAGTGCCATCTATTGGAAATGACTGTCTGTGAGAATATTGCCACATCACACAGTACAGAAACATGGTAGGGTCATTGAGCAATTTCTGACATTGCATGGTATGGAAGATAGAATTATTAGTAGAACATTGTTCAGAAATTCCTAATGTTGACAGTGGTAAGTAAATCTTCAAGTTGAATTTTTTATTAATGTGTAGTAAGTATATTTCTTCAAAAGTGATGTTCTCTTAGGTGGTACGTTTCCAATTAATTTACTTCAAATATACATTGTGGACTGAATAATAAGCTACAACTAATTACAGCTATTTCTAGATGAGCAATTTGCAGCATTATGAAACAGCCTAAATTAGCATAATAGTTCATCTTACCAAAGGTAACTAACAACTTAGTCTGGGCCTGTGAGTTAGGGATCACTGCATGTCATCTCATACAAAAAGGAAAATATGCGCATCTCTCCCCAGGAATATGAGTATGCTCCATTCTCCTGTGGACTTGTGCATCACCCTGTGATGAACTGTGCGAGTTCCCCTTTCAGATCAGATAACAGGAATATGTCGTGTGAGGCAGACTGAGGAGGAAGAATTTGGGACTGCAAGTGGAGGTTCTGTTTTTAAATGCTCGTTCTTTATCTCCAATGTGCTGGTTTTATGCTACATCCAGGGAGGTTTTTTTTACATGGAACAGTCCTCCACCTTACAATTCTAAGTTCTACCCTTCTTAGTCTGCATGATTAACAGAATGATTCTGTTGCTTGTGCATCTGTCCTTCCATCTTCATTCATTCATTCATTCATTCATTCATTCATTCATTCATTCATTATTTTTTAACATGCTAAAAAGCCCATAATCTATAAAGTAGCTTCTTGGCTTTCTATTCATATTGCTGCTGCCTGTTACAAGTATCCCCTCAGTGCAAAAACACCAATCTAGGCTTGCGAAAGGCTGCTTCACCCTCTCTGATGGTTTATTGCTGGAGAGAAAAGGCCTCTGTGTGTATCTTGCCTTCCAAGTGCAAATAGACAAAACTGATCTCTGAGAATATCAGTTACTGGTTGTTCATAACAGAGCCATCTCTCCCTGATGTATAATTCCATGACCAGACATTGTGTGCTATGCTGACTAAGGAGGAAGAGTGCCACCTATTTGCACATGTTGCACAGTGACCAGGTAGTAGCAGTAAGAACAGTATTTCACACTGACTGTACTGTTGTAAGCTTACAGCCATCCAGTTGGATGTCATGCTCTTAACTTATAAAAGAGACCCAAGACAGTTCTTAGTCCAGGGGGTTCACCAGCTTCCCCACGCTCCAAGGAGAAGGCTGAATAATAAATTCTGGAATCTCCAGCTTTACTCCTCCTTGTGTGATATCTGACCAGTTCATAGGTAAGCCTTGCCAGGAAGTGCTAGTAAAGTAATGCTGGGATTCTTCCATGAATTAGCATGATGTGAATTTTCTCCCATCTTAGCTTGTGTTTTGGGGACAGTTCAGATATTGGTCTGATGGCAACACCTTTATTGGAGCAAGTCCAGAGCTTCAAGTGTGCACATGACCAGCATCATGCTAAAGTTGTCATATATAAGCCGGACATGTATGAGATTGGCTATCCATTGCCCTTTCACCTCTTTTGGATACCAGGAGAATGTATATGTGAACACCCAACCTAGATTTGATGTCATTTGTGCAGGTTTAGGTGAACGTGCTCCCAAAGCCCGAGCCTGCTCCCCATCATGCAGTACTGGACTGAATGTCTGAATTGGCCCCTGGTTGCATAACATTCACTTTAAACTCGTTGTTTCTCTCTTGACCCACAGGGTGCCCACACTGTAAAAATTCCATCCCGCATTTCACGACTGCTGCAGAGCTCTTTAAAGAAGATCGAAAGGTAACCCCATTTTTAATAGTTCTGACATATTGTGCAGAACAGCACAATCACCTTTTCCTGCTAGCAACTTGATCTGCTTTGTTTGATGGTGAAAGGCTGGCTTGTGTGTTTAAATCAAATGACAAAAAAAAATTACTCAGCTGATTAATCAATGTTAATATGTTTTGCTTTCAAAAGCCAATACAGTAAGCTAACCATTTTTTTCCTCTTTTTTTCACCGCTTTGTTAAGTTTGGTTTGGTTTGGTTAACATAACTCTTCTACGGCATACTGCATTTTTCCGTCTCAACTTGAGACATAAAGTTCATTTCAAACTCAGTAGCTGGAATCCAAAGAAGGGAATGTGATGTGGAAGAAAACCCTGTGTGCAGCTGAAACTTGAGTTTGCTATTGCAGCCAACGCTGTTTGCTGAAGGGTTAAACTGCTGTTCAATTTCTTGTAGTAGCCTTCATGGCCCGCTATTACATACCAATGCTTCACAGATATGGGTTTTGACGCCATGTAGTCAGCTCAAAGTCTTTAGTAATTTCCAACGCGCCGCGGGTTTCCAATAGGCAGTCGCATGCACGGTAAAATCTCCAAAGTCCGAGGATCACAAAGAAATGCCCAACGTTTCGTTCTATCCTTAGAACATCTAAGGTCATGTCAGGTCATTTCTGCTTTCGAGTAATCAGCCAGTTCCCGCGCTTATGGCAATTTAAACGGATCAGTGGTGAGGTTGGATAACTTCACCTACAATCTACATGATTGTTAACCCCCTGGAAGATGTTCTAAGGATAGAACGAAACGTTGGGCATTTCTTTGTGATCCTCGGACTTTGGAGATTTTACCGCGCATGCGACTGCCTATTGGAAACCCGCGGCGCGTTGGAAATTACTAAAGACTTTGAGCTGACTACATGGCGTCAAAACCCGTATCTGTGAAGCATTGGTATGCTGTTCAGTTGTAAAAGTGGCCTGTCTCATGAGCATGAACTCCTATGAAAAGTGCATGCACAGCAGTCAAACAAAAATTGTGGCTGTGCGTACACTTCTCTTCCACTCATACATGTCGTTCACTTTATGGCAGTGTTTCCCAAACTTTTTCGACATGCGGCTTCCTTGACCATTGGCGACCATTGGCTGCGGCTCCCATTAAATTATGTTAATGCCTGCCAATTAGCATTGCACTGTTTTCCAAGAGGATTTCATGGCACTCTGCTGCTCCCCGGCTGGTTTACGCGGCTCCCCTGGGAGCCACGCCTCCCAGTTTGGGAACCACTGCTTTATGGGATCTTGACCTTTTTATTTACTCAGCTTCTTGTTGATCATTGGCCAGCCACCCTGAGCAATCTTGCTGTTTCCTAAGCTCCCTGTGACTTTGCCCTAATAAAGGCCCCTTTTCTCTGACACTCTTATATGTGGGAACACTGACCCCATGGCACGCAGTCATGCATTCACCAGCATCTGTGCACTCTTCGTAGCCCTGTGGATGGGCTACTTGAGAGAACTTGTCTGAAGAGCAGCAAATAAATATTAATAAATAAGTTGTTCAAGCATGTGACTCTTACCAACTGATGGTCACCATCCAATGACATCGGCATGGATAACATCAAGCAGTGTTGCTAGATTGGTTTAAAAAAAAAAATCAGCATGCACAATGCTCTCACTGGGGAAAATGCTTGATTGTTCAAAAACTGCCAAAAGATTGAAAGAAGACCTTTAGCCCTTGAAATGGTGATTGATGGATGGAACCATTATTTCAGCCAAGGGTAGTTACAGCTAAAGTGCAGAGGTATAAAATTTAATGAGGTGGAACCAAAGTTCAAATTGAGAATATTGAGTGGGGGGGGGGGGAAGAGAGTCCTCAAGGCCAGGCATACAGGAAAAACACCTTTGCTTTTTTCCGTGTCTTGACTTTTCAAGGTGGTAGAGATTGATAATTTCAGACTCCTCCTTCAATCATACAAAATCCAATTCTGCTGAAGTGTTTCTTGTGGTTTGCTAATGTCCTTAATGGATATTTTACACAGGCTGCGGTGCAGCACAGGAATGCAGGAGTACTTCCTTGCAACCTTTTTTTTTTTTTTTTTTTTTAAGAATTCCTGTGCAGAGTTTACATGAGTGTTTTTCTGGACTGGCTGCCATACGGTTCAGCCAGGAGAAGGTAAACAAGACTCTGTAGAATAATTGTTCTAAAATCCAGGGAAGCTTAATTTTCAAAAGTGCTAAGCTCTCGGTGACTTGTTTCCCATAGGATTCCACAGCAAGGAGATATTTTTGACGCGTTAAAATACAATGTGTGTGAGTTTTTTAAAAAATTCTCTGAGGGTGGCTTTGTGGTTTTTGCAGAATGTACAATTTGGTTTGAATGGATGTATTGCTTCTGAATGGGTACAAAGTCTGATAGAACATAACCCTAAGTATTGCTGCAGGTTAGGACTTTGATACAGGTGAGGCAAATTTTAGGCTGGGCATCAGGATCAAGGGCTGGAGATACACCAGGGTGCCCTTCCCCTGCCTCCATATTAAGGATACGGATGTCCATGAATTAGTCCTTCTTCCTGCAATATTTGAAGTGGGATTTTTCTATTATAAGATGTGTCAGTCTGGAGAATGGACTGGGCATTGTATAATTGCTAAACATGTGACATTTGGAACACACAGTCCTAAATGTTCCAAATTAACCAGTTTGACTAGTCAATTCCACTGTGACTTACAGCTCTTCATAAGTTACATTTTTAAGATGCTCCTATAAAAGGTTTAATGGATATACATAAAAATGTAATCTGTGGATGCAATAAGCATGTGTCTGCAAAAGAGGTACATTCTCATTGGAGTTGGAATTGGCTGCGATTCCCTCATATGTATATGCTCAAGTTAATGGAAACAATAGGTTTGCTGTGCCACCACATAATATATGAAACTGTCGCCACTCCCAGCACATAGGTACTCAAGCAAACATGGATTTATCTCCTTGCCCCTTGTTCTAGGGTCTATTCTAGGCCCTACAAATCTCCAAGATTCCCTGGGCTTGATGAATAACCTTTATGAAGAAAAAATGCCTGTATGATATGAAATGGTTGATAGAAATAAAGCACCTGCCCAGTCGTTGGAAAGCAGATGATCTGTAATACACGCATGCGGAATCCAGGCCTTTAAGTCACTTGGCAGCAACATCCTTTTCTGTGTAACCAGAGATTTGTCATCTTTAGTTGTCTACTTTCTAAACAGTTCTTTTCCTGACTGAAATGTTATCCTTTTTTTTAAAGAACACTTAGGGGAAAAAAAATTAAAACCTGCCCTTTTTCATTCCTTTCCAAAATCAATGTTCAGTTAGTTATTCACTTCCATTTTCATAACAAAAGTCAATATTTGCTCCTGCAGAGATTTATTTCCTTGAATCAATAAGCTGATGTGTAGCAGTACATATTTTAACAGGAACGAAGCCAACTACTCCTGCAGGAGACTCTTATTATTACAGTCTTCTGTGAAAAAAAGAAGAGAGAAGTTGTGGTGGGGAAGACTGAACTAAACATGGAATGAGGTTTTTTTTAAGCAAAGTGAAACTGGGCATTTGGTTCTTCATTCTTTTCCATTTGCTTATTTGATTTTCAATAAAAAATAATAAAGGCATGCTTAAATTATTTAGGCTAGAAAGACTAATCTGGTTCAGGGATCAGAGTTCAAAACTGGGGACTTGAGAAGACATCAAACAAGCAATGTTGATCTATGCACAACCTCTCTATGTTGTTAGTCATAAAGTGCAGTGTTTACTCTTTATGAGCAAGCCCTGTTTTGTACAACACACTGCTCGATTTCTAAAATTATACATGGCCCCTTTAGACTTTAAGCTATCATCCAGTTCTGACCATGGCAGAGTTAACCCCTTAGTCTTTGTCACAATAACGCTCTTGGTTAATGTCTAGAAACAGGCTTTCTAGGTTCCTCCTTCTCCCTCCCCACACTGTGTATACAGTATTTAGACATCACACTGAGTAGTTGTACAACAAAATTGCCGTTCAGATAATTTTTTTCGTAAGATGGCCAAGATCTCTCCTAGTATTAATCATAAAAGTAAACTGAAATTCCTCTAAACGGGGGGGGGGGGGTTCCATTTAGATTTTATCACGAATAGTTATTGATAGGTCTGTCCTCCATGAATTTGTTGAATTTGCTTTTTTTAAATACCTTAGATATTTGTAAGCAAAGTTACCAGCAAGGTTTCAACTATTCCCATGCCAGTCAAAGAACACCTAAAATCTTCTGTTTATGTGAGTTGCTAGTATATTGTACTTATCAACCATATAGGCAATACCTGGACCCCTTGGGACCTATGTCACCTCTATGGCTGTTAAAATGTAGCAACAGCCCATTGGACCTGGAAGTCTTGAGGTGCTCTCTCACTAGCAATTATGCCAATAAGAATTATGCCAATAATGCCCAAGGGAGGTATAGGCTAGGGGTCATCACCACATTTTGTGGTAATGTAGTCCAAAAGTTAGTTATGCACTGTGAGAGGTAGTATTTTCTTTGTTGGTTCTGAACTTGCTGCCAATCAGTGTCATTGTATGATTCTGAGTCCTAATATCAGGGGTGGTGACACCTACCCTAAATCAATGTTTTAGTTACATGTATTTAAAACTTGCCATGTTCCATAAATACTATTTCAGAAGGGTATTTTGAGAAGGCCTCCTCTCCAAACCATTTCATTGGCTGCCACTTACAGGAGCAGGGGAAGTTGCAATGCAATTATGTCAATATCAGGATATGTGGTGTTATATGTTATCAGTGGAATGGGGCTCCTGCTTTGGTCGATCAAACAGGCAGCCTCTGATTACTTCCAACCTCTGGTTATAGCCATTGCCAATGATAGAACAGATCATGTAGAGACACACACATGAAAATAATAAGAGGCATTTGGAAACTTGAACAACATGGGCCATGTGTCTCAGTTGCTTATATAAATTACTCTAGAAGAGAAAGTTACATTTTACTGTTCTCCTGGAATAGATGTCACTTGAAGAAGTCATGATATGAGCAATACTGAAAATGGTTCTCCAACTTATTCTCACAAATCCCACTGAGACAGGGGCTTGCTAGCTGCAATTTTCAGATAAGAAACTGACAAATGTTCACATTTCAAGAAGCGAAACATCTCTTTTTGAATCTAACGACATAATGGTGACTTTAATGACCCCGGAAGTTATCCATTTTAACCAAAAAAGTATTTTACTTTCCCATTCACTTTTATAACATACGGGGGATCCACTATCCACGGATTTACTTATCCACGGATAGTGGGTGGCCCCCCCCCCGCATGCACGCGACCCCCAGGCTCTTACTTTTAACTCGGCAACATTCATTTCCTGTTAACCTTGCAGAGCCTCTCTAGCACTTAGTCTTGCTCTACTTGCCTGCAATAAGCAGCAGGAGGCTGCTTATCGCAGTTGTTTAAGGAAGACACAAACGTTGCTGAGTTGAAAGTAAGAGCCTGGGGGGTCACGCATTTGCCCCCATCCCAGGAACTACAGTTAGAACAAAATGCAACACTGAAATTGCTAACTGAGGCTGGGTATATAAAACGTCTCTCACCTTTTAAAAGTCTATGTCTGGTCCTAATCCAGTTGTGGTTTTACCTTTTAAAGCCTAAGTAGCTTGGATACCTTAGGGACAGCCTTCTTCCACAAACCCATAAGGTAGCTAAGATCTGTGTCGGTGGCCTTTCTTTAGGGCCTTCTGAGGTGAGATGGGACGTGACCCATGATTCAATATTCTTGACATTATATGACTTTTTCAATTGCAGTGCCCTGATTCTAGAACATTCTCCCCAGGGCGGCTTGTCTGACGATGTCTTCTCATTGTCTGGTGAAAACCCTTTCATTTGCTTAAACCTTTTAGATGTTTTTTTTTTATGTGTTAGTTTATTCTGGTTAAATGATGAAAGTTCTGCTATTGCTACTATCTATTGTTTTATGTCATGTTAATAGAATTACTGCTGTTATGTTTTAACTATGGCAGCCACTCGACAGGGTTTTACCTGAAAACAGAGAGAGATTTCTTAAATAAATGCATGTCGACTCTTTTAAAAGAAAAAACACCACATAGCTCTTAGCTTGAAACCCCCCCCCCCCAAACAACAACAACAACAAGGTCCTAATATTTTTGGGGCAGGGAGGAAGGTAAATCTTTTTACTGCTCAGTTGATCACTTCATGCTTCATAAAACCATAGGAACCTTTAGGTAAATTTTCTTTCTTCATGGCACTGGCCTTAGGACCCAAGGGAAACTTATTTGAGTGGAAATAGTGCTGACATTTGGCTGCCTTGGAGGCAAACAAATGTGCATTTATTTACAGCCAGTTCCCTCTTTCCAGTGGCCTCTTGAGATACAGTGGATTTTGGTATATTCAGTGTGTATCCCTTGAGGGTCATGGAACAACACAAATATAATGTACTGACATAACCAAACCATTTGTTTATGACACTATAACAGTTTAAACCCACAGATTTTGTGGCATATTGCTGTTTTTATTATTATTCGTATTCTTGTATTTCATAATTAGAAATGAAATGGAAAACAAATACAGATCAACTCAGTTGAAAATCTAAAGTTTGGTTAGCAGGATATATTGTTCTTAGATGTGGGGATAGATTCTAAGCAGGGACAGCCCAAGACCTCCTACCTCCTGAGGCAGCATGCCAAATGCTGCCCCCGTTTCCCGGTGATGTCCCAGCCTCTGCTCCTGCCACTCTCCAGTGTTCCAGCTCTGCACTCCTCTCCCCCACATTTCCGCTTCCTCTCTTCCCCCCCCCTTTTCCAATCCAGGGAGTGGAAGGAGAACAAGGAGCAGTGGAGGCACGTAGGTGGACAGAGATGGGTGCCCCCACCATCAGTCTGTTCTCTGAGTTGACCGCTTCAGTTGGCCCCATAGATGGGAATGCCCTAATTTTAAAGGACAAACTACAACTATATAACAGTAAATGCGTCTTTGGTCCTGACATGCTTAACTTTTTTAAAACTAAACAGCCGCAGGGCAGCACTGATCTACATTGAGATTGTGGGGGGAGGGGGTTTAACATTTCACCCCCACCACAATACTGATCCATATTCCCCTTGCCCCTTGAAAGTCTAGGTCAGTGTTTCCCAAAAATGTTCAACCTGTGACTCTCTTGACCATTGGCAACCATTGGCCACAGCTCCCCATTACCGTATTTTTCGCTCCATAAGACGCACTCTTTCCCCCACAAAAAACAGGGGGAAATGTCTGTGCGTCTTATGGAGCGAAGTTTTTAAAAAAGTGTAAAAAATGACTTGCTTAAACAATTTACCTGTTTTTTTCCCACAGCTCCAATCTTCTTACCGCGTCCCCTAGTCAGCAGCTTGAAGACGTGAGCCTTCGATGCGATGTTTGCGCAGAGCCTCCTGGTCACGTCCAGCGCCTGGGGACTTTGCGCAAACATCGCAGTTGTTGCAGTGTTTGCGGAGAGCCTCCTGGTCACATGCAGCGCCTGGGAGGCTCGCGTCTTCGAGCTACTGACTAGGGGACGCGGTAAGAAGATTGGAGCTGCGGAAAAAAAACACCAGGTAAGTTGTTTAAGCAAGTCAGTTTTTTAATTTACCCTATTTTTTGCTCCAAAATACACATGCGTCTAATGGTCCGATGCGTCTTATGGAGCGGAAAAATACGGTGCATTATGTTGATGCCTGCCAATTGTCATTGCACTGTTTGTTTTCCAAGAGGATTCTGTAGCACTCCACAGCTCCCCTGGCTGGTTTCCACAGCTCCCCTCCCAGTTTGGGAACCACTAGTCTAGTCCCTGACCATAAGTCCCATAGGAATTGTGAGGTGGACGAGTTCTCTCTTCAGATCCTGTTGGATAGAATCTGGCAATTTGGGCACAAGTTTTATAGGACACCATTTAGTGTTTGTACTTGCATAAGCTGTCATACAAGAAAATGCCAATGCTGCAAAAAACATTGTTTCATGTACATGGGGGAAGACTCCAATGAGAGCGTTCCTCCCAAGGCAAATAGCAGCCATGTAGGTGTGGCAGATCAGGATCGGTATGATGACAGACAAAACAACTGACGCCCCCTCAGAGGCGTCATTAGGGTTTGCGTCACCCGGTGCAAGAGCTCAGCGTGTCACCCCCATGATGGATCCCAGAGGTGAATAGGGAGAAACAAGGTTGGGCTGAGCTGGGTTCTACAAAAGATGTTCATTAGGCAGGACTATGGATTTCGACAGATTACTCCTGGTCAGTGGTATCACTAGGGTTGGTGTCACCTGGTCCAGTAAAGGAATGTTAAGCCAGTGATATATTTTAGAATGGCCCTGTGATCTATCATTTACTCAAAATAAATCATTAATAATGTTGTGTTTTCTTAGTGTGAAATATAGGACAGAATCAACAAACTTACTTAGAAGAACCTCTCATGGTAAATGTATATGTTGTAATAACTACATACCTGAGACTTTCTCTCCTCACTACACTCACACCTGTTAAGGTCAACTGAGAGTGTGTTTTTGCCAAGTTTTAAAAGCAGGGGCACACCAAGAACGCCCACTCCCTAGAGGTCTGTCAAAGTCCATGCCTGAGCTCTTTCCAGGAAAACAGTAAAACTTTCCTCTTTGGACTGGCATTCAACAGCCAGACTTAAGCAGGCATCTGGACATTTAAACTTAAGTGGGTATTTTGTTTTTATAGTCTTCTGTCAGCCCACTAAACCCTTGGGAATGGTCAGGATAAAAATTAAACTGAACAAATAATATCCTAAAAGCACTTTTTTCCAATTGAAAAAGAGGGCAGGATCCTGAGAATTAAACTGTAACAAACTGAAGCGCGCACACACACACACACACACACACACACACACACACACACACACACACACACACACACACACACACACACACACACTGATTGATTGATTGATTGATTGATTGATTGATTGATTGATTGATTGATTGATTGATTGATTGATTGTGAGGAAACTAGGTAATGGACCTCTGTGGGAGGAGAGAGGTTGAAAAACTCTCATATAAAAAAACTCAGTTATGATTTGTTACACAAATATTGAAGTCTTATAAATATCCCATCGCTGCTCCGCTTCTAGCTTTGGCCTTAGTACTTTTGTTTGCACAGCTCATATTAGAAATTAAAACATTGCCTATGAGCGTCTAAGGGTGGAGGAGGTGACAGTGGCAGTTAACCAGCAGTGACCTTTCAACACTTACTATGTGCTGGCTCTAATGACGTGATGAGAAGCAATCCTCTGGAGCTTCTGGCTGTGTGGCAAGCCCAGCATCCCCCCCCCCCTTGTCTTCCTCTCTGTATGGGAGAATGGATGGATTTGCCACATAGGTGGAGCTGATCGGTGACTGCCTTGCCACAGAGGAAGCTGTTAAGCAGCTTCTTGGTGGTTGTCTGAGTCCACCCTGAGGTATGAAATTATAACAGGAACAAATGAATCGGTGGGGTGCGTGTCAGTCACCAGTTGAAGTTTGAGTTCTGAGATAGATTTTCAGTATGCAGTAATATCTCCTATAACACTAAGGATATGTTCCTGGGAAAACAGAGTGCTGTGTGAAACAGTGCTGTAGGTGGTAATGACAGCACGGTTCTAATGTAGATGTGTTCACAGTACTGTATTCACCAGTGCATTACGTCAGAGCCTCTGGTGTAATTGACCACTGCTGCCATGACTCTTCCTATGCAGCAAGATGATGGGGAGCTACTCCCTGGAGGATGAACTGGATTGGGATTCATCCTTGGGAACTACTGGCTTCTTGTTGATCTAGGGTAGACTATCAGCCTTGCCCACTGTTTCCTCCCCTGAAGCATTTCAAAGTAGCAAATGATTAGCACCGTGTTAGCCAGAATACACCTCTCTCATGGGTGCAGCACTACTCAGAACATTCAGCTTCTGTTGGCTGAAAGCACAGTGCAGGCAGCTGTATTTTCCACACCAAACTCTTCTACAGCTTTATGGATTTTAACTTTTTTATTTTTTATAGTACTGTAAAAATTACACTCAGGATAAAGAGTGCTATAATAAAGCAGTGTTAGAAGTGTTACTGTATTTGTAGTGCACACTTATAGGTAGACTACTTTTTTTTTTTAAACAGGACCCCACAAAATGAATGTATTGCAGTAACTTGATCATTATCAAAAGGTTTCTTGACCCTGAAGGATAGAACATATGGGCACATCTTTGGTTCACATCAATATGGGGGCAATACGAGTACCCCAGCTGTTCACCTTATTCCTCTAGTTTAAAGCTACCTTAAACATGAGCTGTCGATTGAAAGGTCGGCAGTTCAAATCCGTGCGATGGCTCCTGCCAACCTAGCAGATTGAAATCAAGACATTGCAAGTAGATTAATAGGTACTGCGGGACGGTAACAGCGTTCCATGCACCTCAGTGTTGAGTCACGCCGGCCACATGACCATGGAAACGTCTTCGGACAGCGCAGACTCTTCGGCTTTGAAACGGAGATGAGCACCGCTCCCTAGAGTCAGACACGACTGGACTTAATTGTCAAGAGATACCTTTACCTTTACCTAAATTAAATACTCAGCTGCCTTCCCTATGGTGCTCTTTTGAGAGAAGCAGTTATTTAAGAGTTAGGGAAGTTGTTGGTTGATTTTGAATTGTGGACACTTTTTCAAACAAACTGTATGCAATAGCAGTTTATCCGTTTTGTGTAAACGACTTTGCCGAAGCCTTTGGATAGATCACTGACAGTGAGAGACACCTTCCAAATGATACTTGGTGGCTCAAATTCTTTTGTTAGTACACTGTCCCCTACTTATATACAGGTTAGGTTCCAGGAGTCCGTACTTAAGTTGAAACATCCAGGTCTTGCTGGCCCAGCACTGTCACGCCGATGCAAAAGCACCACTGAAGGACAAACTGCGCCTATTCAAAAGTGCCAGTGCAGCTGTCCGTAACTTGGACATCTGTAACTTCAGGAGCCAGTGTAATCCCAAAGACATTCTAAGAATGTTCCTTTGGTCTTAATTTTTTAGTCGCATAACTCATATAATTAAACTAATAAGATTTAGACAGATTTTTTCTGCGTTTGCCTTTTAGAGAGAGTAGATGGCAGCGGTAAGGGACGTTGATCAAACTCAGCTTTAACCCTCCCCTTCCTTCTTTCCTACTTGGTAGTGGTAAAAAGTGACTATTTCATTATTCTGTAGTTGGAGTCGCCTCCATTCAGGGCCCACTTCCTCATATTAATTAATTCATTCATGTAATTAAGGTTCCCCTGCACCTCACAAAATCTCAGCTTTCCCTGTGCCCAGTCAGCCTGGTCCACACTGATTGCTTCCTTCATCCTCTTAAGAACGCAGAGGCCATAATGATGGAAGGTTGGCCACCCCTGCTCTACACTAAGCTACTTCCTCTGGAAAAATGGCAACAGCCAGAATGCTTCTCAAAGAGAACCTGTTTCTTAGGCTGTTGGTAGTAGCCCTTCAGATTGCAATTGGGGATTCACAAGATTGAATGATACCAAAAATCCCTGCATAGAGAAAATGACTATGGGAAGGGAAAGGGTTCTAACCTAAACTTCTATCTGACACATAGTTATCAATGTACAAGGATCTTTTTAATATGGAAGTACATTTGATCAACACACACACACACACACACACACACACACACACACACACACACACACACACACACACACACGAGTCTGATGTGGTACAAACACAGGTTTACCATCTCATTGAGTGATGTGTACCTAGTAAGTGACTGAGGAGGAAAGAAGTTACCACAGAGAGGACTTAAAGAAGAGATAATGCCTTTGGTAGAATTAAAAGATGGCTGGCAGATTGGTTACAGATGGGGAAGCTGGGTGTATTTTTGCCCAGTTGGATTAGGGAACTTTCAAGTGCTTTGCCCTTTGAGGCCACCTTAGTGACTTTGTGATTATTTCTCTCTTGAAACTGTAGAGCACCCTAGAAGTTTGCCCTTTTTTTTATTGGATCAAGATTCCTTGATCCATGGAAATGTATCCTGTAGTGGTTAGAAATTTTCAGGGTCCAATGGGTAAATCATCTGTTTTGGGACAGTAGCTCAAACCATTGGAAAATTAAATTTGTGAGTTGAAATCTGGCTCATGATCATTTTATGACACCCCAAAGTGGAACAACCTTACTTAACTGTCTTCTAGAATGATGACATTTGGGCATCTAGAAGGGTGACCATTACAGTATTATAGCTTGTTAGCATAACCTAACAGGTGAGCTTGCATGGACAGATGAGCAACACTATGGAGGCTCTGAAATGAGGGAAGCCTTTATTCCACAGGAAAGCTTAAGGGAGATGGCAACAACTCAAGGAAGGCAACAATTAAGACTAACAGAATGAACAAATTGAATCAAAACTGAATGATTGTCCGGTTCAGTTAATAATCGTAAGAAGGCCGGTGACGGGACTCGCCCCGTCGCCGCCCATTACCAGGCCCCCTCCCATGCGCGCTGGGCAGAGGCACGACGGGGGAGAGCAGCGATTGGCTGCTGGGGCCAGTCGGGTAGCCAGGAAACTGGGATCCGGCGTCAGCCTGAGGCTAGCAAGGTCAAGGGGTAACCCAGGACCACTCTAGTGACACCGCCTGGGTCCATGAGGCTGGCTGGCAAGCCCCTTGGCTGGAACGCGTTAACCCACATCACGGCTTGGCCGCTGGGGTTGACGTTTCCAGCTGCCTCGACCCTGCGGGGTTGACCATGATAGCTCATGTGGCACTGGGAGTCTTGAGTCAGGTTGTCACGCCCTGGGGGAGATTAACGGGGGAGGAAGATGGCTAGGCCCGTTTCCCCCATTTAGGGCCCGCACGCTCTAAGGGTCTAGTTAAAGTATTTTATTATGCTGCAGGTTCTGTTTATGTTTAATAAAATTTGGCCCTTTAACCCAAGCCTCTGTCTAGCGTCCTTATTTGGGAGGTGCACGGGTAATGCTGCTGTAGGTGTATGTGTAACTTTTAATGTGTGTCATCAGGAAACCTGGAGGTCATAATGGAATATTAAATGACATTTAATTATGGAACTGCAGCTCAGTGACAGCCCAGGAGGCAAGAGAAGGGTATTATGAGCAGATTGTTTTAAAAGAAGCAGTGTAATGGTAATCTTAAATTTTAAATGGCATTAAATTTCCATTCAGTAGATTCTAGCCAGCAGTCACAATAAAATTAAAACAGAAAGCACCCATCTCGGTATTTAAACAGAATTAAAACTGCAAATGACTTTTCTCATGAAATGAGGCTAGCAGGTGAAGTGAAGCAAATGTATATTGATAACAGTATGGGGTCATTCCATGTCAAATCAACCAATGAAAAATCCATTTTGGAACCTGATGTCATGGATTTTGTTCATTTTTGGTACATTTGTACCTTACCATGAGATGTTTAAAAAATTTTCAGATTTTTTTGTCCACCCGTTTTTGAGATATTGAACTTTGAAAATTGCCTTAAAACACCAAAATTCACTTGTCAGCATACCTCCAAATGTCATTTACAAGAAAACTATGAAAGCTACAGACATGTTGTTTTAAAGCTAATGAATAGGGCTTTCATTTGATATACAACATGACACAATTGTAAATTTTCCTGAAATTCAAAAATATTCAAATAATATTTATTTTGATTTTTTGGGAAAACGGGATTTTTTTAAAATTTTCAAAAAAAATCACACTTAAAGGTATATATCTTGTAGCCAATCAGTCAAAATTTCAAGATGGTATCTCAATGGTATCATACAAAAATTAAATTTTCTTGTTGGCAGTGACAAGGAATTAAACCCCTCAAGTCCATTTATTATTATAAATTACGTAAATAAAATTATGTGGTAAACACATAAATTATGTCATAAACTGAAATGAATCCAAACATTTATAACAGGATTTTTATAGAGAATGAATTCACTTTCTATTCTTTTACAGGACCAGTTTTTTGTTAAAACTATCAAAATCATGAGCTTTTTACTTCTATTCATAGTTTTAAAATTTTCCTTTAGTTGCTGAATAATTTCTGAATCAGCACAGTGACATTCTGCCTCATCTAAATCATCTTCAGAAGTAAAAAAATAACTCTTTGTAGGTCCTTTTAATCTTCCCCATCTTTTCTTTGCAATATGTCTTACACTTATTTAATACTTTCTTCTTACACACCAGAGACTCACCAACGGAGGTCAAAGAGGCATTTAAGTGGCACACAGCGCCATCCTATCCAACTTACACCACCGGTGTAACCAGCAATGCAGCGAGAACGGGAGGCCCCAGAACGGAAAGGGGATTCAAATCCCCTTTAAATCACCCTTTGGAGGGGATTTGAATTCCCTTTCCGTTCTGGGGCCTCCTGTTCTCACTGCACCGCTGGTTACACTGGTGGTGTAAGTTGGATAGGATTGCGCTGTTAAAGCTGTATCAGGGTCCAAATAGACTCCTTAATATGACTAGGACCAGGAATTTCATAATTCTCAGGAGGAATTTCCTTTTCAAGTATATTGTTTTCCATCTGACAAGGCTTCTCCTTTCCTAACTGCAATCTGCATGAAGTGCATACTTTCATTTGTGGTTTGATTTCACTATTTAGTGAAACCATCCAATCAGTTACTTTTTTCAAGTCTTTACTAACCCAGTTCCCCTTAAAAAAAAAAAGTTGCAACAGTTTTTTGACCACTAATTCTCCTCCATATTTCAAATCATGTAATTATCAAACAGTTAATGAATTAAACTTAATAAAGACTAATAAAGCAGGTTCACAACAATATACTTTTATATTGTATATAGTTGCTCTCCTCCTGCTAAATATAAGACACCACTTTAAAAGGTGCCTCTTTGCCCAGTTAGCAACTGAATCCTGTATCAAGCCACTAGAAGGGTGAATCCACATTCCTAAATCAGTTGAATTGTTTTTGTAATTTGGTAGATGGGGACATATTTCCCCATCCCCACTCAATCTCTGTTGATAAACCGGGGATATATTTAGATGTAAAACTGTTTGGGTATCATAGCCACAGCAATTCTACTGTTCTTCAAGGTTCCCAAACCCCTAAAGTCCACAGATTCTATAAAACTCCAAGGGGTTCTCAAAGGATTTTAAAATCTAAAGTTCTAAATTGAAAGTTCCAAAATCTAAAGTTAAAATCCTTTAGGATGCCCTGAAACCCCTTGGGGCATGCATTCAACTTGATGAAATCCAAGAGGGAAAGTAAAAGCTGTCTTGTCTTTGTTGTAAAGACACAAAGGTAAAAGTGACGCAAACCCTAATTTAAATTTTAAGCAAAATTTTGGTCAAATAAAGAAAACCTCTTTTATTTTAAAATAACCTAATAAGAAATAGAGCAAATTATCAACAATAGTACATGTTCACATCTTCACATAATATCTAACATAATATTTGCATAATTCTTTTTCTTTAATATGTCCATTGGAAGAGACTGTACCCACTTTTTGCCCCTCTGGATTCTCTTCTCAGCGGTCTTCTTAGCTGTTACGCTCTTATTCCACCAGCTGGCGCTTACTGTCATTCCACCAATATTCTTAACTCTCAGCCCCTCCCCACTGCATTGAACTTGGCAAAGCGATACCACTTAACCTGTGTAAGGCTTGTAACATCTCAATGCCTAGGAATTTGGACCAGAATCTAAACCAGTGCGAATGGGTAGTCCCATACACACATGGAGTTCAAATGTCCACCCCTGGCAGTGGCAACTCTCTAAGGTTGAAAACTGTCTGGAGGGGCATCCCATGAGGTATGAGGGGTTGTTGCTCTAAGGAAGCTTTCCCTTTCCACCTGCACAAGTGGAAAGACCTTCTGCTTCCGCATGGGAGGGGCAGAGGGGACCCTGCCCATAACGTTTAACGAATTAACTCAGCTCTGTACAAAAGTGGAACTCAACAGTCTGATGTTGGCTGATGCTTAGTTTTCTAGAAACTATTTTCCAGACTTTGGCTTGTATGTTATTGCAAATGTTCAGTTTTAAATGCACTTGAGCTCCACTTAGCTGATATGATGGGCTATAGCGGGTGATGGCTAATCCATTTTTCTCCCTGTGTTAGATTGCCTATGCTGCAGTGGACTGTGCCAAAGAACAGAACCATGACCTGTGCAAGCAGGAAGGTGTGGATGGTTACCCAACTTTTAACTACTACAACTATGGAAAATTTGTAGAAAAGTATAATGGAGACAGAGGGGTAAGTGAATGGCAAAGTTCTAAAGTTGTTAATGGTGCTACAAAATTGTGTTGTCCTTTCAAGAGATTTCACCTATTGTCAGTATGGTCAAGAGCAACAGCAACAACAAGAAAAGGCTGGCAATTTGCAGAGGTTTAATGCGTCCTTAGACAATTCACATAACTCTGTTACCTCACTCCACACAAGCGTTTGTCAGCTGGGGCTAGCTCAGTCTGCAGACAAATTTTCGAGCCTTGTTTATAAAATTCTTTCAGAGAACGTAGCATGAATGAAAACTGAAAGTGTGCCAGTTCTTTAGATCTAGTCTGTGTAGTGTGGAAGCTGTTTCAGTGGGCTCTGTGTGTGTGCTTTTGGAATTTAGGTCTTCAGTTACCCTGTGCATACAGTATTTTGAAATTAATTAAAAATGAGAACAACCTAGTGATGACCACAGGTTCTTTTTGGTTTTGTGCTGTGACCTTCCTGAGACTAGGAGTGGAGGAGACCAAACAGCTTGCTGTTCAGTTCTTCAAATGTTGACCTGATGCTCAAACAAACAAATCTCTTCTTCTGACCAGTTACGCCTCTTAGGTTGTGACCTGGGCAGCCCGATCCTATGTAAAGATACCTGGCTGACCTAAATGGCCGGCCGCGGTATCCTTTTGCTGTTCCGGGCTACCCTGGAGCAGCCCAGGAGCACCTCAAGAGAAGGGGATGCTCGTTCCCTTCCCCACATGTTGGCAGGCCCGTGGCCTATGGGCCTACTCAAATATACGCCAGCCTGGAAGCCGACATACATTCGAGGCTGGGGTGTAAGGCCGCACCGAGCTGGGAGAGGGCTGAGGATATCGGCGAAGCTCGCTGCTGATATCCCCGCCCTCCCCCCACCCAGTTCGGCCAATGGCCGCCCTCCCTCACCACCTGTTCCGTCCTCTATCTACCCCTGCACCAGCTGGTGCAGGGCTTACCTTGCCCAGCAGGTACAAGGAAGGTCCACTGGGGGAGAGAGGGTTCTGCCTCTGCGCTGGGCGCCCTTACTCTCCGGGTGATGTAAACAAGCTTTACAGCACATTTACGACACCCAGCACCGGGGGAATGCGCGCTCCCTGGCACTTATTTACCCAGGATCGCGCTGTGACTCTCCTTCCTGCTGAGGTTATGCAGCAATTGATTTATGCATTCTAAGTTCATAGAGAGAAGTCTTGCCATTGTGCTTTGATCTTGAAATGGAGGAGAGAAAAAAGTACCAGCTACTTGATATGCCCAGTTTAAAGCCTGTCGGTTGGTGATTGCCTTGCAGTTAACAGTTGTCTGAAGAGGATGCAGACCTTTAAAGCAAAAGATGATTGGGTCTCTTAATGCAGCCAGTGATTGTTTTTGAGAAATGTTTGATTGGAAGGTCAATCCTGCAGGTATAAAAATGTCCATAGATATATAAAAGGAGAGCACCTATGTTATGATCCTGAAAGTCTTTGTCCACCCTTATTGCAGAGTGTTCATGTGGGAATTCTGCTGGAATAATGTCAACCCAACTTGAACCTAGGTGAACAATACCATACCACAAACTTGTGTCATGGATACAATGTTCTGCTTAGCTTTTAGAATAAAAATAAATACCATCAAATTGAGTTTTAGCCATAACATCCCTTTGACTTTGTAATTGCGCTTACAAAACATGAAAGGATTATGAAAATAACAGATCCCATTTGTTGGCTGAGGCAGATAACCAAATGTGCATATGCTTTTTCAAAAATCATGCTTCAAAAAAAGAAAAAAACCACCAAAACCAAACTGACTGTTCTAGTGTACAGCTACCCTTTTCATTGCTTAACATCTGAATTACATAGTGTCCTCTCAATCTTAGCTTTTTCAGTGACTAATGGAGGGCTGTCTCCCTCTATTTAGTGGGAATTGATGTGTTCAGAGGGAAAATATTACTACCAAGCAAGCACTCACTGGAAAACTGGAGTTCTTGTTAAATCCTTCCTTCAGTTTAGAGATACTTCCATTTGTGATGAGCAACTTGCCCTCTCACCTACCCTCTTCTTTCTAGATTGGTATCTGTGTTAGTTTTGTAAAATAGGGTTCACCTTGTTCCACAGTACACGTTCCGAGTAGCAGTAACTCCCTATTTTACTGTCTTCACACCCATCATACTTCATAAGGTTTGTATTTATTACATTGCAAATAATATACAATCTTTTACTAGCTATCTAAACAACTAGTAGGCTGGGCTTCCTGTACACTGTGAAATAAAAGGTTTCCCGGGAGGTAGGAACCTCCTCATTGGGACTCGGACTAAACTGTCTAGCAGGGAACCAGAGAGCTAAGGTAAAGGTAAAGGTATCCCTTGACAATTAAGTCCAGTCGTGTCCGACTCTAGGGAGCGGTGCTCATCTCCGTTTCAAAGCCGAAGAGCCAGCGCTGTCCGAAGACGTTTCCATGGTCATGTGGCCGGCATGACTCAACACCGAGGCGCATGGAACGCTGTTACCATCCCGCTGACGCGGTACCTATTAATCTACTTGCAATTTCTTGTTTTTGAACTGCTAGGTTGGCAGGAGCCGTCACGCGGAATCGAACTGCCGACCTTTCGATCGACAGCTCATGGTTAAGTGGTTTAACCCACTGCGCCACCAGAGAGCTACTTAGGTGCATTTGGGCTTGTTTGTGGCCAATAGAATTGTTTGAACCACAGGCCCCCATACCTGAATGTCAAAAGCAGTTTGCCATGTAGTGGTGGATACTGCTCAGGAAACAGAGGCTTGCCTGCCCCTGAGTGGGTGCACAGAATAAGTGGTGTGGCTCTTTATGTCCTGCCTTCTCTGTCAACACTGCTGTGAGCATAGAAAAAAACCCAGCTGCCACAGCAATGTAGGATCACTGTGAAGAAAACAGGGCCCAGAACGTGTCCTGAAGCAGAGCTGTTCAGAAGGCTCATTTAATTGTAGGTGTATCCGTCTCAATAGTTGGTTGGGCATTAGTTATTTTGTTAAAGTGGAGAAAGAAACATCACACACAGCTTCACTGGGCTGAATAATGCGTTTTGGATAACACTTGTAATAGCAGGTACATTGCTAATCAAAAGCTAGTTCTTTGAGTGTTTACTAGAATCTCAAATTTCACAACCAGTGATGCGTAACATTCCAAATTAAAATTGACAGATGCAGCAGACAAAATAACAGTGGCTCCATTCCCACTACATCATGTGTCCAAATAGATCGGCTGAGTTGTCAGGTCTAATCTAAAGCCCTCCAAAATTAATGGAAAAGCTTGCAGACTTCTGTGGTGGTTTGGCTGCAACTCTCACTGTTTGGGGGGGGGGGCATGACTTTGTGGTTTTGATCACTTGCAAAGAGACAATATGCCTGCTGATTAAGGGTTGCCAAACTGCTACAGATGTGGCAAAATCACAGTATACTCCCACTTGCTCCTGACACTTTTCAGGATGTGGTAACTTGCAGTCTAAACCAGATGGGGGAGCTTTCATAAGACCATTTTGACCCCCTGGAATTAAGAGGAAACTTCTCCTGATAGCGATTCTTACACCTCAAAAAGGACATGTACTGTGGCAGGAGGACTACTGCCATCCGCAGATACAGCAGAAGAAAGGAGAATGTGTGTATGAGAGGATTCAGTGTTTTAGTATTGCAAGTAGCAATGTATGTTGCAATGTATGTCCCTCCCTAAGAGGAGCATGCCTGTTCAGCGCTCCAGCTGGCCTCCAAGAGGAGCCTGGTGGTGCTGTTCAGGACTTGCTTGTGTGGGAGAGGGGCAGGGAAAAATATACCCCTTTTTTTCTTTTCCACTTTTTTTTTAGGGCTTGCCCTGGTGTTCCTTGTAGCACTAGTGGGTCAGGTTTGGGGGTGTCTGGCAACCCTGAACTTAAGCACTAAGATGGTAGTAGTTCTGGCGCTCAGAAAAAAGAAAAGTTGTCCACTTCTTCTTTCCTTCCTCCTGAAATATTCCTGTATAGTGTGGGAAGGAAAATGTTTAAGCTCATAGTATTACACCACCACCCCCGCCATCACCTCCAGATATTTATAATAAGGTGTTGAGGCCTTGAAGGCCATTTTCCTTTTCCCTTTGAGCTGAGTCCTTCAATATTCTGTGACTCAACAGCTTTCCATCACAGATTACATTTATAGCCTCTCACAGCCTGTCCGGCTTCTTGTTCCTTTAGACTTCTTCTTTTTTGTCATAGCTACTTGTAGAAAAAAATGGAGAAATCCAGGATTTTAGCATTGCTGCGATTGGGGGATAAGAGTAGCATGTCCCTTCTCCCCCAAACAAAAGCAAGCATCAAAGAAGCGAGTGCCCTCTCTCTAAACAGTAAGAGTTATAATAATTACACTGGTCAACACACTTTTTCTGGCATAAGGTATTTCAATGGTTTTAAGGTAATTTTGGGGCGCTGATTCCAAATCTGGCATCAGTTTTTGTCTATCACATCAGGTTTTTGAGATATCAGATACTGCATTTGATAAAATCAATGAAAAACAGCAAATTTACACTGGTCTACAAAAAACTTCTTTTTCTGGCCTGGACTTTTGCAGCTGTTTGGTTCGGAAGCTATCATGGCCAGCCGTTAATTTGCAGTGTTTAAGAAATACAGGAGTAGACGCCATGTCAGAAGAAATCTCTTGAAGTTTAATATACTCCACAACCGTTCGCGGGTTTCCAATATCTGGCAGCCGCTGATGGAACAAAATACAATTAAAATCCAAGGCTTGCAGTGGTCCAACGTTTCGTTCCGCAAACTCGGAACCTCTTCACAGGAAACTGTATCTTGTGCAATATTGGTAGCCATCAAGAAACGGGGAAAGGAGAAAGCGGAAACAACTCAATTGAATGATTGACGGGCAGCGCAGTCACTGGGTCAGGTCATTTCCGCTGCTAACTGACTGCGGTTTCCCACGCTTTTGCTGTTTTAAACGAGAAGGGGTTATCTGAGGACAATTTCATCTACAGTCCTAGTGATTGTTTCCTGTGAAGAGGTTCCGAGTGTGTGTGTGTGTGTGTGAGAGAGAGAGAGAGAGAGAGAGAGATGCAAGGATCTTGCAATCATAAGTGTCAAAGAGTTAATTTCGGGTAAAATCAATGAAAATGGGGAATGCCGATAGCATAAAAACGAGATGTGATAGAGCAAATCTGAGATCAGATTTGGAATCAGCACCCTGAAATTAGTCTAAAACAGCTGCAAAAGTCCAGCACAGAAAAAACTGGTGGTTTTTTTTTGTAGACCAGTGTTACGCTTTCAACGTTCTGTGAAGTCTTAGAATCTCACAGGGACATTTTCATTTTGTGATTTATGCAGTTATTTAGTTCTGCATTTCTAGCAGTTCCCCCCAAATATGTAGAAACCATTACCTTATTTTTGGGTTGCCCCATTTTACTTCCAGTCTGATAGGCATTCAGTGGCGTAGCTAGCTTCTGCCACGGGGTGCACCCCTGTGACACCCCCCGCAACATCACAAGCCCCGCACGTGACATCACCCTCTAGCAGTTTTTCTGGTAAAAAAAAACACCCACCCCCAGTGTTTTTTCGCTGGGAAAAGGGTACTAGGGGCCTGGGTCGACTACTTTGCCCCCTGCCGTGCTGGAAAAAGCCTCTTTTTTTTCCCTCCGTCGCCACACTGCTGCCGATGCGGCAGCTTGTGCACCTCCCCCCCCATTCCTATGCTACTTTAGGCACTCAACCACCTGAGTTTGCGTTTAGGACAATAAATTAAGCAAGGTATTGAATAGGGTGGGCATACCACTCTGAGCAACTGAGATAATGCAGTTTCCAGTGAAGGAGGCAAGTTGAAAAATGGATTTGGAAACTGAGCAGGATGTTGGGAAGGTGATGAGATGAAGATCAGGATGAGATGAAGATCAGCGACAGCCGATTCAACAGAGGAGGATTAATGGAAGTCATGTGTCAACAGTGAGTGAGTCAGGGAAGCCGGGTGACAAACAGCACTGTGAACCTTGTCTCCTCACATTTGCCTCCCACTCTGACCTTCCCATCCAGAGCAACCACAGCCAAAATGGGGCTTTTACCTGAGGGAAGGTTCAGTTTGTGGATAAATTCCCTGTCCCCATCTAGGTACCACAAGGGTACCTCCAACTTCACTTTATGCCTTATATATCGATTTACTTTGTATAGCTTGTATATCGTGCAATCCTAGGTTCCAGTTTCTATGTGCTACTAATGTTGTGGTTTGTTTTTTTTCTCTCATTCTAGGAATCTGGATTTTCCACTTTCATGCGAACTCTCAGAGAACGAGACCATGAAAAAATAGGGAAGAGGCAAGACGAGTTGTAACTTCTGCCTCAAAAAACTATTTCAACTGCACTGTGAATGGTCTCAGGGCCATAGTGGTACAATACCTGAGATTTCACATCTTTGAAAAATAGAGACTTTTTTTTTACCAATAGCCATTGCCATTTTGTACACTTTTGAAATAAAGTGAAATCATTTGATTTTTAAAGAAAAATAAATGACATCATTGTTGCCATATTCTGTTATGGAAAGCAAACAAAAATAGAAATATACTCACCATTTGATGCACCTATGCCCATTGATACTCCTATGCAATCTTTTTGTAATATGTAGGTTTGATAGTGATTTCCTTTGATAAGGTTGATTTCTGCATTTTTAATTTTTGAAAATATGTTATGTGAAATGGCTTTTAAATATTGGAGAAAGAGAGGGAGATAAGGGGTTAAAGTAAGATGCAAAGGACACCATCCCCCCTGAAGTGAGGTCCATTGGAACTAGTGGAAACTGTGAAAAAGAACGTTGTGGTCCTAATGGACTCTGCTCCAAACCTCTTCAAGTGCAGTTGTAGGGTATGAGTGCACAGCACTTACTTCAGGAAGAAGATGTGCTTATGAAGTGCACTTTTGATCCTAATAGTATGCATGCAGATGGCTGATGGGACATCTTCAGGAATAAGGCAGGGTTACAATCTGAATAGCAGATTTGCCACTATTATCACACAAGCGTTTGGGAGGAATGAGGGGAGCTTACCTTTTTTTCCCTGAAAATGCATGGACTTCTAGTTGTGCCAAACTAGAGTTTGGAGTTGTCATGACGAACAAACTGAAATTGGCATGACAAGGACATGCCTTTACAGTCTTACAAAAAGTTACACCTTTTTTTCCTAGAGAGATTTGGGGACTAATTTTTAAGGTGCTCAGGGATAATAAGGAAACAATGAAGAAGCATTGGCCATTTCAGATCTTAATTGACTGTAGTGGTGTCTTTTTCCTTTTTTTAAAATATGCCGTACCTGAACTGTTTACATATCTTTATAGAATGTATGGGTTGTTCCAAACAAACGTCTCTACGACCAGCACATATCAAGCACCGAATGAGTCTCAGTGTCCGTGTTTGCATTTATGTTGTCAAATGCTCCTGTAAACATAGGGGTGGTGTAGTGCAGGTGTATGGTTCAACTTCTTAATTTATGATCTGACCATATGAACTGCATATTTGCTAAGCATTCCGTTCAACTGTGTGTTTGATAGAGGCAGTGATATTTTTGATATGAAAAAACATCATGCAACAAAATTGTTTACGTTCCAAAGGCTTGTCTGTGTGTGTTGAATATAAAAATAATTTTTTAGACTTCTAGAGAAGCAGGTTGTGCTTTTTAAAATGATTTGTTTAGCCTGGTCAGTGGTGTAAGACAATACAGCATTACTAGAACTAGCTTTTACAAGTGCATAATTGTGTGCTGATTCTGTGAGTTGAGGATGATTTGGACATTGTGTTTTCACAGGTTTTTTTTGTGAATTTCAATTTGATCAAAAAGAATAAAAGATTGAAAAAGATGTTTTAGTCACTCCTGTTGTTCTACAATTTGTGTACCAAATTGCCTACATGCTCTGCTGTTAGTTAGAAAGTCCTGCCCCTGCGATGAGCCATTGAGGCCACTTGGGGGGGGGGAGAAAACATCCCCATTCTCTCCCTCCATCTTCTAAGTTCTCTGTAGAGAAGAACAAAAGACTTCTTGCCTTTTGTAGTATTGGTGCTGTCTTGCTTATTTCTCCAGAGAGTATGTTAGCTCCTCTGCTCCATCTGGTGGATATCATGGAGAAGTCAGGCAATTTGTTTTAACAATGCTTCTTCTGGGGGCTGCCTTTTGCCAGTGTTACAAGTTGCCAAGGAATGCACCTATGCATGATGTGAAAACGGGAGCTGGTAGGCCCACTGGGTAACTACAATTTGACACGCCACACAACCTTGTAGAAGCCTGTCAGGGGCAAGCTGGGCACTTGGAAAGGGGCTGTGGAACAGATTCAGCTTGAGGGGATCACTTACAGTATATTGGGAATTTTTCTTCTTTCATTTTTCTTCTTTCAAGTCTCAGCTCATCAAACAGAATCATTGCCCTTTGCTTCACACCCTAGCTCTGGACTGTTTCTTATTTGTGAAAGCTACGGTAGGTCTACAAACAAATCGTCTTGCAGCAGTACATGTAGCATGTATGGAAAAGGAAAGGGTGGGTGGTACAGCTATGAACCCACAGTGGTTTGGCTGTCTTGTATGAATACCTCTGCAAGCTCATGAATGAAGCTAGAGGTAGCACTGAGTATCCTGTGTGGGGAATCTCTGTCCACTGTATCTCTACCCAGTGCAGGTTTGACTTAGATGTGTTGGTGCTGGATCAGATTCCATGTTGATTCTTTCTCACTCTCACTCATAATTGGTAAGTAGTGATGTGGTTGTCCCCCTGTGTCTTTCCTCAAATGCTGGCTAGCAACAGGGCCTGTGGTGCTGAACTGTTCTAAAGCAGAATGATCTTTCAGATGACTGAAGGAGGCTCAAGAGCACAAGCCTATGCTTATATACTCAGAAATAAGTCCCACTGAGTTCAATGGGACTTACTCCCAGGTAAGCGTGTATGGGATTGCAGCCTAAATTCGACTGGGTTGTTCTTTGCCGGACATATGTAATCTTGTCTATGTGTTTTTCTTGTAACCCTTGCTCCTGAAATGAAACATTGATTCATAGAACAGTGCACTGTTGTGCTGTTTAGGGGGCTGTGGTGGAGACCTCACAGGAATTCCCACTCCACTTTTCATTCTCAGTGCAGTTCCTGCTTCCCCCTGGCCCAATTAATACTTCTACGTATTTGGCACTCATTAATCTGCTGGAGCCCTTACTATGTAATCAGTGAATAATGATGATAGGCTGATTTGCCTTGTGTGGTAGCAGGCTTGTTAACCATAACATTAATCTAAGCAACGGTTTCATGCCAAACAGGTTCTTTTATTCATCTGCATAACCTTTCCCATTGGCCAGACAATTGGCTGTCTGGAAAACGAGTTGTTTTTCTCTCACCGGTTAGAACCTATCCTTAGTATCGCTTAGTACTACATTCACTTTTTCCTTTGTTGTTCTTAACCTGCTGTGGTTGTAGGCATTCCATTTTCAACGACAGATTTTTGCCAGTATACTAGGTATACCAGGCAGGGCTGTTATGCATTCTTTGTATATTCATGGACTCATTGCACAAATAAAGGATTCAGGATATGTATAGGGAGCTATTTCTTTGGAGCAACAGGACTAACTTCGCTTCTGTAGTTTCCTCAGTGCTACTGTGGCACTGTCCCTGATCCAGGATTGGTAGTTCAATAACTGTACAAATGTAATGAGGAGTAGCAGATATGTTGAAGAGGAAGGATTAAGGAACCTATTCGTTCATTTTTTTTCTAGCCACTGCCCTTAGTTTTGTAATATTCAAAGCTAAGAAATTAGACCAGATTACAAGTAGCTTCTGATGATTTCACTTCTTAGGGAAGCGTTGCATGTATTTTCCTTTTTAAAGGAATGCATGAAAATAGATGTGCACCTGCCCTTTCATGTACTAAAAATGTGATTTAAAAAGAAACGTTTCAAAAGTTTGGCCTACAATGGGATGCGGTGGGTGTGTAAGCATTTAATTCAGCATGCACATAATTGATGCTTGAGACGTCAAGCAAAACCTATAAGCCTCCCTTGTAGCAATGTCAGTCCTGTGCTGATTCAACTTTTCCGGAGTACGAATAAAAATCTGCAAAACCAGACTGACTCGAGACAATAGTGGGGTCATAAAAAACGAACATACAACAGTTCCACAACACTACTTCCTAGGATCTAGAAACTGATCATCCATTTACAACCTAGGTAGCACACAGTATAGCTGCCTCGGAGTCTCCGACCCATTCTTGACACATCATTGCAGTGTTCTACTGACCTAGAAAACTAGGTTTTGTGAAAAATGTTGTGTCTCCAGCATGTGGGTAAATCTCATCCTGTATAGGAGGGCATTAAGAAGCAATAGTGTCTGTGAACAAAGCTTTAGGTAGTTAGGTTTGTACCCCATTCCATCTCATAGGCCTGGGGTAGGTAAATTAACATTTAAATCAAATCCCATACAATGGCTATTAATATTCTCTCTCTCGTGTGTGTGTGTGTGTGTGTGTGTGTGTGTGTGTGTGTGTGTGAGAGAGAGAGAGAGAGAGAGCATTTTGCTGATACCTGCTTACTCCAGCAAATAAAAGTTCTCCAAAATAAACTATCTTAAGTATGATATGCAATTGTACTTTTGTAAGTCTCTAGGCTAGGGGACAGAAGTTCCACAGTCTGGGGCAGCAACTATGAATTCGTCTTTTTGTGACCTCATGGTCAGCACCTGGGACTCCATATGGTAGGATTGCTCACTGATCAGATTCACCTGCCCTGTTTGAACTTCATCCTCCTTGCCAGTTGATAGAAAAGAAGAATATAAAATTAGAGAGAAGGCATAGAATCCTTTCTCAAAAAATCTTGGTTTGCCTCCTGATAGAACTGCCTGCACATGATCAAAAGCATTTGGCTTGAGGTGCTAGAATTGTTTTTTAAAAACTAGCATTGTCAGGAAATAATCTCACACAAAAGCAAACAAATACTAAATTGTATTTGCATTTTTCTTTTGAAAGATGGATTTTTTAGATTAAACACTGTAGAGCAAAGTCTTTTCAATGAGATTTTTTTTCTTCCAATCTTGTGAACTTCACTTCAGATTTTAGCCCAGCCTTCCCTAATTAAACAGCTTAGGAGTTCAAATTGATTTGCACTGGTTTGTGGTGGTGAAAGCTTTTGCAGGCCATTAGAGTTTAATTGTTCACCTTTCTTCAAAATCATCTCACTCAAAAGACATCTTGGCTGAAAATGAAATAGGTCATGAAACTATAAATAGGAGGTAAATTATATTTGCACATTAGCGGAAGCAGGGGAAGAAAGGGAGATCTTCCAAGGTCGATAGACTACATAACAGTACCCCAATGGGAAAACTGGATTCCTTCATTTTCATGTCATTGTGGGGTAATCAGTTGAAAATAATTACTTGTCTAAAACACTGTGAGCAATTATCTTAAACATGCATCAAAGCTTGTAATTCGGAGCGGTCCCAAGAAATGAAGTCACGATTGGCAAGTTCTAACTTAATTTTTTGTAATAAGTCTACAGTTCTCAGCAATTAATACAGATATGGACACAGCCTGTGCCACTGGAACTCATGGATGGTCTATTTATGGTAGACAAAGTGGGGGAAAGCCACAATCAATGCCTTTAGTCTAGGGCTAATTGTACTTTTGTCTTGCCTGCACAGATCGAAAGCAAAAGGCTTTCCTCTTTCAAATGTAAACACTGTTGGTGAGCATTATTCCTTAAAAGCTTAGGTCCAGGCAACATTATATTTCAAAGACTGGCTGAAAAACCTGGCCCCTGATGGGGACTATGTGTGCTTAAGGGAAGGAAACATGAAATGGTGGTGTAAATATGTGTATTTCACGTGCTTTGCCCAAATAATTAAAACATTAAGCTGCCTTTTCACAATCACTGCATATACATTACCCCAGGACCCCCCCAAAGAAGACGCCAGACAGGTGTTTGGATTATGGGCTGTTTATTGGAAATCAAACAACCAAGGAAAAACTGCAGCAGGGCTCTAACTACAACACCCCCCTTGGCGTGCAGGCGGCTAGGTTGGGGGAAACGGAACCTAGCCGTCTGCCTCCCCCAAGATCTAATCGGGCATGGGACATCCTGGCTCCAGGCCCACTCGGTCCACGACCAAGCTGCCTCTCCTTGCCAACCCCCAAAGGGGTCGAGGCAGCTGGACAGCGGTGACCCACCCAAGGAAAATCCTTAAGGCGATCATCGCCCGTCCAGCCTGGGGGTTTGCCAGCCTGCCTCACCGACCCGTTACAGCATCACGTGAGCGGTCCTGGCTTGCCCCCTGACCTTGCTTACCTCAGGATGTATGCCAACTAAGCCCTCCCTGGCTACCCCTCCTGCACGCCACCTGCCAATCAAAAGAACTGCGACATACAATGGCGACACCCTCCTCACCCCCAGGCTGGGGTAGGCGAAAAACCCATAAACCAAAGCCAATCAGGTTTACGAGAAAAAATTCCTACCCGGCCCCCCAAAAGGGGCAACCAGCTAGTCTCAGCCTGAAAGGAGGGAGGGCGGGCGGGGCAACGCGCTCCAGGACGGGACTGAGGGGAGCCGGCACGCTGCCTGCTCCTCCCACCCTCAGTCCTGCCCGGAGACAAGCGGCAGCCAATCAGCTGCCGCCAAGTGTCCCAGCACCCGGCTGGCTACGGCGGGCCGGCCGGGGCAACGCGCAGCGGCTCCGCAAGTCGGGCCGCTGCACCTTACCCCAGGACCCCCCCAAAGAAGACGCCAGACAGGTGTTTGGATTATGGGCTGTTTATTGGAAATCAAACAACCAAGGAAAAACTGCAGCAGGGCTCTAACTACAACACCCCCCTTGGCGTGCAGGCGGCTAGGTTGGGGGAAACGGAACCTAGCCGTCTGCCTCCCCCAAGATCTAATCGGGCATGGGACATCCTGGCTCCAGGCCCACTCGGTCCACGACCAAGCTGCCTCTCCTTGCCAACCCCCAAAGGGGTCGAGGCAGCTGGACAGCGGTGACCCACCCAAGGAAAATCCTTAAGGCGATCATCGCCCGTCCAGCCTGGGGGTTTGCCAGCCTGCCTCACCGACCCGTTACAGCATCACGTGAGCGGTCCTGGCTTGCCCCCTGACCTTGCTTACCTCAGGATGTATGCCAACTAAGCCCTCCCTGGCTACCCCTCCTGCATGCCACCTGCCACACGGGGGGGTCTGCCTAGCGCATGACCCCCACCGCCCAACTACTCAAAAGGGAGCGGATACCCTGCTGCAGATTCGATAGAAAAATGTCTGCGCCCATCGGGGAGAGGTGCACCCCATCTCCTCGAAACAGGCGCAGGTCCCGAAACACAATCTGGGGATGGGCGACGTAGATGCCTCCAGTCTGAAAAATAAAACGCCTCATGAACGCGTTCAGCTTCTTCCTGGCTAGGTCGACCCTGCTAATGTTCAAAGCCCCCCGCCACACCCTCCTGGGCAGCCATGCGGACCAGAGGATGTGAATCCCCGGGATCCAGCGCCTAATCAGAGCGAGATCTCCTAAGATCTGCAGCCTCAAGGACACCGAGGTCCTCTGACAGAGATCGTTCTCGCCCAGATGAACTAAAAGGACCTGAGGAGGCAGGTTAAACAACAAAAATTCGCTCAGCAAAGGTAGCAGCTGGCCCCACAGCATCCCTCTCAATTCCCACTGCGGGACCCGCCAATCCATCGAGGGATTGTGCGCGGCGCGCAATCGGAAGTGCTGGTCGTACGAAATCCAGGCCGTGCCAGTGTAATCCCTGGACGCCCTGTGTATCAAATCAAGATACTTGATCAGGTGCCCCGTACGCTTCGGGTGCATCTGGTCCATAACAGCCATGTAAATCAAGAAGCCGCTGAGCCAATTCGGCCAATTCTTGTCTATTTTACGCTTTTTAACAGACTCAGGATCCCTAACGGGATCCCCTACCCGTGGCACTGGCTCCGGCTCTGCATGGAGCAAGGCAAAAATATCGACGTATTCCTTACGCCATATTTTTTCCTTGACGGACAACGCAAGGTGTCCCCCAAGGGGCAGAGCCATATCCCCGTAAGTGGATGGGGGATTATCTCCATCATCAGATGGTTGTGGGGAAAGGCTCCACCAAGGGGGAGGTGTCCACCCCGCAAACATGCCCATGTTAGCACCAGGGAAAGGCAGGCCACCCCACGGAGGAGGCTGAACATGACCGACGTCGCTAACCGCGGGCTCCGGAGGAGCCGCCACCTGCTGCGCGTGACTGGGGTCCGCACCCGTTTGAGGGGTCCCGCACTGTTGCCACCCCGGCATACCCCCAAAACCGGGCCAGCCCCAATAAGGCGGAGCCCAGTAATGGGGATACATGCTGCCCGCGGGCACGTTAGCGCTCCCAGCATTTTCCTCCCAAACCTCAGTGACAGACCGCGGCTCAGGCTGGGCAACCTCACCTGGTGGATCTGCTGCTACGGCCGAGGCAGCCAAAGGAGCCGCAGGGAGGGGCGCAGGGACAGTAGCCGCAGCAGGCGGGATCACGCCGGAGGGGCGTTCAAGGGCCTCTAGTCTAGAAAGAAAAGACGCCTTGTCAATGCGTTTGGCCCTCCTAGAGGACCGCCGCACCTGCCCAGAGGCCTCACCCCCGTCGCCCTGCCCAGTCTCCCGCAAAGCCCTTTCCTTCTCAAGCGCCTCAAGGCGCGCCAGCATAGCTTTCCAGTCCCCTTCACCCTCATCCTCCCACGAGGAGGAAGAGGGGAGAGGGGGCGGGGCAGGCCGCTTGGGGGCTTTACCGCCCGTTTTTTGCCCCTTCTTAGGCATGCTAAAAGCCAAAAGCCCAAAATTCCCCGAATTGAGTGTGTGTCAGTTACACAAGCCAAAATTCTTTGAGATGTGCGTGACTTGCTTTTACAATAGGAAAATCCACTAATGTGTGTGACTCGCATTGACCAGAGGAAAATGCTTAAGAGTGAGTGTGTCTATTTTTTACAGGAGGAGAGTGAGTGTGTCTATTTTTTGTTTTTGTTTTTTTTTCACAGGAGGATACACGGTGGTGGGGGGGTGAAAACCCACACCCCACTGCTGGACGAAGGTGGGGGGTACGATCCCGCTCCCCACTTGTAGAGGTGGTGGGGCGGATGACTTCCGCACCCCACTTGATGAAAAGATGGTGGGGGGAGTACTTCCGCGCCCCACTTGCTTCTAAAGGCGGTGGGGGGCAAGGCCCGCACCCCACTTGCTGCGAAAGGTGGGGGGGAGAGGCAGGGGGGAGAGCAGGAACGAAGAGGGGTGGGGGGAGTAGCCCCGCGCCCACCGCGACCTCCGGATCTTCACCCGTCGCCGGGCTCCGCTGTTCCGAGGGTGTGGGGGGAGAGATGCTCGCCCCCGTACCGTCCGTCCTCAACCGGCACAAAGAGGGCCTGGCGTCGGAAGCAGGAGCCACGCTGCGAGGCAACCGCTCGCAACGCGCTCCAGGACGGGACTGAGGGGAGCCGGCACGCTGCCTGCTCCTCCCACCCTCAGTCCTGCCCGGAGACAAGCGGCAGCCAATCAGCTGCCGCCAAGTGTCCCAGCACCCGGCTGGCTACGGCGGGCCGGCCGGGGCAACGCGCAGCGGCTCCGCAAGTCGGGCCGCTGCACCTTGTTCTTGTATCACTATTGTTCTTCCATTGCAGAGCAGCCAGATAGGTAGCTTATTTTGCAATGTCCATTATCCATTAACTGTACTCAGTTAAAATATAATTTTGTTCCACCTTGTGGGGTGCAGGGTCTGTTTCTAGGCATGGTGCCCCCTTTATCTCTGATTCTCCCCCCCCATGAAAGGCCTCTAAGCCAGCGATTTTCAACGTTTTTCATTTCATGGCACACTGACAAGGCGCTAAAATTGTCAAGGCACACGATCAGTTTTTAAGGATATATTTTATCATTTTAAAAAACAAACATTAAGATATAGGGATAACAAACAAAATTACAAAAAAAATGCATTAGCACAAGCTTACACAGAATAACACACCCGATCCGAACAAGAGCTGGCTGAAGAATGACACTGGTTCTGCCCTCCCTCAAACTCCCCAAATGGCCTTACTAATAAATGACGCTCCCCCAAACTCCCGTGGCATACCTGTGGACCATTCGTGGCACACCAATGTGCCCCGCAGCACAGTGGATGAAAATCACTGCTCTAAGCCTCTCTTGTTCTTGTCAGAATGGAGTCTGGCCTGGAGATGCAAACTAGCCAGCTCCTTTAAGCCCACCAATAAACGATGACTCTTTCCTGCTTTTCCATTTGGGAAACAAAGTAATAGTGTACATTCTTAGGTTTTCACGACGTGTCCAGATTTTTGAGTTGAAAACAAACATTTTACCGGGAAACTCTGTCTTATGGCATAACGACAGAGTTTCCCGGTAAAATGTTTGTTTTAAACTCAAAAGTAATAGTGAATGAGCACAGAGGTGGTGAGTGGAACTTGGAAAAGGACTGGAATGCATATTCCCTCGTTCCTGAAATGTGATGAACTTTTAGCTGGTATGATATGATCAGAAGTGTACACAGATTCCATGGTGTATGCACACAACATGGATTTATACAGATAAAATTTGGATGGTTTTGTACCACTTAAAATAAACATAGCACAAACTATGGCTGCTGTTACAGATTACATAGCTTTTTGAAAGAAAAGTGATCACTTCATGATCTGGGCATGTATAGGTTGTCTGTACCCCCCCCCCCAGCCTCTGAGAGGGGGGTTAAGGGGGGTAACTTGTACCTGGGTGAAAAATGAGTCAAAAGGGGGGCCCTGGAGCAAAAAAGGGGGGCCCAGGAGCCAAATTCTTATGTAGGGAAGGGGCCCAAAAAAAACTTTGTACTCCCTGATAAAATTCCTCTTAATGGTCCTCCCCCCCCCTTTCATATGGCAACTGGCATTCATTTGAATTGTCCTTGGAAGCACAGGATCAATAGGAGAAGTTTAGAAGGAGAGCCCATTTATGAATACAGATTTATTAAAGTAATATATGCACCTTCTCAATGTGCCTTTTACAGTTCAGCAGCACACAGTAATAATTGAGTTCTCCCATTTAAAAATGCAAGGGACAGATAATTTAGTATGTAGGACTTGTTGCCTTGTACCTGTAAGCAGCGGCGTCACTAGGGCGCGCGCCGCCCTAATGACCCCCGTGCCGCCCGGCAGCCGGCCGGCGACTATGGCTCCAGAGCCGGCAGCAGCGAAGCCTACGCTGCTGCCGGCTCCGGAGATATCCTCTCCAGCCCGCTGTCTTGGGCAGGAGGAGGCCTCGGAGAGTCCGCCCTCGGCGGAGCTCCAAGGCCTTCTGCGGGAGGCCCGATGCGACGTCATATTTAGAAGGTTTTGCACATGCGCAGTACGTTTTTGAGGGCAGATTTGCCCTCAAACGTTCTGCGCATGCGCTAAACCTTCTACATATGATGTGTCACATCGGGCTTCCCTCAGAAGGCCTTGGAGCTCCGCCGAGGGCGGACGCTCCGAGGCCTCCTCCGAGGCGTCGCTGGATCGCGCCGGGAAGGTCAGACCGCCTGTGCGCGACGCGCGGGTGCACGCACGCGACCGCGCGTCACCCATTGCGCGCATCGCCCCCATGTGGTCCGCCCTTCCCGCCGCGCTCCAGCGCTCTGCCTGTAAGGAACCCATTCAAAACTGAAGTAGAAGGCCCCAGATATTGAAGTGAGAGGCAAGCATTTTAAATTTCTCTAAGTTTTCTAGGTAGCAGGTTCAAAAAGTGGTGTCACAGGCCTTGGTTGCATCAAAATAGGACGACTGTAACACACCGCGACCATGGTGGCTTAGTGGTTAAGACGCTGAACTGTAGAATGGAAGGTTGGTAGGACAGCAGTTCGAGACCCATGTGCCGCGTGATGGAGTGAGCTCCCATCTCCTGCCAACCTAGCAGTTTGAAAGCAAGACATTGCAAGTAGATAAATAGGTACCGCTGCAGCAGGAAGGTAACAGCATTCCATTAGTCACGCCGGCCACATGACCACGGAAGCATCTTTGGACAGCACTGGCTCTTCGGCCTTAGAAACTGAGATGAGCACCGCCTCTAGAGTCGGACACGACTGGCTTTCGAGCAGGGGATACCTTTACCTTTTACTTTAACAACTACACATGGGACTGCCATGTTCTGAGTGAAGCTGCTGAGCACTCTAGCTCAGGATTGCCTGATCCAACTGGCAGGGGCACTCCAGAGTTTCAGGTAGGGATCTCCCTACTTGAATTGAACCTGAGACCTTATGCATGCAAAGCATCTGCTTTGCCTCTGAGCTGTAGCCCCCTTGGAGAATCATCTGGAAATGGCAGCCAATGCCTTGGCCCATGATGATGCCTCTTTTACATTGATTGCACAGGCTGTTGGTACAATTCTGGGTGTGTGACAAAGTGCTGGTCATGACTTTTTAAGCCCTACATGACGTGAGGCAACTTACCTAAATGACCACCACCTCCTCATAGTATTTATTTATTTATTTATTTATTTAAAAAATTTATATCCCGCCTTATCCCATGCCAAGGCAAATGCCCAAGGCGGCTTACAACAAAAATTAAAAACAGTTTAAAATACAGAAAGTTTAAATACATAATTTAAAAACAATAAAAACAATAATATCAATAAAAACCACTGGGGGGGCAACAGTAGGGAGCACAAAGGCAGCATGGCAGAGCATCTTGAGACACAGGAGGCAGGCTACAACCCATCACCCAAACGCAAGACGAAACAAAAATGTTTTGAAGTGTATTGAACTTGCCTGGCCACTAAGATTATTGAAGAAAGACCTCTTGTGTGTCTTGCCCCCATCCATGCAAGAGGGCTTTCTCAGTTGTGGCACCTACTCTGTGAAACTCCCTGCCTCAAGAAATTCATCTGCCCCTTGTCACATACTATTGCACTGCTCTCTAAAAATGGCCTTGTTTTGGGCAAGACTTTAACTTGCCACTGGCTGACTCCTTTTTTTTTTTTTTTTTACACAGGTGTTCTATTTTAGTTATGATCATTCGATTTCAGTTTAATTTTTATCTGTCACTTTTTTTTCTGCTGCTGGTGGTGCTATTTTTAATTTCAATCTTGCAGCTTGTGATTTTAAATGGTTAGTTTGCTGCCTTGAGTGGTTCAGATTAGACTAGAATGATGGAAGAGAAGTCATAAAAAAAAAGTGGGGGAATGACTCTTGACACCTATGACAGCGAGGCAGGTTTTCTATTATTAAATATTCCTAATAGTTCATTTAGTATTTTTAGATTGCCACAAGCAAAGAACAAAGAGATTGGTTTACTTTGCCAGAGCTACCTGCAGGATCATGTATTTACTTCAGTGGGAGGAGGACGCATATAAACCTGAGGGCTAATGTATGAAAATTTATTTAAAATGGTTTCCTGTGCTAAAGGGACTCAAAGTCTCTTCAAAAAAGACCCAAGGGAGACACCAGCAAACAGCTACTGGAAAAGAAGTGATTCTGAGAAGCATAGGGATAGTTGCTCTCTACCTGCTCAGTGTAAGAGAGCTACCACTTAAAAGGTGCCTCTTTACACGGGGGTAACTCAACAGCTTTACGTGGTCCAGTCATGTACTGTATATGCATTCCTGTGCTTGAATGACTCCAGAGTAAAATACTTAGTCCTGAATATTTACTGCAACTATCACCTTACTAATTTTTGTTTATATGAATATAGCAATGGATGGGATTTTCCCAAGTGACCCATAGGAACCCAAGATGTAGGGAATCATAGGCTCACCTTGCCTAGCATTCAGTCTCCAAAAATAGCCAGCCAGATGTCCCCTGATGATGCATAAGCATGGTGCATGGTGGAGACCGCCACCCCCTATTGATATTGTCTACAGCATCTGGTCATTAATGCTAGATTAGCTGCACATGGAAATAAAGGGTCCCTTTGTGCAGAACAGCCTGAGAGCTGCACAGTCTTGTCAAAAGAACTTGCAAATCAGATGGAATAGTCAAAGAAATGAAGAACATGACAAGAAGGGAAAGGAAGTTGAGAAACAGGATTTTGAGGGAGAAAGAATGAGCCTGGAGAGCTGACAAACTGTTTTGTGTGAGAAAAACGTCTCTTGAGTTCTCGAATCACTTCGGTACATTCCTTCTCTGAGGGTCTTCTTATTTTAACTAACCTTCTCAGGCAACCTGGGCTTTCAGCTTCAGAAGCAAGGGCCTGCCTGCCAGAAAGAGAATGGGTGTGTTTCTAAAATCTCCAGTTCTCATGTATACATCCTGAACGACCTCGAGCAAGCTGGGCTCCCTTGTGCCAGAGAAGTCGTCAAAGAAGGCACAGTAGCAGTTGCAACTTGGGCCTTCTCTGCCCTCGCAACGCGAGCACAAATATGAAACCTCATGGGATCTCAGCAAGTGTGCATTTCCAGACCTGTATGTGCCAAGTTTATATGCAGGGGGTGGAGAGGCATTTGCAAGGGAGGATGTGGGATCTAAAGCTATACCCAGCAATTCTCCACCGCAAATATTTCTCTTCTCACTAACAGCAGGGGAGTGCAGGGTGGGAGGCTTTGGAGGGAAGGGGGGAATTTAAATCCACTTTGAATCCCACTTTGGAGGGGATTTGAATCCCCTTTCCGTTCTGGGGCCACCCACCAGTGGGGGAAGTTGGATAGGATTGCACTGTAAGTTGATCATACTTCCAGTTTCAGAGCCTGGAGGGGGAAACAACTTTTAAAACAACCGGAGCGAGCATTTGCATGGGGCAGGGGAAGGATTGAGCCCACCTCACCTGCATATCAGTTCTCTGCAAGCAAACTCCATGTTTCCCGCAAAATGTTGACTTCTGCCAACCAGTACTGAAATTCTGACTTTGCAAAAGGCACCCAAAATACTAGAAAGGATCAGTTCTACCTTTCAGAGGATTTCAACGTACCTGAGACTGCTCAGGGACCTCAATGATAGAGCAAAAATTTTCCTCTATGGCTCAGAAGGATTATAAAGCTCTGTTTGCAAAGAAATCTGACTATCTTTACACTTTCTCTTGCTCCTCTTTAATTTAACAGTGTACATATTTGGTATGTGGAATATGGTGCCGTTATACATTTACTGCTAAATGATCTGTAAAAGCTAATCAGATCATCATGCAGAATTGCACATGTTAATGAAGTTGGAGCTCTCCCTTGAATGCCTATTACAGTAAAGCTTAACTTATCCAGACCACTAGTGCTATGTCGTCTTTGTAGAGCACACTTTTCATTTTCTCTGTGTTAGTTCCCTGCCCCTTTCGTACAGACACACTTGTGATTGCCTAACAAGACAAAACCCATGTATGTGGCACCGCCTTTCCATCCCTCCTGAAAACCAACTTTTCCATGTGAATGTTGCATGCAGATTTTCATGGCTGTGGGTAACTGACAAGGTTCTTAACTGTATGGGTTCTGCAGCCATGTCAATATAAAAGTAGAGAAATAAAATCCTTTACCGCTTTTGTTGTTTGTTTAGATTTCTTATATTGTGCAGGTGTCACATACACAGAAAAGGTTTTCTTACAATAACAACAACACGGGATCCTACTTCCCAAGCCGACGTTTCACTCCATTCACGGAGCTTTCTCAAGGCAATTTGGCAGTAAAAAACTGTTGGATGAAAAAGAATGTTACGGAGTGGTGACAGTTAAACATCAGTCTGTTGCTCAAAGTTAAAGGGACCCACTACTTTTGTCCTCAGAGTTATTCAACACTTATTACTTGGGTTATTTAAAATTGGCATCCATATCCTATTGGCATATGTCATTTCCTGCTGGCGGTTCAGTAACTTTGAAGATTTCGTCTGGGAAATCATTAGAGCCTCCAAATTTAACCTATGTTTTAATCTGGGTTCATGAAACAAGGCTCGTGCATGCTCAAACATTATCCTGTGTCCTGATTCTTTCGCGTGCAAAGCTACTGCTGATTTTTCTTCTTGCTTTGCATCTGTTGCTCTTTGATGTTCCCGTACCCGGACCCCTATTGGTCTTTTCGTTTGTCCCAGATAAACTTTCCCACATTCACAGCCAATTTCATATACTCCGGGGTTAGATAACGCTGGTCTGGGGTCCTTGGGATTGTGTATATGAAATTGGCTGTGAATGTGTTGTTGTTATTGTAAGAAAACCTTTTCTGTGTATGTGACACCTGCACAATATAAGAAATCTAAACAAACAACAAAAGCGGTAAAGGATTTTATTTCTCTACTTTTATATTGACATGGCTGCAGAACCCATACAGTTAAGAACCTTGTCAGTTTTCCATGTGACTTTGACTTAATCTCTTCTTCCCAACTGCAACCAAGCTTGAAGTATGTGTAACAGCATTTGTTCATTTTCATCCCTCTCTGTGTGGTTTCTTCACTATTTTAAATTATAAGTTCCTTGCCAGCAAAAATTGTTGCCTATGTAACTCCATAAGGGTCCTGTACACTGATGCCATGCTAGGAATAATAATAATCTCTATGGGTAGAAGTCTCATGCTAGGACACTGCTTATAGCTTCTGCTCCTGTGCTTTTATACCGGTAGGTGGAAATCTATTCTGTCTTTGTCCCATTGTTTGCAGCCTCACTCATGTTTAATTGGAAGGAGCTGGTGTCATGTAGTGGTTAAGAGACGGAACTGCAAATTGGGACTTCCCTACTGGAAATCTCATCACTGCCATGACTTCTCACAAGGTGGCTTTAGGCAAGCCACTCCCTCTCAGCCTCTTTATGCAATATGGTGATAATAATACTTTTTTACCTTACAGGGATGTTGTAAGGACAACATCAAGTTAATACAGTAGGCTTGAAGCACTTGGCATTATATACAGTAAATGTTTGATAGTGGTAGTACTATTCGCTTGCTAGTCAAGGGTGGATAAAGATGTCCTGCCATGCAGGGGGGGGGGGGGGAGAGGAACAGTCCCTTCTTCCTCCTACTCCTGCTAAGGCTATAAAATATATGGTTATTGTGAAATAACCCAAATCAATGTTCCAAATATACACTGCTCTTTAAATTGCAATTTAATCTTGAATTCAGCAAAAGACATACTTTTGAAGAGTCGTATGAATCTCACCAGCCGCCACTGTCATTGAAACCTGACCTTGGCTGTCCCCATTCTCCCCCCGCCCACCTGTCAGTTGTGTGAGCTGACCAGTACCATCTTGGGCCTTGGCTCTTGCTCTTTGGATGTGTCTCTCTTATTGGCCCTGGAACAGTCTTGACCCCATCGTTCTCATGTCTGTCTCTGCCTTGTGCTGCTGCTGCAGCTTGATTGCCCAGCCGCAACCTGGTAGCAAATAGCTTTGGATTTTCCTGTTGGTGGAGACGTGACCTTCTAGTAGTGACTGTTGTGGCAATCAACTGTCTATCTCCCCAAGTGACTAGTACTGACAAAGCTAACAGCACAGCAGCACCAACCATCCATTTGTTGAGAAGAAATCCTCGTCGCTAGCCTGCAGCTTGCATCTAAAATTCATGAAGGCATGGCAGGGAGCGATGAAGGGAAAAAAAAAGTTTCCAAATCCTAGTCACCAGAAGTTTGCTCAGAACCCCTCTGGTTTCTGAGGCTTGACCAAACTGTACAAGCTCATTTCCACTCTCTTCTGTAAATACAAAGGCTGGAAACTTCAAAGAAAAAAAGTTGAAATGTCCGGATATATGCTTCTAACTCTGGGTTTCTAAAGCTGTGTTTTCCCCTCCTGTTTGTGCGTTGCTTGCTAAAGATATTGTTTTCATTCATCAAGTTCCTTAGGGATGTGAGACTGTTTGAATATAAATTGTTTATGGGCAATCTTATTTACAAAGAATGCTTTTCTCATTTACTTTAATTGTCTAAATGACATCTAATTAAATCTGGTTGTTGGTGGTGGTAGTGGGAGGCCACATGAAAGCATCAGCTTGGAAGGTGTCTTTCTCTCTCTTCAAAAATATCTGAATGTAAACAAAATCTGACAATGTGTTCCATTACAGTAACAGGAACCCTAAAGGGATTAGGTGTACCAGTAGTGTATTAATGTGGTTTTCGGATTCAGTTTCTTTCACAGAGATGGAAAGAAGCAAGTGCTGGAGAGAGAGAGGCCCCCAAAGAGAGACCTCTGTAATTGGAAGGCTCCCTGTTACAGTCATCGGATCAAAACAACAGACCCGGTTTCCTTGCGTACAAGGCAGCCAAAGAATCACTGTGCCCCTGCAAATGAAATGATAGTAACAACAGCTTATTGTCCTTACTGGAGCTTGTCCCTTAGCAAACTAATTGAAATATATTGTGACATTAGATTGCTTTTTCAGAGACAAAGAAGGTCCGGAGCCACGGTGCAGTAATGGTCTTCCCATCAAGACCATTATTGGTAAGGATATGAATTAGGTGGATATATAGCCCCCCTAGATACCTATGCTTAGGAAGCCTGAAAATGAGTGCCTGGAATTGCAGCTTTCATTGTAGGCTTGTGTAAACCACAATGATCTGGCACTGCCCCTCCCCCTGCACTCTAGGATAATTCCTAAATTGGTTGGTTGGTTTGTTCAGACTGGACTGTTTCCCTCCCAAAGGTTGGACTTGCATGTTTTTTTCCCCTCTCCAACAGCCGGATTCACAATTTGCATTTTTGAAGGTCACATTTACATGATGTATGCCCTGCCTTTGGGGCATACCTGTGTTGTTCTAACTTGGAAATTCCCTGTCAAATGGATTGCTAGAGTCTGGATGACTCAGGGGCCAGGGTATGTTGTAAATTACCTACCCATTTAAAAAGGTTCAAGTCCATTTCAGCAGTCAACTAACAGGCCCCATCAACTGCCTTTCTGAGCACCTATTTGGAGAAATGCAGACTGCATTTAAAATAAGTACAAGGCAGCAGCATGTTTTAAGTTATCTTATGTAAGTGTTCTTGCATTTGTATTCTAGGTAGGCGGAGTCTTTACTCTCGCAGCTGGCAACCCTAGCTGGGAGACATTTGAACATAAGAAGAGCCCTGCTGGATCAGGCCAAAGGCCCATCTAGTCCAGCTTCCTGTATCACACAGTGGCCCCACCAGATGGATTTACATACAGCCAACTCTCGTTAATCGCTGGGGTTAGGTTCCTGGAAAACCCCGCAGTTACGGAAATCGTGGTTATTGAATCACTGATCCTATTAAAAAAAATGGGGCTAGGTTCCCATGGACCCTCTTCGCTATACACTATATGTTAAACTTATAAAAACGTTTTTCAAATACTTCAAATACTTCAAATAATAAAAACCTAGTTCTGACTTCATTTTAAGACCTTTCACTTCTCTCTTTCTGTCCTATTAGTCTAAAGTTTGCATAAAAACTCACTGAGCTCAGATTATGTCATAACTGTGTTCAGTTAGCATTTAGCACTTAACTGCAACTTGTTAAATTGACAAGAGTGACTGAGAGCTCATGGAATCTTATTAAGCTGGCGAGAATGAGAAGCGCTGCATTCAGAGGAGCAGGTAATGTTGGGGCTGAAGAGGGCAAGAAGGAAGCGTAAGGGGGCAGAGGTTGGGCAGAGTGGACTTGGGAGGGGGGAGGAACTGAAAGCACCTGGAGACTTGTTGAGCAAGCGAGAACCACTGAGAACATGTTAAGCCACGAGAACAGAAGCCTCCAGAACTGCGTGATAGGCCGCTTCTCAGAATGTTTTTGGCCATGAACAGGTGTGAAGAAACTGTGTGTGTTACTTGAAGAGCTGGAGTGACAGTTTAAGGAGTCAGTTTGACAAGGAGGCTTATCTCAGGCTTCCACTGAAACCATTTAAATGTCTCGCCTCGCCTAACATGAAAACAGTATGTCTCACCTGAAAATAAATACACACACGTACTCCATACTCACACAAAGGAGGAGAATAATAGATATGTGATGTGTGCCATCAAATCGGCCACACATGAGATGAACAGGGAATGATAGAGGGGAAAGGGGAGCGTTGGAAGAATGACAGTATGCAAGCTAGATCTGTACAACAATGATGGGGTCGGGTGTTACACGTGTTAAGATTGTGCTGTAAACACTGGCGTCACTAGGACGCGCGTCACCCCAAGGCGGGGGTGCGCGCGTCACCCTAGTGATGCCCTTTGGGGGGGCCACCCGGCTGCACCCTGCCCTGGGTGCCCCCCGCCCCTTCGCGTCGCCCTCCGGACGCTCCGAGGCCGGCCCCGGAGCCGGCCTTGGAGCGTCCGGCCCGGCCGGCGCTCCAGGGCCTTCTGAAAGAAGGCCCACTGCGTCAATATGCAACCTTTTCCGGTTTTCGCGCATGCGCAGAGACCGTTTTGAGGGCAAGGCTCCTGGGCCAGCCTCGGAGTGTCCGGAGGGCGACGCGCGTCACGGAGGTGACACACGAGGGTGCGCGCGGGGGTGCCCGTGGCGACCCGCTTCCGTCGCTTCACGGGAGTGACGCCACTGGCTGTAAAGTATGCAAGATGAGAAATTAGGCAAATTTGTTCAGTATGTCTCGCAGCAGTTCTCAAACTTTTCTGTCTCCAGAGCCCTTTATACTCCTAAACGGAGTCTTGGGGAGCCCCACCACTGCATGCACAGAGTCTTGGGGAGCCCCAGAGTGCTGGTGCATTCACAGAGTGGCACAGTGCCAAGCAGATGATGGCCACTTACAGTGTGCTCATGGAGCCCCTGAAGGGGTCTCAGGGACCCCAGGGCTCCTAGGAGCACACTTTGAGAAACACTGGTCTAATGTACAGTGGTTACTGAAGTTGGGTTTTTTTGTAACAGAATTTCAACACAGAATTTTCATACTTTTACTGCAAAGTACACACAACCCTGCTGATCTTTTCCAGATGCTGCATCTTTGTTTTCACACGTGTTCACATGCATTCAAATAGGTGACATCATTGGACTGCCGTTCTGTCCTTGGAAGAGGTGATGAATATAGGTGGTTTGTGCGTGCTTATATGGAAGAACAAAACTGCCTTTTGTCTCACGTTATGGCCAAGCAAGGGGGAAAAGGGAAGCTGGATGCTGATTTAATTCTAAATCAACTGCAGGGGTCTTACATTTGTTCCAGAGCCAAATTCTATATTCCTTCCCCACTGTGGGCTTCAATTCTCTTTTACTTCCATTTGTTGCTAGCAGACTCTCTTGCAAATAGTCTCCCCACAGCTGCTACAAAATCCTTTTCTGCCGACACTCCTATCATCTGCACTGGCCACTTCTCCGCCTCATCAACTCTCTATCTCATTTTCAGTCTCACGTGAAAACAATTTTTCTCCCTTGCCAGCACTTCTTAGTTTCTTCCTCCATCATTGTTATTATAGCACTCTACAACTGTATTTAACCTTTTCACAAACTTTAAAATGCACTTAGGAGAAAAGACCCCTGGGAGAGAGATCATTGGCTCAGTCAAGTGGTTCGTGAGCAAGGATTAAAGGTGAGCAGATCCAAAGTACCTTTTAAAGTGATGTTCCTCAGATTCAGGAACTCTCCCACTTTTCCCAGCATGACTTTAACTACTACTTCTTTTCTTGGCTTGATTTCTATTTATTTTTATTTTTCTTCTTTGTCTCATTTAACAAATCTCTATTTTGGCACATAAGTGCTTTTGAATTTGTTTATATTCACTGACATTCTATTTTCTAAGACTGAATAGGCAATAAGGTCCCACTTTTCTAAAAACGTATGTTTTTCCTGCTTTCTTTGTATGTTTATCCATTTTGGTGAATGAGCACCCTTCACCCTAATAAACAAGCTCCTTAAATGTGTGTGATATGGTGTTGGCTTGGATGAATCAGCTTGAGCATCTTCTCCATTTTAACCTTAGTAACCTGCATGTCCACTGGAAATGTTTAAGCTCAGATGGGTATTGTGCACACCTGAGTTTCACTCACACCTGTCTATTGGTCAAACCTGTCCACTTGACTGTCGCCAAGGGGATGTTCAAGTGACTAACCTTAGTTTTCCCACCTTTGGATTAGCCATTTGGAAAGGTACAATCTTGAACTTTCAAAATCCCATATAGGAAGCTGGCTACTTTGAACCAGCATGCATTCTGTTCCAAGACTGAGAGATGTTACCTGTATGTTGCTAACTACCCCCCATCCTTGCATTCACCTGTATGTCTTAACAGCTATGTCTAGGCCAGGGGTGGCCTTGGCCAACATTTCAACATGAATGCTCCTGACCTGACCCTTTAATGGTTGAATAGGTGAGGGCTCTGTCTCCTACACAACTCTTAAAAACGCAGAGGCCCTAATGGTGGAAGGTTGGCCACCCCAGTCTAGGCAGTTATGTGAGAATTTTGTTTTCATTTTGCCCCTTAGTTCAAGTGCCTGTTTTTTGTCTGTAGTCTGTTTAACCTTCTCCTATTCCTGTTTTTGTCTGTCTTAATCAGCTTATTTTTACAAGTTTTAATAAGCTTTTATTTACAAGTCTTAATAAGCGTTTATTTTTACAAGTTATTTGCCTGTTTCTTTCTGATCAGAGTCGGGAGCTATTGCCCCTAGCTCCCTGACCAGTCCCTTGGTGGCTAAAGACTGTGACACACTACCTGCGAGTACTGCAAAGCAGCACTGCGTGGGCAGTTTGCCATGCAGTGTTTTGCACTCTCTCCCCTTGCAAGGCAGTGTGCATCAGCTAGCAGAGCCCTGCGAGAGGACATGGAAAAATTGAACTTCGGCCAATCAGCAGCCGGGTTGTGGGGTGGGACGTGTAGGGAAGCAAACAGCTAATCAGAATTGAATCTGAAAAGACTCGATTCTGATTGGCTGAAAAGCAGAGGGGGGGGTGAAAGACCTGTGGACTGTATAGACAGGAAGTGGCACAACAGGAAGCAAAGGCCAACCTCACTTCGTGCCGTGCTAAGAAAGCTGCAGTGTGTTACAGCCTTTTTACACTAAAGAGAGCAAGCGTGGGTGCTGAGCAGTTGGGCTGGGCCAGACTAGGTTTACAGAACTACCATACTGCTCATATAGTAAAACCAACTTCCATGCTGAGGAACTCTGGCAATAAAGATTACCCCCAGATGGTCTTTTCCCTTCCTGGTGGCAGCAACTACCCATTTTTGGATGGCTCATAGCTGCCTGTGAGGTACCTAGGCTAAGGGTCTGTGGGAAGGTCAGGTACACAGACAGGGGGCTAGCGAGGAAGCTTCAATTTCTCATTAAGAATTAGTTTCATTTCTTTCCACTTCTATGAACAGGAAACTGGCCGTCTCTGTCCATCCTTGTTACTAAAACTTCAAGGGGGGAAATCCAGGATTACTGCTGTCAGCTTATTTTCCTGTCAGGTCCTCCTAGCAGTGGCTTCTCCTTTTAGCAGGAACCCATCTATTGACTTTGGCTCTGCTGCTGTCAGTCATCCAGTTTCTGAGGATAAGACTCTCTCGCGCTCTAGGATAAGATTCAGCCTAGCTAGGTGTGAATATAGTACTCAGTCAGTCCTTTTAATATAAACAGTAACTACCCATAATTCTTTGTAAGATTTCAATATATTCAATTACATGGCCAAATACTAATTTAGACTGTTGGATAAATTAAACAGGCTGTGGTCTCCTGTGAGAAGAAAAGACTGGCAACAAGAAGAGGAATAATGGAATAAAAGTTTTATTTGATAGAAGGAAGCATCGGCAAGTTGCAACACAGTAGAAAATAGGAGAGAGGAATCCTCTCATCACACTTCAGAAAGCAGAGCCTTCAGATAAACATGGGTCTCATCAGGGAACTGGGTAATTGGATATGGAAAATCCTGCTTCAAAGTTGTCAGTTCAAATCAAGAGCAGCTTAGTTATTATGATGGGGAATTACTAAGATCTGAAGATTGTTTGTTGGCCTTTGTGAGATGTCTTAGGTGGTCGAACTCCAGTCCCTAGGGACAGCTAGCTGTCTAAGTAAGGAAATCAACACAACCAGTACTGATTCTGCGGTTTATTTTCTCATGGTAATTATATATAAAATTTGGATAATGTTTAAAGAAAAATTATTCTAGGCACTTCCTAAGAAGCAAATAGGCCCACATGTCCAAAGCCTGTATTAGAGGCAAGACATCATAATGACTGTATCTGAAGCTGTTGAACAGCTTCCATTTTAACTTTCTCTCCATATCTCTCTATATCTGTTGCATTTAGAATAATAATATTTGCATATTTGCACCTGGGAGGCTGGTGCCTGAGGTCCAGGATTCTTGAAATGTGGTATACTGAATGCCATGAAGTATCTGGTTGCTTGGTTCACCTGAACCTAGTAGCTTGGCTATAATTCCATGAGAATCTCCGGGGCACAATTCTCCTCTGTAAATGCCAATGGCAAAACTCCCACTGATTGTAATGGTCTTGAATGGCCGTCTAAAGGTTTTACTATCATGAATTATACACTAGAAAATGTGAGGTTGTCTTAATAGCAAAAAAAAAAAAAGTGGATTCTTTCTGTTTGTTTTTACATTTCTACTTTCCACAGACTATAGTTAAGTTGTCAAGCTTTTATTCACATCCAAGGGAGGACGGTGACTTTAAAAATAAGAACAAATGAACATTTCAAAGGAAAATTCTCCTCTGAGTACAATTGGAAGCTGCTGAGAGATCTTGAAAGTCATTGATAATGATACATTCACAAGGAGCTAATTGGTTAGAGCTACACATTGAGTGCAGAATTGGGGTTGCTGCCTGAGAAGAGGCTGCTATGTGATGAGCTTTGAATGCCAATTCACAAAATGGGGAAGCCTCTCTCAGGTAGAAGGTCTTATTCTTTTTGTTAGGAGAAGGTCAGGTCCAGCCAGCAGTAATAAATAGAAAGTCATCTTATTTATTCACAGCAAAAAGTATCCAGGTTCTCTAATAAATCTGCCACACACAGTTGCATCCTTTCTTACCACTTTGACCAGACAATTATACATTACAGTGCTGAAATGACCACACCTAGGCTGAAACATTGGCAGAGTTCTTCCTTCTCTCTGTCTCTCAGCTAGCCCAAAACCCATTGATAGTTGTCACCCAGTCCAGGCTGGGGAGAACAACTATGGTGGCTTTCTGCCTCTCTGCTCTCCTTGGGTTCACCTATTTATCCCCTTGGGGCAGTTTCTCCTGAAAGGGGGGGGGGCTATGGCCTCTTTGTTCTCCTAGTACATCTTGGTATCTCTTTGACCTCGAAGTAGGTATGTCTGGTTTTGAAAGGCTGTGTGGTGGCTAGTACAGATAGCTGGTGGGCATTGTCCCCTTTAAGCTGCACAGCCATTTGGCTACACAGCTCAAAACAGAGCTCTGCGCAGGTCAGAGCTCTGCTTTCCCAGAAGTTCAGCAATTACATATGGCGTCATCACTGAGTGTCCGGAGGTGCTGCCGCGCAGCCACGTAAGGGGTCCATGCAGGGGCATGGACCCCCCTTAGAGGGAATACTGCTAGTGGGAATGCTATACTGATCATTCATGCTGAACCAGCTCCTGCCTCCTTATCTCTTCTTTTTTTGCCAGCCCCCCGGGTCCCTTTGTTCTAGCAACTTAGTCTGGGTTTGTGTTAACATCCCAACTAATTTATCTATTCTCTCTTCTAGTCTGACCCAGGGCCGACTCATCCTTGACACCAACTGAAGTGGTTACCTCAGGCAGCAGATTGGCAGGGGGTGGGGCAGCTAGTCCTGCATAGGATAAGTCTAGCCCCTGATAACCAATATGCAGTGTAATAAAATGTGTCTCAGCACAAAACATCATGACAAACCCAAGTTCCCACCTGACATTGTAACAGGTTAGCACAAACGGCCAAGCTTGAAAGTTTTAAAATGGAGTCTGGAGGTTCCCCTCAAAGCCATCCCTGTTTATTAGGCATAGTCCCTGCTTTGTTACAGCAGTTGAGATGTTAGAAAATATATATATATTGGGGGGGGGGGACAGAAGGCGGAAACGTGCATTTCTTGGGGAGGGCCAATTTTACACCACATATTAGTTTTCTGAAAAAACAAACTGTATTTGATATCAACATCCCCACCCTAAACATGGAAGTGAGACCTTGGGGGCAACTGGTCTTAATACACCTTTTTATATACAGGATTATTAAAAGATGGTGCAAAAGTAGAGCTGATTTATTCTTAAATGAACTGACATACCACAACCATCATAACATGACAAGACAGAAAAACTGCAAGTTTCACATGCACATTACAAATGTTTGATATGGGCACACCACTTGCGTAGCTACAGTGGGGCAAGGGGAGGCAAACAGCCGCAGTCTCCTCATGAGGAGGCATCCGCTGTCACCAGGGGCATTTGCCCCCCCATCCTTTTTGAATGGCCTTGTACAGTATTTTGATTGATAATTAAAAACAAACCAACTTCCAGTATGTGAAAAGTGACTTTCCTTGGGGAGGGCACAGAGTTGCGTCTTTGGGGAGACATTTGTCCCCCCTCCCTCCCACCTCTTTGTCCCTGGTAAGTCATTGTTCCTGTTTTGTCTTTTTGGAATAGCTCAACATGTTATTGGTGGGAGTTGCTAGAATTTGGCTGTGGGGGTGTATTCTTTCTGAACCGTTGGGAACAGTGAACGCACTGTGGGGCAATTGTCGTGACTCGTCCCAATTTTAGATGGAGCGGGATGGCCACTGCGGAGGAAAGAGCAGGAGCAGAGTTTTCAGGTTTGTGTCATCTGTAAAATATTGGAGGACGTGCCATAAATGAAACTATAATAATAATAATTCTCATAGTTTCAAGTTCAGTTCCGCTGTAGTGTATCGGTTCGAACGAGCCTCGATCATGACTTCTTTTTCAGGCAACGTCTCAGGCACGTTGCACTTTTTTTTTCTCTAGAACTAAACTTTATCAGCGCCACGATCTGAATGGAGAACCGTCAGCTTATGCTTATTATCCCCACAGACTCATGGAGATTTACAGCACATCAGCGCCCCCACAGAAGACCGGCTCCGCGACTTGGTCTTTCCCTTCGCTACAGGTGTTGCGATACCCCCAGACTCAGAGCAACGTCGGCTCAAACCCCGCGTCTACCCCTCTTATAGCAATGGCGACCGTTACGCAAGGTCACGTGACGCCCTCTGCCACAGCAGCCGAACGCTGGGCGTATGACGTGTCAGTCACCCAGAATGCTATGCGTGAGGCTTCCGAGCCGCTGGTCGGCTACTGATGCTGCCGCGTCGATTAAACAAGGTACAGTAATTCCGACCCCCCGCCGCTAGCCCCTAGTTGTTGCCTAGCAACTGAGCCAGCTGTCCTTAAAGACGCGGCCCTTTCCTTTGGGTCCAGGTATGTCTATTGGGAGAAGGGAGATTACTTACTTTTCTGGGTCACAGTGGGCCATGGTTGAACCCCGTTGCCACATTTCTGCGTTCTTGGGAGGAAAGCAGTGCTCTTTCGTTGGAATCCCTAGCCACCCTAGATAGGAAAATTGCTGCCTTTTTGTTTCCTTGTGAGGTTTCTATGTGCTCCCCAACATCTCCAGGACAGACAGAAGTTCTGCAGCAGGGTACGTTTTTCGCCATCGTTGTGTATCATCACGGGGGGGGGGGGAAGCCACGCCTCTTGAATGTTTTCCTGTCTTCCAATAAATCAAGGCATACTACCTGTGCAGGGAACACAGGTGTGTTAGTTCTATCCTTAATTGCACATTGGGTGCATGTAGGTGGATGTGATTTGCCTTTCTCTGCTTTGTTTCCTCGCCCCAGGTTTTGATAAATGTTAAGGATTGGGAGAAAGAAATATTTTTGTACTATATCTATTTCTGGACTCTAATGTGGTTATGTACAAAAGCCATAGGTAGCAGTGTTGGCCTATTGGGGGGGGGGGAAGAGTTGAGTAATACAGTACCTTTATCCGGACCAACTAAAATATTACAAAGTGGTGGGCAAGCTTTTGTGTGCTCCAAGAGGTTCTGATGAAGAGCTCTGGAAAAACCAAAACCTTGCTTACCATTTTCTGATAATGTAGTTGGTCCTACTTTGGAGTTTACATGTATTTACAGTCCTTCAGGCCTATCCCAAGATTTCTATCCTGCCCTTTCTCCAGGGAGTTCAGAGTGGTATACAAGTCTGCCTCCTGTGTTTTATCTCCACAGCAATGCTGTGAGGCCAATGACTGACCCAATCCTCCCAGTGAGAGTCATAGCTGAGTGGATGAAGTTGCCTCTCCCTGGTCCCTCTATCCCAGGTGTTTTTGAGTACCAGCCTTCCTCAGAAGCCTGGTGGTAGCTGTGAGGAAGAAAGGTGCACTGTTCTTTCTCCCCTGTAAATGTCATGTCATGTCATGTATCATGACATGGGGATGAAAGCATAGAGAAATTGTTTGAAATTTTTAATAAAATGCATAGGAGATGAAGGGATCCTGCTTTTCAACCTCTCCAATTTGAGATTTCAGAAGCTACTGGAAATTGTTGTATGGCACTGAAAGTTATTTAAGTGGTTATTAAATAACCCACTATGTTTGAGGTTGCAGCTACTTGAGTATGCTATTGGTGGTTAATAAACATTACATTATGGTAGCAATTAACTACACGTTTTTAATGCACATCTTTTAAGTAGCTTGTTGTGACATCTGACATCTTCCTCTGATACTGCTTTTTCCATATGGTGCTCTTAATTGTGTATTCTTGAGCCTCTGTTAATTTGAATTTACTTGGTTTCATTATTCTCATTGTATAAATTAAGTTGTTACCTTCCTCTTCCCATTATACACTTGTATGTCATCAAGGAAAGCACAATCTGTCTCTTAGATATGTTTACACGTAAGCACCAGCACAGTGGTAAAAATGCCGTTGGAGAACTAAAATAATACATTATTTTTCTGAATTTCTGTAGCTTTCATAGAGTTCATTGTAATCTTTGCCTCCAAATATATTTTCAGCTGGACCTCCTGAAAACTGTAGTGGCAGCTATTTGAGGTTTGTTTTGGTGTTTCTAACCTTAAAGGCAACCTAAGGCTGTAATCCTAAACACACTTTTACCCATTGAATTCAGTGAGTGAATACCATTGAATTCAGTGAGACGTACTTCTGATTAGGCATAGGAGTGCCCTATAACAGGGTCAAAAGAAGAGACTGCTTTTTCTGCTATCTCTTTACAGTGACATTGAAATAATCAAGAGTGTATTATTCAATTCTAAAAGAATTGCTGTCACAGTTAAAGGAGCACCTCTGTTTTTTAGGGCAGTGGTTCTCAAAATCTTTAGTACCGGGACCCACTTTTTAAAATGACACTATCGGGGACCCACCTAGTTTTACGAGACGCTAAAACATTTATCTTCCTATATTTACACAAGCTTGCAAACTGCAGGAGCTTAGCTCCTTGCAAACTGCAGGAGCTCAGCCCTTTGAAGGGCAATTAGCAATTTTCTGAGTTTTGAATAGCCTCAGGGCTTGTGGCAATTACTTACCTGATCTTTCCATCACCTGGGACCCACCAGAAATCAGGTTGCGACCGACCAAGTGGGTCCCGAGAAACACTGTCTTAGGGTATACTGTAGTTTTCATGTACAGTATAAATATCACAGTGTAGCTTTTTTAATATTTTGAAGAACAGTTTTTCCTTTGGCTTGTGGAATGGGGGAGGGGGGAAGAGACTTGGTGAAAATGGATGCTGTTGTTTTAGCACAGATGTACTCGCTGTGTTCTGAAATAAAAGGACACCTGTTTTTATGTGGCTCATAGCCAGAACCTCAGATATCAGCAGTTTTGTCATCACAGCACATACTTTTCATAGTGTCCTGGAATGACGAATATCTAGTGACTCTAGAGTAGGGGTTCTTAACCTTTTTACTATTGCAGATCCCCAGTGGATTGCCCAATATGTCCTCATACCCCCTTCGCCAGACTGTCGAAATCATCATTGCCACCAGTCCTGTTAGGTACTAGTATGACTTCAAAAGATGTCAATAGTTTGGTTTTACTTTACATATGGATAGCTAGGAACAGAGGGCCTCAATCTGTATTGATAACGGTGATTGTTAATAATCTAATCTAAAAACAATGTTCAGAGCTCGAGTCCCATACCTTCATAATTTGGTTCCCATACCTCCAAGGGATATAAAATACCCCAATTAAGAATCCGTGCACTAGAGACTTGTTCTGTGGGTTAATTTGTTGCATTGATATTTTTTTGTTGCTAGATCATAGCATGATTGTTTTTTGTTTAAAAATACTTTGTTGTTGTATGTTGCCTTTTAGTTGATGAAATGTGTTCTCCAGAGCAGCTGGTTGATGATATTGATAATATTCAGGGGATGATTGTCCCTTACTGCTCAACACTCCCAGGCTACTCAGGTGACCCTTTCCCACCCCCTGCTCTCCTCATCTGTTATCCTCATAGCCTGTTATGCATAGGATAATCTACTATGGGAGAAAGGATAACATGCACGCACAGTGTCTGTAGTGCAGTGTACTGTGAAGGCCAGGTATGCGGTTGTCTGTGTTTTTTTCTTCAGCCACTGAGCTGTGAACTCTGTGACTAGAAAAGTTAGAATGAGAGAAGCACAAGTTGACACAACTCAACATAAATGCAGGTCAGAATTGTGGAAACTGTGTGGTGTGGTTATATTTTCATGATAACGGGACTTTTACTTGCCTAATAACCTGGAGATAGAGATGTTTGAAAACGGTGTTATTTTTTTGAAAGCTATGTGAATGCAGTAGTACTGTCTTAGTTAGTACAGTACAGTTAGTATAGTACTACTAGCAGTTAGTACAGTATAATCCCCTTGCGTGTTGCTTTTAAGAAAGTACTGATAGTATACTGTACATATACAACCACATTGTTAAAGTATGGGCTGTAGCAAATCTTATTTGTTGATTTGAACCCCTTGCAGGCAATATAAGTTTACTAAGCCTCATAATGTATTTCTGCGTATACCAGTCCATAATTTGACAGCTTCATGATTGTCGTAATATGTTCTATCCTTTCAAGACTTTGGCTGATTTGACCCTCTCTTCGAGGAAAAGATGAATCTAAACACTGTGGTGCATGCCCTAGTAAACTATCAACTTGACCAGTGCAATGTGCTTTATGTGAGGCAGTCCTTGAAAGTAGTTTGTAAACTTCAGTTACTCCAAAATGCAACAGCCAAGTGAATATCTTGCATTAATCACAGCAAGCACATAATGTCTGTTCTATATGGGCTACACTGTTGCTAATTTGTTTCAGGGCTAAACTCAAGGTACAAATACAGTAGTTCCCTTTAAATAGGCTTACCATCGTCCTGAAATCGAGCCTGGCTTCAGCCTAGACAGGGCCGAAGCTGCTCCCAAGGGTGCACTGCGGCTGCCCAATAGGCTTCCGGAACTTCCGGTCGACGACGCGACCGAAGCTGGAACCCCATTGGGCAGCCACAGTGCACCCTTGGGAACGGCTCAGGCCCCGTCTAGGCTGAACTTGCGCCGCTTTTCCTTTAAAGCCCTTTATGATCCAAGTCCAGGATACTTGAGAGGAATGTCTTCTTCCTTATGTTCCTTCACTCTCATTGAGATCTGATTTCTTAGCAGTCCCACCACCTATCTGGTGGCAGCCATCTCTAAATGGTAATTTTCAGTAACAACTCCAATCTTTGAAATCAGTTACCAGGTCCAGTGCAACAAACCAAGAAGATACACCCTTTTAAATGACCATGTCCAAATCATTTTCTTCAAATCTTTTATGGCTTTGATGCTTTAATGCTCTTGTTTGCAATGGTTAAACTGCCCTTGTTTGCAATAGTTTATTGTTGTTGCTGTAATTCATTTTTCTCTTTTAATTGTACCTTACTTTGAGAACAGTTGTTGCAAAGCATGCTATAACTTGCCAGATAGATAGATAGATAAATAAATAAATAATATAAGTGAAGATAACAGGGTAATATTATGTTTAAAAGATGTCAAATAATAGAACCATTTGTCACAAGCATGTTCCATGTGTCTCATTGAATGATTTAATAACATTCTTTTCATTAATAATATGAGATGAAACTGTGGCTAAATGCAGCTTTGTGCTTCTGTCATCTTGTAATGCATGGAAAATAGCTTGCAAGTTTTAGGGAGGCTTATCTTTGGAAAGAGTGACTAATTTGTCTTTGCAGATTTAGGAGTTCAAAGGAAATTGAATGCTATTTAGGATTTAGGTGAAGATTTTGTAAAATAGATCTAGGCTTGTGCAGCTCAAACCACTTCTAATTCCCTAGTATTTATCTTCTGTACCCCTGATTTTGCAGTACAAAAACCTACTGATGAAAAAAATGAGATTCTGTATGGACTGTTTAAGACTAAGCGGTAGAACAGTTGGAAAGCAACAAAAATCTCATTATGTAATAAGGCAACCAGAATTATACATTCTCCCCATCTAAGATTGATGATGATTAATAGTTTATAAATAATGGTAAACCATCAGTGTTAATTAATGGAAATTAGAGCAAGGAAATATATTTTGAACTGTCAGGGAGGGAGGCAGATATTTTTGTGCAATTTAATATTAAGACCAAACTGATGAACTTTATAACTTTCCTAGAATTAAATAATATACAGTCTAATAAATACATTGCTGGAATGTTTTGGGCCTCAGGTAATTGAGGCATATGTGGTGTTAACCCTTTTATTCCCATGAACATCAGTGGAAGGAAGGAACCTTTATTGGCATAAAAACAAACATAACATAACACTTAACAAATAATATTTATATTACAAACATCTGCAAACACAACAAAATTACAGCTTAAACATCATAGGGAATACTATCAGCTTTACGTGCTATAATGATTGTATCAACAAAGGCTGCCGATCTTTCCATTACTGTGACCCTCCATCTCCGTCGATAAAAGGTAACGTCCTACCTCCTGATCTGCCCAGCGCTGGAGCTTGACTAACATAGGGCCTAAATGTTGCTTACGAGGGGCCTCGTGGAGTGGGCAATACAAAAACATATGTAGTAATGTTTCTACACAACCCACTCCACAAGGACAATACCTCTCAGAGACTGGGATTCCACTATACTGTATCTGCCAAGCAACAGAACAGACGGAAGAGTGTTGCACCTAGCTAAAGAAAGGGCTCTGCGCGACTGGGGGCACTTAAGATTACAAAGATAAGGTGCCATCTTCCCAAAGCTGAACATCAGTGGGACAAATCTAGTTCTAGTATTTTAGATCATAATATTATACTTCCTTTTTGCCTTATTAAAAAATTTCCTTTTGTGATGGTGTTCATAATCTTTACATTATAGTAGACTTTAAAAATATAGTAGTGTGTATATCTATGATAGCATTTTTGCCCATGTCTTATGACACAGAATAATATTCAAAGGAAATTAATATTCTGTGTTGTAAGACATGGTCACATCATGTTTAAAAAATATTGGTGATATTTTTATTGTAAAATGCCTTGATATTGAGTATCCCTTTATCTGGGCTGCTTGGGATGGGAAGTTGTCTTGATTTCGGATTTGTCTGGATTTTGGAATATTTGCATAAATATGAGATATCTTGGGGATGGGACCCACGTCTAAACACAAAATTCCTTTGTCTCATATACACATACCCTGAAGGTAATTTTATACAATATTTTTTAATAATTTTGTGTCCCATGATGCCTTGCACTACGCCAGCCAGGTGCTGGGAAAAGGTTTTTGTTTCTTTTTTTGTTTTTTAAGTCATAGCCCCCAAAATGTCTGGTTTTTGGAATAGCCTGGATGTCCGGATAAGGGGTAATCAACCTGCATTTATATATGGATGCTAGAGTTGGACCATAAGGAAGGCCAAGAGCCGAAGAATAGATGCTTTTGAATTCTGGTGCTGGAGGTCTCCTGAGAGTCCCTTGGATTGCAAGGATATCACGTCAGCCAATCCTAAAGGAAATCAACCCTGACTGTTCTCTGGAAGGTCAGATACTGAGGCTGAAGCTCAAATTCTTAGGTCACCAAATGAGAAGGGAACACTCACTAGAGAAGACCCTGATGCTGGGAAACTGATGAGATGGTTAGATAGTGTTATTGAGGGAACGAACATGAAATTGAGCACACTTTGGAGGACTGTGGAAGACTGGAGGGCCTGGCATGATGTGGTCCACGGGGTTGACTATGCGACTGAAAAACAACAACATTTATTGATAAGCCAGACAAGAAATGTCTAAACTGAATTAATCCTGAGGGCTCTTTTGAAGGTGTACTGAACATATGTAGACTATTCAGTTGAGAACACATGTACGCTCCTGTTACGAGGTGTGCCTTTAAACACCCATTAACATGTACACAGAGGGGAAAACTAACTTATGGCCTGGGACCCTGTGTAGTGGCCAATGGCATAATGGTTTGGAGAGGAACAAGAACGGTGATGAACGTGAAAGGAGCAAGGAAAGGTGCAGTTGTTATTATTAACAATAATAAGGAAGGAGAATCAAAATAAAGCAATTGGTCCAAAATACACACCAACACAAAGGAGGAAAATGATAGAAGCACTAAGTGTGTCATCGGTTTGATTGCATACAAGACAAAACAAGGAAAGATTGAGAGGACTTCGTAGGTCGTGACAAGGCTGCACCAAGGACAAAGATTACCAGTCCATTTCTCCTGGGATGGAATGCATTGCAGAAGTCATGGGACGACGGTGCCAAGACTGCTGATTCTCCTGTTTTAAAGTGAGGCTTCAAATGGAGCTCTGAAACTCAGGAACTAGGCAGTAGTCGTAGCCTGAGGGAGGGAAGCAGGGCAAGACAGCCAGAGTTGGTTTTCCAAGAGAAGGTGCATGTTGCAGGACAGCCCACAAGGGTATCTGTCTAGCCTATACTGCTACAGCGGCTTCAGTTGTAATTGGAGAGAAGAATGGAGTAGGGTTATTGATCCTTGGTGTCTGTTTGGCATGGTGGTCCTTGGAATGCAGCTTAAACTGGATTGAGGCTTAACCTAAGGGTAAGTGAACAGACTGACAGCAAGGCAGAATGAAGACACGAGGGTCTAGTGACCCAACTTTTTATAAAGATATAACATTTTTCTAGATACTGTGCATAGGTTAACATATGACATAGATTGTATGCTTGCAGGCATGTTCTTACTGTCACACTTCAAAAAGAAAAAGGGGCGGGCAGGGAAGAAGAAAGCAAACAAACTTGGGTATCAAAACTTTCAAGTTACATGATGATTCTCATCCTCTCTTGCATGTGAATTCCTCCCCCCCCCTATTTTTTTAGAGCTCACCATGCTGTAGGCTTGCGTTTCAAAGTGCAGTTGGCAAACACAATTCTAACATGATTGCAAACTGCTTTGGAGCTAACAGTGGTTAGAAGTGAGTTTGCAAACTGTGGCTTGAACTAACCATTGTCTCATTCCATGTGTAAGTTTTAAGAGCACTCATAGGGTAGTGGTTTGAGACCTTATGAAAAGGAAATGAACCAGGTAGGAGTGAGAACTGAGCAAGCCTGACAGGGTTCTGCCTAAGGCTGCAAGGTAACATCCAATGGCGAAGGTATCCCAAAGGGTTCTGCTTAGTAACCTGCACAATGCTTTTCTAGTTTTATGAGTATCTTAAAAAGAGACTAGAGCATTTCTTAATTACATTTTGGAATATTTTACAAAAGTCTGCCTGGTATGCATTTTAAGATGGTTACTATGAATTATTACTGTTGATATCTTTTGCATTATGGATGTTTTAATAAGCTCTTTCTGTTTTCAACATATTACAAAGTATCATATAACTAATGGTTCGGAACAATATCCAGGCCTAAATATATTCGAGCAGTGTCATTGCTTTGTTTTAGAGAGGAATGATTTGCTCCTGCTTTGTTTGTGTTCTACCTCCTTGTATTGCACACTGAATTATTTCTAAAACTGCTCACTAAATACCATATAGAAAATTCCTATTTATCCAATCTCCTGGCAGCAGCTGGAACTGAAACGTCCTTAGCTGCTGTCATGCTGAAAAAGTACAACAGAGAAGCAAACAATGCAACCCATTGCACTCCCCAGGTAGGAACCCTGGTGGGGAAGTTCAAGCTGCCTCGGACTGAGACTGTTCTTGAGTATTATTCCCTTCTTTTACTACAACTATGTCCAGGACATTTTGCAGTGCAGCATAAGCAAAAACAAAGGCCTCAAGGATCTTACCTTTAAAGGTTTCAACTGTTGGTATGGTGTTAGGAAGGGAAGGAAAAAGCAACGGTGAATGTAATTCCATGTACTGCCATGTACTGTACTTCCATGTACTGTACTTCCAATTCAGCTTCAGCTTCAGTTGGCGATGAAGGCTGAGGGGTAGGCCAAAGGCATCATGGGAGAAATGGGTTGAGCAGGGGAAGTAGAAGAGAGCGATTCTAGTATTGTGTGTGAGAGAGAACTGTGTTGGCAACTAGGGAGCAAAATGGTACTCCAGGCTCTGATTCCTAGTGCACTCTTTCAAACAACTTCCGGAAGTTAGTTTGTTACAGCAAAAATGAGGGAGAATGATGGTTCAGTTGTCATGCAAAGTCATAATTTAAAACAAAAAAAACCCTATAACTGTGTTTTGTTGTTCAAACTGGGACCTTTACCTATCTGTGGTTTTGAACTAACAAACCAGGATCAAATCCCGGTATGTATGCATGCATGCATGCAAGCATGCATTGTGGGAACGAGCAAGAAGGAATAACTATTCTTGGAAGAGGGAGGTACGTAGAACCTTGCTTTGTACTTCTCTCTCAGATTTGCCAAGAGCAGACAGAATGGTCAAAGTAGATAGTGATCAACTTAAAATGCCCCTTTGTTCTCCTCAGTGGCAAGACCATAGCTGATGTGGATGTGGTGACACTTTGCGAGCTGTGGGAAAGAAACAAGACACTTGGGATTTCAGTTGGGCACTTCATGGGAGGCTAGGTGGTTAGGGCAGAGACAGAACAAACCAGGATGAGACAGAGCAAGCCAAGATTTGCTGGTTGCCCATCCTGGTTTCTTAAACGTACCACAGTTATGATATACCATAACTCCATTATATACAGTACATATACATCATATAATGATTATAGCCTAAGTATCTTATTTGAATGTATCCTAGCTTTTCTTACCATGGGGCTCTTTGATGCTGTGAAATGAGGTCAATAAAACTGATTCTCTCTCTCTCTCTCCATCCTGCCATTCAGCCTGACAACGTTTTCATAGTGGCTAATTAGAGGAAATTAATGCATCATAAACATTATCAGATTTCTTTTTAAAAAGGCAGTGCAGGTGACTGATGGATACTCTGGAGGGAGAATGATGTAAAAGGTCCACTTTCCATGCCTTACATGTCACTATTACTGTACTACTGTTGTTTTCACTATTTCAGCTGCTACTTTCCAAAGGTTCCAGAGACCATGGGGGAGAGTAACATTACCTGCTACCTAGCAGCCAGGGCCAGGCAGCACAAGATGTTTTTGTCCCTAAATGGGCTGTGCATCTCCTTACCCAGGCAGCAGTACTGTCTGCAGTTCCTGGCTCTTTTTAGTGGCAGTGATAGCTGATGAAGACTCAGAGGCAGGAGGGTGATGATGCCAAATGTAGTAGGCCTTCCATGTTACTATTTTGTCTTTGGCCCAGTTCTGTTGGGGTGGGGGTAAGAAGGGGATATATTTTGATGATTAGCAATAAGGGTAGTATACTTTGTCAGTCACCTGGACCTGTTCATTCTTTGAGTATTTCTGCATACCATATGTCTCTGGCCAGAATTGTGTGCATTCCTAGTTTTTAATCACCATTTGCTTTTTATACAACTCTGATGTTGTGTTGACTGCTAACGTTCATGAAGAACCACCAACTCTTTCCCCTTATGCTGCCGGTGTAGATGACATGGGTCAAATACACATTAGTGAAAGCTACTGGGCAAGTGCAAATTACAAATGTCTCCAAGAAGTGCTCTCCATGGAAAACTATACTTGCTTTTAGTTGTTTAATCAAGGCTTATAAACTGCTGCTTAGTGTGTCACTAGTAGTGAACAAAACTTATCCTAGTGGCCTGGTGTGCGAATAGACATTGTTATGACCTTGTTTGGAAGGCTGATTTTAGCTCCTGATAATGGGTTGGATCCTAAGAATAGTTGTGTGAACAGAAAAAGTTCTATACAACGAATGAGGTTCACATATGGGATAAGAGGCCACATACGGTTTGGAGAACCCTCAGAAGCAGATTTGGGGGGCATGCAGGGGGCTGAAGAAGAAAGGGGGACTGAGAAACTATGTAGGTTGTTCTTGAGATTCACTCCTGCGGCTCTAGAAGGTGAAAGAAAAGGTATATATGACTCTAAAACTTATGTTCCTGTTTTAGATTTTCCTTGAGTTTGCTGGCAATGTCCATGATCTTGTCTGCCTCAGTGGTCCGAGTGAGAGATGGACTCCCTCTGTCTGCCTCTACTGATTATGAGCAAAGTGTTGGTGTGCAGGAGTGCAGAAAGTACTTCAAAATCCTTGCAAAGAGACTTGCTCAGCTTCCGGATAGATGCACGTTGCAAGCAGGACAGTATAACATAAAGTAAGCCTCTACTGGGATGTGTATTTGCTCTGCTACGTTTTTATTGTATTGTTGTTTCATATGATATTGGTAACTGCTCTATGAATGATAAAAGTGAGAAAGCAATGTAATTTTTGCATTTGAAAAAACAAAACAACTGAAGTTGGCTTTAAACCCAACCGTGATTTCAAAAATACTAAGTACAGGGTGTCTACGAATGATTGGAGCGGTTTCGTGATTTTTTAAATGGCTGTAATATTAGTGATATGCCGCGTGAGTTGGATGTTACAAGACACGCATTGCTCAAAGTTTGCTTTGGGCGCCGCTAGCGGCCATGAGAGGGCAGTAGGTTTTTTAGTTGGCGAGAAGGCTTCAAACAGCGAGAAAGCGTTTGCTGTCCTCGAATTTCATGCTAGTCAATCTGTGACAACAGTGCAACGACACTTTCAACTTAACCCCCTGCGATTTTTTTCATGTGGGGTTATGTGAAAGACTCGGTGTTTGTGTCGCCTTTACTAGCCTGTCTACCAGAACTGCGGGCTCACATCATCAATCCTTTGCTCACATTATTGATAGAGACATGCTACAGTGTGGGGAAAAAGTATTTGATCCCCTGCTGATTTTGTACATGTGCTGTCGATTGAAAGGTTGACAGTTTGAATTGGCACGACAGGGTGAGCTCTTGCCGCTCGGTCCAGCTCCTGTTAAAAAGCATGTTCGAAAGCATGTTAATGTGAGTAGATAAAATAGGTACTGCTTGCCGGTAAACAGCGTTCCGTGTTCCAGCCGCACACTTAGTGATGCGGCAAGGAGTGTCGTGCCGGCCACATGACCATGGAAGCGTCTTTGGACAGCACTGGCTCTTCGGCTTCGTAACGGGGATGAGCACCGCACCCTAGTCAGACACGACTGGTCTTAAATGTCAAGGGATACCTTTAACTTTACCTACCATGATGTTACATCATTTCATATGGGGTAGGACATGTTGTGAAAAGAGGTTGGGGGCAGTGGCATTCAGCATATGATGCTGTTGTGTCCTGAAGCACTTTGATGGCACCTCACCTGCAACTGCTGGGAGTGGTGGGCCTTTTTTTGCCTATAGTTTTTCTTGTCTCTTCCTACTAAAAAGTGATAAAATTGGCATGCCTTGTACACACCATCTGGAGAGGTGATATGACTTTAGCATCATTATATGTGACAGTATTAACAACCCCAAGGCCTAGATGTGCGATGTATCTTTTTTCTGTTAAAAAAAAAATAACTTTCAGTTCATTCCTATCCCCCTTTTATTTTCTTTTGTTGATACCTTATTTTGGAATGGCTCTTTTGAAAAAGAAAAAAAATAGTCCTACAGAACGTGCTAAATATTCCTAAAAATGAAGTGACCTCTACATTAGCATTGTACAAGGAAAACAAATTAAACATAATTAATTCTGTGTTGCAAATAGACAAAATTGATATTCGCAATGCCAAGTTAGATCATTGCTCTAATTAGCTCTAACACAAGCCTCTCTGACTTTGACCTTATAAAGTTCCTTGGATAATCTTACTAATTCTTTTATGTTCTAATATCTTTTTTAAAATGATAGTATGTGCTCCTTTTTATAAAGTATCGGATGTACAGTATGTACTAAAAATGGTTCTGGAGTTATTGTTTTTAATTGCTTGTAGAAATAATGGATGAATGCTGTATTTTAATGGAATGTTTAATAAATGAGTTAAACATATGCCAAATTTCAATTAGGTAGGACATTTTCTAGCTTGTGATGACTTCCCTTAATGCTATCTCTGGATATTGATGAAGAAGCATCCTTGCTAAGAAAGAAAGGATTTTATTCTCTGGCTCATAAAGATAATTCTGAAGAGTGATTCTTTTGCTTTGAGGAATGAAGCTGATGCCATGTTGTTCATAACCAAAAAATAAAACATTCCTAAGGAAGAAGGTAGCCACATACTTTCTGCCACATGCTCTCCTGTTTCCCCTTCTTTCTCCCTGCGTTTAGAAGGGTATAGCCCCTTCCTTTTTCTTGTGACTGAATTGTAATGTGTATGACATAGCATACATTTGTGTGCACACAGAGAGAAACACACATATGCACAGCTTGGCTTGACATTCGTTGGTATGGTGTTGCTTGATGGAAAAACATTGTCTACAAGTAAAATTTCCTTTTCCCCTAACAATGTTAGTTTTTCATGAATATTAACATACTTATTATACCCATAGCGGTTTTTCTTGTTATAGCATATAGAGCCACTGTAGTGTAGCTGTGAATGTATGAATTTACTTTTGAAGTGTTAAGCTTCTTCTTTTTTTCTTAATATAGTTTTATTAGTTCCCTGGGAGTGAGTTACATGATGCTATGTACTGAAAATTACCCCGGTGTCCTAGCCTTCTCCTTCCTGGATGAGCTTCAAAAGGAGTTTATCACTACATACAACATGATGAAGACAAATACAGCCGTTAGGCCCTACTGTTTCATTGAGTTTGGTAAGGGAGTGATCACTTTCTCCAATAACTGCTCTAGTTTTATTTATTGAATGTGTGACAAGTCTTTCTAGTTCAAGGGTGATTCACAATGATTAGTGTGTGGTGTTGCATTCCTTGTTTTCTGTAATCAGCTAAAATAGTGAGATCTGTAGTTAAGATCTAAAACTTAACCATCTTGAGACCCAGAAAATATACTGTAACATAGGAATCACTCCCCAAGGGACTGAATAAGTAAGATGGTTTTCACATGCTTCCTAAAACGTTGGAGAGATGGGTTTTAGTACCTCTGCCTAGGAAGAGTTTTCAAGAGAGGTGGTGTTACAACTGAGACGGTCCTGTTTTGTGAAACTGCAAAGTGAACCTTCCAATAGAATTAGCCTCTTTTGCAAATCATAACTGACAAATGGATTGTAAGAGAAAAAGGGCTCCCTATTGTACGGTGGGGCCTGGGTGTTTTGTTGACACCCCCATCACCTGAGCTAGAGTGAACTACTTACTAATGACTGTAGGAATGGGATCTGCAGATATGCTTTTGAATAGGCTTGCCAGATTTTCTGGGACCCGAAGGGGGGTGGAAGTGACATCAGGGGAGCGGGTCCAGGAACCATGATGTCACAGGGCCATGATGTCACAAGGGGCCGTGTCCAGCCGCGCGACTGGAAGTGACGTCACAATTTACTCGCAAAGAGGCGTGTCTGGCCAGGAAAATCTCCAAATAAATAAATGTTCTTACTGAAATCAGAACCTTTGTGGCATTTGAACAAAAACAAAACAGTTGACCTAACATAACAAGGAAACAAAAGACAAAATTAGCAAGAAAAACTAATACCATGATTGTGAGTGCGAAGTCTCAAAAGATGTTTTAAGAAAAGTTCTGTAATCTCTATAATGAAAGGGGCCTCAGATGACAAGATATTTCTCAAGATAATATGGACAGCCGTTCCATTTACTTGGAAAGGGCGCTAAAAATTTCCCTCGAAGAGCTGAGTAAAGAGGACAATGCAAAATCATATGAGAGAGGGACTCTACTGAGCCCTACTCACAAGAGTAACATTTTCATTATAAGGTGTCTGCCAAATAATACTGCTGAGGGGGAAAACATTGCATCTGCCCAAAGTGAAGGCTTTGCATTCACATGGACACTTCAACAGGGTAACGTGTGGGTCCCGACCCACAGTTTGAGAAATGCTGCTGTATTGGATTTTGTCATCTTGCTTTGTCAGCCACCCATGGACTTTATATACTGAAAACCAGTCTATCAATGTTTAGAATAAGTACTTCACACAAAGCCCTCAGAAACCAGAAGAGTGCAGGATAGTAGCTACGAGACAGAGAGGGGGCATATGCATTCCACGTGTCTTGACATCCATTAGTTCCTCCTCTTCCAGCCCTGTCATTCAGTGCTTTCTGTTTTCTTGGTAAGGTACTTGATTGGGGGTCCTCAGTTTTCAGTTCCTGAAAACGATTCTAAAAAATAGTTCATCATTGGCAGCCATAAACGTAATGTAAGTTAAACAAATATATGAAGATACTTTATTTGCCCAGATGATTCTGAGAACTGGGGAAGGAGGCCTCTAGGTCAGCTGTTCTCAAAGTGTGGGTTGCGACCATTGAGAACCTTAGCTGTCCCCTTAAGGGGTGGGGACAGCATGGTGGTGGTGATCCAGGGGATTGCCGCCGCCGCAGAATTGCCCGAAACTGCCATTGCTGCACTTACCGGGGTTGGGGGGGCTTCGGGGAGGCCTGCGCCACCCTCTGCAGGCCTCCCCGATCTTCAGATCACCAAAAAAACAGTGATCTTCGGGTACTTCCGGTTTTCGGGAAAACTGGAAGTGCACGAAGATCGCAGTTTTTGGCGATCCAAAGATCGGGGAGGCTTGCAGAGGGTCGCGCAGGCCTCCCCGAAGCTCCCCCAATCCCCAGTAAGTGCAGCAACGGTGGTTTCAGGGGCGGTTGCGGCAGCAGCAATCCCCTGAATCGCTGCTGCTGCTGGCCCCGCCCCCGCAAACAGTCAGAGTTCTCCCCGCCTCGCTGTTTTTGGTGATTTATAAGTAGATGTATCAAACATGAAGTCTTTGGGTCTCACCCTGCTCTCATTCATTCACATATAGTGCTAGCTGTTAACTATATGGGAAGTCATGATGGTGTTGTTTTATTTAATTGGGATAAACATGCTAGTTCTCATATTTTATGCATCAGAGTATGTTTCAGAAAATAATAGGCTTGTGTTCCAAACAAACTGGTTTTTTTTAAATAAGAATCTTTTTTGAATTGCATGAAAAACTGAACCAAATGCAATAATTATATTAGCTGTACTTTCTGGCTTGCCAATGCGTGAGACATTATTCATAATTAGACTTCTAGTGCTTAATTTTTTTTGGTGCTGCAAAATTAATTAGCCCATGATATATTAGTTATAAAGCAGCAACAGTATTAAAATGCTTCAAGATAGATGTAAGAATTTCAAATAATGAATTTAAATGTGTGTATATGAGACATATATTGCCCATAAAGCCATGGGGTCTCAAATGATTTTATTAACAAATGTCTTTGGGGGGTTTGTGTTAATTTTACACAGATAATTTCATTCAGAGGACCAAGCAGAGATATAATAACCCACGGTCCCTGTCGACAAAGATAAACCTTGCTGACATGCAGACAGAAATCAGGCTGAGACCACCTTATCAAATTTCTTTGTCTGAATTGAGTTCACCTAATGGCTTTCCACATATATCCCTTCCAGAATATAATGGTACTGGGAAAATATCTACAGGTGAGTTTCTTGTTTTAAGTATAGTTCTCCTTAGATGGACCCAGACATTGAGCCATTTGCTTCTTGTAACTCTTAAATCTTGCTAATGCTGTCTCTGAATAAGAAATAGCACAATAGGATTCTATTGGTGCAGTCAACAAAGTACTTGCACATTAGCAAAAACTCAGTACAAATTTGGTTGCTCTCTAGAAAATGTGGCGCAATGGCTTGTAAGCTGAGTTTGCTTGCAGGAAACCGCAGTCAGCAGTGAACCTCTCCAAATTCTAATGGACATTGGCATCCTTTTAAAGCATGGGCCATTCTGTTGATTCTGACATGTTTGGTATAGTGTGGAAATATGTTTAAAACAGAATGTTGTGATTTGTTTACAAAACTTTTTTCTCGCCCATCAGCTAATTCGGAATTACATGTTAAGATTGGCACAAATTAGTTGCAGTAAAACATAAAGCATGTCCCTTACAGAATTTGGAAACAGTGATGTTCAGGTAGTTCAATTCCCTTTGTCACTCCTGAGATTTTTCTGACTTTCTGAACTGCTTTGGAGAGCCTTTTTCTGCTGCAGCTGCTCAGTGCAAGCAACGCAGAGTGACACCCCTCTCGATTAATGTTCCAGCTCATTAACTTCATTGTTGGCACCTTTACACTTCACTGATTTAAACAGAATGATTTAAATATGGTTCAGTAACCTTATTGTTGCTCCCTCTATGTTGCCTAGACTACTGTGGATTTTGCCTTGTTTTTCATATTTGGTTTCTGTCACTTGTTGTGGGATAGCACAGTAATAACTTGTACACACATCCACTATGAATTGGCAGTCATCTGCGTATACTGTTGGTTCTAGTAGCACAGATGAATGCCTGCAAAAACCCACTTATTTTCAGCTCCCCACGCCTGTTTTTTATCATCAGTAGGAGCCGTAAGGAATCGTACGTTAGACCCCTGTGTGGATCGGAGCAACAGGCCGACACTAAACTGTGATTTTGAAATTTTCGTATGTCTGGTAGCCTACCTCTAGTTTGAGTTTACAATGCCCTCTTTATCAAATTCACATAAGCTGCAGTTCTGTGCGTTTTTACTTGAGAGTAAACCTATTAGGGTCAGTTGGACTTCCTTGTAATTAAACTGGCATAGGATCAACAAAGGAGTTGTTGATAAAGGTGCTGGAAGTAGTGGAAATGGATAAGCTCACAAAGTGTGCCGAAGGAATATACTTCTTTTGTAGGTGATTTAGTGGATTAATAGCTCCTGTTCAATTATTAAAATACTAATTATGGTTGTATTATTTTGGAAAGATTTTTTTCATTTTGGTAGTTTTTGGTGTTGAAGATAATAATAGGATGGGGCTGTAATCCTCTGCGTACTTATTTGAGGGCAAGTCCCACTGGACTGAGAGGGATTCTGAGTGTTTGCCTCTGAGTAAACATTTGGTATTGGTTGTAAATCACTCTTTAGAGCTGTTACTTATGCTTTAGTGTAGAAAGAAACCGAACATTGATAGCCCTATTTCAAGAGTGTGGGGGCAATGCTTGCTTAGTGGCTGGCAAACCACGCTAAGCTTGTAAGTCAACACAACCTCTTCCTTTATGTTAATTACAGACAAACAATGAGTGATAGACAATTGGTCACTAGGCAGGACACATCTGGGCAGCAGGACATCATGAGCTGATCATGAGCTTAGCATTCAGATAACATGCGCTTGCTTGACCCATCAGATTCAAGCAAGCCTGTAACCAATGAGCTTCTGCCACGAGATTGTAGTACAATAAAAGGGAGCATTCACGAGACCTCTGGGTGCCTTCCCATGATCTGATTCCTGCCTTCGTGTCTTTGCTCTATCACGCCAACACAAGAGTGTCGCTTACCACCCTGTGGCTAATTGTGGACTAATTTGCCAGCTACTTCTTTATTTTATTGTTTGTTTACTGACTTACAGTACTGACCAGTTTGGGTATGTTAACTCCGAATCACTTTAACCAGGCCCAGTAAACAGCCAGTTTTAGCTGAAGCAAAATATAATTTTCTAGGGTGTTACGAAAAGTTGTGCTTTACTGTGCTTTAAGTTTCATTCATATATATGTTGGAAACAATAAAGGAATATAGCAAGTGCTGCTGCTCATTTTTATTGAAACAAAATGAGAGTTGCACAACAGCAGTGCTTGATGGATTGTGCCCTCTGTTAAGCTTAGATGGTTTCTCACTTAAGTTACGTAATTTTGAATAGCAGGAAGACACTGAAAAACGGCATGAACATTGTTCCCCTAAATATTACGAAAGCTGTCCTTCAATATTTATAGTGTGTTCTTCTCTTTGCCTTCTAGCCCCTCACCAGCGACTGCAACCTGTGACGCTGTCAGGCATTGTTTCCTTTGTTCTCAGTCTTTTATGTGGAGCTTTGAATTTAATCCGTGGTTTTCATGCTATAGAGAGTCTTCTGCAGGTACTGTAACAATATTGATGAATTTATAGACGATAGAAACCAACCTAGGAGAATTATGAAGAATGTTTTTTAAAATGTCCTTGCAATAGCTTACAGAGAGGAACATCACAATTTCATCCTTTTAGTGCTGTTTAAATAAGCAGAAAATTCTTTCTGCCAAGTGTCAGGGTTGGGAATTTGTGGCCTGCAGGCTAACTCCAGGCCCCTTGAGGTGAGCTGTTTGCCCCCCTTCTTTCCTCCTGAGGTCTACCAAGCTGCATGTCTACCTGAGGTCTACCAAGCTGTTTCTTGCTGCCTTGTTTCAGACTTGATTTTTCTCTCCCACCTTCTTTAAAGGAAAGCTAGTCAGAAGAGAAATCCAGAATGGGCTGTGCAGAGAAGGGAGATTGTGAAGGGAGATTTTAATAAGTTTATTTCAGAGCCAATCTAATCTTTTTCCATTGTCAGGGAAATCAGGATTTCTACCACTGCCCCTGAATGTATTGTTTAACGCAGCTCCTCCTCATGAGTTGAGACCATTATGTTGTGTGTTTGTTTCCCTGCCTGCCATTCACATCAATATTTGCTGGTGGGGTTGGGCAAACTAGCAATGTGGTGACCCTGAATCAAGTGGCAAGTTGCTCTAAACTTTGTATCTCAGGGGTAGAAAGGTCACTGTGGGAATGCTGATCTCCCATGGTTAGAGTAATGTCTATACTGGCTCTACTGGTGTGAAAGCTTCTGCATTAAGAGAAGTCTGGAGTCCTGTTTTCTGAGGATCTCTTTAGAATGCAGAACTGCTGCAGAGGCTCCTGTTCTCATCTGTATTGTGAGAATCCCAGTACCCAATTCCCATCTCACTTTCCAAGTTTCCAGAATCCCCAGTGAGTGATACAGATTGTGGCTCCTAATCTAATTCTAAATTATCTCCTTTCTAACTACAGAGCTTTACTCTCTTTTTCTCTGCATTGCTTAATTTGAACTAAGTCTAATCAGGACTGAGCTTTGGAAACTTTCAGTACCAGAGTGCAGTTCTAGATCATGACATTTTATAAAGAATGGAGTGTATTTGAACAAGTGCAAAGGTTCTTTTTCTCATCGCTGAATTACACCTATCGGTTCCCAAACATCCAGGATTAGGGTAAAGGTTGTCACCCTAAATGGTGTGATTTTTCTAGGCAGTATTGTACATGTACTCTAATTATCAGTGAATTACAGTTAGAATTTACACTGTCCCTGTTGCTATTGAAGAACTTTCTGCAACTCTAATCTTCATTTCCCACATACCGCTTTCCCTTTTGAATTCTTCCTTCAGTTTCCCTTATACATAAAGGAAAAGATAGGAAAAGTTTCTGTTAGGAAATAACATGCCACTTATGTGCAGAGTGTCATGTGTAATAGTGCTCGTAATGTGTGAAACAGCCCTAAACTGAGTGCAGAGTGGGACTGGAACTTAGGGCTCCTAGGCCCAAGGCCCTGGTCCATACTAACTCTTGCAAACTCCCATATAGCTGTTAAGAAAAAATATGTAGCTTTCTTTCAGAAGAATTTCAATGCCATCTTTATGGCTGATAAATCTAATAAATACCGGCTCAAGGCTGGTTTTTGTTTTCTCTTTCCTTTTTAATTTGATCATAGCCCCCTCTGATGGATTTCTTGAATTTTGCATGGTTTCCAGTGTATAAAGCCACTCTGTGTAAAGACCAAACTAGATGTGATGGTGGCCTTTTTTTTAATAGATCTGTAGCAATTGCATATAAAGTGGAGATTCTTTGTGTGTCCACGCCCCAGTTTTAAGAGCAAAAGTGGTGCATTGGTGCTTAAGCTTCCTCTCATCTCCGGCTTACTGCTCTGCAAACTGTCCTGCAGCCTTGAGTTTCTTCTCGCAAGGGGCTTATACTGAGCCAGCTTGGGGACCCAAATGCAGGGAGGCAAGCCACAGGTGTGAAAGGATTTAGCATCCCTAACTTGTGTTCCCCTTTTGCCTTTAAAATTGGGCGCTCGCCCCTCTTTATATGTGATTGCTGCAGGGAGAGGTCTGTTTGCATCCCACAGTGCAATTATCCTGCAGCCTGATAATTCTGGGGACCAGTTCCAGTAAAAGCAAAGCAGTGTATCAGTTTGCTGAACCAAGTGGCTACGCTGTCACTGGAGTTTTGTAAAATTTAGACTTCTCATCAATTGTTTGACTCTTATTGCCCAGGTAATATTGTTACTAGCGTTTCACTGTCTTTTGTATATGAAAATAGCAGTACTGGGAGCTTGGCAGATGTTGGGACTAGTAGTATAACTTTAGGTACTATTATAGGTGCCCTGATCCAGCTCTCTCATGTGTGATAGAAGGTGGATGTCTATCCAAATACAGGCCTCATTGAAAGCAGTGCAGTGTAGCAGCTGGATGGCATCCAATTTACACCTGTGATTCCAATACAGAAAAGAAGTTGCACTTGGGGAGGTGCTTCTGCGTACAGGTCTCCTCCTCGGGACTGCAGAAAGAATAGGCGAGGTTTTTTTTTATGTTTTGAAAGAACCGTGAGGCTGACTGTGAGGTTCAACATTTTTTCATGTTGTAAGCCGCCTTGGGTCCCTTCGGGGAGAAAGGCGGGGTAAAAATACTGTACATAAATAAACATAGCAAAGACATGATGGGTTCTCAGCAAGAGGTTTCTAATTCTGTTGAAACTGATCTGTGTTAAAACCTGGCAGTTACAATCTGGCAGTTGTAGTTTGCTGAACAATGACAGTCAGAATATTTTTCTGTGATATTTGGCTATATTCTGTCTACTTGACCTTTCCCATCTTGATAAACAAACAAGGCTTGCTTATAGCTTCTGTTGCTTTGTTTAATATGACTATATGTAATTCTGTGCCGGGATCCAGGGGGCTACTTCAGACATTCCAAAGAGCTTGGGCATGACCAGTGATGCTTTTATTTACATATATTTATTTATTTTGCAGAATAATGGAGAAGACTTCAGTTATGTTATTGCCTTTTTCCTTGGCACAGCTGCTTGTTTATATCAGGTAAGATAGGCCTCTTAAATGTTTGAAGGATCTTCAATTATGATGGGCAGCCCAATCCTATCCTCCCAGGGCTTAGGCAATTCAGTGTGGGCCACGTTGCCCATGCTGAATCCTGTCCGAGGAAGGGAGTGGCTGGAGGTCTACTCCATTTGCCCGCTTATCCTGAGTAAAACCCCAGCCGCTGCAATGTGGCTACTTGGTTCTCTGCCAGCTTCTTAGCTGGCGGAGAATCAAGCAGCCCCGGGTCAGGGCTTGCGGCCTGGGAGGGGGGATAGAATATGGCATATGACAAAGACGCTGGTCTCTCCCTCCTCTCAGGCCCAATCTGCCCACCCCTGTCCTCCCCCTGCCCCATTACGCCCACCCCCCACCCTCCCCCAGGCCCTGTGTCGCTTGGATTGGCACTTAACTGCTCCTTGGTGCAGGGGCTTCTGCTGTCCGGTAGGGAGACGGTGCGGGCCTCAATGCTGGTGCTGCCTCCTCTCTTATTTTCTACATATAATATCCAACTAAGCCAAAATATCACCCACATTCTATTCATTAAATCCGCATATCATCACATCGTTCTTCTCCCTCTCTCTCTGGTGCTGCCTCCTCTCAAGTAGTTGCAAATGTGCTTTATGGCACATTTGTAACACTTGGTGCAGGCACTGAGACTCGGTGCTTGCACACCCAGACCATAGAATTGTGCTGTAAGTTGTAAGTTTTCTCCAAATTTGTGGAGGTGGATACAGTGACACCTGCATTTATATAATTGGTTAATATTGTTTGCTCCTGAGTTGAGACAGTGGTTGACTGGTAATGTATACATCTCTTACTCAGATTTGGTCTTGCTTGAAATGCCTGTTGCAGGCTACAAAGAAAATGGCTGATGGATTGTAACTTTCCTGAAGACTGAGAGTTTCGCTCCTAGTACTGTATTCTTAGAACAGATTATCATTATGCAAATCATAGTTTTGGGAAAAATGAAGGTGGTTTGGTCTAATGGAGGCCACAGGAACTTTAGTGTAGAGAGACTCTGTGATTCAGGTCAAATTGGCCTTTTATTTTGGCAGTTAAGGGGCATAATGTAGATGGTTGCTTTTTTATTTTTTTGCTAGTTTCCTAACATTTGCAAGAATCTGGGTGCTTTTATTTATTACATTTGTGCCTTGCCGTTCTTCCACTAACTCAGTGAGGTGTATCATTTTTAGCCAAAGGCACTGTAAAGCCACCTACTGTATACTATTGTGAATGCTGGCAATGAAGTAACCCTTTGTTCCTCTTCTTCAGTGATATGTACAGTGTGGTCTTGCAAGAATCATTGGTGGGTCCAATGAGTATTGATTTAATTATGAATTCACAGTTTAATTATGCATAAACTGTGCTCTGTATCCAATGCGGGGTTCTTTGAACTCTGAATAGCAATGGGGGAAGGGCAAGGGGAGGAGCATTCCAGGGCGGGGACGGGGTTGGATCAGACTGGGGAGGGGGGCAGAATTGGCGGCAGCGGCGCATGCTGAATCCTGCCCCCCCTTCCCTGGCCAGTTTGCCATACACTGTTTCCCCAAACATGGGCAAAATAGCTGGCGCAGATCCAAGGGGACCTGTTCGGGTGGCTGGGGCTTTACCTGGGGTAAGGGAACGACCGTGTAGGGTAAGGTGACCTCCCGCCTGCCTCTTTGTGCCCGGGGATGCAGTTTTGGCTGCACTGGCCTCACTGCAGCACCAGGCATAAAGTTAGATAGGATTCGGCTGTTAGTGTTTGGTTTTCTCTGTGAGAAACATATTGTGATTTCAACTGCTACACTGTTTTTTATATTTTCACAATTTAGAGATTTAATCCAAGTGGTGGATGCAATATGTAAAATAGCTTATTTTATGTTGCGATCACCCAAAGTAATACTGGAATCTGAGCTGAAAGTGGGTGTTCCAGATTTTCAGAATCACCCACATACTACTGTAGAACCTGTTGCTGTTCTACCATAAGTTTAAAGGTTTTGAGAAATTGTAAGGCTGGAAATCTCCTGCCAACCTAGCAGTTTGAAAGCATGTTAATGCAAGTAGATAAATACAGTTGCAAGAAAAAGTATGTGAACCCCTTGGAATTATGTGGAGTTTTGCATGAATTGGTCATAAGATGTGCTCTGAACTTCATCTAAGTCACAACAATAGAAAAACACAGTCTGCGTAAAATAATACTACACAAACATTAGATGTTGCCATGGTTTAATTGAACATAACATGTAAACATTCACAGTGCAGGGAGGGAAAAGTATGTGAACCTTTGGACTTAATAACTGGTTGACCCTCCTTTGGCAGCAATAACCTCAACCAAACGTTTCCTGTAGTTGCAGATCAGACCTGCACAGCGATCTGGAGTAATTTTGGACCACTCCTCTTCACAAAACTGTTTCAGTGTAGCAATATTCTTGGGATGTCTGGTGTGAATCGCTCTCTTAAGGTCATGCCACAGCATTTCAGTCGGGTTGAGGTCAGGACTCTGACTGGGCCACTCCAGAAGGCGTATTCTGTGCTGTTGAAGCCATTTTTTTGTTGAATTACTTGTATGCTTTGGGTCATTGTCCTGTTGCATCACCCATCCTCTGCGGAGCTTCAGTTGGCGGACAGATGGTCGTACGTTTTCCTGCAAAATGTCTTGATAAACTCTGGAATTCATTTTCCCATCAATGACAACAATCCGTCCAGGCCCCAAGGCAGCAAAGCAGCCCCCAACCATGATGCTCCCTCCGCCATGTTTTACAGTGGGGATGAGGTTTTGATGTTGGTGTGCTGTGCCTTTTTTTCTCCACGCATAGTGTTGTGTGTTCTTCCCAAACAACTCAATTTTGGTTTCATCTGTCCACAGTATATTTTGCCAGTAGTGCTGTGGAACATCCAGGTGCTCTTTTGCAAACTTCAAACGTGCTGCAATATTTTTTTTGGACATCAATGGCTTCCTCCGTGGTGTCCTCCCATGTACTCCATTCTTATTTAATGTTTTCCTTATTGTAGATGTGTCAACAAAAATGTTAGCATGTGCCAGAGATTTCTGTAGGTCTTTAGCTGACACTCTAGGATTCTTCTTTACCTCATGAAGCTTTCTGCGCTGTGCTCTTGCAGTCATTTTTACAGGACGACCACGCCTAGGGAGAGTAGCAACAGTGCTAAACTTTCTCCATTTGTAGACAGTCTGTCTTACCGTGGACACATGAACATCAAATCAAGGCTTTTGGACATACTTTTGTAACCCTTTCCAGCTTCATGCAAGTCAACAATTCTTGATCGTAGGTCTTCTGAGAGCTCTTTTCTGCGAGGCATGGCTCACATCAGACGGTGCTTCTTGAAACCAGTAAACCCAAAACAGGTGTGTGTTTTTAAAGGGCAGGACAGCTGTCAGCAACACATCCAATATCATCATACTGATTGGAGTCAAGGTTGGCTCACTCCTGGCTCCAATTAGCTCTTGGAGACGTCATTAGGCTAGGGGCTCACATACTTTTTCCTCCCTGCACTGTGAATGTTTACATGTTATGTTCAATTAAACCATGGCAACATCTAATGTTTGTGTAGTATTATTTTACGCAGACTGTGTTTTTCTATTGTTGTGACTTAGATGAAGTTCAGAGCACATTTTATGACCAATTCATGCAAAACTCCATGTAATCCCAAGAGGTTCACATACTTTACTTGCAACTGTAGGTACCGCATTGTGGGAAGGTAACATCATTCCATGTTGCGGCAAGGAGAGTCACGCCGACCACATGACCACAGAAGTGTCTTCGGACAGCGCTGGGTCTTCGACTTCATAATGGGGATGAGCACCGCACCCTAGAGTCAGACACGACTGGACTTAAATGTCAAGGGATAGCTTTACCTTTACTAAGGCTAGAAATAACTTTTAGGTTATTTAGTCCAGCTCACTCCAAAACCTCACCTTGCTGTCTGTCATGTCCAGATTATAGTGTGTGATGAGCAAAGAGCAGTAAAAAAAACCTACATGGTTTTATAGGCTAATATGAATGACAGATTTATCTTCAAAATAGTGCCCCAAGCCATTTCACAAAACTGTTTAAGTGTTAGGAAAGACAATGGAACTATTTGCTTTACTAGCAGCAGTTTCTGGCCTTTGTGGGTGGTTGTTTACATCTGGAATGCAGGATTATATCCCTTTGAGGTATCTGTGTTCTTGACATAGAAATCGGATTAGGCCCTAGGAGTGTCTCATAACCCTAATGATTTTTTTTTTCCCTTTGCAGTGTTACCTCTTTGTATATTGCACAGGCTGGCGAAACATCAAATCCTTCTTAACATTTGGCTTAATCTGCCTCTGCAACATGTATCTCTATGAACTGCGTAACCTCTGGCAGATCATTTTTCATGTGACTGTAGGTGCTTTTTCAACGTTACAGATTTGGCTGAGGCAACCACAGGGAAAGTCCCCCGATTACAACGTGTGATGATTGTCCTCTGATAACAAAAGACAAACTTGAGCCAAGCCATATTCCTCTCGGGAATGAGATGTTTTTTTTTGCCAGAGAGATACTCCTCATTCTCTGGGACATTGACTTGACTTGACATCAAAATTATTCCTCAAAGGAGAACTCAACGTTTGGGGACTAATTGGGGTACAAATGAGTCCCCCACTGTGCAGGAGAATGTACCCCAACGACAGCATGAAAAACTCCACATTCAGAACTATGAGAGAGGCCAGGATCGCTATTGGACTTGTTCTGCATATCAAGTGATTTCTCTGATCCCAAACCATTTTTGCCTTTGTGAGGCAGTAGAAAAGGCTGAAATAAAAGGATGGCATTGCATATTAACAAACTGTTCAGTATGAATGAATTCCTAAATGCTAGATTATTGGATTGCACATAAATTTAATGGTGTGTGTCTGCATTTTCCTTAATTAAAATTTAACCCGGAAACCATCTGTTCATGGGGATTAGCTCCTGGGCCCCAAAGGCCCACCATCTAGTGCTGAGTTAATTATGAATTGCTTCATCTCTCTCTCTCTCTCTCTCTCTTGTGTGTGTGTGTGTGTTTTGTGTGTGTGTGTGTAATTTGCTTTGAAAGAGTTTTAGAAAGTAACCTTTTCCTTCCTTGTAAATAACATCATCCACGTTCTATTTTCAGTCCCTTGATCTAATGCTTGCAGGATGAAAAGTAGTTTGCTAATGGCAGCGTGCAGAGGGAGAGACTGTACTTCGAGAGGATTTTACTCTTCTCAATGTATGATATGATGTAAGGACAGAAATCTAGTCTAATGCAGGCGGTTGACAAGCCCGATTAGGAAAAGAGCCTAATCTCTAGCAATTTCAGTTTGAAGCCTATTTTGGTTAACACAGGAAACAGATGGTTTTCAATCACTGCAGTCTGTTGTAGGAGAGGTGCATTACCTAAGATATTGAACAAGCTATCAACAGTTTTTGCCCACCATAATTAGAATGCAGCCAATGGGATATCATGAAGACTGTAAAATATATCCTGTTTTTCAACAAAAAGTAGTTCACAAAGCGGTTTACATAGCAACATAAGTCAATAAATAGTTTTCTGTTCCCAAAAGGCTCAAAATCTTAAAAAAATGCAGAAGAAGCAGCAGCAGCAGGAACAGAAAAGATGTTGTGCTGGGGTGAAGAGGGACAGTTGTTTCTTGATCATAAGGTATGATGCTTGTTTTCTAAAAGAGAACTCTTCAATGATATGTGGTAGAACAGTGGTTTGAAAATGTTCTACTTCAAGGAAAACATTCCACATCAAATTCCTGAGTATGGCAAAGGATTTGGAGACTGCTGCATGCTCAGTTCACACAAGGCATTGGCCAGGCCTATGGGCCTCCTCACAGTCTCTGTATGCAAGCTGAGAATGTACCCTCTAATAATGCATCCAACATTCCCCTGCCTCTGTACATTGCAGAGAAGATGTATAGAAGTGGGTAGCCTATCATTTGGGTAAGGTTTTTTCCATTATTGATCTTCGCATTGAGGAATGTCTGATAAGCTTCCAAAAACCTCAGGTTTCCCACAGCATTGTCTACTGAAAGGTCTGTATTGGATATTATGAAACTTCTTTGGTTTATTAGTGATTTGGTTAGTGTATTTTAGTTGAGGCATTGATTAGCTTAAAAGATAAACTTCAGCTAGCTTCTTTAGACATTATCTACAAAGAACATAATTGTCTTATTTTATGTAAAGTGTATTGTCTGGGACTGAAAAAGTGAATAGAAACATACTCTGCCACAGGCCAGAGGACCAAGACCCACTGAGAGGTTGCATCCCTTGTTTTCTAGTAAGATCTCTATTGCAATGGCAAAGATCAGCCTGTTTCCCCTGCCATTCCCTAGAGCGGTTCTTAACCTTTTTACAATTACAGGCCCCCAATGGATTGCCCAATATGTCCCCATACCCACTTCGTCATGCTGCCAAAATCATCATCATCACCACCACCAGTCCTATTAGTTACCAGTATGACTTCAAAATATGTCAATGGCTTGGTTTTACTTTACATATGATTAGCTAGGAACAGAACCCCTTCATCCATATTTATAATGGTGATAATAATTTAACAATTTTTTAAAAAATTGTTCAGAAATCAAGTCCCATACTCCCGTCATTTGGTTCTCATACCCCCCCCCAAGGCGTATGGATACCCCCTGGTTAAGAATCCCTGCTCTAGAGAATGGAATAGCTGCAGGAAGCTTCCATCCCCTTCCCACCCCTAAAGGTGTAAAGGTAAAGGTGACCCCTGACAATTAAGTCCAGTCGTGTCCAACTCTAGGGTGTGGTGCTCATCCCCATTTCAAAGCTGAAGAGCCCGCGTTGCCCGAAGACAAAGTGGGCAGGGCTATCCATGTTTGCGACCCTCAATCTTTAGCTGAAGCAAAAGGCACCATTACTAATATGCTGAAAGCTAATGGATATGGGAGCCAACAAATTGAAACATGCTGGAAAAAACAATTGGCTAAAAGTCAACACATCCCGGAGCCCAGAGATGTGGAAAAAGAACAAGAAGAAGCTGGGAAGAAAACAGAACATATTCCCTGGTTGTCTCTCCCATATATAAAAGGCTTTTCAGATACAATAGCACGCATCTTTAGGCGATATGATAAGACTCACTTTCTGCCCACTTTGAAGATAGAACAAATGCTAGGTAACCCTAAGGACAATAGACCTCCCCTTTCAAATCCCGGAGTTTACGAGATTCCTTGTGGCGAGTGTACAAGAACATATGTGGGTAACACCAAAAGGGTCCGTTTACAGGAGCACTCGAGAGCCACCAGACTGTTGCAGGAGGACAAATCTGCAGTGGCTGTACACGCAGCTCAAACGGGACACACTTCAAAGAAACTCGCTCACTGTTTAATGAAATGCACGACAGGCAGAGAAGAAATCTGGAGGCTATTGCAATTTCTCAAAGAAGAGCTTCTAATCCTTTAAATCATCAGCAAAAACTAGTTTATGTGAACAAAATTTGGTTTCCTTTTCTAAATAGAACCAAGGCTTTTTAAACGTTCCAGGCATTCTACTGGCAGTTAACATCTACTGGCTGGTGCCAGGTTCTTTGCTCTGAAGAAACCCTAAGTGCAGGGTGAAACGTCAGCAGGACTAATGTTTTAGTATTAAAACTTTATTCTTCAACTAATTACATGGCTGAGAAACCCATACTTCCAATTTCTTTACTTTAAAAGGATGAGATGGTTAGACAGCATCACCGATGCAACGAACATGAAAATGAGTCAACTCAGGAAGATAGTGGAGGACAGGAAGGCCTGGCGGGATATGGTTCATGGGATCACGAAGGGTCGGACACGACTTAACGACTGAACAACAACAATGTGGCCATTACTTCTTGTAATGCCTAATGTTGTTCTGGTATGAAAGGTTTATTTCTCATTAAGATTTGCTAATTCATGCTACTGAAATTCAGATAAGCAACATGAGCTACACTGCTAAATCATATAAGGGCAACCCTGTAAGCTAAGCCTTGTAGGAGGTCAGCTGAAATGTGTTAGTATTAAAACATGCAAGCAGAGCAAAATAAAAACACATTTCTTGTTCAGTCTCTAAAATATGGCAGTAAAAATGCCTAATGATTTTAATTTTACTGTGTGCTTTGTAGCAATTTTGTCATAACAAACTTAAAACAGAAAAACACTTTTCACTATCGACTAATGGTCCCTCCTAGAGGCAGGCATTATCATTTTTGCAGATATGTTGCTACCTCTTGCATAACGAAGTCCATGCCACTTTCATGTTTTGGGAATGGGACATACATTCCTATAGCCTGTAGCATAAGTAAGCATTCACATTCAGCTGCTGCAAAGGTATTTGGACAGGATCCAAAAAGCTACTATAGGTATGTCCAACCAGTTTGACATGATCAGTGCAATTTTTGACATTTTTTCTATAAACAGAAAAAAGTAGGACATTCCCTCTTTTCAAGAGGTACATCTGCCATACTTTTGCTGTGGCTCTGCTTCATCCAACAAGGCTAATATTTCCTTGTGTGCATGAAGTTCAAGACAAGACAAGACAAGACACTGCCTGCTACACTTTGCAGGCAGAAGTCATAGGAGAGAAGTTGGCAGTATTTGTTTATGAAGATAAAGACCAAGATAAAACACAGGGCAATGTATGCCTAAGTCCCATTAAGTCAACAGAATTCCAGGGGAAGTAACTGCTGGATTGCGATCTGCCTAACTTAGTAAAAGGCTTGGTAAGGTGTTCAGAGATGTTTCTGATCTGCAGCGCCGTAACTACGGTGGAGCAGATGGAGCAGTCGCTGCAGGCGCTCCACCGCAGGGGGGCGGGCAGAACGCGGTCGGGAGAACTCACCGGCTCCCGAAGCAGCGTCGCGTTTTGGCCCGCCCGCCCCGCAGCTCGTTTGGCTCCGAAATAGGAGCAAAATGGGTGGGGGGGCGCATCTACGTGACGCGAGGGTGCGTCACGACGCTGGCCCCGCCCTTGCTCCGGGCGCCCTCCCGGCGCGTTGCGCCTCTGCTGATCTGCTATAATTAAAATGAAGCCTTGGGCATGAAAACATAATAGTTGAAAGGATTTCATTATGCCAAGTAAAAGACTTACCGTACATCTAGCAATCCACCTACAGCTGTGTTGTTGGTTTGTGTCTTTGCATATTCACCTTTCGCCTCCAGCCGACTGCCTACGTTCACTCATGCATTCACTCCTGAAAAATATGGGCTGTGTTTCTTTGTATCAGAGTAATCACTGTGATTCAGACAACCCTGATTTGAAATTATGTATTTCAAGCAGACTCATTGTCCCTGACCCATGTTTGGAATGTCCTTGTTTTTAATTGGGTGTTTCTCACCATTTGCTGGATACCCATCATTGTGCCTGCCAAGCTGATAGTACTCTTTGCTCAGCTATTTTCCTACTCAACAGCTGTAGACAAAAATGATGTCTTCAATATCTCAACAGGTGAGGCTTATGATGAAGTTTTCTATTATTATTATTACACGAAACAGGTTTTATGGGTAAGATAGCCATATTTTCTATTATTGTTCAGCCAGCAACTCCTGCTCTCAGTATCTAAAAATCTCTGGTTAACTGTATTACTTCTTTAAAGCATGCACATTGGATAGAAAACACAACCAATTTATTTCAATATATTTTTGTTCCGAATTATATATAGGCTGTGTATCAATGTCAAATCGAAGAGCCAAACTTCACAATCCAGTAAGGGAGGCCCAGGTCAGGGAAGCAGGTTCCTGCACAACCATAGGAAGTACGGTACAGATTCAGGTATGCATTTGCCTGCAAGTCATCTCATTTGTTGCTTATCTGGATCATACTAAATTAGATGGTTACTCTGTGATCAAGATGTATACTTTCATCAGGTTACTACCTATTGCGCACAATCAGTTGAACTTGACTAGAGCTTGATTTAGGCCCAGTAGCGTCCCTAGCCCTAAAGGTATAGGGGGCCCCTCGTCGATTTGGCGCCCCTCCCCACCCCTTGGCGCCGCCAAAGGCAGTGCTGCGATTGGGGGGCCCAAGCCCGCCATTTATTTATTTCCCCCCCTGGGCGCTGCTTCTCCCCCCCCCGGCGCCGCTTCTCCCCCCTGGGCTTTTCCCGCACTTACCTTGGGAATCCCGGCAGGCGGGCGGCGGCCTCGCGCAACCGCGTTTCAACTTTACCCGGCCGGCGGCTGTTTCTGCACATGTGCCGGGTAAAGTTGAAACGTGATTGCGTGAGGCTGGCGGGGTGAGAGCGGGGCCGCCGGTTGACTCTGACTCGGGCCCCGAGGCTAGTCCGAGTCGGCTGAGTCTGAGTCGGGCGACTCTGACTCGGGGGACTCTGACTCATTGGCGCCCCCGAAGCTGGCGCCAGGGGCCCTGAGCCACAGGGCCCCCCATCTAACGACGCTTCTGTTTAGGCCCACGACCTCCTGCTACCAATCTCCTAGTTCATACACAGATCTGTATCTTCATACAGTTAATTGCAATTTTATATGAAAATGAAACATGTCCCATTGATTTCTTCATAGAAAGATGCTGTGTCCTAAAACCAGGTCTTGAAGCTAATAACCACCTCTGCTATTTTTAACTGAATCTGGCTTTCTACTTTCCCTGGTAATAGTCATAAGAGCATTAGAAGAGCTCTGCTGGATCAGGCCAAAGGCCCATCTAGTTCAGCTTCCTGTATCTCACAGTGGCCCCACCAGATGCCTCAGAGGGAGCACACAAGACAACAAGATACCTGTATCCTGTTGCCGCTATTGAGATAACCTACAACTAAAAACAGGAGGCTGCATATACCCACATGGTTTGTAACCTGTGATGGACTTTTCCTCCATAAATCTGTCTAATCCCCATTAAAAGGCATCCAGGCTAGGTACCATCAACACATCCTGTGGCTGGGGTTCCACAGATTAATTAACGCTGGGTAATTTTCTTTTGTCTGTTCTAATTCTCCCACCACTCAATTTTAGTGGGTATCCCCTAATTCTGGTGTTCCCTATGCAGTCACGAAGACGTGGATTGGCCTATCTCATGATAGAAAGTCCCTAGTCTTTGTTTCCACTTTCTATAACACAACATGCTCTAATATCCAGAAATTCACGCATAAACAGGAATATTTGGGCAAATTGTGATCAGACACTATGAAGAGCTACACTCACTGAACTGATTACATTGAAACACATCGGGGAGGTAAATGTGATGTACAAGATCTTGCGACTTCAAGCGCATAACATTAAATTACACTTTACTTTGGTCTACAAAATTATTTTTGAGCTTTGCATGAACCAGCCTTTAATGAATAAAATGAACACATTCACAAGTGAAACAGTGTTTAATATAGTTGTTAAATTACTTAAACAGATTGCAATTTCCATGGGAAATCATAACTGTATCAATTTTTGCAAGAGCCAGAATAGAGAGTGCATACCCCTTGAAATGATCATGACACAGTCAACAATCACAGTCAGAGATACAGGTGACCGAAAATTTCATTGACAACACAATCGCGCAAGGTGATCTGCTCACATGTTAAGAATGCACACTTCAAAGCAGGAGCCAAACCGAAAACAAAACAAAAATATCCTATCTTGTGATACTAATTAAAATCTGGGAGTGGTAAATGCAAATGATGGGTGGAAAGTGATGAAGAACAAGCTGCAATACTGTGTAAAGAAAGACCTTTGCAAATTAGACAGGATTTGTTTTTAAAGTTCAAAAGTATAGTACAAGGGCAGACTTGGCAGTTTTCCAGAAATCAGGCTACTATACTTTTCCAGGATGCGCCCTAGTGGAAAGGGAGAGGATGACAGGGAAGTGGGATGCTATTGAAGCTCTATTTTAAACACAGCTTGGTGCTAAAATGATGTTAAGCAATATAAGTCATAGAGACCAAGAGCTTTAACTTATTTTTTGGTCAAAGGGAAACCTAAACCACCTAATTCATAATTGCCAGCATTGGCTAATCTTTAAGTTATGAAATTCTGCCCTGAGAAGTGTGGAAAAAATCAAGTGTCAACATGTTTGCATCTTTTTAGAGAAAGATAGCCAAATTCAATATCAAAAGTTTTCCTGTACTGGAATATAAAAATATACGGTTTTTATATTTTTAATAAAATATGAAGGGAACTTTGCCTCTACAAGTTCGTAATGTATTTAACTCATTCATACATTTTAATAACAGTTCCCTTTTTAAAACAATAGTTCAGCAGAATGGCCTCTCTCAACTTCTTCAAAGGCTTATCAGTACAATTCGTTATGTGACTATGAAAAAGTTCAACCTGAGATTGATAAACTGTGAATCAACTCCCACAATAGCCATCTAGGAGAGCAAAATTTCTAGGTACTAATCTGTAGCACTTAGTTATACCAATACCTTTTATAAACTGTAAATCGCCTTTCAGAAAATAAAAACTTGCTCTGATTTTTGTTCTGCCTCTACTATAATTCAGATAAACACTTGAATTGGCTTTGCCATAATATTCTTTGCAAATAGGTTTCAGGTCTTGCACTCTGCTCTGTAAAGCACCAGGAATGAGTGCTGTTCTGAGAAGTGATCTTAGGGTTTTTTGTTCATTTAATCATAGAACCTCCCCCACCACTTAATTTCTGTTAAAATTTCAACCTGAAGCGTCTACTTTTTTTTTTGCTTGTTTGCTGGACTGTATATGACTGAAAACTGCCAAGTCTGTAACTCAGAGAATAATGAAAAGAATATCACACACTTCAATACTTATGTACACCTCCCAAAGCGCCCTTGTTTGCACAGCCCTCTGGCCCCAATCCAAAGAATTGCAAGCACAGCGGAAGGCCACATGCCTACTACTGGACTCACAGAGTCATTGGAGCTAGAAAACAGATACATCTCCTAGACCTGATCCACCTTTCAGGCAGGGTAGGAGCAGGGGAAAAAGAGAGTTGAAACTGATCCAGACTGTCCCTTGCCCCTTTTCCTAATACCAGAGAGGGGCTTCTGTGTCAGGTGCCAATCAAATGGTCGGGGGTGCAGGATTGAGCCTTTGTTCCTTGCCTGCCCAGCAGCTGCTAGATGCTATGCCAGGTGGTCAAGTAGTTGCTATGAGCAAACCTCCCCCCCCACAACTGCAGCCAATCCAGATGCATGGATCACTGTTGCTCAGTTGGATTACTGTCTGATACATATACTTTTTTAAAATATAGAATTTTGGTATATCTGTTAGAGCTCCATATTTTCCATATTACAAAATACAAAAACAAAAAAAGCCCAACAATCCCCCCCATTCAGAGTACTCTTCCTCTCCAAGTGTTTCATGCCAACAGCTAGTCTTTCACATGTAAACTGATATACACCGAACAGCAGCAAGAAGACCTTCTCGTTTATAAAGGTTTGAAGCGTCCTGTTTCCTCAGCTTAAGCCATTTTCTTCCTCCTGCCAACCCATCTCTTCTGGGGGAAAAAGAAGAAGAAACCTCATAGCTCAGTAAGTGTAGGGATGGCAAGAGTACGCAACAAGGCATCTTTTCCATTTAAAAACATTACTGATGGCGTCATAAAAAAGGCCCTTTGTATAGAGTGATAGTGGGTGGTTTGTTTGTTTTTTAATTTTAAAAGCCCACTCAAAATAGCTAGTAAAAGAGCAGTGGCCCACTTGGGAGTTGACAGCACAGACCAGAAATAGTACCGGGAGTGCACAGCTTTTCGAAAGTAGTGCCGTCGCTTTTTGTCATTACAATTAATCATACTTCAGCCAAGTAAAAACATGGTGTTATTTCAAATAAATATTTAAATATCTTTAAGTCCTGCGAAGCAGCCTCATTGAAGAGCTAGAATCCATTTCTTCATCTCTGAATTCCATTAAGGGTAAATCTTTGGTCAATTCATTTGCATTCAACCTAGAAAGAATCCACAGCCATACTAGGTAACTTCTGAATTGTGTGCTATTCAGCACAAACTGTGTGTGTTGACGTTTTCTTCTTGCACACAATTCTGCTCAAAAGGCATCGCATGAAACACTCAACTGTGCCTTGTTGGGTTCATTGCTAAACAGCGGGTTTTCCTCCAACTCACTGTTGTATTTGAATGAAATGGAGCTATTCGCAAGTCATTTTAACCCACAGCTGCTAACTTGCTGGTGGGCCTTCATTTAGGAAGTAGGTGGTCATTTCTCCTTTACCTTTCACCTTAACGACCCCTCTGCATTCTAGCTGATAGTTGTTGAGTGTTAAAACCTGATACATATCTGTGGTTACCTGTGGAGTTTTAAGAAAGAAGAATCAGAAATAGTAGAATGAATTCCATTTCCCACAATTCCATAAAGATAGAGTAAAACCAGACATGACATAAATCACTGTGTGTATTTACAATTTAAGTTGCTCAAGATGGCGCTAGGATGGATTAGGACTATGGTGTGGGGAAAGGGTGACCTTGGGCTATCTCTCAGCCTCACCTACCTCACAGGGTTGTTGTGAGGACAAAAGGAGGGGAGGAACCTATACCACCATGAGCTCCTTGGAGGAAGGGTGGTATGAAATATGAAAAATGAATACTGTAAATGGGATTTTAACTGTTTCCCCTGCTGTGTTTCTGATTGAGATTCTCCTGCTATTGGTGCTGGGATTTCCTGTGACTGCTATGTATAGTAAATAAAAACACAGAGAGATTAACCTCACATCTAGTCTGGCATTCTCAGGATTAAGCTAAAAAAAATCAAGTGACTGAGGTTGCATTCAAGTACATACGAATAGACCAGCAGTCTCCAAACCGCGGCCCGCTGTCTGTCCGAGCACAGCGCGGTGGAGCCTTCCTGTTCCATACTGCAGCCTATCTTTGCAGAAACGTGCACCAGGCAGCCACTTCCCCCGGCAAATCGGCGCAGAGCTGTCTGGGGCAATGTGCAGCAGAAGCGGCTGCCCGGCACAAGTTTCTGCAAAGAGTGGATGTGAAGATAGGAGGCTGCGGGGCAGAAGGGTAAGGCTCCGCCACCGCTGTGCCGTGCCCGGAAGCCGTTCTTTGGTATGCCGGATCTGACCCGCAGGCCAGGGTTTGGAAGCCCATGGAATAGATTACATTTAAACATCAATTTGGAAGTAATCCAGAGGACATTTCACAGTCCTATATTGGTCAGATGTACAGCAATCCATCAGTGAGGCCACATCTCGCTGGGGCGCCCGGAGCAAGGGCGGGCCTAAGTGCCATGCCGATTGCGCCCTGTGTAGCCAATTGGAGGGTGGAGGGAGGGAGCTGTGCGTGCAGCACGGCTCCAAACACGCCCCCCGCGCCGGTTTCCTTGTCATTTTGGAGTCGTTCAGGCTCCAGGGAGGGCCGAAACGAGACGGCCGAAGACGACGGTAAGGAGAGGTGGCAGGTACGAGAGGCGGCGGGCAAGGGCCGCACGCCGCGCCCCCCCCGCCCAGAGCAGCTGCTCCGCGCACTCTGCCCTACTTTCGCCGCTGCAATCCATGCACTCACAAAATGGCAAAGTAAGTGTAAGAGGCTTGTGTACCTCTGATTTGTTCCTTATTATTCCTGGTCTTTGAGTGAATGGAACCAGAGGTTTAACTCCCTAACAGCCTGTTCTTGAAGTAAAACAAACAGCAGGCATGTTGCAGTGTCAGAGCAGAGTCAATCCCTTGGACAATACAAAGGAGAAGCATCATTGAGGAAAATCTCTTATGTGCCTTTGTCCACAGAGGTAATTGCTGGCTACCACCACCAAGGAGCTAGGAATGCTTTTACCCCTTGTTGTCTGGTCATAGTGTGAGTGTGAGTTTTTGCATCTCGTCAAATTCATCCTAATTCAGTGCAGATGATATGTATGTGAAAACAGGTTTCTGCACACACATTCCCTATTCAGCAGGAGTACAGAAGGCTGATGTAAATGTACTTCCCCCTGTGATCTCTCTCTTTCCCCAGGACCTTTGCATGCAAAGTTCCCAACACTAGATCTGTAAGCATCACTGGCATCACTACCCCTCCCACCACCTCGGGCCAGGTGATGTCATGCTGCCGTTCCCTACAGTTGTGCCACCCCCCCCTCGCCTTCTGGAAAGGCTCCATTTGGAGCCTAACGGAAGCAAGGGCAGGAGGGCGTGGCTCACGACAGGAGACATCGCCACGGCAGCTCCATGTGAGACTGTGAGTGCTGCCCGGGGCGGTGGGGTCCCCCCGCCCTATGGCAGCGATGCTACTGGTAAGTATGCACCCAACACAAAACAAATAGTCAGCTCTGGACAGTGCCAATTGCCTGTTGTGAGGACAGGGGAAGAGAGACTGATGGAGCTCCTCATTTTCTCTACCCTCCTCTCTTTGCTCTTGACTTGAATTTCAGCCACCCTTCTCCAGTCCAAAGGTTACAGTACAAACTCACTACTGAGGGGCTAAGTGTCCACAGCAGCATGTAGGAAGACACATATGAATCAGGGCAAGGGTAATCCCCACAACTTAGCGCGACATCAACAGATTTGCTCTTAGAAAAGAAGTGTATGCCAAGATTGTATTCCATGCTCTGTGACACGTGCACAGCTACTCAAATGTAATATCTTTTCGGAACGAGCTGGTGGATAACTTGCTACACATAGATCCGAATGCGACTTCAGCTGTTAGTTGTCACTTTTTTTTTTCTCTGTGTAAGAATTTTCATGGGGTGAGGGGAGTGCAGGAGAAAGCTGTTTTTCTCTCTGAGTGAGATGCACTCCTCGGCCCCTTCACCGCTTACCTTACTAGTGGATTTTGTATGTGTTCATAAGAAAGAGAGTTTGGAGGAGGTGGGAGGAGAAGAAGAGGGGTCATGCAGACTCACCTGAATCCTCTCGGGGACTCCTGTGCTGTCCATTCGACTGGCGACATTCACAGTGTTCCCCCAAATATCATACTGGGGCTTCCGTGCTCCTATGACCCCAGCAACCACTGGGCCAATATTGAGCCCTAGCATTGGAAAAACAGCAGCAGGGCATTAGAAAGGATAACTCATGATAAACACTGTTATGTTTTCACCACAGAATCACATCCGACGGAGCTACAGCCATCTGTTTCGTTGCCAGGTATAAATGAGCTAGAGCTACATTGGGAATTGGGTCACTTATTCACCACTTGGGGGCCCCATTGCCATGCACCAGAGAGCTTCATCTAGTAGTTTGCATATTTGGTTGCATCTGCTTCATGTCTTGTATCCATTAATAGGCTATATTAACAGATATAGTTTGTGGCATTGTTGTACTTTTTCCACAATCTTCTTCAGCTGAAATGGTTACTTCAGGTAGGAAAATGTGAGCAAAAATTTTAAAAGAAAAAAAGAAGCCGCTTTAATATCTAGGTTGTGAGAACAGAGAAAGGAAATGATCCACCCAAAGTAAACGATTCTGAATGGAAGTGTTGAGCATTTGCTTAAATCCCTCCCAGTTCGGCAAGATTATGCCTGAAATGTGGGCTTCTTTTTCTTTATTCTTTCTGGCCCTGTAGCACTCTGGCAATTCCATTTTAAGATTTAGTTTAGTGAGTGTTTTAGTATGTGTTCATGAATGGCTGAAAAGTGCCTCATGGGCTGCAGGGCAGCCATGAGCAATATGTTACCCTCTCCTGTGGTTAACCATTCAGTGTAAACACTTTCAGTTAGAAACTTCTACATTTGTGGATCAGGGCATTTTCTCTGTGTCAATGCAAATGACCAGGGGGGAAAAAAGAGAAGAGGCTGCAGTGATGTGGAGAAAGTTGTCTGATAAGAGCTGTAAATGGACAATGGCAAAGTGATTTAAAGCAGCCTCTGTATATATTAAAACCAGACTCCACAGCGGCAAGGAGCTGAGCCTGAGGCAAATTTACTCAATGGAAACTTTCCTGGGCTTTCAACTCAAATATTTCACTCACACTAACTGCTTCTAAGCAAACAGGGTAGGCTTACTGTTAGATACCAGTATGTTTTAATATCCAGAAATAATGTATGAACTAAGCAAACTCATGTTCTGCACTCAAAATAAGCCATATATACCAAATGAATTGAAGTATGCTTCTGTTTGTGAATATGGTCGGTCTATTCACCTGTTTCATTATGAACCTGACATTTGCTATATGTCAGGCCTCAATCCAGAGAGCCTTCTGCAGCTGTGGCTGGCCCTGTCCTCTTTGACAGGGATGATCACTTGTTTGAGGGGGGGAAAGTGGGGCTGCTGGATCTCGTTTCCCAATCCCCACGAACTGGTGACTGGAGCTGTCAAAAGTGCGGGCACAGATGCTGGATCTGGAGATCCAGAAAGGGGGAGAGGACCCTCCTACAAAGTCCTGTTGTGCGCACGTGGATCGTCCTTGCTGGATCAGTTTGAAAGAGTTCTTGTTCATCCTTTTCTGCCAAATGTTTACACTGTTTTGCTATTTGCTCATTTTAGAACCAGGTGAGAGAGGCCGACAGTGTTACGGAAGAAGTAGCAGGGAACTGCTATTAGAACTGCTTGTCTGACTGTTCAAAAGCAGTAATGTGGTAAGAAGAAAGTTAAATTTCATCTCTTGGTTTTGCCTTTATGTCTTTCCATTGTGGATACATATTTATCCCCCCATGGGGAACGTTATATAAGGGGGTGTTGGCTTTCTGCAAAAAACATAACTGGCATTGGCAGATAAATGCAGACCAGGACAACTAGTACAAGTTTGCTACTAGTTTCAGAGTAGAGGCAGCACCAATGAATACGTAGCAGGTTAATGTCAGTATTGGCAATTTTAACCACGCAAGATAGTCAGACAGGTGGAGATGGGCAAACACTTTCATATTTGCAACAAAGCCCATCTGGGTTTTAGGGCAACTATTCCTTGTGAATACATGAAAAACCCTGACTGGGTTTACAAGTACTCACAAGTAATGCTTGCAAGACCCAGATAGTAGATTCCTTTTCTCAGTCCTGACTGACTGACTGACTGACTGACTGACTCACACACACACACACACACACACACACACACACACACACACACACACACACACCCCTGGTGGAGCAGGAAACTGATGGGATAAAGCATTTCAGTTCAACTACCTCCAACAGACTGACTAGATAGCCTTTCTGCTTGTCTGGCTGACTTCAGAAGTGGAAGTGATACTTCTGTGCAATGATGTTTCTAAGCATGCTCATTGGCTGCCAGGCAGAAAAAACCTACAAATTCTTTGATCTCTGATCTCATTTTAATATCCGGAGTTAACTGGGTAGGAAGGTTGGCTGTTTCTCTGGGGTAGTGAACTAAGACTCTCGTGCTGCTGGCCACCTTCTGTAAATGTAAGGGGGAGTTGCTTGTAAGGCAGTAGTGGGAGGTAAGGGTTGGACGGGGCAAAAGACAAGTACAATTTCAAGGCTCGATCTAGACTTGCAAGGTTGGAAATGGATTGCAGCTTTTTGAGCAAAGGTGGGTATATGTTTGTATTCTAAGCCCCTCCCCATTTGAGGGCCCTCTGCCTACATACAAGGTGGATTCAGGAATGACAGTCAAAGCATTTACCTATTTTCATTTGGAAGTTGTTGAACGAATGCTCATTGATGTATTTCATTTGGTCCATTAACCTCATTGCAAAGTCAGCCAGGGCCTTGATATGCGTCTTGCCCACTTTGTCATAAGTGGAATCATTAAGGCCTGAAGCGGCCATGTATGTGCTGCCAATAGTTTTGATCTTTTCCAGCTGTCGAAACTGGTCCTCACTTATTATCTGCATAGCCAAAAAATAAAAAATAGTGACTGTGAAAAGGACATGCATAAACCAATATATGCTGTCAGAGTGACCTACACAAGAACTAGACATTAAGGCATGCTGTACCTTGCAGGCCACATGTGCTATTGTGGGCATGTGATGTACTTTTTTCATAGCAGCACCTTTGACTAAGGTTGCATTTGTTTTTCACATTCCAGCGCTAGGAGTGCTGGAGAGCTGTTTTTTTTTTCCTCCTTCCAGCATGCTCAGGTTGCATTCTTCATATTCTAGCATGCTTGCCATGCTGGCAATTTGAACTGCGAGCTCGAAGCTAGAAAAGATGGTGGCCTCATGCACCAATAGGAAGGCTGTGTGGCAGCAAAGGAGCTTGGGAGATATATGAGGGACGAGGAAATGAGTGCAATCTTTTCAACAGAGGCTTATGTCTACAGGATTCATGTAAAACAGCCGAGGTGACTTGTAGCAAGACTTTGTCATCTTCAATTCCCACCCAGCTCTTGTAAATAAATACAGGGGGACCCCGGTATCCACGGGAGATACGTTCCAGCCCCCACCGTGGATACCTGAAACCGCGGAAATGGGTGAACGCTCATTTCCGTGGTTTTCAGGGGGGGGCGACCCCCCGCGGGCCTGCGTGACCCCCCGCGGGCCTGCGCTACCCCCCGCACCCTCCACAACCCCCCCAAGTACTTACTTTTAACGGAGAAAGCTCCGTGTTATTTTTCTTCAAAAGCCTTTGCTGTAGGCCTTCTTACCAACAAGTCTTCGGTGCTAGAGTGTCTCAGCAACCTTGCTGAGAGGTTGCTGAGACTTTCTAGCACTGAAGACTTGTTGGTGGTAAGGCCTACAGCAAAGGCTTTTGAAGAAAAAAACGGAGCTTTCTCCGTTAAAAGTAAGTGTGGGGGGCGAACGCAACCCCCCCGCGCCCTCCACAGCCCCCCTAGGCACTTACTTTTAGCAGAAACCTCCGTTCTTCCCTTCAAAAGTTCCGAGTTTCCATCTGTTTTAGGCCTGAGCAACTAGACTTAGTTAATAGCTAGAGTCTCTGCAACCTTGCTGAGACTCTAGCTATCAACTAAGTCTAGTTGCTCAGGCCTAAAACAGATGGAAACTTGGAACTTTTGAAGAAAAGAACGGAGGTTTCTGCTAAAAGTAAGTGCGGAGGGGGCTGTGGAGGGTGCGGGGGGGATTCCTCAACCGTGGATAATTGAAACCGCGGTTGAGGAATCCGTGGATACCGGTGCCCCCCTGTATTTAATGCCACAAAAGTACCCTGAACTAAAGTAAGACACCATTTTGTTCTTACTAGAGGTGTGCTAGAGGTGTGCTAGAATTGTCACTTCCTGCTGTCTCTGAGGTGAAAAACAAATGCAGCCTCTGTGTGTACTAGTATGAATATGATGCGATATAGTTTACCTTTTTTGTTACTCTTTTAACAATTAAATTATTTCTGCTACTTGCACAGAAACACAGCATAGCAACTTCTAGCAGAGAAACAGAAGGTGGTGAGAGATTGCTGGTGTGTAGGTCAGGAGGATCCCACACAAAATAAAATTATCTAGCTGAGACATACTGTAATCCAACCTTAATCTCAGCTGGTTTTCCTTTAACTAGCTTACCTCATCAAAGTCTGCAATGATTTCGTTGAGGAGCCTCAAGCATTCCACTCCTTCATTGTTGGCTTCAAGCTCTACATAAAATTCTGAGAAGTTGCTGATAGAGGCAAACATGACAGCGACACACTCGCATGACTGGTAATACAGCTCATCATTCCGCCGCTCCTGGGCAAGGAAATGGGCTGCCACATCCTTTGGCAAAATGTTATGGAGAAGACGCCTATTGTAGGCCTGAAGTTCCTCCATCTCCTCCTTTTCCTCTGTAGCCTGGAGGGAGAGAGGGAGAGATGCTGGTATAGATCTAGTTCATTCATGTGTGACATAGTCTGGAAATTGATACAAATCTTAGGACAGAACACATCAATACACAATAACAAAATATATCTGAAATACCAGCAGAGCCTCAGTAAGCATACAGAGTAGGATTAAACCAAAACTGCTCACTGGGTTATATCCAAAGAAAGTTAGTCATAAGTCCCATTATTTGTTTGTTTCAGTGGTTCCCAAACATTTTAGCCCCAGAACCAATTTTTTTAAAAACAAAACAAAACTCCATTGGGACCCACCTGTTCATTAGGGCTAACTAATTATGGGAAATGTTTGTAAATAAATAAAAATATTACTTGTAAGTAAATAAAATATTTCTTATTTATTTATTTATTTATTTATTTACAAATAGCTTGATCCATTTCTCATACTAATGAATAGCCTCAAGGCATTAGAGGCTTAGTTGGTGACCCACCCTTCACCTGCCCTCACTACCTGTCATTGACAGACAGAGAACTATTTATTGAGCATTTCCCAAACTGTGGGTCGGGACCCACTAGTGGGTCACAATCCGATTTCTGGTGGGTCGCGAGCAGAGCCTCCAATGAAAACATGGGTGACGGAAAGATTAGATAATTGCCTCAAGCCCTGAGGCTATTCAAAAATCAGATAGCTGCTAATTGCCCTGTAAAGAACTGAGCTCCTGCAGTTTGCAAGCTTGTGTAAATATATAGAGAAAAATGTTTGAGTGTCTTTTTTCTGGTATATTTTTTTTCCCCAAGTCCATCAATGACAGGTAGTGGGGGCAGATGAAGGCTGGATCACACAACTAAGCCCCTCAAGTCTTGAGGCTATTCATTAGGGCTGCCTCATTATGAGAAATGGATCGAGTTTTTTGTAAATAAAAAAAATATAAATAAAAAAATATTAGTGTAAAAGGTAAAGGTGACCCCTGACAATTAAGTCCCTTTGTGTCCGACTCTAGGGTGTGGTGCTCATCCCCATTTCAAAGCCGAAGAGCCAGTGTTGTCCGAAGACGCCTCCATGGTCATGTGGCCGCCCGGCATGACTCTCCTTGCCGCAGCGCGTAGCATGCAGCTGGAACACGGAGCGCTGTTTACCTTCCCGCAAGCGGTACCTATTTATCTACTCGTATTAACATGCTTTGGAACTGCAAATATTTCTCTCTAATCACCTTTGTTTAAAGTCTTGTAAAGCTAGGTGTGTCATCTTAAAAAAGTGTGTCCTGGTGCGAAAAGGTTTGGGAACCACCGTTTATTTTGCTATGTAAACTGCTTTGTAAACTACTTTTTGTTGACAAGCGATGTATAAATATTCTTGATAATAAAAACAGAAAGATAATGCACTCACTAGCCAAAGTAGATGCCAAATACCTGTCGATTCTGTGTGTCAAGGCCTTTGATCAGGAAGGGTTCCAGCTCTGTTGCAGAGCACATGTTTTGTGTGTACAAGGTCCCAGACTCAGTCTGCACAATCTCCTCCAGATAGGATTGGGAAAGAGCTGTGTCTGAGAGTCACTGCCATTTAGTGTAGGCAATACTGGGCTAGATGGATCAAACGGCACTGCAGAAGTTTCCCTTTGTGTCAGCTTTTTTAGTTCTAATTTATGAGCATGGTATGACAATGCAGGAGCAATACAAATAGCAAGCAATTGCTGATTATTAGTTGCACTCAAATAGTTCATTCAAAAACACGCACCTGGAGTTTCCAAAGAAAATCTAGCCTTGCTGTAGATTCCACCTGCTGAGCATGTAGATATACCGCCAAGACAAAAACTGTGATAACTACAGGGGTCACAATCTTCAGGGCCACCCTGGTGACACTCTGAGGGCTATATTGGAAAAAGAAAATGCATGCATGTGTAAATATTCTAGGATGCCCTTCACTCCGTTGGAGCCACGTATGCCTATACAACACAAGCAACTTCTCAAGTCTTTGTGTTGCAACAGGGGGAACAAGGAGGCAGGAAGCCTGTCGCTCATTGCATTCTGTTCAACAGATCAGCTTTCAAATTACCACTTGAAGTTTCTGCAGTTGATCCAGCTTTGGCATCAAAATTCTAGTTGTCAGTTTCTACTCTACATGTGGTCAATGTATATTATGTTTCTTTTCAGTGCTGCAATAACTGTGTGTTAATACATTCTATCTCTTACAGTACAATCCTATGTATGTATGTATATTCAAAAGTAAGTTCTATTGTGTTCAATAGGACTTACTCTCAGGTTAGTGTGCAATAGGATTGCAGCCTTTACCACAGTTACCTGGGTTACCACAGTTACCTGGGGATTGTGTGCTTCGCAGCTCAGCAGCTGAGAGGTGCTCTGCAAAGTGACGCCTTGACAGATGAAGCAGCACTGCTGAAAGGGTGGCCCGCATGGTAACTGGGCTCTCCCAGCATCGCCCTTTTAGCAGTGCCACTTCTGCTGATGTGTCACTTCGCAGCAGCTCAGCAGGTGAGAGCAGCTGATGGTGATGTGAGAGTCAGTGAAAAAGGTTGTATGTAAATACTGTACAATAATAATAAATAACAATATAATGCTGGTGCTGGGAGAGCTCAATTATCAGGCGGACCAGATAAAGAACTTCTGCAGGTCAGATATAGCCCGTGGGCCTTATGTTGTGAGCAAACTATAGGTTGCTAAGTTTGAACAAAGTGGCAAACTATCATTTACAGCGAACTTCAGCTAGAACCTTCTAAGCTCCATGTATAACGGGAGCCATGAGGCCCATGGCTGCTTGCATGCACAGAATGCTAAACCATGCTTTATGTCTGAACTTCTCCTCTGGTTTTCACTAGACCTAAGCAACCAAAATTATCAATAGCTAATCACAAATCACAAATTAAGATTTTAAAAGGCTACTTCAGTCTCTTTCCCCCTCCCAAGTAACTCACCATATTCCATTCCAAGTCCCATTGGAAAACACACTGAAACAACAAAAAGGACAGATTTTAGGCAATGTATACATATTGTTTTGCTATTATTCATCATTGGTGGCTTCTTCTTAATTTCCAATATAGCAGTGGTTCCCATACCGGGACCCACTTTTTAAAATGACACTCTATTGCAGCGGTCTCCAAACTGCGGCCTGCTATCTGTCAGAAAATTGTGTCCGGGCGCAGCGCGGCGGAGATTACCGTTCCACCCTGCAGCCTCCTATCATTGCAGCCGATCTTTGCAGAAACTCACTGGGCAGCTTCTTCCCCCAGGAAATTGGGTCGCAGAGCCATCTGGAGTGATGTGCAGTAGAAGCGGCAGCCCAGCGCGAGTTTCTGCAAAGATCGGCTGTGATGATTCCGCTGTGGAGCGGAACGGTAAGCTCAGCCACTGCCGTGCTGCGCCTGGATGCCGTTTTCTGGTGCGCCGGATCTGGCCCATGGGCTAGCGTTTGGAGGCCCATGCTCTATTTTGGGACCCACTTTATGAGACTTAAAAGGTAATCTAGCAAGAAATAATATTTTATTTATTCACAAAAAACTCAATCCATTTCTCATAATGAGGCAGCCCTAATGAATAACCTCAAGGCTTGAGGGGCTTAGTTATGGGACCCAGCTTTCACCTGCCCCCAACTACCTGTCATTGACAGACTTAAAAAAAAAAAACACCAGAAAAAAGACGCTCAAACATTTAACTCCCTATATTTAACAAGCTTGCAAACTGCAGGAGCTCGGCTCTTTGCAGGAAAATTAGCAGTTATCTAATTTTTGAAAAGCCTCAGGGCTTGAGGCAATTAGTTCTCTGATCTTTCCGTCACCTGTGTTTTCATTGGAGGCTCTGCAGGACCCACCAGAAATCGGGTCGTGACCACCAAGTGGGTCCAGACCCACAGTTTGAGAAACACTGCAATATACAGTAGTGTTCTATCATGCTCCTCCCTGCACTAGGAGTGGCAGCCATGAGTCAGGAAATTTCCAATTGAGATTTAACTTACTACTAGAGCATCTGAAAAAAGCTGTGACATTTCTGCCTCACACTCCCTATCCACCCACATAGTCAAACATTCCAAGTCACCCCCATAATATTAAGTTAGATCTCAGAACCCAGAAATGGAAGATTCCATCGGATTTGAATTACTAGATTTATGAATTTGGCAACCAGACAGGTAAACAATCTTTCAGAACCCCCTAACATATACTGGATTTTTGCTCATCTGACCAACCAGAGTGAGAGGACAAAAAAATCATCTAGGTACCACCTACGTAATTCGCTATATCTATCACAATAAAGAACCATGTGATATAAAGATTCTGGTTCGTCCCTACCACACATGCAAACTCTCAGATTAGAAGCTATCCTGCCAAAGCGGCCAGATAGGAGGTTTGAAGGCACCACATTACACTTGGCCAAAGCGCTCCAATGGCTGGTCCAAAAAATCAAAGTAGTTGGCGCATTTGGGAAAATATAACGGCAGCTGAAAAAACAGAGGTGAACAGGTTTTATTGGCCTCATCGTATAAGAGCTGAAGCTCCATATCTAGCAGCCTGTTTTTAAGAATGACAACAGCCCGTGCTGGTTCCAGGGAACCTAGCAAATCAGAGGAAAGCCCCATCTTCTTGATTTTATCCAAGAACAGGGATAGTCCAAGGGGACAAACTGAATCATGGAGGAGCGCATGTAGTAAAGGGTCCTGACCTGAACTAAAGCAAATCCTAGTCCAGAATTTAATGAACCTGAGCCATGCCACTGTCTTGAGTCTATGTTGCCCGGTTTCGAGACATAGAGCCGCGTATGGAACACATCGCGGCACCCCCAGAACCTTATATAAGAAGGCCGGTGACGGGACTCACCCCGTCGCCGCACATTACCAGGCCCCCTAGGTGGGGGGTGCACGGGTAATGTTGATTGGACCCTTTCCACTAAATTATTGTAAGCTGTTACCCACAGGGGTATCCCAAACATCAGTTGGGCCACTGTCTGGCATTAAAAACCTTTAACACTGGTGGAATAGCTGAGTTCCCCCACATATAACCAAACCGCACAATAGCTTGTGCCGAGAGCTTGGCAGCACTGACTATTGCGGCTCGGTGTGTGGTCCAAAGATTTTTATAGTGCATATGGACCCCCAGATATTTAAAAGTCTTAACCTGCTGGATTTTTTTTGCCTCCAAAAGACCAGTTACATGGCACCCATGCTCTACCAAACACCAATATTTTTGACTTTTCAAAATTTAAAAATAGATTATTCTTTATCAGATACTCCAAGCACCCACTGATTAATCTCCTCAGCCCAATTTTGGTCTGAGACTCACCTACCTGTTGTATGGACTATTGAGATAATGTATGTGAAATACTAATTATTGTTATTGCTAGGGCATGTTCACCTCAGTCAATGAAGTGGCCTCTCTCTTCCACATCAAATATTATTTATTATTTATTTATTTGAAGAATTTGTATCCCGCCTTTCTCCCAGCAAGGGCACTCAAGGTGGCTTACAACATTAAAATAACATATACATTAAAATAATTAACAAATAATTAAAACAATTATCTTCTTAAGCATTAGTATTCTGGTATACAACAGCTCATTTTTGGATAAAAACCATGTGCAAGTTTTACAGGACAATGACATTTTCTGCTGTTCAAACAAAAGTGTGTATATTATACTTCAATACAGAAATACCAATTCATAGTTCAACATATGATCTGGCTGTATTGTTTGGGGTTCCTTTTAATTTCAAAGCCATTAGTCAAACAAATGTGTGCATTTAATTAAAAGTGACTGGAAAGCCATTCCACATGGCTGTCTGAATCAGTCTGAAACACATGCAAAACTAAAACAAAAAAGAGAGATCATTACATTGGACGCAAAGCTTTCAAACATTTGCTTGACTGCAAATTTCACTGATTTCAAGGAAACCACATTTCACGTGTGGTTAAAATGACAGCTTAAAAACACGTGCTAGAAAGAAAATTCCATGAAGTTCAAGTTGGCATGTATTTAAAAGTAAATGCATTTAGGACTGAGCAACAACTCTACAATATTATTGCTATAATTTCTCATTTTGAACACTATGTGGAGCTATAACCACTTAAAAGAATTTCTTCTGCCAGCTTATTGTTTATAGAAGGAAGGATCACACATTGCCTTTGAGTTTAATGTTATTTGAAGAGAGGACATGATCTCCGCTTAGTGGAAAGTACTTGAGGAAAGTTGGCGGGTAAGATAGAATGCCATAAAGCTATACTGATTGTACAAATTAGGGAAAGGATTCCAGTAATTCTAAGGTCATATGTACATAAGAACGTAAGAAGAGCCCTGCTGGATCAGGCCAAAGGCCCATCTAGTCCAGCTTCCTGTATCACACAGTGGCCCCACCAGATGCCTCAGGGAGCACAAGACAAATGATCAGCGTTACCAGATCGTCGCCGGGATGGGAGCGGTCTACCCTTAAGGGGGCGGGGCGTGGGGGGGCAGAACGCAACATGTTTTGGCCCCCCCAGAACCCCGCCCCCTTAAGGGTAGACCGCTCCTGTCCCGGCGACGATCTGGTAAGCCTGCAAATGATATGTCTATATTATACAGACATAATGTACAAATTATACAGACAAATTATGTCTATATTATACAGACATAAGATATGTAGAAAATTAAGCTAATTCAGTTCATAAAAATGTTCTTCCTAAACTGCAAATTACGACTCCAGGATGTTGCCAAGTTGTTTTATAGGCAACATCACTTACAAAAGCACGCTATGGACATTCAGATTTGGTTTGTCAAAACTACCATCTTATTCAGTGGTACAGGAGTTGAGAAGATGCTTTACAGTTTTAAGTTCTTTATATTTACTAGCGACAGATTTTTCTTGTATTTTGTTAACATTTGTAGACACCCACCTCCTCTGGTATCATGTTCCTAGATCTCTTGAGTAAGGCCAGACACTTTGTAATCCAGTCATCCTAGCTCTTGTTCCAATTTTCCGCTCCTATGTCTTAAACTGCTTTTCCATGTTAACATTGTCTTATCCACCCAGTCATCCCTCCCTCCCTCCCGTGAGGGAACTATTGCATAACAGTAGCTACACCCTACCACTTATGACACAGGCACCACATTGTTCTTGCATTCTGAGAGCTTTGGCTGTTGCAACACCGTGAGGTTTACTATCAGATTTTTAGTGTCCTTGAGTTGTGGGTGAAATTGTATCTAGGGCCGAAAATGACATCTGCCCAATTAATGACAGATGCCCAATTAATTTCACATAAAGTCCGTTTTGTCTGCATTAGGAAGTGGGTTCAATTTGACTATCTGTGTGTGTACTAAAACTTCCCGTACGTAATCCATAATGGTCGTGAGGCCTTAGCCATAACTGGAGTTTTCCGTGTAAACAAAAGTATTTAATATGTGGTAAGATTGCAGCTCCTAAATTTATTTCTGGGAAAAACTTGCTTATTCACTCCACCTTATTACTGACAACTTGAATGTGAGGTGATGCAAATAAATGCTTTTAAGTGCTCTAATGCAGCCTGCTCTAAACTTCTTAACATTTTTTGCAGTATAAAATGCAAAAGCGATGTTTTGTTTTCAGATTATTCCTTCAAATGGCTGTCTCTATTTGCCATCCATTTTCTCTTATGTGAAAGGCGGAAAACATACCCGAGTGGATTAATCGGAATGAAGCAATCAAAAATTGATAAGGTCATGGCTGTGGTTCAACCAGAGTTGAATTCTACTTTCTTCCATTGCTTTGTTTAGGTCTGCCAAAGCCATAATTGAGTCTTCAGTTTTAAGGGAACTATGAACATCAGAAAGCATCTGGTTTTTAACTTGGATGTCAGTCATTGGCCAAGTTATTCTTCTACAAATTGGAGTGCAATCCTATACATACCTATACTCCTATACATAGGAGTAAACCCAACTGGATACAATAGGACTTACTTCTGAGTAGGCATGCATAGGATTATGCTGTTAAGAGTACAGTCTCAAGATCAGTTACCGAGGATTAAGGGGGAATCTACCGTAGGCTTAGTTTTGTTCATACAATCAGATTTTGTTCACATTGTTCCTCTGAAACTAAAGTCTTACCAGGAGTGGAAGCTACAGAGGCATGGCTGTTCCCTGCTTCCCTAGGGTAACATTTGAAGGAAGAGATCTTTTTTGTATTGTGCATATGGTAATGTGGTTATGTCTCATACCAGCATTGTAGCTCCAAAGTGAGGTGGATACTAAGGTGGGATATATAACTACGTTACTAGCCTCACCCGTGATAGCTTCCTTCAAGCGTTACTAGGAGCAGCAGGGAAGCAGTCACACTGCAACAGTTCCTATACAACCACCAGGGGCGTCGCGACGACGCGCGACACCCCTGAGCGGGGGCGCACATCACCCTTAAGGGGGAGGCTCCGCCCCCGCGCATGACGTCACGCGCAGGAGCGGAGCGCCCTCCCCGCTCCGTTTTTGGCTCATTTTGGAGCCAAACGGACCCAGGGGAGGGCGGGCGGGCCCACCTCCACCGCAAAAATGTAAGTGAGGGGCATCGCGCGTCACCCCTATACGCGCGACGCCCCCCGGCGGCCCGCCCCCCCCGCTTCCCCCCGTCGACGCTAGTGACAACCACCACTTATGTAATAAACAGGCATCAATTTTGAACCTGCTACATTTGTGGCTCAGTTTCTCTCTTGAAGTCTCCATTAGACTAGCAGCTCCATTAGACTAGCACCAAGCCTCAAACTGCACAACGCCATGATAGCACCACACACTCTTTCAATCTCTAGCCTTTGAGGGTTACCACTCCTGAGAAGGAGAACTGAATGCTGCATGCCAACATCTCAGTGCTGCCTTTCATTTAACCTTCTTGTAATGTGACATAGCTGCTATGTGCTCAGTTGGTGCTCAGTTGGGAGCAATGGCTACTTGCCATCAAACAACAACAACACAACACAACGCATCAAGTTATGCATTTTGGGCACCTTGAGTCTGATCCTTAGTTATCGCTACTGGTGTTGTTAACACCTGGAAGTTCAGAGCATTTTCAGAGAATGTGACATAGTTGACAGCCTCAAGCCCACATATTGCCAGTGCTCCTTTACCGCCATTAATATTTGGTATTATTTATGAAAAGTACTTGAGCAGTAAGTTTTACTGAAATGAACATGACTTCAGGGACATATGCATAAGACTGGCATGCTAAGAAACAGCATTCAAGAAGAGGAGGAAATTCTGCAGAAAAAAACCCCTTAGGTGTTTGGTTTTTTACTTTTCTTTTTCAAGTCACCCTTTCTTTGCTGGCTGCATATGATACAAGTAATAAAGAAGGAGCTCTCTTAGTAAGCAGTTCAAGCCTCCTGCTTGATGCAAAAGATACGCATTTGTTTCTCATCTGGGAGCCCAATAGTTGCAACGTACAGTGGTGACTCACTTGTTGATACGGTGCTCTCTCTGTATTGACATGCAGTCAGTTGCAGAAAACCTCAGTATTAGTCCTCACAAAGAGAACCACCTCATTTAGTGGGAAAGCTGTTTTGGGACTGTACCACTTCAGATGCCAAGTGGCAAGTCACATGACTATAAAAAGACCCCTAAATACAAAGGACTGGCATGCCAAACATGAGACCTAGGTGAACACTGACAGATCATTCCTGCTAAATGGGCAAATAAGCACCCTTTAAAGTGTTTATACTTAGGACCACCTAAGTACAGACAAGTACAGACAATAACTGTATTTAGCTATGTAAACTGCATTGTATTTTTTGTTGTTGAAAAACATAAATATTCATCATCATATGTGCGGAAAGATTCATCTTCGTTCATCTTTAGAGAGAGAACATTCAGTCAGGAGTCCCCACCTGCAGTCTGAAGAGGAGATAGATCACTTGCAGGACTGTACCACTTCAGACTGCAGGAGGAAACTTGCATGAGCTACTGCTCTCTCTCTTTCTCAAATTTCCCACACATAGGAATCTAGATGTTGGAGAGAAGAAAAGCTAGATAAGTCTAGCTCTTATCTTTGACATGTCAGTTCTTTCTGCATAGGGAATTGAAGCAGTACAAACCTAAAACTGGTCTATCTCCCCATCTGCTCTTTGAGAAACTAGTCCTCAGTCTTGGTAATGTCCACTTTATTTGTTTACGTATATCATTTTCATCCCATCTTTAAAAAGTAAAACTTTCACAAAGTGCTGTACATTTTAAAAGGGGAAGACAACCCACAATAAGACCATTACAATAAAGCATACTTCCTAAAAATAAAAATACAGCACTGAACAGGGATTGAACATCAGCTGCGGGATAAAAAGCCATGGGCTAAAAAAGGGGAAAGCTTTATGTTTAAAAACAGCTTAATTTAAAAACAATGAAGACAAGTTAAAAACGTTTAAGAAACAGTTCAAAAACAGTTTAAAAACAATTAAAACAAATTAAAACAACATTTCATTCAAAATATACCGAAATAGCATGTTTAGTAGTGCCTATATATTCACATTCACATGGCACACAATAAACTCCTGGTGTTGCCAACATCTCACGTGCCTGTGTGCTCGTACTACCTGAGGATATTCGATATATTTCGAACGAAACGTTGTTTTAATTTGTGTTTATTGTTTTTAAACTCTTTTTGAACTGTTTCTTAAACGTTTTTAACTTGTCTTCATTGTTTTAAAATTGTTTTTAAACTATTTTTAAACATAAAGCTTTCCCCTTTTTAGCTCATGGCTTTTTATTCCATAACTGATGTTCAATCCCTGTTGATTATTGCTGGCCATGAAAATTTTAAATCTTATTTAAAAACACAGCAGCACAGCAATCTGTTAAGAACCACCTTAAAAAGTAGATAAGTTATAAAACACTGTATCAGAACAAAAATGTTTTAATGGTTTTAAGCAACCTCCTGGCTTTGGAAGTAGGTTTTCTCTGTGCCAGGTGCAGGGGAGTGACAGTAGGAAACAGGTTATCTTGTTGGCTGTGTGCTCCCTGAGGTATCTGGTGGGGCCACTGTGTGATACAGGAAGCTGGACTAGATGGGCCTTTGGCCTGATCCAGCAAGGCTCTTCTTATGTTCTTATGGTTCAGAGGGAGGTGCTCAGCAGAAGTGGAATCCCACAGCACCACCACAGATGGGCTCTGTGTCTGGAACCTGTCAATCAACATATTTGTAAAAGGTACCTCCAAGGGTTTAAAGATGTCTCCTTAAATGCACTTACATGGCATTGGCTGTAACCAGAAGATCTGCATTGTCAAAGAGGGTAACCCCCGGCACTTCCACAATGATGACATATATCAATTCAATAATCAACATCAAAATGAGTTTTCCGATGCAGCTGATCTGAAGGAACACAGAGCAGGCCAGGAGGCTCAGTAAGACACTGTAGGTAAAATACTGTGTGAGGCGGTTTGGAGGTGGCAGAAGGGAAGGAATGGAAGAACAAAAGAGAAAAGAAAAATCAGTAAAACAGAGCAAACGCCAACAAGGCAACATGATGTATTAAGAAGGAAAAATCCTAGTTAATTACTATTCATCAGCTTCAGTGGGCCTCTATACTGAGGCAAATTGATTAGGGGCCCAATCCTATCCAACTTTCCAGTGCTGATGCAGCCGTGCTAACAGGGTGCACGCTATAGCAATATGAGGGAGGGGGCAATCATGGAGGCCTTTCAAGGTAAGGGACCATTTGTTCCCTTACCTCAGGGCTGCATTGGCGCTGGAACGTTGGATAGGATTGGGCCCTAGCTTAGGTTACACAGCAGGTCTGTATAACTTGAAATCAGTGGTGGTGCCACAAACCAAGTCTAGGCTCATGGCCCATGCAAGGACCCATGTGAGAACAGCTCTGGTCTTCTGAAACTGCCATGTGAATTGCAACAGTCTATAGACCAGTAAGAAAATCTAGAGTCACTTGGTGACTCTAGTTCTTACTAGAATATAGGCTGCTGTGTGGCTTGCACAGCAGCCAGCAAGCTTGCTCCTTGGGATTCTCTGTGATAATGCAGAAGGCTCCTGAGAGCAAGCATGATTGGATGGGGGCGGGGAGGCGGCAGTGCCACTCAAGTCTCTCTGATGGGCTTATTTATTACATGAGCAGCATTCAAAAACATAACTATCCCTCAGCTACAGTCTGAAGTGGTTAAGTCTGGAACCGGAATGCTACCACTTCATTTTGCGTAATATGCAGAAGTAGTTCTATCCATGACAAAAGCAGGGAGCCTCACTCAGAGGTAGAGGACGTACTTTGCATGTAAAAGGTCTCAGATTGAATTCCTGGCAACAGTGCTAGGAAGGGCCTTTGCCTGGAGACCTTGAGAGGTTGCTGCCAGTCTAGGTAAACAATGGGCTAGATAGGCAAATAGTCCAACTCAGTATTAAGCATCATTCCTACATAGTTTCATGAGAGAGCAGGTTCCAAATGTTTCAATACATACATACATACATACATACATACATACATACATACATACATACATATGTATGTGTATTGTATGTAAAAAATACCTCAGGAAAGTTGCAGCTTGGCTGGGAGCTGGCACAGAATCCTTGTACTGTTCCCAGGCTATAATTGGAGGCAGAATAGCTGATATGGCACATGTTCACCTGATGCGGGGTGATGTTATGCTCTGCAGCCACACAAGCAAGGATATCCTTGGTACTGCATGTGAACTGGCAAAAAGTAAGAGACCAATATGAAATAATAAGAACGTTTAAAAAGGGATGTAATCTTAATGTCAGGACAAAAAGATGGATTAAAAAAATCAATAATCAACAGATTCAATCAATCAATGAAAAAATTCAATAATCAATCACATTTTGCACAATAGGAAACAGCAAACCTTTCAGCCCAATGATGTCATACACATGTTCCGTAAATAATGATCACAGGAGAAACAAATTTGAGGACATGCCACAAGATCAGCCACCTCTACTCACAACCCAAGTTCCATCAAGTCTTGTTTATTTATCATGCATGTGCCATGACACATGCACGATAAATACACAAGTCTGGATGGAAGTTTTGGTTTTTTTTTCTTTGAGCATTGGGAAATCCCAGGAAGAACAAAAGTCAGGAAAAGCTTCCTGACATGTCTTAGTGCACCAATCAGAATAGCCTCAGTTTTCTTGTTTACAAAACCGTTTTTGAATAATTAACATTGCTTTCATACTATGTATTTCACAGATGTAAACTATGACCTGACACCAAGCTTGCTATTACTTCACCTGATTACAACATGAAGCAGCTTGTCTGCTAAATCAGCAAAGGAACAGTAGAACATACCATGTTGGCAAAGGCTGAGAGGAAAACCAGTACAATGGTGAAGACCCCAACGATAGTGCTGTTGGTTCTGGACTGAACAATTTTCCTTGAGAGAGTCTGAAGTGGAGCTGGGAAAAGCTGGAGTCAAAGGGGAAAAAAGAATTTGGAAATCATGATTCTGTACAAAGGTCTTGTACACAGAAGAACAACATTCATCAGCAAGTACAAATGCCAATTTAGAGAGAACTGATAAATGAGCATCTGTCTTCTTTTAGGTAACTTTAGGGGCAGGAAGGCTAAACACACAATTGGTTTTAACCAGCGTCTGGTTTTAACTTAAAATTTTTGTTGTCTTTTAAACCCGTCCTTTTTCCTACACAATTGTTTGGCTAGCTTGTCATATTGACTTGTTAGTCCCGGATGAAAAATAGGAACGTTTAAGCCAAAACAACACAGAGTGGTGTGGAAAACCCCGAATATCTGATTATTAGAGATGTTTGAAAACGGTGAAGTTGAAAATGGTGAAATTGTACTCAGAAGTAAGCCCATTGTGTTCAGCAAGATTTAGGCTATAATCCTTTTGTATCCAACAAAAACACTCTACTGATTATCGCAGTTGTGTGCTTTTATTCTACATTGTCTGGTCTCAGAAAATAAACCTGTATATTGTACTCTGCTATGATCTGCCCTGCTCCCATGTTTCTCGCATTCAAAGAATTGAGAACCTCTTCATCAAGGAGGGAAAAGAAGGGAGACTGCAGCAGGGTGGACAGTAGGTGTGGCTGAAGCAGGTAACTGTAGTGCTGGAAAGGACATTAAAATTCTCAGAGTTATCAAAAGCACAGGGAATCCAGCCTGTATGGTATCTGGCAATCCTAAACGTTTTACCTAAATGACTTGGAACCTGGCTACTTGAAGGGTTTTGACAGGCTCATGTGGAAGAAGACAGTCCTTCATCTGAGACCCTCCTGTAGGTTACCCATCACCAGCACAATAGGTTGGAGGTGTAACTGAAGAGAGGACCTTTTTAGTTGTGATGCCTCAAATATGAAATATCACCAGAGAAGCTTGCCTGTAATCAACTTTGATGAGTTTTTGGCACTGGGTAAATACTATTTTATTTGCCTAGGCATTCCACCATGGTTTCTAGGTAGCTTTGGTATTGTCTTCTGTGTTGGACTTCAAAGGTTTTTGCCATTGCTCTGTGGTTTTATTGGATTTTATCTCAATGTATTATATCTATTTGTTTGAATTTATATGCTTCCCTAACAGTCTTGCCATTGAAAGTTGGCTCCCACATTTACTAAAAATGAATTCTTTCTAACCATGAGCTGCTCTAGAAGTGGAAGCGTTATCCTGAGTAAGTAAATACATTTGGAAGTAGATTCAGTTGACCAGTAAATTCTGGATCCCTGACGACGATACTCTTAGAGGTTTTAAAGGAGTGTGCTTTCAGTTAGTTGCTTTCTTTCCAATTTCTCACATAATTTATCTCCCACCCACTTGTTTTAACATCAGAAATTCAAGGAAAGTCCAAAGAAGATACTCCTAGAACTTTCAGATACTGAACGTTTTACAGAACTATATAGCTTCCCTGCATAGTGTTACATTTTACCTAATCTGTGCTCCCCAATTCCATCCCTTAAGAGACATATGACACAGATAAAGAACAGGTTCAAAATCTTTCATTATTGCTGCAACAACTAAGCTTTTAAGTGGTTTTAAAAAATAGTGTAAAATGCTTTATATACTGCTCTTTAGCAATGACTAACCACTCTGCCTCCTCCTTTTTGCTCCCCTTTCTTCTAGCACAGTTAGAGGGATCACATTCTGCCAGCACACTGCTTCCTACACAAGCATAATTACGAAACTGTTTGATGACAGAAGTGCTGATTAGCTGGTGCCTGTTACAAAAAGAAGAAACAACCTGCACCAATTAGAAGCCTCTTTAAGCTGCTGACTTCACCTGCATCCAGCACAAAAAAAATAAATAAATCCATTTGTCTCCTAGCAAGCAAAGTGGGATAGAGGTAAGTGAGCAGATTGGGGGAGATGAGCCAGGTTAGCAAATCATGGCACGATATAAGACGGCAAGAGGCTGTCAGATAATTTGAAAAAAAAATCTGAATGTGCTGGTGTTAAATAAAGCATGTCAATATAACAGCTCTTGGTGTTACAGATGAATCACAATCAAATACCACTCTAGTCTAAAGTTTGAATTGGATACAGCACTCGGAGTTAATTTTTTTACTATTTCAACCACAGTCAAAGACTTTGGAACACCATAAGAACTGTCTGGCTAATCAGTCTCCCATCAAGGTCTGAAGCAAGTCAAGGATTCGATAATTACATATTTAGGATTCTTACTGATTGATGTCATTCAGACAGTGACCAGATCAATGCATCAATCTTTGAACTATTTTCTTATATTTGAGAATCTATTTATTTATTTAAAGAATTTATACCCCGCCTTTCTCCCAACAAGGGCAATCAAGGCGGCTTCCAATAAAAACGTTAAAATACATATACACATTTAAAATCAAGAATTAAAACAATTAAAACAAACAGCCCCAGTGGGTCACCTATATTTACATTTATTAAAAAGCCATTTATTAAAAAGCCAGCCCACCATGTCAGACATCGAATGCTAATCTAAATAAAAATGTTTTAAGGCCCTTCCGAAAGGTCTCTAAGGAGGGAGCCGTTCTTAATTCCAGGGGGAGGGAATTCCATAATTGGGGCGCCACTGCCAAGAAGGCCCTATTCCGCGCCACCATCCCCCTCACCTCTGTCAATGGCGTCACGGTTAACAGGGCCCCCCGATGACCTCAGAGTATGGGTCGGATTATAAGGAAGGAGGCGGTCCCTCAAATACCCTGGACCCAAGCTGTTAAGGGCTTTAAAAGTCAAAACTAGCACTTTGAATTGTGCTCGGAAACGAACCGGCAGCCAGTGTAGCCGCCAAAGCAACGATCCGACTGAGTCGAACTGACAAGCCCTGGCAACCACCCGGGCAGCCGCATTCTGCACTAGCTGCAGTTTCCGAACAGTCTTCAAAGGCAGCCCCACGTAGAGCGCATTGCAGTAATCTAGTCTAGATGTCACTAGGGCATGGGTCACTGTGGCCAGGTCTGCACGATCCAAGTACGGTCGCAGCTTGCGCACCAGCCATAGCTGGGCAAAAGCCCCCCTGGCCATGGCCGCCACCTGGGAATCCAGGAGCAACTGCGCATCCAGGAGAACCCCCAAGCTGCGGACCTGCTCCTTCAGAGGGAGTACAACCCCATTCAGAGCAGGACGGTGATCCAATACCTGAGTCGTAGACTTCTGGACCAGAAGAACCTCTATCTTATCAGGATTTAATTTCAGCTTGTTTGCCCCCATCCAGCTCCCAACTGCCTCCAGAAACGATTCAGGACATCGACCGCCCCCTTGGAGTCAGGTGGAAAGGAGAGAAAGAGCTGGGTGTCATCAGCATACTAATGACTCCCTACCCCAAACCCCCGGATGACCTCTCCCAGCGGCTTCATATAGATATTAAACAGCATGGGGGATAGAATTGACCCTTGTGGCACCCCACACCTCAAGGGCAAGGGTGCCGAACAAGCATCCCCCAGCACCACCTTCTGGGATCTATCAGCCAGGAAGGAGCGGAACCACCTCAAAATGGTGCCTCCAAGCCCCAACCCAGCCAACCGACCCAGAAGGACACCATGGTCAATGGTGTCAAAAGCCGCCGAGAGGTCCAGCAGGACCAACAGGGACGCACTCCCCCTGTCCAGTCCCCGGCGCAGGTCATCCACCAAGGCGACCAAGGCCGTCTCTGTCCCAAACCCCGGCCTGAAGCCAGACTGGAATGGATCCAGATAATCAGCTTCCTCCAAGACCCTCTGGAGCTGAGACGCCACTACCCGCTCAATCACCTTGCCCAGAAACGGGATATTTGAGACTGGCCGGAAGTTGTTCAAAATAGTCCACAGATCCAGGGAGGGATCCAGGGAGGGTTTCTTCAGGAGGGGGCGCACCACCGCCTGCTTCAAAGACGGCGGCACCACCCCCTCCCTCAGAGATGAATTTACCACCCTCCCCGTCCACTCAGCCAGCCCAGCCCGGGCAGATATAATCAGCCATGCCGGACAAGGGTCAAGCGGGCAAGCAGACAGTCTCACACTCCAAAGAATCCTGTCCACATCCTCAGGTTCTACAAGCTGAAAAGAATCCCAGGAAGAAGAACAGACAGGTGCCATAGGGACATCATTAGATACTCCTAATGCAGCATCCAAGTCATGCCGAATCCGATCGACTTTGTCCATGAAGTGCTTTGCAAACTCATCACAGTGAGCCACCATGTGTTCCACCCCATCTACTGGGGGGGGGGGCAGACGGAGCAGGCCCTGGACTACATGGAAAAGCTCAGCTGGACGGTTCTCCGCAGATGCGATGCCAGCAGAAAAGAAAGCCCTCTTAGCTGCTGCCACGGAATAGGCTCTGAAGTGAGCTCTAGCCCATGCCCAGTCGGAGTCAGCACAAGAATCTAACTGCTTATTATTTGATTATTGGGTAATAATAGTTCAAAGCTGTGTAACTGAAAGTTGTGTAACCATACTTGTTAACCAAAATATGTGATGCAAAGGATGAGAACAATTATGTTATCGGAATTTGCATTACAGTGCTCTGAAATTTAGAATGTGGGCGAAGTCTTAGACCAGCGGGTGTCAAACTCAATTCATACAGTGGGCCGATTTATGGTGCCTGCTGAGGGCCAGAAGTGATGCCATTAAGCAGGTGATGACCAGAAAAGCCCTTTTTTCTCACCTGGGAACTCATTAACTGCCAGAAGAGAAAATATGCAACTCTTTATTATATTTTCAAGATATGGGAGAGCCCAATTATCACACAGGCTGCTTCTGCCGAGGCGTCACTTTGCAGCTTGCAGCTGAGAGGTGCTCTGAAAAGTGATGCCTCGGCAGAAGCGGCTTTGATGAAAGGGTGGCCCACATGATAATTGGCCTCTCCCAGGGATGCCCTTTCAGCAGCACCGCTTCTTTCGATGTGTCACTTCACAGCTCAGCAGCTGAGAGCAGCTGATAGTGGTGATTGGAGAGCCCAATTACCACATGGACCAGATTAAAAACTTCCCCGTGGGCCTTATGTTTGACAGCCCTGTCCTAGACCATAAAGCACTAGACTAGGCAGAAGGTTGGGAAAACAGTGACAATTTAGGATGGGGGAGCTTTGAATGAGGAGATGGGTAGCCATTGAGAGGTTCCAGAGGTTGACATAACCCGGACCCAAGTATATCCTGTAGGAATATTTCCAACCCAACTGTCAGCTTCTGCAAAAATTATCCACAGAATCCACCTCTCTAGCATACAATGCCAATAGTTTAACTTTCCATCTACTGTGACCTATCAGTTATACACACACTTACCTTCTAAAGGGACAGACAGAAAAGGGGGAAAAATGAAATTGATTCCTTTGGTGGAAAAAATAATTCTAGTCTACTTTGCTGTTAAAAACTGCCAACATCAAAGACACAGGGCTAAATTTATAGGCTGGTGTATGATTCAATGAAATTATACAGAAGATAGCTGCAATCAATGGAGTTCAGAATGCTCAATTCTGGATTGTGGTCAATAATGTTTCCCTTTCTCCTTTTGGTTTCTTGAAAAGAATTTAGACTATAAACTGTTTATTTGGGCAGGGACAAATATAGCAGCCACCCAAATTCCTGTAGCTGGAGCCAACAAAAATAACCAAATCACCCGGAAAAGGTAGAATATAAGACAGCAATTCCTAATTATCACATATTGCTATGTTCAAGCAGACTATCTTTCTCGCTGTCTTGGATCATCTCAACATATCTTCAAGTTTGACCCAAGAATGCTAAGATCAAATGGTTCACCAACCTAGTAATTAACTTTTCCAAGAATCAATTTAAATAAATCTTTGCACATGTCAAAGCTGAACTCTGATTGATAATTTAGTTATTAAGACTTGTTATGAAATTCCTCTTTGAGGCAGATTTTTTTAATCTTTCAGTTACCATACAGATCTGATTTAAGATGAAAGCTAAAGATCTCACAAATGGCAGCTCATTTCAGAAACAAGGAAGCTGAGTCATCAGGAAGTTCAGGATTGCCAGCCTGCAGTAAAATACTTTTGGACACCCAGACAATAGTTGAGAGCCTGAGCACTGGTGCTATGTGTTTTCATTCCAAGCAGCAAGTTTAAATTGTGCAGCATGGGCCTTTTTCTTTTCTTTTTTCTTCAAACAGGGAGAAAAAGTTGAAGGGGATTATGGGAGTTGTAGGCTTTGCAAGTGTTACTTTCATTGTAGTAACCCACACAAAGACTACAATCCTTCACCTTTCTTTGTTCCTGTTTGAAGAAAAAAAAAGTAATAAGATTCGTGCCACACAGATTAATCGCGCTGTTGTCTCTGCCAATGCAGGAGGCAGAAAGGAGTTCTCCACTGGCGCTGGGTAAATAAAGGGTGGTAAAAGGTGCTTGAGGGATGGGAGAGCTGACAATGGCATTTACTGAGCCCAAAATGAGCTGGTAAATTAACTGATTTTTATTTGTATTTTCCCCAATTTTTTGGGAGAACAGATTGGATCTTTTTTAATCATTTAGAGGCAAACCTCAACCTGCTTGCTCACCTATAGGAACATCAAAGGCAAAGCCTGTTGCCCCTGTTCAGGAATAGGGGCTCAACTCAAGAGTTTGCCCTTATGTCTCTCAGGTAAACAAGGCTAAGGGCTCAATCCTGACTAAAGATAGAATGGCGAAGCGAGTGCTCCGCCGTTCAAAGCCATCATGAATGTGCCATAAAGCACGTTTGCGATGATTTTAGAGTAAGGGTGGCTGGCGCAGAGGCCGGCCGCCCCCTCTCTGCCGCCGGATCGTCCCTGCGGCTGTCGGAGAAGGTAAGTGATCCCCCGGCGGACACAGGGGCTGTCCAGGTGGTGAGGGAGGGGTGCCATTGGCCGAGCCAGCCTGGGGGTGGGGTGGGGATGGTGGCCGCCATATCCCCGTCCCATTCCCGGGCCGGTTCTGCCATTGCACAGCCTCCTCGGACTTGCACCAGCTAAATAGCTGGCGGAAATCTGAGGCCAATTGGGGCCTCCCCACGTTACACCGGGAGAAGGGAACGAACATCCCCTTCCCCAGAGTAGACCTTTGGGCTTCTCCTGGAATGGGGATAGGATCCAGGGGGTGGCTTGGGTCGCCCGCTGGATACTTACTCAGGATTGGGCTGGCCAAAGAATGAACATAGATAAAGTTAAACCTGCACTATAGCTATTCACATTGGGAAATGGCAAGTGCGTGTAAGAAAGGATGATTAAGAAAGAACTATTAAAAAGGTGATTTAAGGGGTTAAAAAACAAGAGGTCCTAGCTACAACCTCAGCTGCTCTTCATGCTGGGATGGAATCCTTAAATAATCATTTTCCAGTGTCATTAATCATCAAGAAGAAACTCAGTGGCCAGTGTCCATGTTGCTGGCCTTGCAACCCTTGATCAGTTCAGAATATGGGTTCTGTTAAAACTAGTTGCTCACTAGAGACCTATTATTTAAGTGAACTGATCTACCAACCATCAGACTGAGCTCTGAAGGAACTCAGGGTGGAGATTTATTAGACAACCACCAAAATACAACATTATGCTTCCATTTTAAAAAGTGAGATAAGCAAATAAAATATGAATGACTCCTACTCACCTTTTTGCAGGAGTAAATGACTGAAACAAACACCACTGTGGTCAGGATCACCAAACAAGTCAGGTAAAACCCCAGCATAAACACGGAGCTGAAACCAGAAAACAGAGCCATGTGGGATGTGCATAAGAATAAAATCCAGCCTAAGCATTGGCGGAAGTGAGAGAAGATGATGTTGAACAATAGAAAACAGATCAGAGTTCTGTTTAAATGATCAAACACAGGCAGAAAAGAATGACAGATACAATGCACCATCTCTAGGACATGCCAGGCTGCTGGGGTAATAGCTCAGCGAGTGAAAAATCTTTAATGATTAGAGACTGATTAAAGCAGGTCAACCCTAGAGCAGGGGTTCTCAAACTTTGGAGGCCCGGGTAAGTCTTACTTATCTGTGTGTGTGTGTGTGTGTGTGTGTGTGTGTGTGTGTGTGTGTGTGTGTGTGTGTGTGAGAGAGAGAGAGAGAGAGAGAGAGAGAGAGAGAGAGAGAGAGAGAGAGAGACTGAAAGGGGGGTTGCATTTATTTAACTACTGATTGATGCTGATAAGGGGTAGGCTATGGCGTGCCCCCTGCCGTTGGTCCGCATACAACTAGGGGTACTCGTACCACAGGTTGAGAACCTCTGCCCTAGAGTCAATAGTAGAGAAAAACAATAACCTTGAATGATAGCTTAGTGAATCTGAGGAGATAAAACTACATTCATATTGCTGGTAATCTGTCCACAATGTTGTATTCGAAATCAAAAAAACTATTTTCATTGGTTCTAGCTAAGAACATTCTGTAAAAATGCATCTAATGCTTCAAAATGTAATAAAAAAACAATAACAGTTAGTATTTGTCAAGTATTTAAAATTACTAAGTGGGCACAGAATTAAGAAAAAACAAACCCATTTCTGCCACTTCCTGCACCAGTATCTGTTAATTTAAAACAATCCTCACTTCTTCTTTTGTTTACACTGTTTTGTTGATCAGCTTTCTGTGAACTAGAGAAACATTTCATCTTATGACTAGAATAATAAGCACACTGAAGTGTTATTTTGTAAAGGCATAATATATTTTGTTGAAATCTCTTTATTCTTTAAAACTGGAAAATACAAAAATAGCATCTATAAATTCAATGATGCGTTTATGTTGTGCTTTGTATTGAATCTAGTGTTCCAGTACTGTAAAAATAGGAACCCGTTTGCACTAGAAAAACCTTTCTTCAGTACTCCCCTCAATTTATTATATGATATGTTAACGTGAATAATATTCTAAGGATAAAATTTATTGGTAGTGAGTGACTGAATTATGATTTCATCCCTAGCTACACTACAAACTTGATACTGTTTCATACCCATTTCACTATCATGTCTTCCCGCATAGAACCTTAGGAATTGTATCTTGGTAAAGGAGCGGCTGAGAATTCTCTGTTATACATTTTAGCCCCTCCCACAGATCTACAGTACTTAGGTTTTCCTGAGGGTCAAACTAAAGATGACACTGGAGGATTCAAGATCAGATCTGTCTTTCTGTCTCTCTCTTCTTAGTTTAAATCTGTCACGCAGGGGAGGGGAAGGGCCAAGTCCAAACTGGACTGGGGAAACAGCTGTGGGAGATAGGATACTTATTCTAAAATCCTTCTCCAGAAGATGCAATTTGTCCTGCAGATGGTACTGATAACCTACAACCAATGTTCCAGAATACAGGATATATTCTAGGGCACGGCCCAAACTGGCAATAGTCTTATAAAAAAGTTGTCTCGTGTGTCCATGGTAATTTTGGGCAGGAGATCATCTATTATTATTTTTATATTTGTATTTTACAAATGTTTTTTATGGAGAACAAAATGCTTGAAAGCATTCTTAATTTAACATTTCCACACCCTCATCCTTTTACTTACCAGGGGAGCACGATCTGCAACCTGCCTGGTCCATGTTGCTTCTGTTTGAAATGGAAGTGGTGCAGTTTGGGGTCCTGCTCTGCTACTGCTCATATCAAACAGAAGTGGTGTGGACTAGGCAGGCTGCAGGCCGCAATCCTTGTAAATAAACTAAAGGGGTGGGGGGGGCTCCAAATTGCTTGTTCTTGCCTACCTGTAGGCATGGAGAGGTGATCTGGAGTGTGGCAGTCTCCCCCCCCCCTTTCTGCAGCACTGAAAGAAGAATGAGGAAAAAAGCTTCTTACCTCCTCACTGTGCTTCATCCTCATGTGGGATTTAAAGTTTAAAGGGAAATTGTCCCTTTAAATTACAAATGCCATGCAAGTATAGAGCGAGAGGGGATAGCGAAGTGCTCCTGCCTCGTGCAGCATTTAAAGTTTAATAAACGGGTGCATTCCCTTTAAACTTTAGTCTCCGTGAAGATGATGATTCAGTTCCTGCTTACATTTAGTGAGCGGCACTACATGCCACGTGCCAATTTTTTTTCCATGCACCACCTTGGGCACATGTGCCATCGGTTCGCCACCCCTGATCTAGGCTGTAAGGCCTCATTCAGAGTATGATCTTCAGTTCCAAGTTCAGCACTGTTGTCAAGTTAGACTGCAGAATTCATCAGTGACACATTTTCATGTTGGGTTATTATTGAAAAACGCAACAACAACAGACTCTCCCCTCCCACCTCCTGCCGCTCACCTTCATCCATAATTCAAGAGCAATGATTATCATGCTCAGTAACATTAAGTGTAGCCACATGAAAGCCAGCTGGGTTCCATGCTCTTTCCTGGCTACAAAGAGCAAATCTACTTGCTAATTTATTCACTAGGCTTTCAGGGCATTCCTTCTGATTATAATAAGTAAGGGGGCATTATAAGTAAGTATTATAATTACTTATACTAAGTAATGCACATATAAGTAAGTAAGTGTAATGTAATGCACGTTGGGACAAGAAATCAAAACTTCACATATACGCTAATGCAGAGGTTCTCAACCTGTAGTACGCGTACCCCTAGGGGTACGGGGACCACTGCTGGGGGTACGCCAATCACTGGCTGTTATCTGCCCCATTAACACTTAATTAAGTTTTAAGTGTTAATTAAGTTTTTATTTTTTTAAAAAAAATCCGGATTTTTTCCAGTGCCGGAGAGTTCCCTTGTGCTTTCTTCCCTGACTAATCTATCCGATCTACAGCTGATTGTCGGGGTTACAGAGGTGGGTGCTCAGGCTACATGCATGTCCTGATCTCCCAGTTTACATCTGATTTGGCTCTCAAAGTTAAAACTATATGGATGCAGATTCACAATGCCTGATGCTCTGTCTGGTAGATGTGTTGCCTTGTATAAAAATCAGGAATTTCATTGCAGCCCTAAGGGGCAAGAAGAAATTGATCGGTTTTCTTGCAGATAGTTGAGAGAAGATGAAATCTTTTCACAATGCCTGGATGTGTGCTTATTTCTTTATCAGGCAAAATTTCCACTCAAGTCCTGAAGTGAACTTCAAAATGGGAACTTTGCCCAAGTAAAAGCCAAGTGAAAACTTCCAAGTCTTGGCTCTTAGCTAATATGCAAGATTTGTAACAAATATGTTTGAACCTCTGTCTCTGAATTCTGAGGCCTGTTGAAAACAGAGCTCTCAAAATCAACCAAAAAGAACACCATTTAAAAACTACCAAAAACAAGAGTAATACTTCTCCTTGATTTTCAGTGAACTCTTTTATCAGCTGCGATATTAATCACACATACAATTCTGTTGGTATGTCCTTCCTAGCACTACGGATAAGGTGAAAATCTTTTTTATGACAAAGAAGAAAAGCTGAAGGTGTGAAGAGCTACAACAGTATAAGTACAGGGACAAATGAAACAGTATGTGCAACTGATCACACACCAACAAAGATCTTTTGCACACATTTCACTTAGTTATGCTTATGGCTAGGCAAGAGAAAACAAAATACAGTTTTGCTATGGGTCATGTAAATCAGAAGAACTAGCTAATAGTACTGTATGCACATTATGTACAACGCTAGGATTTCCCCCTCCAGGACTGGCCCAGAGTTCCAGGAATTGGCATCCATCTCCAAGTGGTTACTGAAAGCAATCCAGGAATTTCCAACTGGAAATTGGAAAAATTTCCAGTTGGGGGAAAAAAAGGCTTCAAGAATAGTTTCCAGTCAGCGTTGGCAACCCTAGTGGGGGAAGAGTTCTAGAGTGAGGCTGTTACTGTTCTAGCAGCGTAAGGTCCTTTACGGCTGTCGCCAAGCCGGACATGCCATAGAGTGGAGCCTGGCCATGTCTGCATGCCAGTGGATGAAGAAAAAACCCAGGGTGGGGAGGGGGAGGAAAGGGTGGAGAGCAGAATGGTGATGGCACCTGGCCTAGATGCCTTTAAAAGGGGTTTGGACAAATTCATGGAGGAAAAGACCATCACAGGTTACAAGCCATAAGCAACCTCCTGGTTTTTTTAGAAGTGGGTTTTCTCTGTGCCAGGTGCAAGGGAGTGGCGACTGGACACAGGTATCTTGTTGTCTCGTGTGCTCCCTGAGGCATCTGGTGGGGCCACTGTGTGACACAGGAAGCTGGACTAGATGGGCTTTTGGCCTGATCCAGCAGGGCTCTTCTTATGTTCTTATGAAGAGGGCAGATTGGAGCCAGGAAGGGGGCGGTATCGGTGACAGCAGCACCGCCAATATCCTATCTCCTTGGCCTCAATCTGCCTTCCTGGATCCACTTAGACTTGTGCCAGCAACTGGGTGCAGGTCTGATTAGACCCAGCAGGGCGGCAAGGGTTTACCCAGGAGCAAAGGAACAAATGTTCACTTAACCCAAGGGGACTTTCATGGCCCGAAACGCCCCAGTGGCATGGCTGCATTGCTGTGTGGGGGAGTTAGGTAGGATTGGGCTGTTAGTCATACCCATGGCATGGAGTGAACATTTCTTTTCAACTTACTGGTCATTACCCCTCCCAGAGAATGTGCCTAAGGCTGTTGATTAACATATGGAGAAGTTATCAAATCTGCTACCCTGGTTGCTGCTGGAATTGGCTACCTATACTCAACATGCAGCAGTGCTGAGGAACTTGGCAGCCAGTGGAAATTTCTCAGGTTGTGAGGGGCCTACAATCCCTGTTACTTCCTGCCTGCTACATTTGGGAAGCGAACTGAATGCCAATCTAGATGTCATGCTACAAATTCTGTTATCCCTGCCTCCACCCCACCCCAGCCCCACCCCCACGCTATTAGTTCAGTAGGGGGAAAACAGAGTTACAGCAGCTTGGGGGAATTAACATGGGAAAATGTTATAGGAGGGAAGGGTAAAAAAAACACCCTCTCCTAAAACAAGATTTCCTAGATCTTCAAAGGCCTGTGGAACAGCTTGTTAGCAAAACAAAAACTGTGGGAGATCCTAATCACGATCTATCTAGTTAGGTCTAAGTGTGTGCCTGAAAGAATTATTTGGGTACTGTGTTTACAAATCACACATCCATCACTGAAAACATCCCTGTAGCTGGCTTTTTTTTTTCTAGGACACATTATCTGCAAGGTTACTGGGAATGTCTGGTAATAAAAAATTAGGTTTACACTTGCTCATATGGACAAAAATGATGGCCTTCAACATGAGGAGTGCAAATGTGAAGATGCCCTTGAATAGAAGGGGCAATCACAGGAACACCGAGTGAAGCTTAATCATTCAGAAATATAGGCACCTCTTGATTTACGTGGTCTTGCTTTACACATTTTTTGAAATAGTGTGATTTGCAAATTAGTACCGGAAGTCTAATTTATGCTGGAAAATTTTGAAATAACACAGTCAATTAGTTGCTAACGAGCAACCCCGCTAGATGCTAGAAGCTTCTTGTGGGGGAGGGAGTCTCCTCTAAAGTCAGAAGATAAAAAATAGAGAGAGAAAATGCATTCATGGAGCTGCTGCTTACCACTTTCTCACAGCCCAATCCCACCTAAGATCTGCCGTAGTGCGCAATGCGCGCTGCGAAGGATCCAAAGCAGGATGCTGTGCCGGCAGAGGTGGGGCACACCTCGGGGGAAAGGGACATTCATCCCTTTCCCCCAGTGTAAGCCCCAGCAGCCCCAATGGGCCTCCTCGGATGTGCGCTAGCTATTTTGTTGGCACACTCCAGGGAGGCCGTGTAAGACTGGTCAGGCCGAGGAAGGGGGTTAGCATATCGGTGGAGCGCACCACCGATATCCCCTCCCCTCCCTGGCCTGGCTGGCCAATCACCCCACCCTGCCCCACCCTTCCCATGCCCTCCTGCTGCCAGATCATTGGCCCATCTAGCCCAGCATTATCTGCTTGATGGACAGGTGCTCTCCAGGGTCTTTTCTAGCTTTGTAACCTGAGATTTTTTTGATACGGCCACGCAGCTTGAAACCAAGCTCCTTTGAGCTTGGTTTTTTCGGACGTCTGGTGCTGACGTCAACGCCAAGCATCCAGAGACACCGCTGCACCGCCATGGACAGGTCCACGCAGCAGCAGAATGCAGAGGGAACACTGGTCACAGCTAGCTCAACTTCCCTTAGAATATAGAGTGTTTGGGTTCATTATCATTATCATTTTGATAATGATAACATGCAATGTGTTATATCATGGATTCTTATTTGGAAAAAATGTCCTCTCCTCTACCCTTATCTGCTCCCCCACTCAATCCTTCACTCTTCAACTCTTCTCAGTTACCACACTGCCTTTTTCCCACTTTCCTAAACCAGACAGCTGTTGGAAATACATCACTCCATCCCCACAATCCTTGAACTTTCTTTGAGAGGGGAAGAATGAAAGCAATACATCTCTGATGTACTGCTTCCTTTACCCCACCTGAAGCTCTTCTGTATTCATGTCTCTTTTAAAAGAGCCTTCTGAATTGCAAGATGTTAAAACCTTTTCTTCTGGAAGGACCCATTCTGGAACTGAAAGTGACAGATTAGGAATATCTCCCCATTTAAGTGGCTTTTAACTGATTGGTTAATTAACCAATTCAATGTAATATCAGAACATCCCAATGAGGCATAAAGTTTGGAGGACATTGAACAGAAGAATACAACAGGTCATACCCAGGGCAACACTTCTGTGAACGGAAGTGCACTCTGTGAATGCAAGCATCTTCTGAGAATGGAAAAAGCATTCTGCTTGTGCAAAGGGTCCTGCACATTACCACCTCATTGGGTGCCCTTTCATGCAATGAAGTGCAATAAAATCCAGATCGCACAGGGAAATGTATGAAGATCTACTCACTGTGGCACAATTGTGATTTGAACAAAGCAGATGAAGAGGAAGACTAGAGAAGCACAAGCCACATATGCACCAAATCGATCATCCACCTGTTTGGAATACTGCAAGAGAAAATACCATTTGTCATGCACTGAATATTCAGGATAAAATCCCCTTACACAACTTGCATTTTGTAACAGATATGGTTCTGCCCTACTTGTGCTAAGTTCCAATAAGAATTCAGAATGGCAGCAGAGGTCTATGAAATGGAAATAACATGAGATTATTTATTTATTTATTTTTATTTAAAAAAATTATACCCCGCCTTATCCTATGCCGAAGGCAAATGCCGAAGGCGGCTATATTATCTTTATAGGCATCCCGACAAATTCAAACACTGGAGGAACTGGCTGGCAAGAAGGACACAGGTCTAACACACTAGCCAGGTGTATCGTCTGCTCTCTGGCAGAGCTTCAAAAACGGCAACTCATCAGATGTTCTTTACCTGTTCAAGTGCGCTGTGGCAAATGCAATGAAGAACTCTGGAAACAATGGTGTGTAAAAACTTTCTTGATGTAAAGCACATTTCATGAATGTGCAATAAAAGTGACACGTGCAGTTCCTGCATCAATCTATAGATGGCAAAACTTACGTATCATTGTTTAGAATGGAAAACAAAAGAAACCATGGGCTAAAAATAGTTGTGGCAATGGCAGACTGAAGTTTTTAAATGCGTGTCTCCTCCAGTCATGTGTATAGTGGAGTACAGGCGTGCAATTTAAAGTGAAAAAGTGGTGCATGGGACGGGGGATGTTGAACTCTCCCATCACTTCCTCCCCTTCTCCTGCAGTTCAGTGTCCAATGTCATTCTCCCATTCACCCCCCATCGCTGAATCCCAATACTGTAGATGAGCCCAGCTGGGAGAAAAGCAACTGTGAAGAAAAAGCACTTCAGCATATCCACCTGTGCTTACGAGCTTTACATTGCCCCTCCCTGCTTTACAACTGATTGGAGCAGACCAGCAGTACATCATCATGTGCAGTTATGAGTGTGGTCCTTAGTTACTAATGGATCCTCTCCACAGTCACAAATCCTCTCAAGGAACATTACCTTCTTCTCCAAGTCAAGCTCCCTGAATGTTAAGAGGAACTTGCGAACATGTTCGGAACGTAACCGGTCAATACTTCTGGCATCAATTGCACGACCTAGAAACTCATCCACCTCATCTTCTGGATTCATGCTTTCCTGGATGTTCCTAGGACAATAGTATTAAACAGACCAATTACATTGGACCAAAACCAAAGAGGCTTCTCCAAATAGTCTCCCCAAAATAAATTGGTTCATTGTTTTTGCTTACCACAAGTCTGCTCCAGCTATCCTCCTTTTTTTTAAAAAAACAACAACAACTAGCGAATAGGTTTAATGCACACTAGTTGACCAGACATATTGACCAGCTATCTATTTTACTTTCAGTTTGGAACAATTCACTCACTCTGTAGCAAAGTAGGCTAGATTTTGAATTCTAAGTAAGGAAATTTTCCAAGATTCATTAGTTCTCTAACATATTATAGTCACTAAGAGCCCAAACTAAGAGCCAAATGGCTACCACTGCATCCTGTGTGTGCGCACTTGTGGAGGTCTCCTCTGGGCAAGGGAACAATTGTTCCCTTACCCGTGGGTAAGCCTCCGTGGCATGGGGGGGTTGTCTACTTGGACCTGCGCTAGCTTAATAGCTGGTGCAGGTCCACATGGACCTGCATTGTGGGACTGGGTACAGGAAGGGGGTTAGGTCGAACCTACCCCTTTCCTGGACCTGATCCGCCCATCCCCAACTCCCATCACTGCCCGAGACGGCAGCCCGGGACAGCCAGAGGATACGGCTGCCGGCCCTTTAGGCCGGCCACGTATCCTTACACAGGATTGGGCTGCCCAGTAGTTTCATTATTAATCTATTTTGACCCTTTTCAGAAATAGTGATTGCCTCAAACTCCAAAGTAAATCAATGGGATCATTACACATCTGATAAGAAATGACATCCTGTAGTGGTTCCCAAACTGGGAGGCGCGGCTCCCAGGGGAGTAGCAGAAGCTAGTCAGGGGAGCCATGGAATGCCACAGAATCCTCTCAGAAAACAGTGCAATGCCAATTGGCAGGCATCAATATAATGTAATGGGGAGTCGCGGTCAATGGTTGCCAATGGTCAAGGGAGCCGCAGGTCGAAAAAGTTTGGGAAACACTGCGTAGTCCCTCTGACAAGTGTCTGTCCCACTATTCCATCCAGTAGAGCAAGGGTGTAACCTTAGCACTGTGCTGTAAAAATGCCAAACTCTCACAATCCAAAGTTCAACAATTCAATTTCATTGTGTGGACTCATCTAACCCCAATTAATGCTGTTAGTGTCAAGATATCTGCCTGGAAGTATTAACCCATAATCTTTCAAATATGATGATGATGATTTAGGTGCTATGGTTCAGAATCCAGAAACGGATAAACAGATGACACCATTATAATTTACCACACCCAAGGCAGTAAATACTAGTTTTTACCACATTCAATAAAATATTTGCAGGGAAAATTGAATCAGTAAAATAACTGCATGGTGACTTAACCACGTCAAAAATATCAGTGAACCAAATCATGAGAAAATTAACTTTCTCAAAATCAGAAATGAACACATCTTCCTAATGAATCAATCTAGTTCAGAATCTCTGTGCTTTCAAAACTGGATTTTTTTTAAATCCCCCGCTAACTTCTGCAGGGGAAGGTATTCAAAAGACCCACACCACAGACAAAGAGAATCCAAAACATTCTAGCTTATGACCTTTGTGGTGCCTCCAAGGCCAGTTTTCCTTCATCAAATGAAGGTTCTGTTTTAGCATAAATCGCATGATGTATTAATAAACTGCCAGAAACAACTGTACAGCCCAGATCTTGAATTATTCATCTCAAATTCCCATAACTAAAAAAAAAATCACTTGGTCTTCTCTAGAATCCCTGCAATAAAAATGCTACTTTAACAAATATCCTTAATTGCTAAACAACACCAGTGATAAATCTGATGTGCTCTCTCTCTCTCTCTCTCTCTCTCTCCCCCCCTCCCACTCCAACCCTATATCACTGGTCTTCAAATTCCTCAAATGTCACTGTAAATCTAGCTGGTGTTTACTAATTATAGAACGTTAGATCTGGTGTGTTTATTAAAGTCAGTTTTATTTATCATCAATCTAAATGAAACCAGTTTACATAAAAGCAATATAATCCCAGCTAGGGCCTTTTCATGGAAAGATGATGGAGCCTGGGGCGTTTATGTGTTTTTATAAGGCAAAGAACTTTTTGAATAAAATCAACACAGTAAGTGAGCAATTGGTTGGCTGCAGAAAATTTGTGGTACATTAGTGGGGCATGGTTTTTCTTAAAGTTGTTCCCCTGGTAACTTGCAATTCACATGTTGCCGTGCCCCAAAAATGTGGGAGGAGAGGGGGGAATTCAAAATAGCCATAACCTTGTACAGAAAACGGGCAGCATCTCCCTTTTTTATAATCATACATCAACCATTCATGGCTCAAATTAATTTTATGCTCTATAATTTTGGTCTAGTTGTAGATCAATATGTTCTTGAAAAGATGCCAAGTGCAGCAAAAAAAAGGGGGGGGGAGGACACACACACACACATCATAGTAATGTTTCTTTATAAATAGCACCTTAGCAATGGCCTCAATTTAAAAAAATTGGCTATATCGAGGTACCAAAGAGCTTAATAAGAAATTTATAACTGTATTCAGTCAGTCATCAGGACACGTTTGAGTAGTTACCATTCAATACATGCAGATGTGAGCAAACATATTCATCTGTGAGGTGTTGTTTCATGCTACAAAAGAGGGCAATTGTAGACATGCATTAGTGATCGCAACATGTTTTTCATGGATGTTACATAGTGCAACTCACACCAAGAAAGCATGCATGCGGACATATCACATGTATCAGTCACATTCACTGTCATCATCTGACGTCTGTGTGTCCTCCACTATCTGATTCTCACACTTTTGACTGTCATTCTCACCCGCTTTTATGCAACTATACATCAGTGTATGACAAATCCATGGTCATGGCAGTTGCAAAGTTATGATGCACTTCTGATCTTCTTATATGAACACTTCACTAACTCTAGAATAGTCTGTGTAGCTGTGTAGAATAGCCTGTAGCATAGTCATCTGGGAGAATAATACTATTGGCTTATATCTCCCACCAACCTGTAGTACAGTCTGGCAGAAAAACTATTACCTTTGGTATGCAGCTATATCTGCGAAGCAGCTGCAAATGAATTGAAAGAACCTAGACCATCTCATTCTTTGAGCCGATAAACTGCATGTAAGAACAATACTGAGGCGCATCAATGCTTTCCTCAAAAACAGGGCAACTGATGAACTGAAATGTATTTGTATGGATGTGCAACAACAAATGCCATTATTGCAGGAAAATATGTGCAAAGAGAACTAGTTGATAATTGTCCAAGCTCTGTTCAAGCTGTACACAAATGCATTTCCTACAGTTAATCCAAATGTAAAGGATAACATCTAACATGTCATTGAATGCCTAGAAGTTGCATGAACTGAAAAGAGAATATGGAGCTCTGAAGATGGCTGATGAGCAACTTTTATAAAAGTTCTTGAGTTGGGTGATCTATTCCAGAAAATGAATGTGTATGATACAGTGTTTGAAAATGTTCCCAGGTCATGCAGCAGTACATACAAATGGAACGAGATCTATGTTTGTTCAGAAAGACTGTGAGAACAGACAACTGGCAACTCCACTTGTCCACCCTTGATGTACTTGTGAAATATTTTCTTGCCCATGATATGCACCACTATGAATGCATGACAGCCCTGTATCTGGCAGACATGCAGAGTAAGCCAGTGTCAAGCCTTGATTTCATTGTTAAATATAGTAAAGGCAATTAGACGGTTAACAAAAACATAGTATCCTGCAGTGCCACAGGAGCATATCATGCTCTTGAAGATGCCAATCAAACATGAAAGTGAGTGGTGGTCTAATTGATCTGATGAGGATTCCATCAGCCTGCACATGAGTCTTCTGAATTGCACCTGCTATAGCTGTTCAGGCTGCCCAATGCAGGGAAATGGCAAGTGGCAGTACCACATAAAGGCAAGGACGTTAAAAAGATATAAAGCTTTCTTAGAGTGTCAGGTAGCCAGACATCCTGATGTGCTTCAAAAATTAGGGACTATGTTCAAAGAAAAACTTGTGGATCTATTGAATTTGATGGCAAAGGCTGCAATGGGCGATGATAAAAAAAAAAAAGGACGTCTGTTACAGAAATGTCACTGGACAGAACACAACGACTTTGTTGAAACCCTTATAAAAACCAATCACATCACAGACAGAGGTAGGAAAATGCTACTGTTAAATGAGCAGACCAGAGCATAATAGCAGCATACTACTCACACAAAATGAGTCACAAATTTAGAAAACGACAGAGACATGTAGTTGTGGCATGGGGAACAACAACAACGGCAGCCACTCGTCAACTGGATCACTTAAGGAGCATGAACACGCCGCCGCCGTGAAGCGGATGATAAAATGACACTTCACGCACTTGATGCACCTTCATGATATGTTCCCTGTTCCCATGACCTTGGTCCCTGTTCATTCACCTAATACAGATGCGGCGATACCTCATGCTAAGCCTACAAACATCTTGCATTGTTGGCACTGGTCAGAGCAACAGGAAAACTGGTCTTCAACCTAATTATTATGCTGTAAGGTCAGACAAGGTAGATTCCCATGCCTATACCAGTTGTAATACCTCTAGTGGATTTGCTGGAAAAGGCAAGCTTTCCTGCTGGAAGGCCCCCAAAAATCAGATGAAAACACTAAAGATTTTGCTGACCTTGGATTGGATGCAAGACCATCAGGAGAAGTTAATCGGCTGCATTAGAACATTTTGTTTGCAAGTTGTTTATGCCCAACTCCACAAAAACTAATGTTGAACGATGGGCTCTATTCCAGAAGAAAATTGCTGAGTTATAAAAGATGTCACCAGCACAGTCTGCTCTTCAACTTGCTATACTACGGGCACATTGCCAACATATGGTATGGCAAAATGACATCATTGCTAATCCGGGCACTCCATCTCCAGAGGCAAGTTCTGGATAAGGAGTCACAAGACAAAAGTACTGTGTGCTCCAGATGATTACGATGCCAACAAGCTCAACAGGCTATTCTAGAGTCACTGAAGTGTTCATATAAAAAGACCAGAAGCACGTCAAAACGTTGCAGCCACTACTGACACGGCTTTGCATGCAACTGCTGTGCACTGGCGTTGCTCGAGGTGGGGCGGAACGGTACGTTCCGCACTTTACTAACCTCCGTTTACTCCCCAGCACAAGGCGGCCCCGCGGCAACGCACAGTAGACTCCCTGCGCGTTGCCTTTGCTGCACTGAATGGCTCAGACGGCGAGGGGGCGGGGCTGCCTTGTGCCGGGGAGTAAATGGAGGTTAGCACAGTGTGGAACTTACCGTTCTGCCCCACCTCGAGCGGCGCCAGTGCTGCTGTGTAGCTGCAAGAAAGCGGATGAGAATGACAGTCAGAAGTGTATGAATCAGATGGTAGGGGACAAACAGATGTCAGATGATGACAGTGAATATAACTGATACATATGATATGATTTCATTCATGTTTTCTTGGTGGAGTTGCACTATAAAAGATCTGTGAAAAACATATGCTGCAATCACATGCATCTAGTATGGCCTTCTTTTGTAGCATGAAACAGCAGCTTACAGATGAACATGTTTGCTCACATCTGCATGTATTGAATGGTAACTACTCAAATTTTCTGGATGACTGAATGAATACATACATATATAGGTATTTATATACCGCCTTTTTCTCTCTCTCTCTTTTTTACACAGAATTCAAGGCGGTTTACATAGGCAGGCTTATTGCCTATGTAATACCAAACCACGATTTTTTCAATGGGATTTTTACAATACTGTTCTGTGAAAGAACTCACAGAACCCTCAGTACACCAGATGTTTTCCTTCACAGTGTGGTATCTGGCTGCGTGCCTCCGAACTTCCACAGGCGTAGATCAAGCCCAGGCAGATTCTCAAGACTGTTCTCCATTCTTTGCCAGGCGACCTTCTCACACAAGCCACCACGGTGACAGTGTGGAGGAGTATCAACTCAGCAGCGACTCCGTTCTGCCACAACGGGTAACAGCAGCTTGTCAGCCTGGTGTTCTATCTCCTATCCAATTATACATTTCTTATAAGCACTTTTCTACCTCAAACAACAGTAATTTCACACTCCACAATATTGGTTTATAACCAAGTTTTATGATGCTATTTATAAAGAAACATTACTGTGATGTGTGTTCCCCTCCCCCTTTTTTTGCATTTAGCATCTTTACAAGAATGTATCAATCCAAAACTACACTGAAATTACAGGGCATAAAATTAATTAGAGTCAATAATGGTTGATGTAGGATTATAAATAAGGGAGATATTGCCCATTTTCTGAACAAGGTTGTGGCTATTTTCAATGCCCCCCCTCCTTTCCCAGCAGCATTTTTTGTGGGCACTGCAACATGTGAATTCCAAATCATGGGGGAAATATCTTCAAGAAAAAAAAATGCCCCAATATGTACCACCAATTTCCCATGGAAGCCAAAAATCGTACCAATTACTTCTATACAAACAAATAATGGTCATGCCACAAGAAAGATTCTTGGTCCAAAAAGCAAACTTTTTCAAAACATTAAAGATAATTAAGGCACTTTAAAAACAATCAAAAGTTTTCTTCATGGCTTGTTACAATGTAAAGCAATCTTGGATATCCAGGTTTAAAAGCCATGTAAAAAACAGTTACAACACGTAAAAAAACAAGTCCAAATACTGACGTTTTAAACGTCATTGACATTGACTGTAATTATACAGCTGGCTTTTGAAGTACCGAGCTCGTAGTTTTCGCGCCTTTTTACTGTTTAAAGAACAATCTCTTCCAGCCTCCATAGCAACATCTTACAGCTTTGCGGCTCACCTGAAGAGGTCCGCAGGGCTCTTTTAAATTGCCATGACTTTTTCAAAAGAATTGTGACAATTGTACTTCAGTAAGGTGCTAAGAATTCACCATTACAAATCTCTACCACTCGTCCTCCCAAGAACTACAGTTCAACATGCGTTATCATTCTAGACCTGCAGCAAAATGAGGTGAAAGAATACTGAGGTGGTCGAGTCAGTGAACTACTGTATACCAATGGAAACTGCAAGAAGAGGATTATATTTTTGACTGCTCCCCTCTGAAAACTTTCCCAGCTAACTAAAAAACTAACCCTAGCACATTAGAGAGAAAAGTTTGAGTTTGGACCATGCTAGACTAAAGTTTTCTACTTGCAGACTACTTTTTTTTTTAATGCAGGGGGGCTTTTACACCTGTAATCTGCACCACTGCAGCCTAAAACAGTACAATTCATTCTACCAGTCCAGAACTCTACCACCTCATTCTGCTGTTTGTATAGACCAGGCCTGTAAAGATACCATGTCCTCTGACACCAGTAATCCCCAATTCTGGACAGGGAATACAGTAACTGGGGCATATGGTTCCATGGGAAAGAGGGTTCCCCAAGACACTGTCAAATCAATGTCATTGTAGAAAGACTGCATAGCCAGGCAGATAGGTCATTTTGTATATACCTTGTATTTGTCATCTGAGTCCAGCAAGAACAATAGCTCTTAGCCATCCCATCTACTGGAAATGGCATGCACCAATCGACTATATGCATCCAAGTCCATCTGACTAGGTCCTGAGGGCAGGTAGGGATGCCCATGTGGTTGTAATCTATTCAATCAGACAGACCAGGGACATTGTTGATCCTAGGTTTCTTAAGGTCATGGACAAGGATGTTCAGGTGTGTTCCAACTTGGCTGTCCCAGAGAAAGCATCTGTGTGTAGGCAAGCTCTCACCCACCTCCTGGCGATCACAGGGGTGTAATGGACTCTTCAAACTGACCTTGTTCCAGTAAGAGAACAGTAAAATTTAGATGGTCTCTCTGCTTCATTTTCTCCTCATCATGGTGACAGTGGAGTCTACCAATTTTGGTGCTGGTCTAGGGCCAGATCTGAGGAAGGCACTGGCTCAGGGTTTCCCTCTGATCAAGTTTATAGACCTGACCTCTATCAATAGTTACTAGTCATGATGGCTATGCACTACCTCCAGGCCCAGTAATAGTATGGCCCTAAGCTACAGTTGCTGGGGAGCAACAGCAGGAGAGAAACATGCTTTTCTCCCCTGCTTGTAGGCTTCGCGAAGGCAGCTGATGGGCCACTGTGAGAACAGAATGCTGGATTAGATGGGTCTTTGGTTTGATCCAGTAGGGCTTTTCTTATGTTCTTATGAATAGGATGCAAGCACTTTGTTAAAGACTGCAGTGCATATCAATGTAGGACGACATGAGAGCTGATCTGTAACAGTGACTGTTACAGTGACTTTACAAACAGTGACTTTAACAGTGTTAACGTCTGTAACAGTGACTTTAGCAGAATGCAATAGAACAGGCGTTCCCAACCTGTGGTATGTGCACCCCTTGGGGTACGCAGACCACATGCTGTCCCTTATCAGTTGCTGCGATCAGCAGCTGATAAGGGACAGCTGTTTTTTTCCAGTTCCTCCCGCCCGTGCCGCAATCCGGAAAAGAAGGCTAAAGCCCTGCCGATTTGGCAGGGCTGTAACCTTTCTCTCTGTGTTGCGGCGCAAGTGGGAGGACCCGCCTGCGCTGCAACCTGAAAAGAAGGCTACAGGCCTGCATCCTACCTTTTCTCCTTGGCGCCGCCATCAAGATGGTGGTGCCCAAATCGTGTGAGGGCACATGAGGCAGTAGTTATCTCGTGAGATTTAGGCGCTGCCAAGGAGAAAAGGTAGGATGCAGGCCTGTAGTGCAGGGGACAATGTAGGCCTATAGCCTTCTTTTTCAGGTTGTGACGTGGGCGGGCTGGTCCTCCCGCTTGCGCCACTATCCGGAGGGGGTACAAAGGGAGAGCCGCTTAGGGGGTCGGAGGCCCACATAGGGGATACACGGGCCTCCGAACGTTGGGAACCCCTGCTATAGAAAATCTAACCTACTAATTCTACCTAGTCATTCTGCTAGTCACAGTTCTCTTATTTTTTATTTCAAAAATCCAAATGGCCAACCAACATATAATCCAAGAGCCTTTCCATATGAATTACTTTTTAACGAAGTTCATTAAAGCTAAAGTAATTTTTTTAATTACATTTATATCTCAATTTTTTTTCCATCATGGAACTCAAGGCAGCATGAATGGTGTTTCCAGGCATTCCCCCATCTAGGCACTGACTAGACCTAGAGCAGCTTGGCTTTAGCAATAAGGCAGTTATCATGTGTCCCAAGCCCTGGGATTTAACCCTAGGCTTACCAGATCCAGATCCATACTGGGACAAAGTGCTATACCTTTAGGAGAAGGACTGTGGGCAGGTGTAGTTTGTTGAACCCTTAGAGTAAGGGTTCTCAAACTGTGGTATGGGTACCCCTAGGGGTACGCGACCACTTGCTGGGGGTACGCCAAGCCCTGCCCCTTATCTGCCCCATCAGCAGCTAATTAATTCTCCCTCTCGCACAACACCAGAACCAGGGGACACGCACTAAAATTGAGTGGAGGGAGAGTTAGAACAGACAAAAGAAAATATTTCTTTACCCAGCGTGTGATTCATCTGTGGAACTCCTTGCCACAGGATGTGGTGATGGCACCTGGCCTAGATGCCTTTAAAAGGGGTTTGGACAAATTCATGGAGGAAAAGACCATCACAGGTTACAAGCCATAAGCAACCTCCTGGTTTTAGAAGTGGGTTTTCTCTGTGCCAGGTGCAAGGGAGTGGCGACTGGACACAGGTATCTTGTTGTCTCGTGTGCTCCCTGAGGCATCTGGTGGGGCCACTGTGTGACACAGGAAGCTGGACTAGATGGGCTTTTGGCCTGATCCAGCAGGGCTCTTCTTATGTTCTTATGTTCTTATGTTCTTATGTTCTTAATTAAGTGTTAATTAACATGGATTTTAAATTGTAATTATTTTCAGAGCCCTTCTGTCTCTCTGATTTTGGTTTTGGGCTTATTTTTGTACTTCGGAAAATGTACTTTGGTGGGGGAAGGAGGAGCTGATTTGGGGAAGTGTGACTTGGAGAAAAAAAGAGATCCTTGCATGTCTGTCTGTCTGTCTGTCTGTCTGTCTCACACACACAAACACACACACGAGTTAAATAAGACATTTTTCACATTTAAAATTGTTTTAGTACTTTTATTTAACAACTAATTACCTAATTAATTAATTAATTAATCCAATTAATTAGAAGTTAATTAGCAGGGGGTACTTCAGAAAATTGGATCATGATAGGGGGTGCCCGGGCCTCCAAACGTTGAAAACCCCTGCCTTAGAGCACAATCCTAGACATGTCTACTCAGAAGCAAGCCCCATTTTGTCCACTCTGTTCCGGTATGGATCTGGTAAGCCTACCTAACCCTTCAGTGAAAACGTGATGGAATGTAAGGGTTCCTGTGTTTATTGTATGAATTTATAAGGATGTATTGTGTTCCAAACTCATTTCATGGGGGAAAGTTTTGTAACTTAAGAAAAAGCAAAAAATACAAATGTAATCTCCATATTTTGCAAATGGAAAACTTCAGAAAGTTCATATTGCAATATAAACAGTTTTTTTTCTCTTACTTGTCTTTTGGATCTTCAAAACCCTGAAAGGGAGATTAGAAAAAAAAATTAGCCAGCAAATGACCTTGAACACAATGAAGACTTCTGAAGCACTGGACTTCATACAGAAGCACTTAGAACATCTACCGTATTGGTCTGAGTATAAGACTCACTTTTTTCTCATGATTTAAGTTTTTTAACTAGGGGTGCGTCTTATAATCAGGCTGTTGCAATTTAATGCCAGTGATTTAATTAAAAATTTTAATAGCACCAAACTTTAAGGGTGCGTCTTATAATCAGGTGCGTCTTATACTCGGGACAATACGGTATTTGTCAACATCATGCTGACAGAGTCTGGTCAAGAGAAGGTAGTATTTAATAGGTCTATGTGCAAAACTGTGTTTGACAGTGAATTAAGGATGGGCATAAGAAGGAAAGTTGACCATAAAGGGAAGAAAATGTGGACTCCAAGCTGCCATCCATCATTTATGTTATTAAAGATACTTCCTTGGGACTGAACCTCATTCATGAGAACATCATGGTCTAATTTTCACGACATGTACTTACTTTTTTGATAAACTGAAATATAAAAATATTATGAAGGATAATTAAAAAATTACAAATATACAAAAACAAGACAAAAACCAACGTTTGTTTCATATTTTCAAGCATCATCTATCATTCCCCCCATTATGTTTGGGTAACTTCTAAAAATACTGTAATCAAAACTTACAACAAATGGGATCGCTGTAAAAACCAATCTTCTAATTTATGTAACATACCATAAAATGATATAAAGCATCTCCATGCTTGATTAGACATTTGCAAGTTTGATTGTGTTCTCAAAAAAAGTATTCAATTTGACAAGATTTTTTGTTCCCCAAATGTTGAGTGACAATTCTCTTTTGGCTATTTCTAAATATGACTTCAAGTACTGTATTACCCAAAAATAAGTTGAATGCTGGATATCATTTAAAAGAAACCTATAATATTCAACTAGGACATGCTCTTTTACATTGCTCAATAAAACACTAGTGGGTTATAGTTATATGATAACAACAGATGTATAATTTCCTGCACTGCTTTTGTGACCATACAATTTTGTGACTATGGGTTGTATCTTATGGACCACGTATAGAAGCAAACTTTCTTGTTCCCTTGTTGGACTGATAGTCCTTTGTTATCCCCCCCCCCCAAAAAAAAAAGTTTTTGGAGGGACAAGGGATCTTCCAGAGCTGGATTTGTTCTGAGGCATGGAGGGCTCTGGGGTTATGGGGAGATTGGGGCTCTTGTGCTCTGTTTGCAGAAAAAAGGTTTAGGACACAAACCCATTATCTAAGAGCTCTCAATCTACAATATCACATGTATGTGTGGTCCATGTGACTAACAGCCCAATCCTATTCTTTCCCCTCCCACCGATGAAGCAGTGCCAAATGGCTACTGCTGCATCCGTTGGGGGGGGCAGTTGCGGAGGTCTCCTCTGGACAATTACTACAAGGGGCACAAGGGTCCGGGGGGGGGGCCTTTCACAATGTATTCCATTTGTTCCCTTACCAATTCCAACCTTCCTGATGCCAAGACTCCATTTGAAAGACAGTGAAGCCACCTGCACAGGCAGAACAACAGGTGGTGGGCCAAACAACCTCAGACCATCTATTTGGCCCTCTATTCCAAACCTTTGTCTAGTGTGCTTATTTGGGGGGGGGGGCAGGAGCACGGGTAATTAGAGGTGAGATGTCACTCCTCAACCCCTTTAACATAGATCACTCCCCTTCGGAAGCGGCGATAGGGGACAGGGTTGCCACACGGCCCCAATTACAGCTGCCCCCGTTCAAATCCATAGAAACAAAGGAGTTTAATGTTAGCAAGTCAATGCATAATTTTGGGTCTTGTTTTTTCCCCTTCTTTTTAAAAACGACAGCTTATAGAGGAAACCAGAATTCAGCCTTTTTATTTTTGTGATAAAAGCCTTTTTATTTTTGTGATAATTTTTGTGATTTTTATTTTTGTTATACCCTTTTGTGTTATTTTTATCTTTTTTACATACCGGTGTATATATGGGAAAGGCCAGCGGGTGGCGCATTGGGTTAAACCGCTGAACCATAAGCTGTCGATCGAAAGGTCGGCAGATCGAATCCGCAGCAGGGTGAGCTCTCGTTGCTTAGCCAGCTCCTGCCAACCTAGCAGTTCCAAAGTATGTTAGTGCAAGTAGATAGGTACCGCTTGCGGAAAAGTAAACAGCGCTCCGTGTTCCAACCGCATGCTACACGCTGCGGCAAGGAGAGTCATGCTGGCCACATGACCACGGAGGCGTCTTCGGACAACGTTGGCTCTTCGGCTTTGAAATGGGGATGAGCGCCACACCCTAGAGTCAGACACGACTGGACTTAATTATCAGGGGTCACCTTTACCTTTATATATGGGAAAGGATGCCTATGTATGTTGTTTGTATACATTTCATTCAGAATAGAAATATTGATGTAAAGTAATAAATCTAGAATACTGATAAAGAGGTCACTTTTTTCTAGGCCTTGCACCAGCATAGTCTGAGTAATGAGTGGGAAAGTATGATAATGTGGATCCAAATTTATCATGGCCAGTTAGTCATTCCAGAGAATGACACATGTGCTTTTGATTCAACATGAAATAAGGACTGACAGATTGTTGTGAAATTTTTGGACTTCTGGTACAAGCGGTTTAAAGAAACCTTTTGGTTTGTTCTCTAATTTAGTACTCTCCTAAAAGTGATTTAAAACTGAATATCTAGCCTCTGACATGGTGACGGATCTGGCCCAGACAATGGAATAATCTGGCCCTTATAATTGAATTAGGTGCTAGGAAATGAAAACTCTTACTTGAAAGCTAGAATAAAACTAAATGTTTTACAACAGTGATCTTCTGATTGTGATTATGTAAAGGCACTAAAATGAGCCAAGTGAAACACTTCAAAGATACATTTTTCCAGTTATGTCGAAGAACATTTGTGCATTTAAGCTGAGGCATACAGCTCTGCTAATTGTCTCATGGAGTAATCCACTGCAGTTGTGCATGCTAATGTTCTATTCACTTCTATGGGGCTTAGGAAATCAATTGTGTGCTAGGTCTGCAGTCCATCCATGCAGCTTTTGTGATCTCTTACAAATAAATAAAATTTAGAAACAGACTCAGATGTTTGAGTGCCTGACCAGATATGCTCCCATGTTTACTTTGCTAAATATCACCTGCTTTTGTGGGGAAAAATTGCATAACTTAATATTTTATTTTGATTTTGCTAGTTGAGGGGAGGACCTATGAAGAACATTGAAGCTCCACTGTCAACCACTACTCTGGCTTCTGAGATGTCAAGCAGGAATTACTCACACTGTCAGCTGTGGGGATGGGGCTGTTGCGAAGTGGTAGATCCCATGCTTTGTATGTAGAAACTCTCAGGTTTGATCGGGGATGGCAAAGATCCCTACCCTGAAATCCTGGAGAGCCACTGACACTCTGTATAGATAATGCTGAACGAGATGGACAAATGGTCTGACTCCATATAAGGCAGCTTCCAATTTTCATAAAGCATATCTTTGCAGCCATAAAGACTTCGCTTTTATTTTCCATACTTTTATGGAAGAAAAGCACCCTCCCAATTCCATCTCGTGCTTCGATCCCTACAGTCTGTGCTCACTTGCCTTCCTGGTTTTTTTTCTGCTGCTGGCAAGGACGAAGTGGAAGTGGCCCAGGCGATGGCAGTCCCTGTATACTGCCAGGGAAAGAAAGGAGGAGGAGGGAGACCCAGAAGACAAGCTAAAGACTGAATCTTACTGAAGCAGTAGGCAAAACCTTCCACCCCTAGAGCCTGAAAATGTGGAACATCAAAATAAATAAGCAATATTAAATAGAATGCTCTTGTCTATACTCTCCAGAGGTCACTACTTCTCATTTCAGAATTCTAGAGTGAAAGTGAAGATGAGAGTCAACTGCAGAACTGAAACAGGGAAAGCAAATCCTCTTAGATTATTCTGTTCAGTGGAGCTTGGAGATGTAGGGATAGGACCATCACTATGCTATGCTCTGCAATCCAGGCTATGCTATTAAAATGCATGTTTTTAAAAAATTCAAATACATTTGCAGGCACCTGGGTATTAAACCATAAAGTATTCTGATCTTGGGAGACCTTTGTTCATATTTTGAGCCAAAGAAACAGCAAGCTGATGCCTTAGAAACAAACAGAATCCCAGAAATTTTCCTATTCTAAAAACTCAGGCTTAAGATGTTAAAAGGCCTCTTTAAAAAAACAGGTGGGGCAAATCACTGCTTCAGGGGGAGCAATGGACTTAGGGTCTATGCCTGTGGACTAGTAATGGAACGTTTAAAATTTGCCAACAATTTCCGAATAACCTCAGAAATAGCTGTTGCTCATAGCTACAAGATCCTACTGTAAAAATATCTCCATGATTACATTCAGAAACATGACACTTGTTTGAAGAAAAAAAAAAAAAAAGAAGAAGCCAAAATAAAGAGGAATGGGAACTAGACTCCTCGGTGTATCTCACAGACATATGCCAAAAATATGATTCTTTGCGACTCAGTAAATATTAGTTTGTCCTGGGTCTGGCTTTGTTTTGTTTGGACTGGGAAAAAGTACCCTAAAAGCAAGAAATAGTTGAATGCCACTGAGAGAAGATACTTCTATAGGCTGTTGGCAGACTCCGGTCACTCTCACGTTTGGGACACAATCCCAGTGCCCATCTCACCAACTGCGGCTAATTAATGCAAACAAAACAGACTGTGCTGAGATCCCGTGAAACTGAACTCTTGACAACCCTCTCATCAAGAAAGTGGTGACAACTAAGGGTGTTGATGCTATAATAATATTTATTTATTTATTTTTCACATTTTTTTTATACCGCCCTTCCTCCAAGGAGCTCAGAGTGGTGTACATATTTCCTCCCCTCCTTTTTGTCCTCACAACAACCCTGTGAGGTAGGTGGGGCTGAGAGATAGTGACTGGCCCAAGGTCACCCAGGAAGCTTCGTGGCTGAGCGGGGATTTGAACCTGGATCTTCCAGGTCTGACTCCCAAACCACTACACCATCCTGGCATACACCATTTGTATAGCACTTTCTGAGTGTACAAAGCAGTTCGTCTGTATTATCTTGATGCCCTTATTTATCTTACTGCCCTGTAAGTTTTATTATCTCCATGCTGAAGCCAAAGCTGGGGGCCAAGGCTGAGAGGGAGTCACTTGTTTAAAGCTACCAAGTGAGTTCATGGTGGAGGTGAGATTCAATTTGCGGAAGTCCTCATTTGCAGCTCAGTCTCATAGCTACACTCACTGTGCTACACCAACTCTCAGGAAAGATGACTCTCATGCAACTGATGGAGTCTCATGCAACTATGAGTCCCTTCTCATAGCTTTATCAGTAACATTTCTCTTCAGAAAAGCCAAAAAGCCGCTGAGATGTCACTGACATTTTGCCTAAAATGGAATTCCCAAAAAACTTTACGATTCGTCATCAGGTGAAACATGAAAGAAGTGTCAAGGAATAGCAAAAGAGTTTCAACACCAATAGTGAAGGTTAATCCTGAAGCTAAATCCTGACAAGCTGAAGCTAAATCGTGACAAGACAGAGGCTCTCCTGGTCCAGAAATCCATGATGCAGGTGCTAGAGTGTCATCCTGCTCTGAATGGGGTTGCACTCCCTCTGAAGGAGCAGGTTCGCAGCTTGGGGGGTTGCCTGGACTCCCAGCTGCTCCTGGATTCCCAGGTGGTGGCTGTGGCCAGGGGGACCTTTGCACAGCTTTGGCTGCTGCGCTGGCTGCGACCGTACCTGGATCGTGCAGACCTGGCCATGGTGATCCATGCCATGGTGACCTCAAGGTTAGATTATTGTAATGCACTCTACGTGGAGCTGCCCTTGAAGACGGTTCGGAAACTGCAACTGGTGCAGAATGCAGCGGCCTGCGTGATCACCGGAAGTAAGCGGTTCGACTCAGTCGGGCTGCTGCTCCAGCGGCTGCACTGGCTGCCAATTCATTTCCGGGCCCAAGTCAAGGTGCTGGTTTTGACCTTTAAAGCCCTAAGTGGCTCGGGGCCAGGTTATTTGAGAGACCGCCTATTTCCGTACAATCCAGCCTGCCCCCTCAGGTCATCAGAGAAGGCCCTTCTAAAAGTGTCGTCGCCTTCAGAGGTGAGAGGGGCGGCAGCAAGAAATATGGCCTTCTCAGCAGTGGCACTGACTTTATGGAATTTCCTCTCTCTAAATTTACGAACTGCTCCCTCCTTTATTTTAAACAAGCCCTCTGAGTTACCGCCAAGCCTAACTATTTTAATGGTCCAGCCCCTCTTTTTATGAGCTTTTTTTTTAAATAAGAGCTTTTTTTCTTTACCTCATTCTGTGTTTTTTAGATTGTATTAACGTTTTTTAAGAGTTTTGTATTATATATTTTATTGTCTTGATGTTTAAGAGTTTTATATTATCTATCATTTTATGATTTATGTATTTGTACTGTTGTGGGTCCCCCTATGGGGAAAAAAGCAGGATATAAATCCAATAAATAATAATAAATAATTTTAGGGTGGTTCTACATATCCTTAGGCAGGTTCAATCCCTGACATCTGCAGGTAGATGGACCAAGGGTGTTCAGTATAAAACAGTTTACTAGGATTGCCTGAATGTGAACCTGTGGTTTATAAACCACAGTTAAACAATATTTCCAGGTCTGGTTGACACAGGTAGCCATTGGCAGTCCATCCATGAAGCTAGGTGATGCAAGTGGTGAGAGGGCAACGAATTTGGGGGCCCTTCATCCCAGGTCTACTGCCGCTTCCCCTCCAGCCCACTGCATAGTGGTGTTGCTAGAGGGGGCCGGTACTGTAAGTGGTGAACAGCGCTACTTGCCATTACATGGTGGCTCCGCCCACTAGCCGTCTGAACCATTCCAGGCGGCAAAGCCATGTGCAGGAGACTCCCTGCGTATTACCTCCGTGACATAGAATGGCTCTAAAGGCGAGTGGGCTGGGCCACTGTGAAATGCTGAGTAGCACTGTGCACCACTTACAGTAACCCCCCCCCCCAGCAACATCATTGCCACTGCGGATGCAAGCCTCATTGATCCTCATTCCACACGCTAAAAGTGAGCAGAAAGCAGATAATCAAACTTCTGGTTTGATTTATAGGGATCGTGCAATTGAAGGAGCTCCCATTAAATCAAACCAGGTCCTGCACTTCCACATTTGAAGAAACCACACCAAGAGCAAGATAAGTGACTTTTTGTGTGTGCAGAGGCAGCAATGGTGGACCCAAGGCAGCATCAGGCGGTGTTCTGGGTTGTACTGCCCTGCATGGAGTTGTTGTTTAAACTAACCAGGATGTGTAGTGTTAAAGCTCCGTGCCAGAGTGGAGGAAGTGAGCAGAGAGGAGGTGGGAGTATGCAGAGTTGAGGGACTTCAAGCCACATTCTCCACCCAACAAGCCATATTCTCCACCCAACAAACCATGGTTGGGCTTCTTGGGTTGTGTGAACTGACTCATGATCAATAGAATAAACTAACGGACAGCCCAATCCTGTCTAGCTAGGCTGCAGTGCAGGCACAGAGCCCGCACTGCATCCTATCTAGAGAGGACCCTGCACTAATGTGGCTGGAGCAGACGTTCATCCCCTTACCCCTATTAGAGCCCCAGCTGCCCCGATGGGTCTACTTGAATGTGAGCCAGCTGTTTTGCTGGTGCACATTTGAGAGGGCTGTGTAACGGCAACCATGCCTGGAAAGGAGGATAGGATTTCGACAGAGCCGCCACTGCTGATCCCTCCCCCTTCCTGGGCCTGGTCGACTAATCCCTCCCTTTCGGAACGTTCTATTCTGCCCCACCCGGCAGGGAACTCACCTTCCCCGGTGGGCGCTCCATTGGATCCACGGTGAGTAGAGCGACGCCAGGAGCCGCAAACATGCCTTACAGCATGTTCGCAACACCCTAGACTGGCGGAGCAGTAGACAGGATTGCGCTACTAATGTTCTTCTGTCTAATATACAGTTGTAACCACTCTCGGGCGTCAGTCCTATACACATTTACCTGGGAGTACACCCCAATGAACACGGATGAATTTACTTCTGAGTCCAGTGCATAGGGCTGTGCTGTTAGGATACCAACTCTTTCCTTTCCAACTTCTAATGTAAGGTCTAGAGTCAGTACTGCCCATCTGATGAACAGATGGCTTATCTTTTGTAAAACTAACAGGGCCTATATTTAGTTTTCTTTGCTAAATAAAAGCAAAATATGTTAAATCAGATCCCAATCTATTTAGGGCAACGGAACATTTTCTAACTCAATATTTTTCCTCCGAAAACCTACATCACCACAAGTAAACAGGTTTGTATGTTGCTGAAGTGATTCAAAAACCTACAAATCTGGTTGACCAGAATAGGAGGAAGGAGACAATGTTCAGCCCAACATTACTGCAAATACTGTACACCAAATCTCACACTGTTTCATTTAGACAATGTAATAGAAATGCATGTTATATGGGACCCAATTCCCCTAAGTACAGCACAGGCTGGTTCCTCAACACAACATTCTCCAACTCCTGCAAAATACTACTTCCTTTACAAGCAAGTAATATAAAAGTAGAAAAGTCACACCATCTTCATGTGCTCCAAAGATTCCTTCTACCCAGAGCCTTCAAGAAGTGGAGGGTTTGTTTATTTTTTTTTAAACTCAGTATGATATTCCAATAAATAATAATGTTTTCCCTCTGAACAACCAGCTAGACATAGCAAACTCTAATTAACAACATGATGCGTAATACCTCTTGGCACAACTATCCTTTGTCTATGAATAGGGTGATGCAAGCGTTATTCTAACGCCAATTCAAAGAAACATCTAATTATAATTACATGCTAGCTTGATTAGAATCTCTTAATCACGTCATGCCTTGTGAGTTTGCATGACCAAGAAGCCAAGAGTGGTTTCTATCTGAACAAAAGCTGCAGCTGGACAGATATTATGTGATGCCTACTTGACAGAAATGCATATGAAAGGCATGAACATAAAAACAATATAAGAACAAAATAATATCAGCAGCATTCATTTCAAAGCCATGTTAGTAGAAATAGCCAAGATGATTAGACTGCATCACTGTGAATGTAGAATTACTCATAGCAGTATATTTGCAAAAACACACAAGGATAATATGATCAGCTCAATTACTTGCAGTAGAAAGCTTGCTTTCTTCATTTTAGTTTAACAAAAATTAAAGTAAGAAGATTCACTGTCGGTAATTAAAGCTGAAATCCTATACACGCCTACCTGGGAATAAGCCCCACTGAGCACAGTGGGACTTGCATCTGAGTAATTATGCATAGGATTGCACTGAAGTCTTATATAAACGGGGGTATAATATATAATAAATAATTTGGTGCCCTACCTCCCTTGGTAGAGAAATAAAAGTGCCTCTGGTTTGGCAAGAGGCACGAGACTTTCGTGCAAGCTGACGGGTTCTTGGCCCTTAAATCATAGCCTAAAAACTGGAGCCAACGATCAGCGATCACTGAACCCGCCCCTTTCCTGGACCCGATCCACTTGGATCCACTGCTACAACCAGGAATGTGATTCTTAACGTGGTCAAGGGAGGGCCTAGTAGTTGACCATTGGCCAGCAGTGTTTGAAGCTGAGGTGAATAAGGTTTTTCCCCTATAGCCCATACATGGTTTTCACACCTTTTTTGGGTTTAGGAATGAATTCTTTTGCACTTGGGAAAAGCAGAGTCATTATACTTCTTATTCATTCCTGTGAGACTATTGGTAGTTCTGTGACTGAATCTCAACTTTTGCTCCATTATCAGGACAGAAACCCTTGCCCTCTCTAGTGTAACTGGAAAAAATCCCAAACAAAAACACTGAAAGAAGAACAAACAAACAAACAAACAAACCACAATGTAATCTGGGAGTGTTTTTGAGAGAATAGAGGTGGGAAGTGTTAAGTGTTATCTCTTTAGGTCAGCAACCTTTTTGGAAAAGGAGCCGGACATTCGGCGATGATGTCATCACGTTATTGCTGAACTGCCAGCTCCCGGAAGCAGTGGCACAGAGCTCGGCTTGGGAGGTGAAGCCTTCCGCCCAGTTCGCCATGCATTGGATGGGGAATGGCAGAGCTGCCTGGGCTTTGTTTCTCTAGAAGAAAAAGCAGCTGTTCTGGAATTCCCTGGACAGTCATGCTGAGCAGCTCAGTGGCACCGGGACTCCGCAAGCCTTGTGGGTAGCTGCCATTCCCCCATCAGCGAACTGGGCAAGAGGCTTTGCTGCGCGGGCCAGGTGACCTTGAGTGGCAGGCCGGATCTTACACGCAGGCCACAGATTGCCATAGGTTTCTCCTTCTTTAGATTTTTTTTTTCTGACAGTACAGAGTTGTCTCCCTTCAGGTAAGGAAGCAGGAATGGTCTTGCCCAGATCCTCAGGCCAGGGCCCAAGTGCAGGATTGCCCTGTCTCACTCTATTACTGCATTCATTCAGCTCTGTGCTGAGTATCAGATACTGAGCCTGCCTCTCTCATCGTGAATGGTGCAACACCTGGGTTGGTATTTCATTGTTTTATGTAAAGAACTTTAAGTTATGTCCTGTTGTTCCATGAATGGAAGAACTTCCATTTGCATAAGGGAAAGGAACATTTTTTGCTGACTTCTCCCTTCCCCACTCCACTGTAATCTCCTCAGTTCCATGAAAATTTGTTCTTGAGGTTTGGGGGAGCCTCCAAAGCAAGATGTTATGCATCATGAAGCGCTTTAGCAGCAAGGGTGGATCAGCTAAAATTGGAAGTTGTTTTGTCCACTGAACAACAACTTAGGATAAAACACACTATGTCCTATGAGTAGGGATTCCCCCCCCCCAAGAAAAGTGGGGTCTTCCATTTCTGACTTGAGGGTATAATGAACACATGTATGTGTGTAGTTTGAATTACATTCTCAGCCATCCCTAATACACTCACGTACATGGGTATGTATGTACACATACAGATGCAAACCGACATGCACTTGTAACAATGGTAACACGTGCCCTATAAAGTTGGCCATCTTTACCATTCTTTTCATCTCTTTGGAGACTTGGTTAGTGCCAAGATGGTTGTAAAAGGAGCGCTCCATTCCCCAGTGTGGTGGATTGTGGCCAATGGAATTAGTGCGCTGACGGTTCATCTTGGCTATCGTTGCTTTCTCATCTTTCTAGAAACAAGAACACAGCAAAAACAAAAATTAAATTTTGAAAAACTTCAGTGGGCCATATGTCATCCCAATTCTTGTTTCCGATCTTTTTAAAGGCTTCCTCCAGCTTTTTAACTTAGGATTTTCATCTGATCATTTCAGTAGTGTCTTAGTGACCATCATTCCAGGAATTAACTGAAAATATACATAGTAGTTTCACAAGTTTGCATTCAGGGACTGAAATATGTATCCATGTTCCAACTCCTGAAATATGTATCCATGTTCCAACTCCTAAAGATCTCTTGTATATCACAAATCTCAGCAACAGAATGCAAATCCTCTGTGCCTGCACAGAAAGTGACAGACTTGCGTGCACATACAGATTTCATCTTAACTAAACTGCTTGAAAGCACTTTGCTTCTTATTCTGTTTTTGTTTTCTACCAACCAAACCCAGATTGAGGTTAGAAGAGACAGGGGAGGGGAAAGACAGACAGGAGAGCAAGGGTTAGAAGATGTGGGTCGATAGTACAAGTATATGAACAGAACATATGGATCTTGTTTTTCTTAATTGTAAAAGGATATTGGTCAAAAATGTGGTTTGTATAGACATGACATTTCACTACATTTTAGAAGGAACAGTGGATAAGGAAGTGGCTGTGCCTTAGACCAAAACTACACATGGCATGCTGTTGCATATGTTTCCCCAACCCTTTAAAAAACAAACTAAAAGCAGTCTCAGGCGGCTGCAATACTGAGTGGAGGACCAGCAGGGGTAAGGAAGGACCCTCCAGGCAGTTTTATCACTCAATGCTGGTTTTTCATCTGCAGGAAGAAAAATTCCCAGACAGATAGGTAACTCATTGTGATTCTGAAGATGAAAATGCCTGGAGGAGCATGGGAAACATACATGCAACTGATAAGGCAACAGCCATGTCGTATCAGTAAAGAATAGTGCTTGAATCATCAGTAAAGCACATCTTTGCAGTCCCAGAGGTTTAGCCACCTTGATCAGCTGTTATGTCACCTTGATCAGCTGTTATGTCTCCAGGTCTTAGACAAGGGGCTGCTACCAAAAGCGACAACCTTACACTGAATGATCCATTCTCTTCCATAATGCTTAGGCACACCTACCTCTGTGTCTTGATGGCATCACAAAAGGTCATTCCCCTGCTCCCACTCCACATCACTGGTTGTTGCTGGTGAGAAGAAAGAATGCAAGGAAACCACACACGTAAATGTGCCTAAACATTATGATGAGACCTCAACATGGTGCTGCCAATGTTGATTGCAATGTTCAGCTCTGTTCTCTGCGCTAAAGAGGTTAGAATACTTCCCTCAATCTATACTCTACAATTTGCAGGCAAAAATGACTAAGGAGCTGAGAACTAAATACCAGCTAACCCAATAATAGCAGTTACGTTGGGGTTATCAGCCTCAAATACCAGAGAAAAGAGACTGAGAAATGATTATTCATTCATTAGCAGTTGCTGGACTGGTTTCTGACTCTCACTGAAAAAAAAAACAGATTTCCGTTTGATACTGGGATGGAATCACAGAATTTGATACGCTGCTACATGTTTGTTAACAAATGCTGGCATTGATCCAAACCCCTGCTTGTGGTTGATACATCAAAAAAAAATACTATTTAGGGTGTATTGGACGTCTAAATGTATGTATAATAAACGACTCAATAAAGATTTGACATGTTGGCAGTGTGGTGAGAATGAAGCTACATACAGTATACTCATATGTTCTGGACATGTACATACAATGTACATACAGCCCTTTTGACACAGTATTACGAAGTATTACCAAGGTAATAAATCAAAGGTTGAGGTTTACTGAAATGCATATATTATTGAATTATTTGCCATCTGTGTGGAGATTATCGGAGGGTCAACATAGGTGGATTCTTTGTGCCTAATGGTAACAAAAACAGCATATTCTTAAAGCTTGGAAAGATCAATCACCACCTGCGCATCTATATTGGATGGAAGATCTAAGGGCTCTTTCCATATTTAAATTTAAGAACTTAAGAACATAAGAAGAGCCCTGCTGGATCAGGCCAAAAGCCCATCTAGTCCAGCTTCCTGTGTCACACAGTGGCCCCACCAGATGCCTCAGGGAGCACACAAGACAACAAGATACCTGTGTCCAGTCGACACTCCCTTGCACCTTGCACAGAGAAAACCCACTTCTAAAACCAGGAGGTTGCTTATGGCTTGTAACCTGTGATGGTCTTTTCCTCCATGAATCTGTCCAAACCCCTTTTAAAGGCATCTAGGCCAGATGCCATCACCACATCCTGTGGCAAGGAGTTCCACAGATGAATTACACGCTGGGTAAAGAAATATTTTCTTTTGTCTCTTCTAATTCTCCCTCCACTCAATTTTAGTGCATGTCCCCTCGTTCTGGTGTTGTGCGAGAGGGAGAAGAATTTCCCTCTATCCACTCTCTCCATCCCATGCATAATTTTATAAGTCTCAATCATGTCCCCCCCTCAGGCGCCTTTTTTCTAGGCTGAAAAGCCCCAGACGCTGTAGCCTTCCCTCATAAGGAAGGTGCTCCAGCCCACGAATCATTCTGGTCGCTCTTTTCTGCACCTTTTCCAATTCAACTATATCCTTTTTGAGGTGTGGTGACCAGAACTGGACACAATACTCCAGATGTGGCCTTACCATCGATTTGTACAAAGGCAGAATGATATTGGCCGTTTTATTCTCAATCCCCTTTTTAATGATCCCGAGCATGGAATTGGCCTTCTTCACAGCCGCCGCACACTGGGTCGACACTTTCATCGACCTGTCCACCAGCACCCCAAGATCTCTCTCTTGATCCGTCACAGACAACTCAGAACCCATTAGCGTATATGTGAAATTTTGGTTTCTTGCCCCAATGTGCATCACTTTGCACTTACTTACATTGAAGCGCATCTGCCATTTTGCTGCCCATTCTCCCAGCTCTTCACAATCCCTGCTGGTCTTCACCACCCGGAAAAGTTTAGTGTCATCTGCAAACTTGGCCACCTCACTGCCTATCCCCGACTCCAGGTCATTTATGAATAAGTTGAAAAGCACCGGTCCCAAGACCGATCCTTGGGGCACACCGCTTTTTACCTCTCGCCATTGTGAAAATTGCCCATTGACTCCCACTCGCTGTTTCCTGGTCTTCAACCAGTTCCTAATCCACAAGAGGACCTGCCCTCTTATTCCCTGACTGTGGAGTTTTCTCAGGAGCCTTTCATGAGGGACCGTGTCAAACGCCTTCTGAAAATCCAGATATATAATATCCACGGGTTCGCTCGCATCCACATGCCTGTTGACCTTTTCAAAAAATTCTAACAGGTTTGTGAGGCAAGACTTTATTTATTTATTTCTTTTCTGAAAGAAAATTTATTTATTTCAGAAGTCAATTATCTCTAGATAAATTTGATTTGGAAATCATTCTTAGAGGTATATGTGTAATCTTATATAATCTATAATCTTATCTGACCATTGAGATTATAAAATGGTCCATATATATACATATGTAAAACTGTTTAATGAAAAATTTAAGAAAAGAAAAAACAAATCCTGGCTTTGATCCAAACCCCTGCTTGCTTGAGCCAGTATGATAGACTAGGGTTACAGTATCAGACTACGACCCAGGTTCAATTCTGCACTCAGACATGAAGCTCCCTGAGTGACCTTGGAACTGTTACTATCTCTCAGGCTATTCTACTTTACAGCAGCGTTTCTCAAAGTTCTCCCCGCGAGGTGGGGAGAACTTTGAGTGGATGCGGGGGCAGAGCCAGCAGCGGCGGCGATCCAGGGGATCACCACTGCTGCTGCCAAAACCGCCCCCGAAACGGCCCTCCCGCACTTACAGGGGCTTGGGGGAGCTTCGGGGAGACCTGTGCATCCCTCTGCAGGCCTCCCCGATCTTTTTCTTCGATCCCCGAAGTGGGGGGGCGTTTCAGGCACTTTTGTGGTGGCGGCAGTGGCGATCCCCCAGATCGCCTCCGCCATGCTGTCCCTGCCCCTTAAGGGGGCAGGGGACAGCTTAGGTTCTCAACGGTGGGTCATGACCCACCACTTTGAGAACCGCTGCCGTACAGGGTTGTTGTGAGGATAAAAGGGAGGAAGAACAATGTGCATAAGGGGTAATCAACTTATATTACTTCTGCAATTTTTTAAAATTATTTTGTGTGTGTGGGAAAAAAAACCCTCAAGTGTTTTCTTCTTAATATCCAGTATTATTAGAAGAATTTGATCACATACAAATTATCGGGCTAAGATATGAGCCCTAACGACAAATCAGAGAAAAAGCAGCAAAGGAGGACGGAATCCCAGGACAACCATGCCCCTCTCTTTTCCACATCCCAAAAAGGGCTGTTCAATCTATAAGAGCACTGACTGCCCGTCTCTGGTGCCAGAATATTAAAGCAGCACTGGATAACAACCAGAAGGGAGGTTCAAATGATTCTAAAAATACAATCACATGAAGTCATTTGGTTATGTACTTGGTCGGCTTTTTACTTTCCTAAATAGCCACAATGGTTTATTTTACATTCCTAATCTATTTCTGCCCTCCAGCTGAAACTGATTCTGTATCTACAGATTTAAAAAAATATATCTCATTAGATGCCAAAAAAGGAAGCAAGACAAATCGGTAATCCACAACCAAATATTTATTGCCCTGGATAATAAAAGTGACATTGTCTGTACATTTTATTATAGCTTAGCTAGGAGTTTTGTAACCAGGAGTTATCTAAAAACTGGCTGTAAATCTAGCCAGAAGATCTATAAAAGGAAAACTATTTCATTGCATTATAAATGCCTTCATATCAACAGATAGGAGATGCCATGAGGTTGCTCCAGTGATGAATTACGGTTCTTAGAAACTGAGAATAATGTATGTGAAGTGCTTTGAACATTTAAGAAAAGTGTGATATAAAAGCCATTAAATCCTGGTGATAATGGGTTCAGTAAGGCTGCTGAGTTTTAGGATTTGCTGCACATCCTGATACTGCAACTTCTTCATTGAAGGTTGAAGTGGGAGAAGGTGGAGTGCCACAGTGTTATCATACAATAGCAGAAACACTGTCCTATAAAACAGGAATATTGGAATGTTGTTATGAAAGCAGGAATGGCCAGGAGAACACAACAGAGACATTGTTCCTGCCAGCAGGCAGACTGCGCTGGCTGCTTTAATCCCACTACTGGTGCAGTGTAGGCAGATGGAAGTCTAGCCCATTTGAGGAATGACAATATCCTAACTTCAGCCAGAGCTGGTGCCTTGGTGCCAGACTAAGGTATCGCAAATGTGCTTTATTTGCAACACCCGGCGAGTAGGCGGTGCCGGCGCTAAGACCTGTGCCGTCCACCTAGAACATAAGAATATAAGAAGAGCCCCGCTGGATCAGGCCAAAGGCCCATCTAGTCCAGCTTCCTGTATCACACGGTGGCCCCACCAGATGCCTCAGGGGGCACACAAGACAACAAGATACCTGTGTCCAGTCGCCACTCCCATTGCACCTGGCATAGAGAAAACCTACTCCTACAACCAGGAGGTTGCTTATGGCTTGTAACCTGTGATGGTCTTTTCCTCCATGAATCTGTCCAAACCCCTTTTAAAGGCATCTAGGCCAGGTGCCATCACCACCTCCTGTGGCAAGGAGTTCCACAGATGAATTACACGCTGGGTAAAGAAATAAGCAGGGTCGACCTTGATTCTCGCTTGGATGGGAGGCAGAAGCTGCTGACGGACCTCACGGAGACACTGAGAAGACACCGTGAGAGGGTGGAATGCGGAGGAGTCAGCTAGAGAGAGAACATCTAGACAACCGTCTGAGTGCAAACTGCGGTGAACTGTGAAGCTTGGAAGTGCAGAGCACAAACCAGAAGGAGGGCTACACTCAGAAGGGAAATATCTGGGGTATGGAAAGGTTCTATATACTGTATGAATAGAATAATATTGTAAAGACCCTTCGGGTCTAGAATAGCCTGCCTGTGTAAACCGCCTTGAATAAATCTGATGAGAAATCTGATAATGAGAAAGGTGGTATATAAATACAGAAAGTAAAAAATAAAAAATAAAAAAGTCCCGCTCCGAGTGGCGCTGGGGCTGGGGGAGGGCGGGGAGGGTTCAGTTTGGGCCTGGGAAGGGGGTTGGATCTGTGTCCTCGTCAGATGCCATATCCTATCTACCCGCCCAGGCCTGACACGGGGGCTTCTCAGTTCTGCACCACCAAATTAGGTGGCGCTGACCCAAGGAGCCCCATTGCGCAGGCTGGGGCTTTACCTGGGGTAAGAGGACATTCGTCCTCTCACCCCAAGGAGACCTCCAGTCTGCTGTCTGGGGGCATAGGATATGGCGCAGGGTTCCATGCCAGGTTCTATCGCATCCAGATAGGAGTGGGCTGTAAGTAAACTGAAGAGGGTGAGCTGCATGGTAGATACATATCTGTCCCACGCCCTCTGCACCCATATTGGTGTGTCTTTTCTCAGTCCAACTATCATTCTCAAGGCTTAACTAGAAATATTCATGGACATCAAATGAAATCAGCACAGCCATGTATTTATTTAAAACATGAGCCTTTGCATCTCTTTTGGGGAGGCTATTCTTACCCTACATGCATTATTTTAAGTGTATTCTGTCAAACCATTTTAATGAAAAGGTAAATTTTAAAACATCTCCCACAACTATTTTTCTGCAAAATGCCAGCAGACATCCAAAGGCCTGTTGAAATGTACCTTTCTAAAAGCAAGGGGAGATGTATAGCCCCCAACCTAATTCCAAAGGCTGTACTGAAGCGTCTGGGCTACCACAGTAAAGGCCCTGCATTTAGCAGATGATTTGGCAGATGTGCTGATTTTGAATAAATAAAAGTCTTAAGTGGTGAGAAAGCTCATAAGGAGAGTTTCTTAGTACACAGTCCATTAAATACTGTCATATATTAATCTTAAATCCTGTTGGTTGGTTGATTGACTGATTGATTGATTGATTGTTGAGCTAAAAAGGAGTGAGCTAGAGGAATGGGGTCTCAGGGACAGTAGAGAAAAATCCCTTACTGTAAGTGTATGTTTATTAGCTGTTATAGTATGGGACATAAGACAAGATAAAGTAAGATACCGTATCCAAGCTCATACGAACGCTTGCAATTTGGCACATTCTGGGTCATGAACTGATTTGAATATGCTGCAGCTCCTACTAGATAAAATATAGTATGGGAAAATGATTTGCAGCTTCTGCAGCCCAGGCTGCTTGTGCTAAATAAAGCACATGTTGCAAATCCGCTGCCAATTGTAAAACTTGTTTGCATAAATTCCTTCAGCTTCAATTGCTGACAAACAAGATCATAATTTTCTTGAAAAATGCTGTCCACTCCTCTGTACAACTGATTTTGGACAATATAAGAAGCTGAACAGTTCTATATCCCAGTTAGTTCTGTGGTTCTATATCCCAGTCCTAAAGGTATTACTTATTAGTAAGACCCATTTATGTCAATTGTCTTCCAAATGAAGACAATTGAGGATCAAGATACTAATTATTGAGGATCAAGATACTAATTATCGAGATTAGTTTGGAAATGGTAACCAGTGTTGGCCTGGACTGTAGCCATGGATACACAGGCACCAAGTGGAGTGTCCAATATTCATTTTTAAGTACTTTAAGAAGTATCTACTTTAAGAACCTTCTTAGATTAAAATCAGAGAGTTTCTAAATTAATGCTGAAATATTTATAAAGGTCACTATGTTCAGACAGCCTGATTTTTTCCTTACACAGTAAGGAAAGGTTATTCTACAGACTCGAAATGATTTACAAGACTAACCTGTAAGTGCCCAAACCATTTATGGAGAGGAAACCTAGGGTGCAATCTTAGAAACGTTGCCCATTGTCAAAGCATTATATATTTATTAAAAAAAATTATGCCCCATCTTTTCTCATCCAAAAAGAAGGTGCATAAAGGCCCAAACCTATTCTCGAGATACACCGGCGTATCTCTACACATACCGGCGCAGTGACAGCCCCACTGGCATAGAAGTCCACCTTCCGACGGACATGCCAATGAAACTGGTGCAATGTCAGAAAAATGCTGCGCCTGTGCAACTTGGACATCACTCTGATGCTAGAGCAACTCTGATGGTGGAGAGGCCAAAAAGATATGGGGAGATATGGGCATGGCACGGGAGGGACATAGGAAGGATGGGGAGTCGACTTACACCAGATCCTAACTCCCCCTTCAGATGACAGACACACCCCAGACACTGGAAAAATGCTATGCAAATCACAGAGCTGGCATAGATCAGGAGAACCCCACAGGGAACAATGAGGAAAGGAAAAACAGCAGAAAACTGTAACTCTTGCCACTCCCCCCAATGAATCATAGGATACAGACTACATTTGGCACCCAATCACATCACACCGACCCCAGTATATAAGCCCCTGCCAAGGATACTACAGCTTGTATCACAAGGCATTGGCATGGGGTCATACCTCTCTGGTATCTTAAAGAGGAACTTTGGTGACAGGAACCATGGTGAAAGGGCACTTGGCGCACAAACAACCTCTTGTCCTTCACAACATGGATGCGAAGACAGTTTGTTAACATTTGTCTTCTCAGAATTCTTATTGTAGTGGCTTCGCCCCAGGAGGACTCCACACGGAAACACCCAACTGGAACCTTGACCTCATCACCCCAACAGAGGAGGCAAAACACAATGCACCCCACACAGGTAAGCAAGGTGGGGAGAGAATTCCATGCCACTATTATTTATTTATTTATTATTCTTATTATTCTTATTATTCTTATTAAACAGTATTTATATACCGCTTTTCAACAAAAAGTTCACAAAGCGGTTTACAGACAAAATCAAATGATTAAATGGCTCCCTGTCCCAAAAGGGCTCACAATCTAAAAAAGATGCAGAACACCACCAGCAAACAGCCACCAGAAAAGACACTGTGCTGGGGTGAAAGGGGGGGCAGTTACTCTCCCCCTGCTAAATATAAGAGGAGCACCAATTGAAAAAAGTGCCTCTTGCCCAGTTAGAAGGGGTCCGTATCAATGCTATGTATCAATGTATAAATGCTGCATCTGTCTCATGTCTCTACCCTCCCCCCATCCCCAACTTCTGATCCTTCAGGTTTATCAAATGTGCCTCTGCTACCAACTGTGTTGCCTAACCTCTTCCTTTTGCAATAGCTAAGAGGAGGGAGTGTCTGTTCCCTTCTGGTGAATGCCAAGGGCTCCCAACACTGGTGCTGCTGTGCTGGCCAAACATTCATCAGAATCCCTTTTGTTTTTCAGGACTGCATCATTGCCACAGAGGGCTGAACATTGGTCCTCTGCAGAGTTCCACTGCAGACCCCTCAGTAGAGAGAAAGGTAACATTCCAAGACACCATACTCTCACCCCAAATAGGGCAACACTGCGTGTACATGCTGGTGGAACCACTCTCCTTCACAAACACTGAGTATGCATCTCAATCCAGATAACAGGTCAGACTGTTGCTGTCCTCAATTCCTGGTTACTCCCTCTGTTTCTCCTTGCTCCCCACAGGCAGTTGTACTGATTGATTTGTTTTGGAAATTTGCTATTATTATTGCTGCAATGCTTTTCTTTGTCCTAAATTACATCTGTTTTTATTGTTCCGCTCCGTGGTAAACCGCTTTGAGTTGCAAATTGTAAAAAAAAAAAGTGGGGTCTTTAAAATACACAATTAAAGATAAAAATAACCTAAATTCTTTCCTAGGGTGTCCTCCCATCACCTTCATTTTCCGGTTCATCAAATCCCTCTGTTCTGCTGTGTAAATCTCAGATAGGTCACTCAGTGCTTGTGTTGTGCATACGTTGACCTCTGAGCTGCTTTCTATGCTTCTAGCAAATGCAACGTACGGTAGGTTTCATCTTTCCTAAATAGGCTCCGTAGTGCTTTCTAGACCAATTTGTTTTTCTAATGGCAACATCACAGCAGTAAACTCTGTGACTGTCTAAAAACTAGGTTGAAAATGGTTAAATCCGAGATATCGTCATGTTAAGATTACAATGCTTTATTAGAATCACGTGGCAAGTCATTTAAATAACCATTCAGCTGGATGGATTTTTAGAACATCTAGAAATCGGAAAACAATTCACTGAAACTCCTAGTAACTCCTTACAGTAATTTCTGCTTTAAAGGATCATCCTCAACATTTCTGTTCCAACACACTGCAACTGCTGTTACACATGGAAAATTCCTCCCCCCCGCCCCATTCCCAAGTCCATTAGGACATAGTTCTGATACAACCAGTACGGAGGACATTGGAGAATACAGTATAGCTCACAAGAAAGGATTACATGCCCCGACTTGGTCACCATGCAAGATATATCCTCCAGAGACTGTCACCGTGATTATATATATTTTAGAGCAAATAACAGGAACCCAGAGATGATTCACAGGAACCCATTACATGACCATTTTATCGAGACTGTTGGAACAGGCTCAAATAGACACCTCATTAATTAAATTATAACAAGAAAAAGTAAGTGGTAGAAAAAAGGAAATCGAAGCAAAGGTGAAATGCTGGGATGGTGCCCAAGTTTATGTCAAACAAACAGCTAAGGGGGGGGGGGGAGAGCAATGATTATAAGTCATTATAATACAGTACTATTTTCATAAAAGGATAAATGCTAAGTGATAATGTTAGATTAAGGGGAAAATGAAAAAATTAGGAATGGAAGTAAGTGTCATCAGTTCTAATTATGTCTGCTCTTCCCTTAGGGCAAGTTTATATTTTTTCTCACCACACAGATGTGTCATTCTTAATGGCTGCACAGATGCATATCCAAAATCATATGCTACAATCATGCATAAAAATGTTCAGAGCCAGAGGCTACAATTTTAAACACATTTACTTGGAATTTCTACTACAATTTATGCTGAGAAAACATGGTTTGGTTTAATGATTTACAGAATCAATGAACTGGAAGAATGACAGAGCTTTGTACTTGCAGTAAGAAGGGGGGGATACAACATGTAAACTCCTCAATCTTCTTTGAGAAGGGGAGCTCAATATTCACTTTCCTTCTAACCTAGAGTATCTCTTATGAGTTTCTGTTGCCATCTTCCTCTCCATTTATTTATTTACAGTATTTTTTATCCCGCCTTTCTCCCCAAAAGGACCCAAGGCGGCTTACAACAAAAAATACAATACAATACAATACAATACAAAAAAAAAATACTCACATTTTAAAACAGTAAAAAACAATTAATGAAAATTAATAAAAACAACATCTAAAATCGATTAAAAAGATCATAGCACAATTAAAACAGGAGCATAAAAACAGCAGCACCCCCACCTGTACCAGTGAGATGTTAAAAAAGGCTTTAGCTCATTTAGCTCATCTATCATTGTTACCACTGCATTAACAGACAATACCAGCATCACAGTCAGAGACACAGGATATAGTTTCATGATGCAGCAGTATCCTTGATGTAAGCAATACAGTGGAAGAAGAACAAAAACAAAGCTGTCACTTCATGATCAGATATTCTTGTTTTAGTCTTACACTTTTTTTTTTTGCATTTTCACTGTAATGAACTCATAGGGAGACACCTCAGTGACCACTCTTACAGACAGAGCACTAGCACTAGACACAGTCTATCTTATCCCCTAACTAACAGTACCGCGGACATGCACTAACACACTGTATAAGGACTCCTCCACTGTCTGGTTTGGCAGAGGCCATGAGTGACTGGAGAATACCATCTGTCCATAACATTTAGTTGTCTCTTACCCTTTTTTGGCTGCATCGTACAATGAGGAATGTCTCTATGCTATGTTCCTTGAGGTAAGCATTACGTTCCCCTCCAAAACCCAGCTCCACTTCATAATCACCATTGAGATAGTTCAATGTTGCCTTTGTTATGTGGATTCGCCTTGAATGGAGACAAAAGGCAACCAAACCATGAAATTCATTTGAAATTAAAACAAACAAAAAACAAATTAGAAAATGAGCAGTTTGTAACAAAAAAAATTACATGACCTGGGATCGTCAGGTTATCCTACACTGAACCTATGGCCTTCCCACAAGAATTTTGCTTTGAACAGAGAGGGTTTGAATAGAGAAGAAAATATACTGATACTGTACATATTCAACCTAACTCACAATATACCACCAATGTAGGCCACCACAGCTCAACCATAATTGTTAATGGTTCACTTCTGTTCTCAACTTTCCTTGCAATAGCTGGAAAGTTGGATAGGATTGGGCCCGAAATCTATGAGGCCTAGGCAGTCGCGCCGCTAGGACGCGCGTCACCCCAGAGCGGGGGCGCGCATCACCTTTAAGGAAGAGGCTCCACCCCGCCCGTGACGTCACGCGCAGGAGCAGAGCACCCCCCGCGCTGTTTTTGGCTCATTTTGGAGCCAAACGGACGCGAGGGCGGGCGGGCCCAACTTCAGCATCAAAATGTAAGTGCCGGGGGGACGCGCGTCACCCTTGTGCGCGCGTCACCCCCGGGCGGCCCGCCATGCATGCTTCCCTTTGTCGACGCCCCTGGGCCTAGGAGGAAAGACTTCTTGACCCCGCAACTTTGGAACAACTTTCAAGGAAAGTCTGCCTTCACCAGAATCTTCAAAATTTCAGACTTTCCATTTCAAACGAATGCTTAGATAGTATATATTGTAATTTTAATAAGGCCCCAAATTATTGTTTTTCCTAGTGGATTTATTTTTTATCTTCTGGTTTTAGGCCAGTGCTCATGTATGGGTATATTTTGCTGATTTTATTAGCATCCTCTTTAGGCTACCAATTGGAAAAGAAAAGCAAGATTAAGTATTGAGCTAACTTTTGCAGGTGACTGCGAGCATAATTTGTAGTTTCACTGGTACTGAGCCAAAGTGGTGTAGACGGATGTGCTTGCTTTTCATGAAAAATACCCCCTTCTTTCAGAGTAGCTGTGAACAGGGTATTTCCCCGTTCAGAATGAGGGCAGGAAGGACTGCCTCACTTTGGTTTCCGACATAATCGTATAGCTCAGTGGTCTCCAAACCGTGGCCTGCCGTCAATTTGAAAAAGGCGTCTGGTTGCAGCGCGGCAGTGGCAGAGCATATCATTCTGCCCTGCAGCCTCCTATTGTCACAGCCAATCTTTGCAGAAACTCATGCCGGGCAACCGCTTCCCCCAGGAAATCAGGGTGCAGAGCTGTCTGGAGCAACGTGCAGCGGAAGTGGCTGCCCAGTGCGTGTTTCTGCAAAAATCAGCTGCGATGATAGAAGGCTGCGGGGTGGAACTGTAAGCTCCAGCGCCACCATGCTGCGCCCAGACGCCGCTTTCTGTGGATCGGGGTTTGGAGGCCCACGGTATAGCTAAAGCTGACTGGCGATGTGGCACTGTGATGTAATCATGTTGATGACATAATCCTTCACTAGATGAGATCACCTTACTATGAAGTCAGGGTAAAAAGGCACAGACACAGAAGACAGCGGAAACAAACACCAGGAACTGGTTGTGAAAAGATGAGCATGAGGAAATATTTTTCTCCCTCAAAGCCCTCATTTCACAACAAAAATGTTTGCATGTGAACATCTTGCAGTCTTCATTTCTTCAGTTAGAATAATAGTTGAATAGCTTCTTGTGGCTTTGTCTCTGTAGGAGACAAGTGCTAGTGTTTCTAGCTTGGGAAATAGTAGCTGTGGAAACTGGAACACACCACATTGTGTCTTCTGTGTCTATGCCATTCCCCCCCCCCCACTTGCAGTTGTAGTAGTCTTCCCCCTGTGTGTATTACATCATTTCATTTGCTATGTGGACAGATTGGACCCAGAAAAAAGGAGGAGGAGATTCACACACGCTGTTTTAAACTTTGATGGAATATCCATTCTTAATGTAGGCCAAATTAGCATAAACATTCCATTTTTAGACATGACCAGGAAGAAGCAAGTGAGGGGCAACTGGTACTTCCCATACAGCCTTCCTTCTCTCTTTCTCCATTGGTACACTTTTAGATGCGACATGCCAAAATACAGGCAGTTAGACACCAGGCATACCCTTAGAGGCTGCAAACAATTTTCTGAGCAAAACCAAAACGAAACAAAAAGGTAGACTGTATAGGAGAACTTCAAGAGCAGGAACCCTCTTACCCTGCTTTGCCACCTGCTTCCATGTGATTGGCTAGCGTGACATCATTTGACCACACATCAAACTGCCATTTCCTGAGGCCCAGCACTCCACAGTGAACTCTGCCGCTGTGAATCCCAACTCGCATGTTCACGTTGACGCCTGTCACCTCCCGCACTAATCTGAGGAAGGATGCATGGAAAAAGAGGGAAGTCATTGCAAATGGCACAAAAGAACACAGAATCCCCAATTCCTAAAAAAAAGATGTAAATACACAAATACAATGCTGCTTGTATGTTAAAATTAAGTTACTTGAAATTAAGTAAAGCAGACTCTGACAGGCTAGACAAGCAATATGATCACTGGATGGAGGTGCCTTTTACTGAAGTAAATTTGCTTTTATTTCATAGTTCACCGAAAAAAACTGTTTGAGAGAGGGTAGAGGGCAAGCACTGGCCTCTGTTCTCCGTACCAAAGCTGGACGTAACTTGCCAGCTCTCGGAGCCTCATTAAACATAATAGCCACGTTGCAAAGAGAAAAAGGAAATGATTTCAGGGCTCTCAATTTGTCTTTGTAGCACCAGGCAGCAAATGTTCCACAGATGAAACATAATACATGTGTGAAACATTCACTGCAGCGGGAACTCTTGAGCTGCTGCTGTAGCAGACTAGACAACCCTGTCTTCTCTCATTACTCCCAACAGGCTACACTGCTAATGAGCTCTTGGATGTCCAGAGTTTGCTCCCAAAATTATCACTGGAATCCTTTGTGGGATCTTGCCTTTTAGGGCAAATGTTTACTTGGAAGAATGCAGCAATTTGCAAGGAAACTATATCTAGGAATTAGGGAGGAAGCCACTGAGTCGACTCTTGGCCTTGAAAGACCCTAAATCTTTGCTTGCGATTGCTGCCACTGGATACATTATGGCTGCTGTCAGGAACAATTACAGCCTGGCCATTTCCAGGATGGTTGCGTTGTACGGAGAGCAACTCATCTGTGCACAACTGTTCCCTTCAAAGAGGAAGATATTGTGGACCAGATTCCATAATAGATCAACTGTGTGGGAAGAAACTGTGTTCTACACCTCGTTATTTATTTTGCCCTCTTTCCTACAGTATGCAACATTATTCGTACGAAAGTTTTGCAGACATGAGAAGATTATGTTTCAGGTCTTAAATGTCTACTGATGAGTTCTAGACCTGGTGTGTTGTAGTGGCTAAGCGTGGCAGGAAATTACTGTTTCAAATTAGAGCTGAGCCAAAAGTTCTTACTTGAGACCTTTTGGCTGGAAATTTGGGGTGGACAAAAAATATGGACCACATTCCAATCCCCCAAAATAGGGGCATCTGACTGCTGGGCTATGGAAAGTTAGTAAGTGATCTTTCCACCTATCCTGACAGTTTTTTCTTCTTTTTTCTTGGTCTTATCTGGGAGGTACACCATCGAAGAAAGCTTGTTTCCCTTTTTTGGAATTAAAAAAAAGAAAATAAATAAATGCTTAATTTAAAAATAAAAAACGAACGGTGTACATTTGACAAAACTTCAGGAAAGGCTGACAGGAGCTTACTGTCGTGGTGGAATTTTCCTCTTCCTCCCCTCACTTCCTCCTTAATAGCAATGGTGACTAAAGCTCCAGGCAGCTGACATTCCACCTGCCACTAAAGAATGCCCTTTGGAACAATGCTACATCATGGCATACCATGGTTTTAAGGGGACTTCTGGGGGAAAGATGGCATCCCCCTGCTGAGATGGTAGAAAGGAGCCAGAAGAGGTTGCAACAGGGGGAAAAAAGGAGAACAGAAAGAAGACTGCTGTCCCCTGGAAAGCCTCCCTGAATGATTTCTCAAATCTTGACATTTCCCACTTCCAATTGCTGAAATGTTCCCCACTTTCACTGCCTGTGCATGAGACAATGAAAATGGCACAGCCATTTCACTTCAGGCCATTTCAGTTCAAATCTCACCATGGCTACTAATTCATAAAGTGGTTTTAAAACAAGCTGCTTCTGTCTCAGCCCTGTCCTTCATTACATATGAAACACGAGGACATTAATTTTGGTTTAATTAGTAGGGCTGTTGTAAGGATTACTGAAGCAACCTGAACAGTTGATATGGCCAACATAAAGGCTAAGTACTAGGAACCCCTACAAGCCAGAATTTGAAATGCATTCCACAGGCATCACACAGCAATATCAGCTTCTCTAAATTTAGCTTCACATGTGTACGTCTTTCTTAAACAATGTGAACAAATGAATCTGTTAATCCTATAAAGGCATTACTAAGATTTTGACAGTGTCAACTAAACATTAAGATCAAGTTCAAATGTACCATTTTTTTTGTACTTGTAAACGGTCCCAGCCTCTGTGATCACAAGTATTGGTACAAATTGCATCTGCGACCCTGGACTCACAGAAAGTCTCTCAGTCATGGTGTGACCCTGGGCTTCATCCAAAAGCTTTGCAGTTTGAATGACAAATACCAATGAATTCATAGATTCATTTGGGAATCACTTCATGCCCTAGTTACCTCTTGCGACAGTTACTCTCCCCCACTAAATACAACAGAACTGTCACTTTCTACAAATAATGTAAGATGTAGATGCTACTTCCATTATCACTCTAGGTCAGGGGTTCTCAACCTTTGGAGGCCCGGGTACCCCCCATCATGGTCCAATTTTCTGAAGTAAAAATTAATTTTTACTTAGCCAATTAATTGCTAATTAATTAGATTAATTAATTAATTTCTCTGTGCCAGGTGCAAGGGAGTGGCGACTAGACACAGGTATCTTGTTGTCTTGTCCCTTGTTGTCGTTGCCCCTGAGGCATCTGGTGGGGCCACTGTGTGATACAGGAAGCTGGGCTAGATGGGCCTTTGGCCTGATCCAGCAGGGCTCTTATGTTCTTAATTAATTAGGTAATTAATTGTTAAATAAAAAGTACTAAAACAAATTTAAATGTGAAAAAATGTCTTATTTAACTCTGTGTGTGTGTGTGTGTGTGTGTGTGTGTGTGTGTGTGTGTGTGTGTGTGTGTGTGTGTGTGTGAGTGTGTGAGATGCAAGGATCTCTTTTTTTCTCCAAGTCACACTTCCCAAAATCAGCTCCTCCCTCCCCCACCCCACCAAAGTACATTTTCCAAAGTACAAAAATAAGCCCAAAACCAAAATCAGAGAGACAGAAGGGCTCCGAAAATAATTACAATTTAAAATCCATGTAAACACTTAATTAGCTGCTGATGGGGCAGATAAGGGGCAGGGCTTGGTGTACCCCCAGCAAGAGGCCAATGTACCGCTAGGGGTACCCGTACCACAGGTTGAGAACCCCTGCTCTAGGTGCATCCATGTTAGCCTATACTGTACCTAGAATGGGCAGGATCGCTTGCATCTATAGCCAAAGCACTGAATGAAATCAGTCCTCAGTTACTGTGAATAGAATCTAAATTTGTGATCCTTATTTATTTTAGTAGCGCTTGTCTCAGCAGAAACACTTCTTTCCTTTTTCAAGGTCGGCCTTGAGACTCAGGTACCTAAATCACATAGGCACTCAAGAGGGAGTAAGCCTCTCCAGCCATATTTTAAAAACAAACTTTAGTGCCTTTGTAAATGTTTACATTTTTTTTTGTTCCTATTGTTTTGGGAACCTCTAAAATTAGGAACAGACATGATTTTAGCCTCAAAAGGCTTGCAATCACATACCAGGTCAGCTTCTCACATGTTATTTCAGCTTTGAATGCTACTTCTGGACAGGCCCTAGAGCCAACTGGAAATCAGTGGCATCAGGGTCCTGTAATTGGTTTAACCGGCAGAATTCAGCCTGAGCTCCAGTTGGGCTGGAATTCAGTGTCACCTGTACGTTTGTATTGGACACAGCAAACCCATAATCACTTTGGCATAAGCAAAGTGGCATGACTCTGGCGCTCTTAAATCCAGACTGACGAAGAAAACAGCCCTGATAAGCAGCCAACCATGCTTTTGAAATGGCCCACCTAAGGATCCCTACAGCGACATGCATTCGTCTTTCCAGAGTGAGAAAAGCCTCTTTGTAACTCTGCTGTCACTCTGTTCAGCCTGTTGCGCTGAATTCTCACTTCATCTTGAAGCCGAAAGTCATGTAGCTTTGCTGCATATATTACACTATTTTAAGAAGGATTTCACGCTTACAGCCAGCAATCCGCCCAACTGTCTTCCAATGTTTGATGCCTCTTTCTGAAAACATATAGGGTGTACTCCGACAAGCACAGCTCTCTGCTGTGGGAGAGCCCTTTTTAAGTTACAATGCAGCAATAGCAATCGTCTGCTGTGTACATTCTTTTGAAAACAGAACATTTTTCCTCAGGATTTAGCGTCCTGATGTGCTCCTGTCTTTTTATCACTGCCATGGACCCTGCATGTCAAGTGAAAGGGTTTGAGAATAGCAGATGGGTAGATAGGATAAAGGGGGTCGGCGTGCATTCTGAGTTCAGCAAGGTCTGGAGGTGAGCCAGTACCGCTCAGACGACACCTGACCGGGTTGTTGAGGCTGGCTGGCAAGCCCCCTGGCTAGAATACGCGAAGACTACTGCATGGCTTGGCCTGTGGGAATCTAAGCGGTTCTGCTGGCTCAACCCTTAGGGGTTGGCGGTGATAGGCTCCCCTGGTCATGACCGTGGGAGCCTGGAGTTGGGATGTTTACGCCAATAATTGTTCGAGGGAGGTAGATGGCTAGTGCCGTTTCCCATAGTTAGGCCCGCACGCCTGGGGTGGTTTTCAGTACACTCTAGTTAGTTCATTCTGCAAGTTATTTTGTTATAAAATAAAGTGGAAATTTATCCAACATGCCTTTGCCTGGAGTGCCTTCTTTGGGGTGTGTGTGTGTGTAAGGGTAATAGCAGAGCTGTGGAGAAGTCCGGTTCAGACAATGACCTGTCCAACAATTCCGTTGCCATGGTGCAGTGTGGTTGCCCAGGCCTTTCTACCATGATGCACCTCAGGTAACATGTGACATCCGGGTTTCACACAAATGTTTGTACACAATGTACATTATTAATACCCATCCAAAGGGAGGAGGAAAGATTGTGCATATCAAGTTGTTATGTGCTACTACACCCTCACATCGCACACACATCCTGAGGCGCACAGTGGAGAGTGGCACATGGTCATTCCCCCACTGCCACCATGACAAGATAACTAGCAGCCCCAAGGACGTTCAAAAGCAGCCTTAAGGCTGATTCACACTAGCCCTTTTCGTGCGCATTTTGGCTTAACGTTTGGTCTTTTCGTGCGTTTTTCATGCTTGCGTCTGACGCAGCATGAGCTTACGACGCAGCCAGGAGAGATGGTTTCGGTTTATCTTTTTGATGCGCTCGCGTTTAAGCTAGCGTTTATGCTCGCGGTGCTAGGCAGCCCACCAATCAGAGAAGCGCATTTCTCTTCACCAAATCACAGCTGCGCTTTCTTCAAGAAGGCGGGCAAACGTTCAGAGAACTGCTAGACGCACGTACAGACGCTAGAGCAGGGCATGCGTGCCGGAAAAGGCTAGTGTGAATCAGCCTTTTGTCAACAAGGAAAACGTCACTATACTGAAGATTAATTTATTTCAACTTGTGCAACAAAGAAAATAACTGGCCCTCTATATTTGTTGGGAAAGACTTCATTTGTTTCTTTGGGGCAAATGTGCCTGTACAGTGCCTCTCGTCCCTTCCTCAATGGAGCGATACTGGAAAAAAGGCTCACTGGCGCTTCAATGGAGCTGCAGTATGTTTTATACTGAAGCAGAGATATGGGCGCTGAAGTGCACTCCATTTTTGTTTGCAATTTGTTCCCTGTCAAGCTTTCAAAAACCTTGTGTGGGATGAAAAGAATTTAACCATCTTATCTCTTTGCTAAATCTGGAGTGAGAACTGTTCTGTTTTTGCTGCCTCCTCCCGCTTCTCTGACAAACAGACAACACTTCTCAAACATGCAAAAGTAATAAAAGATCACAGAATACTGAAATAGTAGGCCTTATTGTGGCTGGACCTTTTAGGAAGTTCTTTATGCTTGTGAAAAACTTACACAGCACCATTTTGACGTGTTAGTTCTCCACTCTATGTAGTGTAAATACAAAGAACTGAAAGAGTAGGGAAGAACTAAAGCAAAACAAAAAAAAGGGCTGCACCCTACGACAACTGGGCTACACCCTACAAAAACAGGGCTACAACCCTACAACACTTACAACAAGGCAACAACTGGGAGAACACAAACCAAAAGAGGGCAAACAAAAAAAAGTATTAAACATAATTAAAAATCCCAACATATGGATGTTTCAAGCATATGCTCTTCCTCAGGGACCTTCACTTAACAATTAAGACACTTGGGCTTTTGCTCTCTTGCACTGTTTTTCTCCCCACTCTCTTTTTGTGCTCTACTTGTTCTCATATCACTAAACAAGGAAGACATATGGGGACCACAACAGTGCAAACATGTTGTTATGTGGTTGGTGCAGGAGTTGCACATATACACATTGCTGCTGCAGGTGAGACCAGCCTGCCATCTTAATCTGTTTTGCACCCTTGGTTACTGCACTCATAGCAAGGGTTTTGCACCAGCAGCAGGAGCTTTCCCTCTCCACTCCACCCCAATCTTGGGTCTTCACCAGGTTTTGGCTTGGTATCATGGAGTAGTTATTACATGATGATTTGTAAGATGCAACATGAATCAGAAACACACAAACTCAAATTTGTTCTCTCTCTCTCTCTCTCTCTCTCTCTCTCTCTCTCTCACACACACACACACACACACACACACACACACACACACACACACACACACACAGCAAATTTGGTACTTACGAGATCGCCTCTATCATATCCATTCCCATTTCAACACAGCAGTGGGCATGGTCTGCTCTTGCCTCAGGTAACCCAGATACACAGTAATAGCAATCACCTAGGATTTTTATACGTAAACAGTGATTCTCCTACAAAACAGGGAGAAAATATGTAATTTTATTTCAGGGTGTTAACAGATTGCTATTTAAGGCAATGAACATTTTGGGGGAAAAATCATCAGGATATAACAGCTCAGTGCGCTGCCTTTATAAAGAGCAACAGCCTAATGCAATCCAGGGCTGGCCTTCGCTGCATCCCACGGGCCAGTTGGGGAGCATGCCTGCCAGGAGAGGTAAGTAAAGAAAAAGTTTACTTACCTCCTTTGCTGCTCTCTGTTCCCTTAGCTATGGACAAACTCAGATCTATTTGCTGGCATAGATCTGAACCGCTGCAGGGAGTGTGTCGGATCTGGGAGTAGTCGCTGCTACTGCCAAGATCTACCCCCATTCTGCCCTGGCCTGGCCCAATCCCCAACCCAATTCACCTCCACCGCTAACCTCTGGCTGGTCTGTGGCCAGACGCCACACTGCCAGCACAGGCCACAAACTGTCAAATCTGCTGCAGCTATGGTGGCCTGCACGATACGATGGCGGACTGTGAGATTTCCCAGCGCACTGAACTGATAGAACTGGGCTGCAAGAATCACAATTACTGTATAGTGCAATGAGGAGGAAGGGTGGAGGGAACAAGCCCCACTTACAGCTGCAAGTTTATCAAATCTGGCAAACAGCTCGTTCAACGTCATCACCAGCTCCTGAGCAGTGCACTGGGAGGCCAAACTGGTAAAACCTTCAATGTCTGCAAAGAGAATGCTAGAAGGATGGGAAATAAAAAGAAAAGAGAAGAAGTGGAAATGTCGATACAGTAAATGCTAATTTAAGCAGGACCTTCTCTATCCCCCCCAACAGCATTTTCATGTGCGAGACTTAAATCACCTCTGATCCTCTCTCATGCTACATATATAAAGTCTGCTAACTGTCCAAGTGAGAGAAAATGCAGAGCAGAGGAGAGGGGTGTTTTGTTTGTAATGCATATGAGCATTCTGTCCATTGCAGGCTTTTGCATGAACCATTTGCATGAACCATGGCGATGCTCATGGTGGATCATGTGAAACAATAAGAGATCAGGCATTAGTATTATTTACATTTCACAGATAGGTAATGATTTTTAACACCATTCCTAGCCCCTCCCCTTCACATAAAACCTGCATGAATAGAGATGCTCCAGAAACTATAAGGGTTAGTCTTCTCTTTAGCACCCATCTGCATCATTGGTCTCTACACAAAGGAAAACAACAACACACCATTCCAGAAACAAGCTTTAAAAAGAAAAATGACCCAGTAACCCAAGTTATGGGACAGCTCTAGGAAAGTGGATGCAGAAAATGCTGCACTACACACACACTATTTTTTTTTTTACTAGAAGGCCACAGCAATTAATTTCTACATAAAAATAAAAGAAAATTGTAAATATACATAATAGAACAAAGGGAAAAGTCTAGGAAACATAAATAGCTAACATTAGCTAAATCTATAGATGGCTACCATAGCAACACAGCACACGTAGCTGAACAAAATTAGCTCTAATTTTGGCTGCAGCAACAGAGAAGTGAGCAACTTAAAAGGTTACAAATGTGCATGCTACACTGTTTTGTGCTTCTGTTTCAGTAGTGTAGGCTTACCATATCGCCGACCGGGACGCTCCGTTTTGCCCTTAAGGGGCGGGGTGGGGGAAGGGAACAAGAGTGCGCCCGGGCGCGCTCTTGTTCCCTTCCCCCCACCCCGCCCCTTAAGGGCAAAACGGAGCGTCCCGGTCGGCGATATGGTAAGCCTACAGTAGTGGATCATGTAAATGGCCACTACTAGATATTCTCCATCCCCAATCCAGCTGTTCTTAAGCTGTGGGTTGCGCCCCACCACTGGGTCATGAGAAATTTTTGGTTGGTCGTGAAAACGTTGTGGGCCGCTGGCAGCCGTGGCACCACAAGGCATTCTGGGGTGATACCTGGCTGCCGCAAGGCATTCTGGGACGCTACCTTGCCATGGCTGACAAGTGGGTTGCGGGCTAAAAACGTTTGGGAAGCAATGCCCTAATCCTAATCAGAAACAGTTTCAGAGACTTATACTGCAGAGGAAGAACTCCATTTCAATAGGGACCATGAAGATAATTTCCTCTCCACCTATATTTCATACTACACACTGGTCGCACTTTGACTTTTCCTGCTTTGTGCGACATGCTTACTCCTTTCTTCTTCCAATACTACAGAATTGTAAATAATTATAGCAACACAAGAGCACAGAAAAAGCACTACAGATGGGCCTCCCAAGGTAACAGGAGTAAATGTTTATTACTGTTCTTTACTTTAGTATCTGTCCTATTTTGTACCTATGATGCAAGGTAGGAACAACAGGTTAAAAAGATTAAAACACTGGACTAAAAACAGATTAAAAGTACTTTTTCCATTTTAAAAATAATTTTTAGAAGGCATGTAAGGAAAACTGGAGGACAAAATGGGTGCAATGCCTTAGTGACAGCATTCTTCTTCCTGTCTCTCCACGTTACACTGCTTACTGGCTAAACTGGCTATTACTGTGAATAACTGCGGGGAAATAGGACGGCAGTCAAAAAAAGATCACTTTGGGAAAGTCTCTCTCCCAGGATAACAGAGAGCTCCAAAATTTGGGTGGTGGTGATATTCCCTTTAAAACTAGTCAGAAGCAGAACATGGTGGTCTGAGAGGCATGGCAAACCTGCTCACTCCTCAATTAACTTAGACCAGGTTGATAAAACGGTAAAAACAAAGTTTACTAACAGCGCAATCCGACTTAACTTTTGTGCCGGTTCAACCAGCGGCACAGCGAGAACGGAAGGCCCCAGAACTAGCCTTACCAGATCCCCCCCAATGCAGGGGGGGGGGAAGCAATAATGGCCGGGACACAGCCGGGATTGGAGGCGTGGCCAGGGGCGTGGCTGGGGGTGAGGACTTTGCCCCAGCGAAGCTGTAAGCTCTCCGAAACGACCCGAGTAAATTCGGGTCGTTTCGGAGAGCTTCCAGCTTCTCGCGCGACTACGCAATGAGGCTGGAAGCTCTCCAGCCTCGTCGCGCGAAGCTGTAAGCTCTCCGAAATGACCCGAGTTCACTCAGGTCATTTCGGAGAGCTTCCAGCTTCTCGCGCGACTACGCGATGAGGCTGGAAGCTCTCCAGCCTCGTCGCACGAAGCTGTAAGCTCTCCGAAATGACCCGAGTTCACTCGGGCCGTTTCGGAGAGCTTCCAGCTTCTCGCGCGACTACGTGATGAGGCTGGAAGCTCTCCAGCCTTGTCGCGCGAAGCTGGAAGCTCTTCGAAATGACCCAAGTTCACAAGTACGCAACGTGAACTCGGACATTTTCAAAGTGCTTGCAGCCTCGCGCAGCCGGGGGCAAGACGGGGGCAAGTCCCAGCTGGCTGGGACAATGACGGAGACCGGCCGGGAGCCCGGGATTGGGCTCCCAAACTGTGATTGTCCCGGCCAGAACCGGGACTATGGTAAGGCTACCCAGAACGGAAAAGGGATTCAAATCCCCTCCAAAAGAGGAATTCAAAGGAGATTTGAATCCCTTTTCCGTTCTGGGGTCTCCTCTTCTCGCTACACCACTGGTTAAACTGGCACAAAAGTTAAGTTGGATTGTGCTGTAAAAGTCTGAAAAATCCAAATAGAGGAGCCTCGTTTAAGCAGCAGCTGCTTTCAACACCTGAGAGGGGCAATATGCAAGAAGGGTGAATGTGCAGGCCTCCTCTTCATATACTCATCTGGCATTAACCTGCTGAGGAACTCGGGAACCGGACGTTGGAAGTCACCTGGGTTTCTAAATCTCCTGCTGTTGGACATCAAATGGGAACCATGGTCCAATAAGCTGGCTCAAACTCAAGCTGCTTGAAGAGGTTGAAGATGTGCAAACATAGGGCAGCATACCAGGATAATGGCTACTATATAGCAGGATGACCCAGCAGCCTTTTTAGGATGCTGAAGGGTCTCTGAAGTTGGGGGGGGGTAGAAGGGAATTGGGGAAAATCAGTGATTTTCACCACAGGTGTTATTAAAGTTACGCTGCTAATGAGGCTCATACAATCATTTCAAAAGTTGTGTTGCTTTTACCATAGGACCTTGCAAACTCAAATAAGTTCGCTTTGGTGAGATACAACAATACTGACATGACCCTCAAAAGATCAAGTCCAATTACTCTAATGAGGCATATACTAATGTAACTATAGCGCTGTCTCCATAGAGAAACAAATACATGGGGGATTTATAAAAACACACCAAGACATTCCAGTGTAGTGATCACAGGGAGAAACGTTCCCCTTGGATCAAGGTTTACTGCTGCAAGCAAATGTTAATCATAGGGAAGGTGGGAGCAGGTCTATTGTACACGTGTTGGAAGTGCTGGCTGGGGCCAGCACAGCATGTGCATATGAAGCCCACACATGCTGGTCTCCCTGAAATGAATGCTTGAACAGGGCTCATTGTTGACTTGATTAAAGCCCTGCATGAGTCAAGACAACTTCTCTCCGTATTACATTTCAGTCTCTAAGATCAACTGAGAGTTCTTTGTGATAGAATCTGCACTTCAAGCAACAACATCTAATCCTTAGATGTTATATCTTTAGATGAATCTTATATCCTTAGATGAATATCTGAAGTCCTTCATCAACATTATCTCATCAACCCTTGGTATTGTTGACCCTACGTTCCTGAGAATGTAGGGTTTGCCTTAAGACCACCTTGTGGTTCAAGTATGATTTGAAGCCAAGAACATTTTTACAATACTACATGAATATTCTGCCTTATACAGAACCATCTATATTCAGTATAGCCTCTGCTGACTGGCAGTGGCTCTCTAGGGTTTCAGACAGGGGCTTTCCTAAACAGACAAAAGACTACAGGGGTCTTTCCTAAATCTACCTGGACTGTCAAAGACTGAATCTGAGACCTTCTGCATGCAACACATGTGCTCCACCACTGAACTACAGACCCTCCTGGCCAGTACGATTCTATAGCATCGAGGATATATATATGTTCCTTGTGCATCACATTCTGTGAAGCACAGGCTATTCCAAAAGGTATGATGTAAGCAGTAGTGTAGCTGGGCTGGCAGGTACCTGGGGCCGCCCCACCCCCCACTTCCAGAATGGCTCCTATTTGGAGACATACGGAGGCGGGAGGGCCAAACTTCGCTCCACTCGCCGCTCCAACTGCTTGGAGTGGCAAGCGCTGCATGCCCCCCCCTCGCGGAGAGTGAAACCCCCCTCTGGCTTGGTACCCTGGCTGACCCCCCCCCCCAGTTATGCCACTGGATGTACAGTAAGTAACTGAATCAGATTGGATAGCAGACGATTCCTTTGCTGATTTCTTAACTTGTGGAGATGAACAATTTAGCAGGATACTTGGTGAGCTTGATATTCTGACCTTGCATATGACTATTAAATAAAAGGTCTTGAGTGATCTATTTATATGTTGACACAGGAAGACTGTTCTTCTCAGTTTGCTTTAACTGTTTCCCATTGGAATTCACAAAAGGATTCTTTGCAGAAAACATGTGAACATGAATAATCTCTGCAGGAAGAAAAGCTGTTTGTGGAAAGGGAAAAAACCACCAAGGATTGTTGGGCCCAGGAGTCTCCCCATGCCCCAATGTCCATGTGACATATAATAGTGGAGAGTTCAGGGAGTATATCAGCAAAGTAATTACCAGGCTTATGACTCCGCCACCAGATGCATAGCTAGAGGCTTCTGTCTGATGATCATAAGTGTCCTCCTTGGCTAAATGAGATCTCAGAACGTCAAAGAAGAAAAACTTTACAGCTGAACCATGTGCCTGGGAAATGAAAGCTCATAAAAGAACAACACACTTAAGAAAAAAGAAAAGCCTTCCCTCTCAGTGCTGAGTATTATCCTAGCTTCTTAAATGCAGCAACTGTGAATTCAAAGAATTAAGTAATGCTTTCTAGTAGCATACTTTTCTTATGACACTGCTTAGGGGCTTCATTCATACATACACACAATTTAGATTAGTACTAAGATCAGAAGGCTATTATCAAAGTTAGAAAAAAGTTACGCTGTTAACGCAACTTGTGCTTTTTTGTCAGAAAAAAGTTACGCTGTCCAAAAAGTTAGTTTGGAGGGGATAGCTAATAGTATAGTGCAGAGGTTCCAGTGGTACTTCGGCTGACTGCTGGTGGTACTTGGACTGCTGGACAGCCAGAACCCTGTTCCGATGCGGTGCTTTCAGCGACGCATTTCCACCTCCAAGAGGCTCCTGCCTTTGGCCGAACCTCTCAGAAATGCTGAGAAGGGCTCTCCCACCCGCCCAGAGCCTCCTACCTATGTTTTCTCGCCTCCGAAAACCTGGAAACCCGGAAGTAACTGGTGATGGTGTCATCACCAGTCATTTCCAGTGGTATGCAGCAGGAGAGTGTTGCCAGAGGTGGTACTCGGCCGGGAAGGGGTTGAGAACCCCTGCTATAGTGAACAATCCTAAGGAGATAAGTTAGGAGTTTCCTCAGCTACAATGGTGTGGGGTTTTCAAGGGCAGAACGAGACTCTCAATCTTTGACTCCCCAAGTAAAGGGCAAAAAACAACAACCCCACCCTCCTAAAAACAAACCATTTGTGCTGGCCAGTCAATCTTTGGCACTGGAGGCAGGTCACCCCTAGTTCATCCACCCACCACTTGCCCATTCTTACCTTTTGCCTCCTCTGTCTTTGATCTGTCACTGTTTTCGAATACATCTGCAGAGTGGGTTGGAAAAAGGAAATAAGGAGAAACACTGGCCCACTTCCCCAAAAGGAAAAATAATCCTTTATTTTGGTAGTGGGGCAATGCTTCTCCCAACTTCCTTTTTCTGGCTCACTCTGTAGCTCTGTTTGAAAATAGCAGCAGGGTGAGGAGAAGAGGATGAGGTAAGTGTGACAAAGGTGAGGCAGCAGGAGAGGTGGCCAATCGGAGCATCTGTACCCATATGCCAACCAAGGCAACCCATCTCACCTTACTTCATGGATGGGCCAGCCCTAGAACCAGGTAGGCATGGATAAATAGTGTGTCTTTCCCATGAAATTAGCACTCTTCTTCCTGGCATTAAATAACCTTGTGTTTAGCTTATTTAAATGTTTAGCTTATTTAAATCTGAGGCATGCAGAAGCTGTTTGAAGAAGAGTGGAACCCATGCAGCTAGGGTAGTGTATTTAACAGACCCCAAGGCCTGGCGGGATGTGGTTCATGGGATCACGAAGGGTCGGACACGACTTAACAACAACAAGGAGACATGCTGTACTGTGTTTCTGGTGTGTATATGTAGGATTAGAGAGATAACAAAGCAACCAAAAGATGAGACAACTACCCCCAGTAACTCTGGTTGTCTGTTGTGGTTCACAGTCACATGAATCCATGCCACTCAATAGCTCATCATTTAATATCTTACAGCCCAATCCTGCCTAAGATCTGCCACAGCGCGCTTTGCGCACTGCGGCGGATCCAAAGCAAGATCAGGACCGCTTTGGCGGAGCTGGGGCACACCTTGGGCCATTCCCCTGGTGACATTCGTCCTTTTCCCCTGGTGTCAACCCCAGTGGGCCTCCTTGGATGCGCACCAGCTATTTTGTAAAGCCGGCCAGGCATGGGAAGGGGGTTAGGATACCTGTGGAGTGTGCCGCCGATATCCACGCCCCCGTCCCGGGCCTGGCCAGCCAACTGCCCCTCCCCCGCCACCCTGGTCCTCCCCATGCCCTCCCGCTGCCCAGAGACGATCCCAGGGGGGCCGCCGACACTATGCCCCCACGTGATCTCGTCACGCCCCCCCCCCGCCATTTTTCAACCTATTTTGGAGCCGAAGCAGCTCCAGAATGGGCGGGAGGGCCCAGCACACGGGCGAAGGCGGCGGAGGGAACGTGTCCTGGAGGTAAGCGTGCCCCTTCGCCGCCACGTCTGGTCCCCGCCCTGGGGCCCACCGCACCAACTCCTGCGACGCTTCTGCTGCTGCCTGGCGCAGCACTTAACTGTGTCTGGCGGCATGGATCAGGCCCAGCAGCAGAGTGGGCACCACCACCAGTGCCGTTTACTCCCAGGGTGCCGCGAAAGTGCTTTATGGCACTTTTGTGACGCCCTAGATCAGCAGAGTGCTTGCTCTGCTGGCCTTACATTGTGCAAGATTATGCTGTTAATGAAGTTTCTGCAGTTCAGTTTTTAAGCTAAAGTTTCTAGATATACCGTATTTCTTTGAGTCTAAGGCGCCATCAATTCTAAGGCGAACTTTTACGTTCAGTACCACCAGCAGGGGGAAAAAAATCCATCGATTGTAAGACTCACCTCCCTTCATTGAATCTATCTACTCAGCACCAACTCTCCCCAGCATGTCCCCTACTGCAGCTGACGATGACTGAGTGCCTTTGCTTAGCATTTCTGGCCCCGCCATAAAGTGCCATTTCCTTCATTACTTGGGCTTGGGGGAGCTTCAGGGAGGCCTACGCGACCCTCTGCAGGGCTCCCCGCTCTTCAGTTCGGCGAAAAACTCTGATTTCCGGCCATTTCCGGTTTTCATGACAACCGGAAATGGACAAAATCACAATTTTTCGCCGAACTGAAGAGCGGGGAGCCCTGCAGAGGGTGGCGCAGGCCTCCCTGAAGCTCCACAAAGCCCTGGTAAGTAAGAAGATAGCATTTTGGGGTGCTTTTTGGAGACCTTCGATTCTAAGACGCACCCCATTTTTTAAAATGCTTAATTGGGAAAGAACATGCGTCTTAGAATCGAAGAAATACGGTAATAAGATTACTCCTGAAGTCCACTCTTCTGAACCTCGGAACATCAGTGTATTTGGGTTCAATCTTTGTCCGCACATTCTCATTCATCAAAACAAAAACAGACACTCTTCAGCATATTTAGGAGAAATTTTCAAAAGGTTAAATCAAAACAGAATAGTTCTGTATTTGCAGGTACCTTATGCATTGACAGTGGCCATTCAAGGACTAACAGATAAATTTGAGAACACAAATTCTGCAAACCTGTGTGGGGAAAGCAACCTGCTGGTGTCATATCTGCAGGCCCAGGAAGGGAAATAAAAGACATACCAGGAAATAAAGAAAAAAATGCTGGATTATGAAATAAAATGACCACCTAGGAAGCCAGAAACCTTTTAAAGAATATAGAGTATATAAAAGCAGATCTGAAAATAGGCCTTTGAGCACAAGTAAAATACATGCAGTTATATAAACAAAGAAGATATATAAACACTATTTGTCATCACCAAGGTCCTTAGTGTTCCTATCACAATGATAAGACTGCTGGACACTGACAGAACAATTTAGTTCAACACAATGTCATGAAGCGTCAGAATGAAAACTAGTTTCATACAGCACCTTTCCTAACTCTGGTTTCCCACTGTGCTTTCCAAAACAAAAACCTAACTCACTGCTGATGTGGTGGAAGTATAAATAAACACAGCTTCTATAACTCTCTTATTGGTGATCTCGTCATTAGGACCCCCTAATGCAAAGAAAATGCAAAGAACATTTCATGCAAAGAAAATGACAATGTACCGCACCACAAGGTACATCTGTCTGGGTGAACAGAAATTGCCTGGACAACCGGCACCATATGGCGTAGGAATAAAGTATGACTTATTAGTCTGGACTTATCACCAATACCTGCTATGAACCACAACTTGTGCAACACTTGGGCTACTTCTGTGTGCAAATTATCCTTGTGCTGCACACTGTAGCTACACCTCAGAGGCTTTCTATACATCATAATTACAATGGAGAATAACTAGTAACCCTGGTATAGGTAGCAATGACCACCTATACCACCCACCCACCTCCTATAGCAAACAAAACAACTTGGCATCAGCAGCAACTCCAAGCTAGTATAATGATGTGATGTGGGAGATTTGTAATTAGGATCCGTTGGGAACTTTTTTTTAAAACTTCTGATAGCTACAAGGGGTCCCCAAATAATCTGTCCAAGGTTAGAATGCTAGGAAAGAGGGCTTACCCTTTCCATTTTCTCAATTAAAATTCTTCCAAAAGCCTTATGGGAGAAACTTACAGGAGGAATCATATAATACTTGTAAGTTTACTAAAGGACAGGTTAACATTTTCCCAGTTTTTCCCCAGTTAACATTTTACTGCACCCAGCAGCATTCCACTCCTGATCCAATTTTAAATAGCAGCTACCCCTTCATGGATCATTGCCTTGTCGTGGCGAAGGGGCTTGCGTAACTCAATGAAGCCATGAGCTATACCGTGCAGGGACACCCAAGACGGACAGGTCGTAGCAGAGAGTTCTGACTAAAAGTGATCCACTGGAGAAGGAAATGGCAACCCACTTCAGTAACCTTGCCAAGAAAATCCCATGAACAGTACCAAAAGGCTAAAAGATATGACACCGGAAGATGAGACCCTCAGGTCGGAAGGTGTCCAATATGCTACTGAGGAAGAGCAGAGGACTATTCCAAGTAGACCCAGAAAGAATGAAGCGGTTGGGCCAAAGCCAATAGGACGTCCAGCTGTGGATGTGTCTGAGGTTGAAAGGAAAATCCAATGCTGCAAGAAGCAATACTGCTTAGGAACATGGAATGTGAGGTCTATGAATCAAGGCAAGTTGGATGTGGTAAAAAATGAGATGATAAGATTGAACATTGACATCTTGGGAATCAGCGAACTAAAATGGACGGGCATGGGCAAATTTAAGTCAGGTGACCATCATATCTACTACTGCGGGCATGAATCCCTTAGAAGAAATGGAGTAGCCCTCATAGTCAACAAAAGAGTTGGAAAGGCAGTACTGGGGTGCAACCTCAAAAACGACAGAATGATTTCAGTTTGAATCCAAGGCAAACCATTCAACATTACAGTAATCCAAGTGTATGCCCCAACCACTGATGCCGAAGAAGATGAAGTCAACCGGTTCTATGAAGACCTACAACACCTTCTAGAACTAGCACCCCAAAAAGATGTCCTTTACATTATAGGAGACTGGAATGCTAAAGTCGGAAATCAAGAAATAAACGGAACAACAGGCAAGTTTGGCCTTGGAGCACAAAATGAAGCAGAGCAAAAGCTAACGGAGTTCTGTCAAGAGAACACGCTGGTCATAGCAAACACTCTTTTCCAACAACACAAACGGCGACTCTACACATGGACATCACCAGATGGTCAATACCGAAACCAGATAGATTATGTGCTTTGCAGCCAAAGATGGAGAAGCTCTATACAGTCAGTAAAAACAAGACCTGAAGATAACTGTGGCTCAGATCATGAGCTTCTTATTGCAAAATTCAGGCTTAAATTGAAGAATGTAGGGAACACCACTAGACCAGTCAGATATGACCTAAATCATATCCCTTATGAGTATACATCGGAGGTGAAGAATAGATTTAGGGCATTAGACCTGGTAGACAGAGTGCCTGAAGAACTATGGACGGAAGTTTGTAACATTGTACAGGAGGCAGCAACTAAAACCATCCCAAAGAAAAAGAAATGCAAGAAAGCAAAGTGGCTGTCAGATGAGGCTTTACAAATAGCTGTGGAAAGAAGGAATGCGAAAAGCAAAGGTGAAAGGGAAAGATATAAACAACTGAATGCAGATTTCCAGAGAATAGCAAGGAGAGATAAGAAGGCCTTCTTAAATGAACAATGCAAGGAAATCGAGGAAAACAACAGAATGGGGAGGACTAGAGATCTCTTCAAGAAAATTGGAGATATCAAGGGAACGTTTTGTGCAAAGATGGGCATGATAAAGGACAAAAAAGGCAGAGACCTAACAGAAGCAGAAGAGATTAAGAAGAGATGGCAAGAATACACAGAAGAACTATACAAGAAAGATCTGAATATTCCTGATGACCACGCTGGTGTGGTCACTGACCCAGAGCCGGACATCCTAGAGAGTGAAGTCAAGTGGGCCTTAGGTAGCATTACTAACAACAAAGCTAGTAGAGATGATAATATCCCAGCTGAGCTACTTAAAATCCTAAATGATAATGCTGTGAAAGTGCTGCACTGAATATGCCAACGAATTTGGAAAACTCAGCAGTGGCCAAAGGATTGGAAAAGGTCAGTTTACGTTCCAATTCCAAAGAAGGGCAGTGCCAAAGAGTGTTCAAACTATCGCACAATTGCACTCATTTCACATGCTAGCAAGGTTATGCTCAAAATCCTACAAGCTAGGCTTCAGCAGTACGTGGACCGAGAACTACCGGAAGTACAAGCTGGTTTTCGAAGAGGCAGAGGAACTAGAGATCAAATTGCCAACATGCGCTGCATCATGGAAAAAGCACGAGAGTTCCAAAAAAACACCTACTTCTGCTTCATTGACTACGCAAAAGCCTTTGATTGTGTGGATCACAACAAACTGTGGCAAATTCTTAAAAAGATGGGGGTACCAGACCACCTTACCTGTCTCCTGAGAAACCTGTATGTGGGTCAAGAAGCAACAGTTCGAACCGGCCATGAAACAACTGATTGGTTCAAAATTGGGAAGGGAGTATGGCAAGGCTGTATATTGTCACCCTGCTTATTTAACTTATATGCAGAGCACATTATGAGAAATGCAGGGCTGAATGAATCGCAAGCTGGAATCAAGATTGCCGGGAGAAACATCAACAACCTCAGATATGCAGACGATACCACCCTAATGGCAGAAAGTGAAGAAGAACTAAAGAGCCTCTTGATGAGGCTCAACTCAACATTAATAAAACCAAGATCATGGCATCTGGTCCCATCAATTCCTGGCAAATAGAAGGGGCAGAAATGGAAGCAGTAACAGATTTTACTTTTTTGGGTTCCAAGATCACTGCAGACGGAGACAGCAGCCATGAAATTAAAAGACGTTTACTCCTTGGAAGGAAAGCTATGGCATAATAAAAAGCAGAGATATCACCATCCCAACAAAAGTTCGTATAGTCAGGGCGATGATGTTCCCAGTAGCAATGTATGGTTGCGAGAGTTGGACCATAAGGAAGGCTGAGCGCTGAAGAATAGATGCTTTTGAACTGTGGTGCTGGAGAAGACTCCTGAGAGTCCCTTGGACTGCTAGGAGATCAAATCAGTCAATCCTAAATGAAATCAACCCTGACTGTTCCCTGGAAGGACAGGTACTGAGGCTGAAACTCAAGTATTTTGGCCACCTAATGCGAAGAGAGGACTCTCTGGAGAAGACTCTGATGCTGGGAAAGATTGAAGGCAAAAGGAGAAGGGGAAGGCAAAGGATGAGATGGTTAGATAGCATCACCGATGCAACGAACATGAAAATGAGCGAACTCAGGAAGATAGTGGAGGATAGGAAGGCCTGGCGGTATATGGTTCATGGGATCACGAAGGGTCGGACACGACTTAACGACTGAACAACAACTATTTAAAAACAAACAACTCACAAGAGATCCTAATCATGGATCTCTCAAGTTATGTCTAGTTTGGCTCTAACTTCCTGGAATATGACAGGAAAAAATCAAAAACCAACCTTAGAGCACGAGGCTTGAATGTTTCAGTACTAACATACGCAGTATGTTTACACTGCTAACTGTATTGCTATCAGTCTCAGCCTGGGTTCCACTGTACAGTCTGAGGCTATCACACCTCAATCTCCTCACAGACGTTCTTGGTCCCAGTATGTGTCAGGATTAAGAGAGACCAAAGGAGTACAGTATCTTATACCCTGATAGCTTTTAATTTTTGTATTTATTTATTTCACTTACAGTGCAATCCTCTGCAATTTAAGACCAGTGCAGCAAGTGCTCCTTCGGCCTAAGGTGTCAAGAAAGTGCTGTAGAGCACTTTCACGGTACCCTTGGAGTAAGCGGCACCGGCGCTGAGGTTGGTGCCGCTCACTCCACTGCCGGAGAACACCCGCGCCACCAGATGCAGGTAAGCCCTGCGCCGCTGGCAGGAGAGTGTGGGGATGGCGGGCCGGGGTGGCGGGGAGGGGCGATTGGCTGGCTAGGCCAGGGAGGGGGATATTGGCAGCACGCTCTGCCGATATCCTAACCCCCTTCCCAGGCATAGCTGGTCTAACCAGCCTCCTCAGATGTGTGCCAGAAAAATAGCTGCCACGCTTCTGAGGAGGCTCATTGGTGCCTCCGGGACTTACACCAGAGGAAAGGAACGAAGTCCCTTCCCCCCCCAGGTGTGCCCCAGCTCTGCTGGCGCAGGCCACCTCCTGCTTAGGATACAGCGGCCAGCCATTTAGGCTGACTGGTGCATCCTACGTAGGATTGGGCTGCCCGGCTGTAATCCTATACACACTTACCTGAGAATAAGGCCCATTGAACACAGTCCAACGTACTTCTCAGTGGATATGCATAGGACTATGCTTGTGTATGCCAGTCTTCCTTCAAGGTGCTCAGAGCAATCCGTGTGGCTCCCAGGTGCTCTCTCTCACACAGAGGCAACTTTCATGGGTAGTTTTTCATATCCTCACCAATGGAACTGTATCATGTGTATTACAACCAATCCCTGGACAAACTCTTGAGATTACAAGACTGATTGACATATCCAAACTAAAAGAAACCTGATTTTCTTTTTACTTTTTCTCTCTCATCTTCTTTTAACACCTTGGGTGTATTACATCTTTATGACAAAAAGTTTCTATCACTCATCAGTTATCTCCACAACAACCCTGTTGGGTAGGTCATTAATATTTGCCCTTCACAGACTGAGAATTGAAAATAAAGGATCTAAACTTGCCTGTGCCCATCTAGTCTACAGTAATACACACGAACTCGGCTACTAAGAGTCTGTTCCAAATATCTATCAAAGCCTCCACAAGTCTGGATTTGCCTACCACAGCCTGCTCCACTTTAAATACAGCACAACAGAGATATCTTGCAAAAGAGCAAAAAGCCTACACTGTTTGGAAAAACCGGGTAAGGCTCAGTGCTGAACAACAAACAATTCCTGCTGAATAACTGGCCTAGTTTCCCTAAACAATGCACTGAACAAAAATAGAAGTCTATTTACATACTGATGCTAATAGCTTTATTTATAGTGCCACAGCACAACAGAACCCTGCAAATTTAGCCTTGGCTAAGAAACTGAACGGAAGCACCTTACAACTTTCTTATTCCCAGTCCTTATACGAGTCAGCCCAATCTATAGGCAAAAAGGCTTTTTTTTAAAAAAAGGGGACAAGGATTTCTAAAGTGGGTTGCCTGAATCCTCTGAGGTGTATAAGGAGTTGCAGAAAAGGGGGACAAAAACTGGACAAAGGGTGCCCAAGGGCAATGGAAGCCAGATAGGAGAACTGTAGTAGGGCAAGTAGGGCTGTTCTGTGAAGAACAGCAAGCAGGGGACCCCAAAAGAGACTTGCTTGCTCGCCGGCAAAGTGGAGGGGGAACAACTTTCTCATTCAAGCTCTTAACACAATAGATTCTTGCTTCCCATGGGATTTTAATGTAGCTTTAAAATATTCCTATACAGTACGACGTTTCTAGAAAAATGTTCACAGAAGTGTACAATAAAAATGTATCATAACATAATTCTATATTAACTATATGATGTATGAATTAATTATAATTAATCAGTAATAAACACTCAAATAGCCCAATCCTATCTCCCACTTGTGCCGGTGGAACACTAGTTCCGTAGGAGCACACTGTTGCAAAAGCCCCATAAAGCACTTTGTGACAGTGCAGGGCCTTGCCGCGCCGGTGGGAAGACCAGAGTCTTCCTGGTGGCCACATGGACGCGCGCCAGAGCAGTTACATCCGTGCAGGGGGAAAACGGGGTGTGGGGAGGGGGAGGGTGGCGATAGGGTGGGGGTAGGCAGATCAGGCCCAGGTGGGAGTGGGATTGGTGGCGCTGGCACACACCATATCCTTTTTTTCCCCCTCCCAGACCTCCCAACATGGATCAACATGGACTTGTGCCGGCGATATCGCTGGTGCAGGGCCAAATTGACCCATTGCTGCTGCTGGGGTTTACCCCGGAAAAAGGGGACAAATGTCCCCTTACCCTGAGGAGGCCTCCAGCATGCTAAATTCCCCTGCAGGATGCCCGTGCTTGCGTAGCTAGTGCTGGCGCTGCTGCATTGCCGCACAGGAATTTAGTTAGGATTTAAAACAGTTTGCATAGCACCACAAGCAAGTAGCAATTTAAAATCATATAAATCAGAAAACGGATAAATGCAGTGGCACGAAATGCACTGGACAATGAAATGACTCAAGCCTGTCATCTCAACAGTGTTGGTACCCTGTGGAGGCTGCCTGGATGGGGAAGGTATTCTGTAAATAGGGTGCCACCACTGGGAAGGGCCCCTCTGCAGCCACCACCTGCCTAACATGGGGGCACCTGGAATAGGAATAGGCAGAACAGTTCCTCAGAAGAGATGGTGGTGGTGAATTCACATAAACCTAGATCAAGAAAGGTGAATCTAAGCAAGATGTTTAAATAATAATGACAAAAAACAGGAAGCCCTGAAAGAAAATTCATGGTAATATAGGATTGTCATATGACAAGTTTTAAACCTACTCGACCATTTTTTTTTTTTAACGGTAAGCCTCAATACTGCACAAAGAGCCATTTTTAAAATGTCACATTTAAATTATACACAGTTGATCCTATGCACTCATAACTCTTCTGTCCGATGCTTGGCAGCAGGAAGGGCCGAGTCTTAGTGTCCACATGGTCACAAAAGCAATGGTTTCTCCACTCATAAGACATATCCCAATTTCAAAACCATGTGTTTACTGAAATATGGGAAAGAGTATAGCAACTTGGGAGTTTCAACTGATTTGTATTGGGGAAAAACAGTACAAATACGCAGGTTTAAAAATTAAGACCAATCGCCTAAGATAGTTGTTAGGATAGCTGGCCTAACAACTCGCCTAAGTGAAGCTGTAAAGGAAAACTATGTTCCTTTGGTTCTCTGAGTCCTATTTACATCATGAGCAGTCTGAACACCCACAACTGCTCCACCTGGGGAGCCATTTTCCTCTTTTCCTCAGGCACCGCCTATCTTTTGCAGCCATGTAATTGGTTGGTGTTCGAACTGTGGTGCTGGAGAAGACTCCTGAGAGTCCCTTGGACTGCTAGGAGATCAAATCAGTCAATCCTAAATGAAATCAACCCTGACTGTTCCCTGGAAGGACAGGTACTGAGGCTGAAGCTCAAATATTTTGGCCACCTAATGCGAAGAGAGGACTCTCTGGAGAAGACTCTGATGCTGGGAAAGTTTGAAGGCAAAAGGAGAAGGGGAAGGCAAAGGATGAGATGGTTAGACAGCATCACCGATGCAACGAACATGAAAATGAGCGAACTCAGGAAGATAGTGGAGGACAGGAAGGCCTGGCGGGATATGGTTCATGGAATCATGAAGGGTCAGACACGACTTAACGACTGAACAACAACAACCACAACAATTGGTTGGTGAGAAAAGGGGCTCAGACCAGCATATTGACAGCTCTCTGACAGGTACAAACTTGACGGCAATCACAGGATGGCAGCTCCTCAAACAGCGGTACTTCAGTTCAGGTAGGAGAGCAGCACCTTGGTAGATACCACCTCATTCCCTCAGGGAAGGTTCCAGGTGACTTTCCCAGTTCCTTACTGCTCATCCTTCCACTAAGATGGAACGAGACAGGTCTATGTCAAGGGAACCCCAACAAATCTCCCCTCATCCCATGACCACATTTTTAGAACTGTCATTTATTAAGTCTAATGCAGGTTTCCTGGGAAATAAGCCCTACTGAGCTCAATCGAATTTACTCCCCAGTAAGTGTTCAGAGCCCTGCTACCTTTACATACAGATCCCACCAATCACTCCAAATGGTCAAGGCGGAAGGGCTGCGTTGCACGTGGCATTTTCTAGCACTGAGATGCGGTGGAAACGCTAAAACTGAATTGTGTCAGGGAAATTAATAACGTGTTCTGCAGTCTACTTTCATAAAAGACGTATTCTTAGAATATAAAATTGCCTTGCTGAATGAGATATTCTGAATCCAAGCTCAAGGCAATTAGTGGACACAGATCCTCTGACATGAAAATATCACACCACGTCAAGCTTTGGTTACAATGCCTTTCTACTGGCATGCGATCAATAATGTGCATTTATGGATTACAGAAAAAAATGATGACTTTTTATCAAAAGGCATTTGTTCTTATAAGTGCATTCCATAATGTCACGTAACTCCAGGAGGGAGTAATTGGGCACTGGTGCTCTTCTGAAAGTGTTGCCTTTGATAGCAGGTGACTCTCATCCTCCCAGAATACACCTTTGAAGCCTGCTTCAAATCCACTGTAATGACTGTTAGGTTCTGGTGTCCTTTTGACAGTCTTGAAAGATTCCCTTGCAAAATTGTTCTGCATTTTCCTCCCTCTCTCTAATTCAGGGAAATAAAGAGCTGAGCCAGTGATTCAAACAGTGAGTAATAAGCAAACGACAGGCTGTGAAACTAGAAAGTCACCACTGCACATCCAGGTTCTATATAGCTCCCAAGCAGTTATTCATATCTGAGAAATGTTTAGGCACTGGGCTCTCTGGGAAATAATTCACATTATGTTTTTGTCACTACACATAATGTTGAATCAAGGAAATCCACCACAATTACACACTAATAAAATTAAATACAATCAAATATACAGTACTGTATATGCAAACATCAACAAACTAACCAAGCATAATGCCTGCTACAATCTTATCTATGTCATGTCAGCCACTTGGGCTGCAATCGTATACACACTGACCTGGGAGTAACTAAGCTCCATTAAACATAGTGGGGCTTGCTTCTGAGTAGACATGCTTAGGATTTCATTGTTAGCCAATGTAATCATGAGGGAGGCTGGAGCAACTTGTGATGCACCAAGTCAAATGCAGCCCATCTCCTCTTCCTGGTTGCTACCTACCGTAAATGGTAAGCCTAGGGTGGCTATCTCCAAGTTATTGATGGCCTGGCAGGCCACAATACCTGGCAAGCTGGTGGACTGCGCTCAGCTTGGTGGCTTAGAACTTGTGCAGTCCTGCATTAGGAGTTGGAGAGAACTGCAAACCAATCCTGACAAACAGTTCTTCTAACTGACCAGCTGGGAATATGTTGGATTTATAATGACTGAGACAACACTTCTATACAATTGGTGACCACAAAAAATCTCTGTATAACCTATGACTCAGAGGGCCAGAGTGGTGTACGAAGGCTTCAAGCAAGGCACAGAGGCAACAGACTCCTCTTGCAGTTGTTCTGCAACAAAATGGTATTCAATGACACGGTGCCTCTGAGCCTGAAGTTAACAGATACATGTAATAGAAAGTAGCCCCTGACACAGACGGGGGGGGGGTTAAGGGGCGGTGGGTTAAAGGGGTACAATCGTACCCAGGGCCAGGGCCAAAAATGGATCAAAAAGGGGGGCCCAGAGCAAAAAAGGGGGTCCCAGGAGACAAATTCACAAGAAGCGAAAGGTCCCCAAAGAAACTTTGTACCCCCTGATAAAATTCCTCTGAATGGCCCTGCCCTGACAGACTTGTTCTCCATGTATGTATTCAATCCCCTTTTGAAGCTGTCTGAGTTTACTGGCTATCACATGTCTTGTGTCAATGAATTCTACAGACTAACTATGTACTGTGGGTAGAAGCACATCCTTTTGTTCATCTTAAATCTCCTGCCAGTCAGTTTCTTAGTTGACCCAGGTTCTAGTGCTATGAGAAAGAGAGAAGGAAAAACAAACACAAAGTTGTCTCTATCCACTTTTTCCATATGGTGCTTATTTTTTTTTTTTCTTCCTGGGGCTCGGTCACAAAGAGGTATTCACTTTGAATGTTTCTTAAAATATTCCAGAACTACGCTATGGCACATTAGGAAATCCAAATTCCTGTAATTTCTCAGAATGGAAAAGCAAACAAACAGATTGGTATTGACAGTACTCAAGAATGCCCGTTCCCTAACACAATGGAAAAACCATGGTTTTCTGTTGCATGAATGAGCCTGTGTGAGCTGCAGCCTTATCCACCTCCTCCACTCCTTTTTCAAGGACAAGAGGAGAGCGGGAAAGTGTTTCCTTTCACTTTGCAGTAAACTGCCCTTCTGCATTATGTCCAAACTCAGGAATGATCATTCAGGGAACAAGCCAGGATCTCAAATCAGGCTTTCACCTTTGTTGGTTTTTCCCTAACCATGGGTTGAAGTAAAATCTTTCCCTTTCCTCTTCTTGTATGTGATAGAGGAGGAGCGAAGGTAAGGTAAAGAAGTGGGCAAGCCTGGAGTTCACAGAGGCTTCTTCATGTAGCAGGAAACAATCATATTCCATTGTGTCTGAACCTGGCTGAATTCTATTACCTTTTTACAAGGAAGTAGAGCAGGGGCAAATCAAAGATGATGCTGAGACAGTAGCATAGCCAGAGGGGGCGGGGCCAGCGCAGTAAGTGCTGCACGGCATTACATGGAGGTGTCCGCTCGCCTGCGCCAGGGACCCCGGAAGGGGGGTGGTGAGGGCGAACCCGATCACAGGGGCTTGGTCAAGGGGGTCGTCGACCTCCAGGTCGGGGCCGTCTTATCTTGTCTGGCTCACGTTGGCCTCAGAATTACCTGGAGGAAGGGAGTTGCCTCACCCAGCAACCTTCTCTCCAGTCTGGATCTCGGTTCATGGGCTTCCAAGCACCAGGGCTGTGGAGCTTAGCACCGGACCAGCCTCCTCATCGGCCTTTAGTGAGCTTTTATTACAGGTCTCTGGCTGCCCCACCCTGCCCTGCTGAGGCCTCGCCCCCATGAGGGCTCCGCCTGTCCCGGCTGATTAGCTGACCGCTTGATGGGCCAGGTCCCAGCTGTCAGTGTTTAGCCTGACAGCTTGCTGACTGAGCCTTGCTCGTCTCCGTGCTCTCCTCACCTGTGTCTCCTTCCAGCCTTGCCCTTCCAGCTCCCGGGTGGCTACTATTCCCCCTGGCTCGCCTGCCACCGCTCCTGGATGGGCCGTGGCAGAGGTAAGCTCGGGAAGTATGGGCTTGCTGCAGGCAGGACCCGGACAGGAGGTGCAAAGTGGCCCCTCCCGCTTGCTGTCAAAGCCAGTCCGGCAGCAAAAGCAACCCTCTGGCTACGCTACTGTGTTGGGAATGATGATGGCTTTAAAAATACTGGAGGAAACTTTGGCTAATGCCGATTCTTTCCATAGAAATTCTAGCTGAGCAATGAACAGTGGCTGAAATTCGAGATTCTTTTTGGAACTTTTGAAATTGTCCAGAGAGAGACTTTTCATACACATCCCATTCTTCACACTGATTTGTTTAATTTTAAAAGATAGTAAAACTAAAATTAACTTTTGCTTAACTTCAAGCAATGTGCATTCTAGCACAATACAAATGAAAAAGCCCAGATGAGTTATGAAGTGACAACAATTAGTTGACTCACTGCGTCTGACAAAGCTACCAGTGTGGCATGGGCTGCAGATGAATTGTTTTATCTCATGGTACTTTTAAAAAAGGAGACATAAAATTCATTCATACAAGGATGGCCAACTAAAGAATAGGGCAGAAGGGGTCTATGCGTTAGTACTCAGCTGCATGGAGAGGGGGAAAGCCAGTTTATTAGTGCACTCTACAAAGGACTGCTGTAGTGCAGCCATTTTTGATTCTGCCCCCTCAGTCTTTCCATAGATGGAGCAGGAGTCACGCTTGCCACTGAAAGGGGGGGGATGGAGGGCAGAATTGGGCTCAATGGTGTGTGGCCTGAAAGTCAATTATGCTCTGCTACTCTTTCAGCAGTGAAGGGGAGAGAGAACTGGGTTGACTGTGCATCCTCTAAGGCCAATTATCCGTTTCCAGCAGTGAAGAGCAAGTTCCCTTCACTGCTGAAAGGATCCTGCGTGTGGGGAATAATACTGAAAATAGGTGACAATAACTACTTGTTTAAAACCCTCGCTGAACATAATCCCTTTCCAGCAACACCAAACAGAATCATCTTAGATCAACAGGAACTGGAGAAACTATTCCCAGCCTCAAAGTCATTGTCCACAGCAGTAGGTAGATATTTACAGATTTTCTAGTTTCTTTTCCTGTTCTCCCTTGTTTATGCCCCTTGGAAACAAAAAAAATGTGACAAGGAATCCATCCAATCATTACTTCTGCCTTTAATTCAATAACCTCAGCTCTAGATAAACAATCTCTTTTGCTCCCCGCACTGGAGAAAATGATTATTTTATATAAGGTTATGATATGACTAATATAACCCTGAAGCCTTCTCAAATACCGTATTTTTTGCTCCATAGGACGCATCGGTCTATAGGACGCATGCATCCTATTGAAGCTAAAAATAGGGAAAAATAATTTTTGACTTACCTGGGCTTCTGGTGGCTTCTGGGAGGTCTGCGCGACCCTCTGCAGGCCTCCCCGATCTTCGTATCAGCGCTAAATGGCCATTTTCGGCCATTTCCGGTTTTCGGAAAACCAGAAATGGCCGAAAATGGCCATTTAGCGCCGATACGAAGATCAAGGAGAGGGTCGCACAGGCCTTCCCGATTGGGAAGGCCTGCGCAACCCTCTGCAGGCCTCCCCGATCTTCGTATCGGCGCTAAATGGCCATTTCCGGCAATTTCCGGTTTTCCAAAAACCGGATACGAAGATCGGGGAGGCCTGCAGAGGGTCGCGCAGGCCTCCCCGAAGCCCTGGTAAGTATTTATTCCCTCTTTTTTTGTATTTGCTCCATAGGACGCATGCTTTTCCCCCCCTATTTTTTTTTGGGGGGGGAGTGCATCCTATGGAGCGAAAAATATGGTACATTAAAACACTAACGGGGCAATCCTGTGTAAGTTTAAGTGGCCGCCCTAAAGGGTCGGCTGCTGTAACCTGAGGACATTCTGGGCTGTCCCAGTGCTGCTAGGCTGCACCTAGGGAGAAGGGGACATTTGTCCCCTTCCCCGGGTGTAGGCAAGCCCGGGCCTATGGGCCTCCTCAGATGTATGCCTGCTCCAGAGCTGGCATACATTTGGGGAGGTGGTGTAAGGCTGGAGCAGGCTGGGAAGGGGCTTAGGATATTGCCGACAATATCCCTGCCCCCTCCAAGCCCGGGCTGGTCAATGGCCCCCTCCCTCGCCACTCCTGCCCTCCCTCCCGCTGACTGGCATAGGACTTACTTGAGGCGCCCAGAGTTGGGTGAGTTCCTTGACGGAGTGAGTGGTGCCAGCCTCCACACTGGTGCCATTTAATCCTGAGTTGCGATGCTTTAGGCCGCCAGAGCAAGAGCTCCGCCGCTCTAAAGTTAGGGAGGATTGCGCTGTAAGCCTCAGTCAAAGAAGTACTGTATCAAAATTGACAGGGTACTTCAGCAACAGGTAGAAACCTGAAATGTGTCATCGTGGAGTTCAAAATGCTTTTGATTATTTGATTAGGCTGAGACAGTAGCAAACCTCCAACCCAATCACACTACGTGAAATCTACCTCCTAACAGCAGCCAACAGTCTACTGTCAGAATATAGCAGACATGCAGTTACCCCTCCATTCAGTTCAACAGTTTTACAGCCCAATCCTATCCAGCACTGGAAAGGGACGGGCTGGAGGTATTCTCAGCCCCAGCCGTGCTATGGGGCTACTCAGTCCTCCACCAGCTCTTTAAGCTAGCGGAGAATCGAGAAGCCCTGGTGTTGGAGGAAAGAGCCTGGGTGAGAGGATAGGATATGGTGTGCCACAGCATCACAGACCCCACCCCCCTCCTGGGCCAGATCCGCCCACCACTACCCTTCCCCCACCCTTCCTCATCGTCCCTTGCCCTCCCCCAGTCCCTGCACCGCTCAGAGTGGTCTTACCTGTTCCAGCACACAGGGAGCCAGGTTGCAGCACAAGTGGAACAGCGCAGGTCATCCCACCAGCACTGCTTGCTCTCCGGGTGCCGCAAATGTTTTTTACGTGCTTTAAATTCTTTAAATAAATAAATTTCCCCTAGCTACGTCACCTTGCCTGAATGAATCCCCAGTTATTTTCACTCGCTGTTCGGCAAGTGGGTGCTCCTCTCGTGAGTCCCACAGGGTGGTTTTTTGGGCTGCTGGACGGGAACTACTGTACCATTCCTGTGTGTTGGGAGGTTTTACATTTGCTGGAGTGATGTCGTGGCACACTCTGGTTGGAGGAGTGGAATAAAACAGACAGGAATGTGAGCCAATCAGCAGGCACATTCCAATTTTGGGAGGGAACTCAATACTTGGATTGAAGAGAGGCTGAATTCCCCTCATGGTTAATGGCAATGGTGTCTGCAACAAAAGCGCCAAAGCAGTCTATAAGCTGCTCCCAGCAGCTGAATGGCACAGGCTGCTGCTGCTGAGCTAAAACTGCCCAAAACACTAAAAAAAGATCAGGAAAACACAGGGGAATCATCACAGTTGTATTTGTGCAAACAGCAGTACAACTTTGGCCTGTCAAGCTATTCTAATTAACAACTCACAACATAGGTTTACCTTGAACACAGTGCATTTCACAACAAAATTTTAAAGAGAAGGGAGAAATAATTACTCTCATCACACCTGGATACTATCTCCACAAAAACACCATAGTGGGACAATTTAGATGAGTGCAAATGGCAACCAACCTGTGTTCTTCAACTACATTTCTTTTCTTTTTTTGTAGCACCACAATGACTATATTTGATTTTGACCACTTCCAGATATCATTAAGGAACTGTTGTGATAATGGGTTACTATAAACAGAAACACCAAACATTACAAGTTTTCACTTGAGAAGACGTAGATAAACCTCATAATCTACTGTATTTTTCGCTCTATAACACGCACCGGATCATTAGACACACGTGTATATTGAAGCGAAAAAATTAGGTAAAAAATGTTTTGCTTTAACTATTTTTCGGCCGCTTGGCCGCTAACCGTGCTGCTGTTTAGCGGGTCCAATCTTCATCCCGCGTTGCCGGGACTGCCCCCAGTCAGCAGATCCAAGACATGAGCCTCACAGGCGCTGGACGCGACCAGGAAGCTCTGCGCTAACATCGCAGTTACTCCGATGTTTGCGCAGGGCGTCCTGGTCGCGTTCAGTGCCTGCGCGAAGTTCCCAGGCGCTGGACGCGACCAGGATGCTCTGCGCAAACATCACAGTTACTGCGATGCTTGCGGAGAGCTTCCTGGTTGCGTCCAGCTCCTGGGAGGCTCGCGTCTTGGATCTGCTGACTGGGGGCAGTCCCGGCAACGCGGGACGAAGATTGGACGTGCTAAACAGCAGCACGGTAAGCGACCAAAAAATAGATAAAGCAAGACACAGTATTCGCTCCATAAGACGCACAGACATTTCCCCCTATTTTGGGGGGGGGGATGCGTCTTATGGAGTGAAAAATACGGTACATATACAAGTTGATTTCCACTTATCCAGACATCCGTAATCCAGACTATTCTGAAATCCAGACATTTGGAGGGCTATGACTTTTTTTAAAAACATTTTTCCTGCATCTAGCTGGCATAGTGCAAAGATTGCTGGGGCACAACATTATTAAAAATACTGTATATAATTACCTTCAGGCTATGTGTATACGGTGTATATGAGACATAAATGAATGTTGTGTTTAGACTTGGGTCCCATTCCCAAGATATCTCATTATATTTATGCAAATATTCCAAAATCCAGACAAATCCAGAAAACTTCCCATCCCAAGCAGTCTGGATAAGGGATATTCAATCTGTATTTTAATGCTGTTATGTGTGGTAAACCAATATAAGATTAAAGAAATACTTCTTTAATTGCACGATTTGTGTTTTATTTTTTTAAACATATTTGGAAACTATTTTTGGTAGGTTTTGATAATAACCATTACATTTCACATATATGTGTGGAAAGATAAATTCAAGATGCAAGGTCATCCTTGTCCTGATGTATTTTCTCACACAGTAACTTCTTTTCAGTGAGAATGTTTGCTTCCCCATAAAACTTCAATCAATGTCACGAGAGAATGAATGAGCCTGAAACAGACTGTCACCCCCACTGCTAGGCTCTCCTCACATTAAACTAGAATTCACTGACATGCGTACTTTGTGGCCAGCATGACCAAAAAATCACATTAACTATGAGTAAATTAGAATTTGAATTCTCCTTTCCCATTCCAGAGTTCCATCTGTGCTCTGGCGTACACACGGATATGACATCTGTGTGTCCTTCCCTATTCCCTCACATGGAAAAAAACACCAAACTTATTAACTGAAATGAACAGGAAAGACCTTGAAGGCAGGCGAACTGCATGTGTGCATTAGCCCTGACCCATGTAGCAAATTTTAGATCAAGATATAAAACTATAAGCATAAATCCAGATATAAAACATATGAGCACAAACCATTCCTCATGTTAGTTTTTGGGGCACACAGGTTTTAGGAGTCAGACACATCTTAGGGCAGGCCCCGCTCAGTGGCGTCGCTCTAGTGCCGCCCCACTCTGAACCTCCATTTCAGCTCCGCGCGAGGCGGCCTCGCCCCCTCGCCTTTGGAGCCATTCGAGGCAGTGAAAGCAACGCGCAGGAGCTTCTTCCACGCTGCTTTCAAAGGCGAGGGGGCGGGGCCGCCTCGTGCAGAGCTGAAACGGAGGTTCAGAGTGGGGCGGCACTTAGCGTTCCGCCCCACCTAGAGCGACGCCACTGGCCCCGCTGCAGCTGGGTCATCTTGGAAAGTTGTACATTGGAAAATTTAACGGCTGATCATACTTTGCTTTGGTCAGCAGATCTGAGCCTCTGAACAAGCCACGCCCTGGGCCCTTACAACATAACCAACAAAGCTGAGGCATCTGAGCAGACATGTATTGTGACCCGCCTTGTGATTGACTAATCTCCTGTTTTTGCAGTCCCAGGAGGCAAAACCAGAGCAGCTGTTCAAGAGGAGTGATTTTACTCTGTAAAAAGAAAGACAACACGTAATAGTCCCGAATCTTTCTAGTCTTTGCTTGCTGTTGCTGCCTGCTGAATTTTTCTTTCCCTCTGCTACTTACTTCTGTTTCCAGCACCCATTGACAATAGGACTTCAGGCACGCAAGGGGCTAGAACACAGGCTCAGCACTATTCACAGAGGATACAACTGAAGATTGCCTACTCCCAGGGGTGACTGCCATTTGGCCTGTAACACTAGAAAACACGTTGTGCATGTAGATTGGCCATTACTTTGTAACTCTTCATCAAGAACACAGAGCAGGAGACTCACAGCGTGATGGCTGATCTCAACACACTTAGTGCTTCTAGAGATTTTGAGCCAGAATCACTCACCACAAGGGAGACTGGCTTTTTGGCATCCCCATGGCAACTATACTTAGCTAGGCAAATGTGTTTTTGTCATATATTCTGCCAAGATTTAGCATTTCAAAGAAATTATAATGCTTTAGCGGGGATAACAGGAGAAAATGGAAGGCATTAACGGTATGACAATTGGGACTATGTGGCCTTGGTCTATGAATACTGTATATTTGTTGCCTGTTTTGGGGACATGTATACATTGTGCTGGGTGCTTGCCAGGCAACCTGAGCCAATCTTGTGGCATTCTGTATTAGGCTGATGGCACAGAAGCCTCAGGTCCCACAGGCCTTAGAGAAAATGCCAAACTTTAGTTTGTTAACCACCACCCCAAAGAAAAAAGCTGGCTGGCTTAGGAGAAGCCTTACTTTTTGTTTTTGTGCATCTTGGAACATTTTATGGATGGCCACACCTTGCTTTGGCCAGCAGATCTGAGCCTCTATACAAACCATATCCTGGAGGTTTCCTGAGTCGGAAGTAAAGTTGTTAGCTTCACAAAAGAAGTGCCTTCAACCTCAGCTTCCCTCACCAGCTTCAAATGGGAAACTTACAGCCTAACCCCAACTGGGCTTTACAACAGCAGAACAGTGGTGTCGGAGAACTGCCACAAATCATGCTGAACAGGGGAACTTTTCAGTTGGAATTGCTCTAACATTCTCAGCATTCCAGTCCGTTCTCTCACCCTTACAAATGTTCCCTTACCTAGAGGTGGCCTCCTGGGACTGCACCCCTGCAGGATGCAGTGTGCACTCTGTTGGTGCGTGTGTGTGTGTGTATTGGACTGTTAATCAAGAAATCTTTTAGTATAGTGAGTAAGCCTCCATAGGCCTCCTGAGCAACCAAGGAACCATCTGCTGCACTTTCATCAAGGTGTAGAACAATAGAGGCTCCCACCTCAAACTGGGCATGGATCATCAAGACACAAAAGAAAAGTCCTTTATGAGCAAACCATACCATAGCCTTTATGCTTCCTTAAGGGAAAGGAAGTTATAAAAAGATGGGTTACAGATCCCTCGATGATGCTGTTGCATTTGCTGTTTGTCTGCTTGCTGCCTCTGTGAATTGCTCAGTTGCCTGCAGGTGCTACGTCAAGCACTCCTATTCACTCTGCTACCCAAGAATCGCTGTGTCTCAAGACACAGTGTCAGACCTGGCACTCAAGACAGGTGTCAGACCTTCCTCTTCTTTTGCCAACCTTTCCCCCTTCTCCCCTGCACCTTTCCCCTGAGTGCTACTGCGAACTGCAGCTCTAGTGCCCTCTGAGCATCCTCCCCTTTTTGAAATCACCACTCCAGTGCCTGCAACAAACATTCCCCTGGGAAAGCAATCTTGGCTGCCTTGCCTTGCTTTCCTCCCTGGAACCAGCTAAGCCTACTGCCTAGCAGTGACGTAGCTAAGCCTACTGCCTAGCAGTCGGACTTGAGTCGCGCTAGTGACTTGACTTGGACTGGACTCGGCGATTGTAAAAGACTTGAAAGACTCAACAGTTTAAATCTGGGGCTGGTTTGCGAGTGAGCCCTTTCAGGAGCAGCGAGTGGCCTCACTGGGACCGGTTTGCGAGTGAGCCCTTTCAGGAGCAGCGAGTGGCCTCACTGGGACCAAGTGGCTCACTGGGACAAAGTGGCAAGGTAAAAAAGACACAGCGAGTTAAGCAGCTGGGCGAGTTCAGCAGCGGGGCGAGGAAGCCAGGCCCCACACACTGCCCGGCATTTTCCTTGAAGAGAGGAGAGCTCCAACAACATTAAGGTACCCAAACTTTGATAAATCCATAACTTACACTCAAAAGCTATGCAGTCAGCAGAAGGGTGGGGGCTATCCAGCGTTTTGCACTGAGTGTCACATGTATGACTATCTGCCTCTTGGGCACAAGTCATGGGTGTGTGCTCGGTGCAAAGAGCTCCAGGCTCTCAGGGAACGGGTTCGCTCCCTTGAAGCCACGGTTGCTGACCTGGAGAAGCAGAGACAGGTAGAGAGGAACCAGGATGAGACTTCTAGGGATGTGGAGGCATCGTCCCACCCTCAGTTGGCCAGCTCCTCAGCTGCCAGGAAAGGGAGTCTCAGGGCTGGAGGACGTCGCTCTGGAAAAGAGGGAAACAATCCCACAGTGGGGACCCCTTCTTCAGGTGATGGGCCTGTATCCAGTCGCACTATGGATACTCCTCTGGGGAGGGGGCGAAGGGGGCTTCTTGTCGTGGGTGACTCTATAGTCAGGAACATAGAGAGGGGGGTCTGTGACGGATGTGAGGACAGCATGGTGACTTGCCTACCTGGTGTGAAGGTTGCGGACATCACCTCTCATCTAGATAGGCTGGTAAAGAGTGCTGGGGAGGAGGTAGCGGTTGTGGTGCATGTTGGCACCAACGACGTGGGGAAATGAAGCCGGGCGGTCCTGGAGGCCAAATTTAGGTTGCTAGGTAGGAAGCTCAAATCCAGGACCCCAAAGGTAGCGTTCTCAGAAGTGCTACCTGTTCCACGCGCAGGGCCAGCTAGGCAGGCGGAGCTCAGGGGTCTCAATGCGTGGATGAGACACTGGTGTCAGGAGGAGGGGTTTAAGTTTGATAGGCACTGGGGAACGTTTTGGGACAAGCCGGGCCTGTACAAGAGGGACGGGCTTCACTTGAACCAAAACGGAACCAGATTGCTGGTGCGTAACATTAAGAAGGTGGCAGAGCAGCTTTTAAACTGACTCCTGGGGGAAAGCCGACAGGAGCCGAGGGGCATCTGGTTTGGGACTCCTCATCCCTAGGGAATGAGGGTGCAGAGGATGGGGAACAGTCAAGTAATAGCAGAGTAAAAATTGGGAGTGGTAGTGTGATGGGACATGACAGCCAGTCTAGCAGGACAGAAGGCTGCAGGAATAAAGGTGTAAACATGCAGCCCTTCTTGGGGGACCAGGTATATAAGTGCTTTTATGCAAATGCCCGAAGTCTACGGGCAAAGATGGGAGAACTGGAATGTTTGGTGGCTAGGGAAAACATTGACATAGTAGGTATAACAGAAACCTGGTGGAATGCGGAGAACCAGTGGGATACTGCAATTTCAGGATATAAACTCTATAGGAGGGACAGAGAGGGGCGTGTTGGAGGTGGGGTGGCCATCTATGTCAAAGAGGGGGTAGAATCCACCAGAGTAGAGCTGGAGGGGGGCTCTGACTCCTCCATAGAATCACTGTGGGTTAGATTACCAGGCTCAAAGAGTGATGTAATAGTAGGGGCATTCTACCGTCCTCCAGATCAAAAACCTGAAGGGGATCTTGAAATGAGGAAGCAAATCAGGGAGGTGTCAATGAGAGACAGGGTTGTAGTCATGGGGGACTTCAATTATCCTCACATCGACTGGGTCAATTCATGCTCAGGTCATGAAAGAGAGACTGGATTTCTGGATATGTTAAATGACTGTGCCTTAGAGCAGCTTGTCACAGAACCGACCAGAGGACAGGTGACTCTGGACTTGATATTGTGTGGCACTTAAGATCTGGTCAGGGAGGTAAATGTTACCGAACCGTTGGGGAATAGTGACCATGCTGCGATCTGTTTCGCCATTTATGTCGGAGGGAGAGTGCCGAGCAAATCTGACATGAAAACCCTTGACTTCCGAAGGGCAGACTTCCCCAAAATGAGGAGACTAGTTAAAAAAAGGCTGAAAGGGAAGGTAAAAAGAGTCCAATCGCTCCAGAGTGCATGGAGGCTGTTTAAAACAACAGTCATAGAGGCCCAGCGGGAGTGTATCCCACAAAGGAGGAAGGGCTCGACCAAGTCCAGGAGGGTGCCGGCATGGCTAACAAGCACAGTTAAGGAGGCTATAAAAGGCAAGGAAGCTTCCTTCCGTAAATGGAAGTCTTGCCCTAGTGAGGAAAATGAACAGGAGCACAAACTGTGGCAAAAGAAATGTAAAAAGATGATACGGGAGGCCAAGCAAGACTTTGAGAAACGTATGGCAGGCAACATAAAAGGGAATAATAAAAGCTTCTTCAAATGTTAGAAGCAGGAAACCTGCCAGGGAAACGGTTGGTCCGCTGGATGGTGAGGGAGAGAAAGGGGTGATAAAAGGGGACTTGGAGACTGCTGAGAAATTAAATGAGTTCTTTGCATCTGTCTTCACGGCAGAAGACCTCGGGCAAATACCGCTGCCGGAACGGTCTCCCCTGACTAAAGAATTAAGTCAAATAGAGGTTAAAAGAGATGTCTCAGACGTAATTGACAAAATAAAGATCAATAAATCACCAGGCCCGGATGGCATCCACCCAAGAGTTCTGAAGGAACTCAAGAATGAAGTTGCTGACCTCTTGACCAAAATATGCAACTTGTCCCTTAAAACGGCCACTGTGCCAGAGGATTGGAGGATAGCTAATGTCACGCCAATCTTTAAAAAAGGAAGGAGGGGGGACCCGGGAAACTACAGGCCGGTCAGCCTAACATCTGTTCCAGGGAAGATGGTGGAAAGTCTCATTAAGGATAAAATCTTAAAATACATAGAAGAACAAGCTCTGCTGAGGGAGAGTCAGCATGGCTTCTGCAAGGGGAAGTCTTGCCTCACAAACCCGTTAGAATTTTTTGAAAAGGTCAACAGGTATGTGGATGCGAGCGAACCCGTGGATATTATATATCTGGATTTTCAGAAGGCGTTTGACACGGTCCCTCATGAAAGGCTCCTGAGAAAACTCCACAGTCAGGGAATAAGAGGGCAGGTCCTCTTGTGGATTAGGACCTGGTTGAAGACCAGGAAACAGCGAGTGGGAGTCAATGGGCAATTTTCACTATGGCGAGAGGTGAAAAGCGGTGTGCCCCAAGGATCGGTCTTGGGACCGGTGCTTTTCAACTTATTCATAAATGACCTGGAGTTGGGGATAGGCAGTGAGGTGGCCAAGTTTGCAGATGACACTAAACTTTTCCAGGTGGTGAAGACCAGCAGGGATTGTGAAGAGCTCCAGAAGGACCTCTCCAAACTGGGAGAATGGGCAGCAAAATGGCAGATGCGCTTCAATGTAAGTAAGTGCAAAGTGATGCACATTGGGGCAAGAAACCAAAATTTCACATATACGCTAAATGGGTTCTGAGTTGTCTGTGACGGATCAAGAGAGAGATCTTGGGGTGCTGGTGGACAGGTCGATGAAAGTGTCGACCCAGTGTGCGGCGGCTGTGAAGAAGGCCAATTCCATGCTCGGGATCATTAAAAAAGGGATTGAGAATAAAACGGCCAATATCATTATGCCTTTGTACAAATCGATGGTAAGGCCACATCTGGAGTATTGTGTCCAGTTCTGGTCACCACACCTCAAAAAGGATATAGTTGAATTGGAAAAGGTGCAGAAAAGAGCGACCAGAATGATTCGTGGGCTGGAGCACCTCCCTTATGAGGAAAGGCTACAGCGTCTGGGGCTTTTCAGCCTAGAAAAAAGGCGCCTGAGGGGGGACATGATTGAGACTTATAAAATTATGCATGGGATGGAGAGAATGGATAGAGGGAAATTCTTCTCCCTCTCGCACAACACCAGAACCAGGGGACATGCACTAAAATTGAGTGGAGGGAGAGTTAGAACAGACAAAAGAAAATATTTCTTTACCCAGCGTGTAATTCATCTGTGGAACTCCTTGCCACAGGATGTGGTGATGGCATCTGGCCTAGATGCCTTTAAAAGGGGTTTGGACAGATTCATGGAGGAAAAGACCATCACAGGGCTCTTCTTATGTTCTTATGTTCTTATGAAAGACTCAACTTGAGACTTGGAGCCTTTTATGACAAGTCGAATTTTATTCAGGTTTAAACCCGTCCCCCCCCTTAAATAGTTAAGGACTCACAACTTGCAACCAAAGTCTTGGGACTCGGGGGCAAAGACTTGGGACTTGACTTGGGACTTGGAGTCAGAGACTTGATCCACATCCCTGCTGCCTAGCCCGCCTGAATTTGCTTTTCAAGCCATTCACTCCACTTTTCAACCAGGAGATTGCTGTATCCTGGCACCCTAGCCTCATGATCTCTGCAACACTACAAATTTGCTTTAGCAAATACAGATTTTGGCCCTTGACAACCCTGCCTACCAGCCCATAACCTCCTATCTTCTGTGTTTCATGTGCAGTCAAACTGACGATACATTTAGTGCTCTCTCTTTTCCTCCTTTTGTGGCACGTTTCCATTACGTGTCGCTTTCATCTTGTAAGGATTTCCTTTTTCACTTTCCTTCTGTCCAGAAATGGCTGATGTTTAGGGCCTAGTTACTATTATTATTAAGAATATTTATATACCACTTTTCAACAAAACGTAGTTCACAAAGCGGTTTTCATAGCAGAATAAATCCATAACTGGCTCCCGTTCCCCAAAGGGTTCACAGTCTAAAAAGAGACAACAGCCACAGCCACTGGAAACGACTCTATGCTGGGATGAAGAGGGATAGTTGTGTGAGTGATTTTTGTATCATACCTTGCATTGCATTTTACTTTTGATTCCCCTTCCCAGATACTGTATTCTTATTCTATTGTTGTGCCTTCAGCCTTGCCTCCCTTCTCTCTTCTTGCCATTCCTTTGAGCTGTGCCATAAGCCACTGTACTTGGTCCCTGCACAAGTAACAGATTTCATCCATGTGCACGTCACACACGTCTCAAGGGCATACCCGGTAACATGTTTGGTTTCAGAACCATCACTAGTCACTACTCAAATATTTTCAAGCTTTCTTTTCTGTACAAAAGAACTAGAACGCTGCTTTTATCAAAAGCAAAAATTCAGACACTGCAAAGGTTAGCAATTCTATGCCTGTGCTTGAACAGCTAACCTAGAGATGTGTAAAATTCATTCAACCTTATGCATACTCCTTCACTTTCTGCAGGAAAACAGTGGAATGTACTTGCCCAGGTGATCATATGACTAAGGCTAGTGCTTATATATTCACATTTTGTCTCTCTCAGATAGAGTTTTCAGCATAAGAGAGCTCTGAAATGTACACATATCTTTGAAAACAAGGCCACAGAAGAGTCTAGCTCAGGGGTTCTCAATCTCCGGAGGTCTGTGTACCATCTCCGGGGCACACCGATGGAAGTAAGTGGCGATGATGTCATCGCCACTTACTTCCAGGTTTTGTCCTTGCGTTTTTGACCAGAAAACAAAGGTAGGCTGATCAGGGCGGACAGAAAGGCCCTTTCTCAGCACTCCAGAGAGGCTTGGCCAATGGTCAGAATGGGACCAGCAGTCCGCATACCACCTCTGGTCGGCCAAAGTACCACTGGTGGTATGCATACCACCAGTTGAGAACCCCATATCTACCTAATAAAAACGTTAATAGCCTATGCTAGCAGCTATTTGTTACATGTCAACAGAGTGAAAGAAAAAAAGAAAATCTTCTAATTTACGATTTATTATCTGATTGCCACAGAAGTAATCTGACGCGCCACAGGTGATAAGGCAAATGACTACTTACAAGCCTACATGCATCTATGTAGACTCAGATAAGAGGACCACGTGAAAGCAGATATTTACTCACTTCAGCTGTAAATGTCTACCTTTTAGAGTAGTCACATAATATTTTAGACACAAACATTCTCTAGTATCCCTAATGTTATTGTTGGCACAATTATCTAAATATAACAAAAGATTTCATCTGTTTATGGTAAGGGCACATACTGGGTTGTGTTACCTCTCTCAGCTCCTCTTCTTTCTAATGGCCTGTACCTTGTGACCATGTTCTCATCTTTAATTGCTCTCCCTTCATCTCAGCAAATTGGCCTCCTTTTAAAACTGGATGTTTGTTTACATAACATTCATAAATGGGCTTCAAATCCAGTGAGGCTGCTGGCTGGGGACTCTGATCCCAAAAGCCTCATTTTAAATTCCCTATAAAAGTGCCAAACAGATATAAGGCTGAACTCATCAAGGCCAATTTGGAGAGGTTCTTTCTAATTAAAAAGGACAAGCTGCAATGCATAGGACAGTTATCCTGATGTACTTTGATTTTAGCTTCTTAATTTTCTATTAATTGAATGAGGCTGAGGCCCCAATCCTATCGGAGCATTGTGCTGCCAGAACTAGCGCTCTGGCAGTGCCAGGCGCTTTAGGATGGCATGAAATCCGGGCCACTGTCACATGGTTCTGGGCCACTGCCACATGGTTCTGGGCCACTGCCACAAATGGGCAGGGGTGCGGTGCACACACCAGCAGCTCCCAAGGCCTCCATCAGCACTGGTAAGTTGGTGGCAGAGGCATGTCATGGGCGGGGAGGGGGAGGACAAGGGGCGGGATGGAACTCAGTGGCATCCGTGTTCGCCAGATCCTATCTCCTCTTTCTCAGACTGCCCTGCACCTTTTCTCTCCTTGGACATATGGCAGCAAAATGGAGAGGAGGAGACCCATAGGCAATTGAGCAGCCTACCTGGAGGAGGGCCAAGTAAAAATATATATTTACTTATCTCCTGCTAGCTGTCTGATTGCCTCCCCCCACCACAGGTTGCAACACATGCTCTGTCAGCACGGCTGCATTGGCACCAATGGTGGGGGATAGGACTGGGCAGTGAATCAGTCAATCCAAGTACTTCTGCCTAAATAGTTTGTGCTCTGATTTCATTTCTTTCACTGGGATCAAGTCATTTTGGAGCTAAGCATGTTGGTTTTCGTGTGTTATAAGCTAAGCAATTCAGATGAACAATGTGTACAATAACTGAAACCTAGGTTTGTTAGGTCCCTGTCAAGTAACAAATCACTCAAAGGTGTTACAATGATTCTATGAAAGTGAAGAAGATGGGATGGGCAAGTTATCCATTCACTTCTTTTACGGCAAGTCTCTCTTGAGGTAAGAAGTTTTGCTTCTGTACTTCAGTGGTTAGTACCATGGAAACTAAACTCTAATCTGGCTAAAACAAAACACATATCCTCTGCTTCGTGACTTGTAACCCAACCCTGTCTTCCATGAAGAAAAGAACTTCTGACAGCGCTGGGGTGAGGAGGAACAACTTGCAGATTTTCTCTTACCTCTCCAGCTTCCTGCAACCCCTGAAAACCCACCCCTAAAGGCTGAAGGTTCATCAAGAACAGGATGCTGTGTGGCAGCATCCACACATAGAGGGTGCCGGCATGGCTAACAAGCACAGTTAAAGAGGCTATAAAAGGCAAGGAAGCTTCCTTCCGTAAATGGAAGTCTTGCCCTAATGAGGAAAACAAACAGGAGCACAAACTGTGGCAAAAGAAATGTAAAAAGATGATACGGGAGGCCAAGAAAGACTTTGAGGAACGTATGGCAGGCAACATAAAAGGGAATAATAAAAGCTTCTTCAAATATGTTAGAAGCAGGAAACTTGCCAAGGAAACGGTTGGTCCGCTGGATGGTGAGGGAGAGAAAGGGGTGATAAAAGGGGACTTGGAGACTGCAGAGAAATTAAACGAGTTCTTTGCATCTGTCTTCACGGCAGAAGACCTCGGGCAAATACCACTGCCGGAACGGCCTCCCCTGACTAAAGAATTAAGTCAAATAGAGGTTAAAAGAGATGTCTCAGACTTAATTGACAAAATAAAGATCAATAAATCACCAGGCCCGGAGGGTATCCACCCAAAGGTTCTGAAGGAACTCAAGAATGAAGTTGCTGGCCTCTTGACCAAAATATGCAACTTGTCCCTTAAAATGGCCACTGTGCCAGAGGATTGGAGGATAGCTAATGTCACACCAATCTTTAAAAAAGGAAGGAGGGGGGACCCGGGAAACTACAGGCCGGTCAGCCTAACATCTGTTCCAGGGAAGATGGTGGAAAGTCTCATTAAAGATAAAATCTTAAAACACATAGAAGAACAAGCTCTGCTGAGGGAGAGTCAGCATGGCTTCTGCAAGGGGAAGTCTTGCCTCACAAACCCGTTAGAATTTTTTGAAAAGGTCAACAGGCATGTGGATGCAAGCGAACCCGTGGATATTATATATCTGGATTTTCAGAAGGCGTTTGACACGGTCCCTCATGAAAGGCTCCTGAGAAAACTCCACAGTCAGGGAATAAGAGGGCAGGTCCTCTTGTGGATTAGGAACTGGTTGAAGACCAGGAAACAGCGAGTTGGGGTCAATGGACAATTTTCACAATGGCGAGAGGTGAAAAGCGGTGTGCCCCAAGGATCGGTCTTGGGACCGGTGCTTTTCAACTTGTTCATAAATGACCTGGAGTTGGGGATAAACCCAGCGAGGTGGCCAAGTTTGCGGATGACACTAAACGTTTCCGGGTGGTGAAGACCAGCAGGGATTGTGAAGAGCTCCAGAAGGATCTCTCCAAATTGGGAGAATGGGCAGCAAAATGGCAGATGCGCTTCAATGTAAGTAACTCCATGCTCAGGATCATTAAAAAAGGGATTGAGAATAAAATGGCCAATATCATTATGGCTTTGTACAAATCGATGGTAAGGCTGCATCTGGAGTATTGTGTCTAGTTCTGGTCACCACACCTCAAAAAGGATATATTTGAATTGGAAAAGGTGCAGAAAAGAGTGACCAGAATGATTCGTGGGCTGGACCACCTCCCTTATGAGGAAAGGTTACAGCATTTGGGGCTTTTCAGTCTAGAAAAAAGGCACCTGAGAGGGGACATGATTGAGACGTATAAAATTATGCATGGGATGGAGAGAGTGGATAGAGGGAAATTCTTCTCCCTGTCGCACAACACCAGAACCAGGGGACATGCACTAAAATTGAGTGGAGGGAGAGTTAGGGTTTAATTCATCCGTGGAACTCCTTGCCACAGGATGTGGTGATGTCACCTGGCCTAGATGCCTTTAAAAGGGGTTTGGACAGATTCATGGAGGAAAAGACCATCACAGGTTACAAGCCATAAGCAACCTCCTGGTTTTAGAAGTAGGTTTTCTCTGTGCCAGGTGCAGGGGAGTGGCAGCAGGAAACAGGTTATCTTGTTGGCTGTGTGTTTTCTGAGGCATCTGGTGGGGCCACTGTGTGCTACAGGAAGCTGGACTGATCCAGCGGGGTTCTTCTTATGTTCTTATGGCATACTGTATGGGACTGGAGAGGGAAGGTGTGAAGCAGGGAAAATTGCCCACTTGTATGATCAGAAATTCTTCCAATCGCAGAAGACACAGTTTTGATCGGGGTCCCCAAACCATTACCTGCGGGGTGCATCCAGCCTTCCAACACATTTTGACTGAGCTGCTGGACTCAGTGGACTCATTATAATTATGTGAGGTTCTCCACTCTTTCCCCCCCCCCTCTCTTGCCTGCCACCACGCACCATTTTTCTCCTTCTGGATGAAGCAACTCACACTGGGAGCTCAGCTGAGACAGAGACAGCCCTGAAGTTCCAAATCTTGCAAACCTTTCACAAATATTTTTCTCCTATTGTGAACATGAACACACACACACACACACACGCACGATGAGCCAAAACCTCTCCTCTTTCCGTTGATGCAGCTGCACCCAAAAGGCACATGCTATATCCAGTGTCTGTGTGTGTGTGGAGGGAGAATCGGGACTCTTCAGAGGGAAAATATTTCCCCTTATCCCCCTGTAAGCCTTTCGCACTCGTCAGACCTGCGCCAGCAGCCCCTATTCCTCCCTCCTCCCTGCCCTCCCCTGCCCCACCACTGCCTTACCTGCTCCAGTGGGCACGGCGGGAATCGGTGGCAGCGTTGCAGTGCTGCTGCCTGTTGTAGCAGTGCGTGCAAAATGGCCGCTAACAGACTATGCCACGCTCTGTCGGTGGCCATTTTGCAAGAGTGGAAGTGCCTTGTGCGTTATGTGGCCTCGCCCGTTGAAAGTTTCAGGACCCTCTGATTTAGATGCAATGCCCTAGATACAAGTGTCCTATGTGTACCCTTTATCCCACAACCAAGACTACAGAGGTTAATTATTTCCCATCACCACCTCTATCTTACGGTAGGGAGAAGAGGACAGAGGAAGACAGAAGCAGCAATTCTAAAAGTTACATCATGGCCAAAAATTCAAGTTTGGTGTTGCTTTGGAGTTTTTTCCCCCTCCTAAAAATATCTAGTTCTTCTTAACTGTGGATCACAGTTCTACCACTACAAATGAGATGATATAACACCACAAAGGAGCACCTGTACTTACCTCCTATTTTGAGGTGCAAAGAGTGTAGCGAAACAAAAGCCGCATGGGATGTGCATATCCTGGTTTCATGCCTTTCTTTTTTTAATGCATTGTTTTCTGGGTGCATATCACTCCTCTCACTTTGTGCTTACCTGACATTGTCATGTTTCTGGATGTAAATTTTATGAAACATCATATCTTCTTTTTTGGCATTAATGTCAGCTTTCATCTCCATGGCAACATGGCGAGGAAGTACAGAGAGCAGGAGGCGCTCCTGTGGTGTTAGACAGATGAACCAATTAAAACACCTGCCATCTATTCAAAAACACAACACACACACACATTGTTTTTTGCTCCCATGCCTGCTAAATGAAGCTGTAAGTTTTGTGGTGGCCCACCAGTTTAGTTCCATCCAAACAGACAGAATCAAGGATATTTTCCATAAACCCAGTCAGCCCAAGACATCTAGAGTGCAATTCAGTAATTAAACATCAGATGTTAACATGATGAATTCATGTTCCAACTGAACTGCCCATTTATAGCAGTTGGCTTCCCCAAGTGATGGCAACATCCCAAAGAAGCTATGTTGACCAAGTAGGCAATGCATCACAGGCATGCTGACCACTGCATTGTTTCGTGATACTCCATGATGTCACACAAACAGTGGCTATATTAAAGGCTTGCAGGTCCGGCTGGGGCTTTTGCCTGGGAAACAGTCAGCCTTGATCACTGGAGGACATCATCATAGCCCTAGCTACATTTTGATCTGCAGCCACAAGTGACTGCAAAGGGCAGCAGAGCATAGGTCTGGAGGCTCCTAACTTAAGTCCCGGTGACTTCTGACACTCCCCGAAACTAGGGCTGGCAATCAAAATTCCACACAAAGTGAGAGACGAAGCAAATTTCAGGGTGTCCCCCCAATGTCACATCTGAGAATTCTTGAGGGAAGTTAGCCGGGTTTCTCCAAGATAAATTTATCAGGGGGCTCTGCACATCTTTATTACTTCAGCATGACATTACCACTTGGATCAAATTTACTAGCTCACACTGTACCTCTTCATAGGAAAGAGTCATCTTGTCATGGCGAAAGTTCAGAAGCAGAACAACCTGTCCTCACTTTTTTTTTTGCGCTAAAATAAATGACAAACCTCACTCTCAAATGTGGTATTATTATTAGCTGTTGTTTTTTTTTACCTGCTGCTGGTTCTCTCTCTGAGAATGTAGACGAGCTTGAATGCATTCCCTGGTCTCCTGGAATGCCTGTCTTTGGGACACCTCAGCTGGATAGTGTGTACACACTCCTACAATGTTTGTGCAGGTGAAGATGAGGATGTTGGACACCAGCTGCAAAGGAGTGGGGAGGGGGCAAGACAGACAGAAATGGTTACATTCTAGAAAACAGAAGAAGAGGTTAACATAAGAACATAGGAACATAAGAAGAGCCCTGCTGGATCAGGCCAAAGGCCCATCTAGTCCAGCTTCCTGTGTCACACAGTGGCCCCACCAGATGCCTCAGGGAGCACACAAGGCAATAAGATAACCTGTTTCCCGTTGACACTCCCCTGCACCTGGCACAGAGAAAACCCACTTCTAAAACCAGGAGGTTGCTTATGGCTTGTAACCTGTGATGGTCTTTTCCTCCATGAATCTGTCCAAACCCCTTTTAAAGGCATCTAGGCCAGGTTCAGAAGAAAGGTCAGGGTCCCCCATGTTCTGAACCTTATAAGGCTGTAGCACTTTTCTTATCCATAACCTTATATATGATCATCATTGTTCTCTGCTCTGATCTGATTATGATGGCAATAGGGAACAACAACATCTCATGTTAACCTCTGATAGTAGTTTATACAAGTTCAAGTAAGTAGCCAAGTACCGCAAGTCCACACTTAAAGTTGTTGATAGGTTCTTCTTGGAAACTGCGACGCTGGTGGCTTTGGCCAGACGCAAAGCCAATGCCTACCTGGGGGTGGTGGTTTACCGTATGGGGGGTGAGGTGGTTAGGCATCCAGGCATAACGTATAATGCCCCAAGCCTGTTTAGAGGCGATGGTATGCACCTTTCCTCGCAGGGAGCGGATATTTTTCTTTCAGACCTGCAGCAGGCGCTTCGGCATCTTTTTGGCCTGTGGGGCGGTGGGGGTTAAGCGCGAGGCTAACCCCCCCGTGTGGCAGGTGGCGTGCGGGCCGGGTAGCCAGGAAACTGGGATCCGGCGTCAGCCTGAGGTTAGCAAGGTCAAGGGGTAACCCAGGACCGCTCTAGTGACACCGCCCGGGTCTATGAGGCTGGCTGGCAAGCCCCTTGGCTGGAATGCGTTAACCCATATCATGGCACGGCCGCTGGGGTTGATGCTTCCAGCTGCCTCGACCCTGCGGGGTTGACCATGATAGCTCACGTGGTCTTTGACCACTGGGAGGCTTGAGTCAGGTTGTCACGCCCTGGGGGGATTAACGGGGGAGGAAGACGGCTAGGCCCGTTTCCCCCATTTAGGGCCCGCACGCTCTAAGGGTCTGGTTAAAGTATTCTGTTATGCTGCAGTTCTGTTATGTTCAATAAAATTTGGCCCTTTAACCCAAGCCTCTGTCTAGCGTGATTATTTGGGGGGTGCACGGGTAAGGCCGGTGACTGGACTCACCCCCGTCGCCGCTCGTTACCAGGCCCCCTCCCCCGCGCGCTGGTCAGAGGCTCGACGGGGGAGAGCAGCAATTGGCTGCTGGGGCCAGTTGGGGGCGTGGCTCGGCGGGGAGACGGGAGCTCGTTCTCTCCGTCTCCTCAGTCCGAGCCGAATTTGCGTACCCCGCACGCCCTCACTTATTACAGTCTGAGACTAGCTGGTCGCTTTTTTGAGGGCCGGGTAGGAATTTTTGGCTGCCACCCTGATTGGCTTTGGGTTGGCAGTTTTTTCGCCTACCCCAGACTGGGTTAGGGTGGGGTGTGTGGCGTTGTTAATTCTTGTTTAATTTTGCTGTTTTATTATGGCAGGTGGCGTGCGGGCCGGGTAGCCAGGAAACTGGGATCCGGCGTCAGCCTGAGGTTAGCAAGGTCAAGGGGTAACCCAGGACCGCTCTAGTGACACCGCCCGGGTCCATGAGGCTGGCTGGCAAGCCCCTTGGCTGGAATGCGTTAACCCATATCACGGCACGGCCGCTGGGGTTGATGCTTCCAGCTGCCTCGACCCTGCGGGGTTGACCATGATAGCTCATGTGGTCTTTGACCACTGGGAGGCTTGAGTCAGGTTGTCACGCCCTGGGGGGATTAACGGGGGAGGAAGACGGCTAGGCCCGTTTCCCCCATTTAGGGCCCGCACGCTCTAAGGGTCTGGTTGAAGTATTCTGTTATGCTGCAGGTTCTGTTATGTTCAATAAAATTTGGCCCTTTAACCCAAGCCTCTGTCTAGCGTGATTATTTGGGGGGTGCACGGGTAAGTAGTCAAGTACCGCAAGTCCACACTTAAAGTTGTTGATAGGTTCTTCTTGGAAACTGCGACTTTAAGCGAAACGGCTTATAATGAAACCAATTTTACCATAGGCTAATAATTGGGTTAAACCACTGAACCATGAGCTGTCGATCGAAAGGTCGGCACTTCGAATCCGTGCAACGGCTCCTGCCAACCTAGCAGTTCGAAAGCAAGAAATTGCAAGTAGATTAATAGGTACCGCGTCAGCAGGACGGTAACAGCGTTTCATGCACCTCGGTGTTGAGTCATGCCGGCCACATGACCATGGAAAAGTCTTCGGACAGCGCTGGCTCTTCGGCTTGGAAACGGAGATGAGCACCGCTCCCTAGAGTCGGACACGACTGGACTTAATTGTCAAGGGATACCTTTACCTTTTACTAATAATTGATAAACATAAACATTCCTATGGCATTTTCCCATCAACGTGATGAAACGACTTGAAACGAAATGACTTTAAGTGAGGACTTACTGTACACAACTTCTTGCTGTCTCACTAACCTTAAACCACAGTGTAACAGCACTAATTGATATTCTTCTCATGCTCTTTTGAGATACAATGTAATTGTACGAGAGTGTATCTCAGTGTAACAGATTCTGGTATTTACCTGGTACTGGATTCTACAGTCTATTTAATGGCTAGCGTAAGCATGAATAACAATCAAGGAAAAATAAGGCTGGCACCTACAAAAACTAGAGACGCAGATTGGAGGGAAAGGTAACCTCTGAGAAGCAACCTGCAGGGAATTCAAATCATTTTGGGCCAGCAGCAGACCAAGGAAACACATGCCTTTTCAAAAAGTCCTAGGATTGTGGTGGTACACAGCAGGTGTACAGCAGGTCACTTCTGGTGCTACACAGCAGGTGAGTGGCGCCGGAGGTGGTACTTGGCAGGGAAGGGGTTGAGAACCCCTGCTCTAAGGTCATCAGACGGGCTCCTGTTGTGTGTGCTGCCTCTGGCCAAGGCTAGGTTAACAGTCACAAGGAGTAGAGTCTTCCATTTAGTGGCGCTTCAAATTTGGAACTCCCTCCCTTTTGAACTAAGATCAGCATCCCCCCTGTTTACCTTCCCTGACAGGAGCTGAAGACATTCCTTTTCTGCTTCAGCCCCCCCCCCCCCCGGGCCTTTTTCACTGCTGCTATTTAATACCTGAAACTGGGTTGCTATGTTTTTCTCATCGGTTCCTGTTTTTTTATTATTCTATTGCTTTTACTATTACTGATTTTATTATTGTTTTTTTTAGCTACTCCGACTCTCTTTTATAGTATTTTAATATATATTATTTATAAAAAAAATTAAGCTCTGTGTGTCCCCCTTTTATGAGAGGAAAGGCAGGATATAAATACTTTAAATAAATAGAATAGTATGTTTTTGTTCACTGGTCATTTATACAACCTTAGAAGTACATTCAATTGATTGTAACTACCCCTTGGCATATCTTTAGAAATGCTTTTTTTTAGAATGCCATTACTGCTTTGGCACTTTATACGAACACTTTAATCTTGGCCTGCTAACAATCAGATGCCATTGCCCTTCAACTATTGTGTCAAAGATTCAATAAACATTTCAGTATGATGACCTTTGGCAAGTTCAACAATATGATGCATAACTATAATTACTAGCACTTACACATGTTTGCACATATGGCAGGGAAATTGAAAACCCTCTCCCCCTTCCATTTTATTTCAAAGTAGCTCTTCAACTTTTTCCACATCCAAAAAGCTTTTCCTGCTGAGATTCAACTTTTGAATAGCAGCAAAACATTATGACTGTGCATATAAAAATCTGAGAAATGGATGAAAAGATGAAGAGCACATGATGCTCAGCAAGGGAGAAAATGTACAGGCACATTCTTGGCCTGCTGGGAAGATAGATGACATGTATGTTACTCAGGCTGCTTCACATTTTAATCTAACCTATGCTTGCATAAAATAGCTCACACTTAACCTCAGTGGCTCTTGGAGATAAACTTGATGTGACATGGGAGATCTGTGACTAGATCTTTTGGCATCTTTCTCAAAGCAGCTGAGAGGGGTGGCCACTAATTTTATTGGGGAAGCAACACTATGGGAGAGGACATAAACCCTTCCCCCATGCCATTTTCATAGTCAAAACTGCACCTGGATGGGTTAAATCAGTGGTTCCCAACCTAGGGGTCGGGACCCCCAAGGGGGTTGTGAAGTGGTTTCTGGGGGGTCGCGGGATGTTGGCTGGATGACCACACCCAAGGTGGTGGCTCACTCCCCCCCCCCACACACACACACACTGCAGAGAAAAAAGTGTCTGATGCTCTCTTGGGGCTTGTTTGCTCACCTTGTGTTACTTTCTGCTTGCCCTTTAGCATCTCTGTTAATATTAGCTCACTCCCATATTAGCCCATGGGGTTGCTTATGTGTACAACTTTGTGATTTATTTTTTAAAAGTGTGATTTATTAAATAGTGCAGCTTGTTAAAAACAATGACATCACTTCCTGCTTACTGACATAACTTCCGGTCCGACAGATTGTCATTCTGCAAAAGGGAGTCCTGGTGCTAAAAAGGTTGGGAACCACTGGGTTAAATGAACACATGGTGATAGAACAAAAATTAACTCTGTGCTATTGCAGGTCAACCGTCAGATACTGTCAAACGCTGAATGCAAAATGTAAGATTCTGTCAAATGCTGACATTTGATTCTATCAAATAGTTGCTTAATATAGGTTATGTTCAGAGACCATTTGGATAATATTCGGCGTCAGAACCCACAAAAGAGTATTCAGAGATAAGGTTTGTAGCTTTGTAATCAATGACAAGCTTTTTGTACTTCTTGTATTGAGGAACACGACGCCTGTGTTGGAAAAACAACAGCTAGGAAGCAAAGACTGAACAGTGACAGACTGTGGGACGCGGTACAGACTGCACTACCTTCTTGCGAATGAACAGCAGGATTATGCAAAAACCGTCTGCCTGGATGCATCTTTAAGGGATCAATTTTGTAAACTGAAAAGCTAACTGATGTAGAACAATATGGCACTTTATTGCCCTATTTACTCCAAATTTAAGCCAAATACTATTTCCCCACGTTTATAGCTTTGGAGTTCAATGAATTAGTTCCCTGGAGCCTACATGCTGAAGTAGTTGGGGACCAATTTCATAATGTGTGAAAGTATTGGCAAGCCATCCCATCAACAAAGCAGTTAATTATCATGCATTCCTCAAGGCTTTTAGCATCAATGAAAAACAATTGTCCATGTGTTCAGTGTCTTTTACACACTACTAAGAGCAGTGATTACACAAATCACATTGTTGTAAATCTCAGCAAAGTCATGGTGACAAAGCACCCAACAACACTTTGAAGCAGGCACTCTTGAAACTGTGTGTGTGCGCGCGCATTTCATGCAACATGTGAGTAAAATGAGACAATAGCAGAGATATTAAAAATGAGCTCTTTTGACCCCTGAGAGCAAACAAAACTGTAGCTCATCATCATAAAAGGAAGAAATTCAATTAGGAAACAGAAGCTAAGCTTCCTTAGGGAATTAAATGGATTTCTGAGCCATGGCTAGCATATCTACAACTGAACAGGATGCTTCAGATTGCTTATGAATCCTGTGCAGGAACTTTACGTGAACTAGGAAAGATAGCCAATTTAAAAACATGAACCACCAAAAGCTTCTGTACAGCAGCTTTTCCTATACAAAAACAAGCAAGAATATATTCATGTATCTTTAACTGTAGCATAGCTCTGAGCAGTCGCATCTTTTTTTCCAGCTTCAAGCCCTCTCACCACGCTCGCAGTTTCAACTGCGAACTCGATGCTAGAAAAAAATGGCAGCCTCCTGCACCAATAGGAAGGCTGCTTGGCTGCAAAGGAGTTTGGGAGAAGTAGTATGAGGGATGAGAAAATAACGATGGCAGCTTCATGCACCAATAGGAAGGTGGGAGATATCGTGGGAGGGACGATGAGCAACAGCAGCCATTCTGATTGGTAATTTCCGTTCATTTCCATTCATTTTGGAAGCCCCCAGTAGCAGTGATAGCAAGCGTGCTAGGAGTGTCACTTCCTGCTATTCCCAAGTTGAAAAAACAAACGCAGTCCTGGTCTCAAGTTCGAATTATCCCAGGTTCACCAATTGCTGCATCTTACATCACTCATTACTGAAATACCAGAAACCAAGATATGAGGTGATGAGCTTGTCACAAGTTTTGTCACACAGGGCATGATGGTCAGTGTTTCCCCATTGCATTGTAGAAGCAAATCAACCCACTCCCTACGAACAAGGCTCAGTCAAATCCAGAATTACTTTTATTTCTTTTCATATTTTCACCTTTGCTGGATGTGCTCTCCCCTCACTAGCGGCATTCTTTATTGTCAGGTTTAAAAAACAAACACAACCACTTGTTTGCATGCCAGCCATGAGGACTCCTACTCTGCCAGCAAGTACTTCTGCGCTTCCAGAAAAAGTGTTTTACAAAAAAGTACCTCACTGCTCTGTCTGGGAAACATCTAGCTGAAGAGAGAGGGGGGAAGGCCTATTTTCTCCATGGAAAAGGCACATGTGGTTTCTTGACTAGTTTGAAAAACAAGAGGTCCCAGCAGTCACATAACAGAGGAAAGGTAGGAAGAGAAGGGTGTTTGTCTGTGTGTCTGCGCATGTGCAGAATGTGTTTGGAATGTGTGTTTGGGAGGGTTCAAAAGGGCGATAAGAATGTGTCTTGAGGGAAGGGTGTTGGGAGCACATGCTGGGGAGTTGTTTGGTATGTGCAGGTGTTTGAAGTGGCAGGGTGTCGGATCGAGGCTTGGCACTTGTGGGTCCTTGTCATGCTGTTACTTTAAACATGGAAAGGGTTGGGCAGGGGTCCTATCTTGTAGCAATTCAGAGAAAAACCTGGTAAAGCCATCACAAATAGAGTGAAGCACCAGCTTGCGTCAATATGCTGATCCACTCTGTTACATTTGTATTTGATTATTCAAACACCAGATGCCATGCAACAGGCAATTATAGGCAGAAAATATGCTTAAAGAAAGATACTGTCAAGATAACCTCTGTTCATTTTTTTAACCTGTGAAATGTATAACGATGTAAGGTTCTTAAATTGGAGGAAACAGAGCTAGGAAAAGAGAATGGCATTTTTTCCCCCTACAACATTAGGTCAGTATCTTGAGTTTTAACACTGAAGAAAAGTGTTTCTTTAACATTCTGCATTTCACTTTTCAGGAAACAAATACAGTATAGGCAGACATGTTGGGACACATGACAATTTTCTCTCGCCAACCAGATGGAATAAATTTGAAGGGTAAATTCAGATAAGCCAGAGCCATGCAATAGTTGCTCAAGACCCTGAAGCCAGGTGGAGAGGTAGCCACCTACAGCATCTGTGGCTCACGCTAGACAAGGCACCAGCCATGTCATCATCTCTTCCTTTGCCAGTTTTTCTCTAGGAATAGTCAATGCAGGGGACCCCCAATTCAGACTGGGGCTGTGGCATACATACATGCAGTGGGGTCCCACTTGTGGAACTTCACATTGTCCTATAAACAGCTCCAGAACCCCTTACGATAAGAGCTGGAATTCTTTTGTTTAAAAAATAAACGATGATAGCTTTTGAAAATGACAAATGGTTTCCCCAATGAAACAAACTAGATTATTTTCTTGTTCGTTGATTCTTCTGGGATTTTAGCAACCCAGCTGTCTTGTTATTGTTCTACTCCATTTCCTGCAGAATTTCTCACTAGCCAGGATTAGTCTTGACAGGAATGGAAACCGATTGTCTCATCAGTGCCTAAGATATATATATATATATACATATATATACACAGTACTGTAACTGGCACCTCTGAGAGGGTAGAAGGGTCTCCTCTCCACCATCTCCTGCACCTCTATGTTTTTTCTTGGAAACCATTGCTGCTTTTGCTTTCCATATCTTTTCTGGGTAACATCCCCCATATGTTTGAATAACCCAGTGGTGGTAGGATGGAAATCTGGAATGCTTGCACTTGGTTAAATTATCTGACTGGGACCTTTGAGAAATCCAAGAGTCCTAGAGTCACCAGCACTAGTTGTTATCTAGTGAGGGAAGCAATTTTCCTTCAATAATATTTTGTAGGAAGGAATTGGTTTCTGCAAAAGTCAGAAGCCTATGCTAATGACATACTGGGAAACACAGCTATCACTGCAGCCTTACAGAGAGATTACACAGACTTGCAAAATTCACAAAAATTACAAGAAATGCCAAGTGAATTATGTGGAACCACACATACCGTAAATCTTTGGAGATTATATTGCCGTCAATGTGATTTCTATACACCCAACAGTGTCTAACTTGAAAAGTAATTTCAAACAAATTTTCAAAGCAGCACTTAGAATTTGACAGTCTTCTGTAATGCTTATGGATGTTATTGAAGTCATAACATAAAAATACCTTCTTGGATCAGGTCAAAGGCCCAAATAGTCCAGCATCCTGTTTTCAATAGTGGTCGTAGTTTTCCAGAGGAATCGCTAGGGGCGGGGCAGGGGGGGTATATTTTATATACACAAATATAAACGGCGAAAAGTGACAAAACATGCCCGAATTTGTAACACTACCCCCGCGTGTCAACCCCCCCACTTTTAAATTCTTTTATTGGTCTCATGTTCACCCCCCCCCCCCGATTCTTTTAAAAAAGAATCTTTTTAAAAGATAACTCGGGCATGCAGGAAAAAAGGGATGCAACTTAAAAAGGCCAGCACAAAAAACAACAACCAGAGCAACTGAGGACAGCCCCTAGGGCTGAACAAAAGGAGCCCCTAGGGGTGTCCTCAGTTGCTCTGGTTGTTGTTATGTGTGCTAAGGTGACTTTTTTTTCCAGGGTTTTCTTCCTTCCCTTTTCCCCACCTTTCTTTCCCAGGGTTTTCCTCCCCCCTTCATATGTGAATCAGGGGGATATTGTAAGGGTCTGGGGGGGATGTAAGGGTGTAAACGCTCTCTGTGAATGTTTTAGAGATTTTTGTTCTTAGTATTCTTAGTATTAGCAATAGTTTTTAGTATTATTATTGCGTATTTATTATTATTAATTATAATTATTAGTTATGATTATTAGTAAATTATTATATATACAATATTATATGTCATTATGAATTATGTCGGGATTCGGGGAGGTGTCAAAAATTTTTGGGCACCAAGTTAAATGTTGCCTAGCTACGCCTCTGCTCTGGGAAGCCTCTCAAAATCCTGATATCCATAAGCAAGAATGAAAGCATACTTCACCCCTATCATTACAACCAGCATTCAGAAGCATACAGTTGCTGAACCTGAAGGTAGCGCATAACTATCAAGACAAGTAGCCATTGGCAGACCTGTCCACCATGAATGTGTTGAATCCACTTTTAAAGTCATCCAAGTTAGTGGCCATCAACAAATTTTGTGGCAAAGAATTCCACAGACTAATTATGCACTGTGCAAAGAAGTGGCTCCTTTTGTTCATCCTAAATCTCCTGTCGATCAGTTTCATTGGATGACCTCTGGTTATAGTATTGGGGGGGGGGATATTTCTCTTTCATGCATCATTGTATATCTCAATCACGTCCTCCCTTAAGGAGTTCAGAGCTTGGGAGAAACAACTTTAGCAAAATAAAAGGAGGCTTCGCACCTCCAAGGGTCCTCACCAACCCCATGATTACAATGATTAAAAAAATTCAGGTTTAAAGACCATGGTCCACAAGTAGAAAAAAAATCTCCAACATGTTTCTACGTTTTGCCCTGTGTTCAAAGGGCTTCATCAGGGAAAAGGGATGCACTAGGCACCACACACTAATGCACTTGCTAGGAGGCAGCAGGGTTTAAATACTAGTAGTACAACTGCTCAGTTAAGTAAAAAGATGTTAACTGTCTGCTACAGCTGCATCTCAATTGCCAGCTAAAGTTCTTAAAGTGACAGTGTCCATAACAGAGGGAAGAAGGCAAGGTAAGTCAATTAGCACTATCAAAGCTCTTAATTCTGGTGTGTGTTTTTAGAACAGGAAGCCAACTGCTGCTTATACGAAGGGTTTCTTCTTTTCTGTTGATGTTATCCGCATGTTTATGAATTTCAACAGCTTCTCTAAAGATCTGCTGAGAATAGGACTTGTCCATGGTGAGTACCCGTGTGGAATCAAATTTTATTTGATGTCCTGTGAGCAATACATGTTCTGCAACGGCCGTTTTTTCAGGATGCTGTAGCCTACAGCGTCGTTCATGTTCTTTGACTCGAGTAGAGATTTTCCATTTCGTGGTCCCAATGTAGACCCTACTGCAACATCATTCAAGGACTACCATGCCAGTCGGCACTCAGGATCAGCAACACTCCACATCCCCTTCCCTTTTCAGCCTTTTCGAAATCCTTTGTGCACCTTTCACCCTCGCCTCTATTTTCCTTTCCCTGCCGAATTATACAGCTGTGCCATTGACCTGCACACAACTGCTTTTGCCCTGTGTGCACATGCTACATGCATTTTAAAAAGTACTGCCAGTAACAAGCCCTCTGATAATTTTGGTTGACCTCTTTTGCACCTTTTCCAGCTCTACGATATCCTTCTTCAGGTGTGGCAGCCAGAATTGTACATGGTACAGTATTTCAAATGTAGCTTCACCACAGATTTATATAGGAGCATAATAATATTATCAGCTTTATTCTTGATCCCTAGCAGGGTATTTGCCTTCTTCACATTGGCTCAGCATTTTCACTGAGCTATCACCATGACTTTCCTGGTTAGTCACAGGAAGCTCAAATCTATCAGTGTACGTATAAAGTTAGATTTATTTATTTTTTTGCCCCAATGTGCACGACTTTACATTTACTGACATTGAACAATTGCCATTTGGTTGTCCATTCACCTAGTTTGGAGAGATCCTTTTAGAGCACTTCAGAATCTGCTTTGGCTTTTATTATCCTAAATCAGCAGTTCCCCGCCAACTTTGAGTGTTTTTGTGGGGGTAGAGCCAGCAGCGGCGGCGATCCAAGGGATTGCCACTGCGGCTGCCAAAATCTCGTGAGATCCAAAATGGCGGCACCCAACTCTCATAAGGGCACATGAGGCAGTACTGTACTGCCTCATGCCCACACAAGATTTGGGTGCCGCCATCTTGGATCTCGCGAGATTTTGTGAGATCCAAGATGGCCGCCGCCAGCAAAAAAGGTAAGTTTTAAAATTTTAAAAGCCCCAAAAGCAGCTTCGGGGGCTTGCACCGGCCCAGAAATGTTCCAGGACCCGAGCTTGGGTTCCCGGACTGTCCCGGAATTTCCGGCACGAATGGTATGCATATCTATAGTAAAGACAGATGCAAAGAAATTGTTCATGGCTCTGAAATCTCCATATCCCCTTTAACCTTCCCTTTCCTCCCAGCCCCCAGGTGTACACATTTAACTCCTATTGCATATATATACACCCTTGGGTAAAAATGCCTTATTAATTAACTCATTAGCTAACAGTCTAACTTCCTCTGTGGCAGGTTTAGAAGCTTTTATTGTTTGCATTTATGTTTGTAGTCATGAGCTCCCCATAGTCTTTTTTTTTTCATCCCTTATTGTCAGCTCAAACTCTGGCCAAAAAAAATGTGTGTTCCTTTTTATTCTTCTCATTTGGACAAGACTTCCATTTTCTGAAGAAACCTTCTTGCCTTTTAGATAGTGATTAGACAGTTGTGATACAAAGCAACTCATTATGAATTTGCCTGAAAGCACTTTTCTTCTAGAAAGCAGAATGTGCAGAGACTATTCAAAATAATCATCTTGGATGACATTGCCAACGAAGATCCATACAATTTACTTGGCAATAGTTAGTCGTTTGTATAAATATCATGTCCTTGAGGATTTTCATTAGCTTGCTGCCTGCTGCAATTATGAACTCTGCATGCTTTCTCTCTCAGCATAGGGGACCAGCTGTCTGCCGCTGAGCGATACTTTCACTGACTCATGCACTGTAGAGGAGCTCAAACTCCAAAGCCATAATCAGTGTCTCCAATTAATAAATGGCAAGGACTGGGACTTTTTTTTTTTAAAAGCCAGGAAACTTTTCAATATAGTTACAATGACAAAAAATATACAAAAAATACAAAAATATATATATCACTAAGCAGAGGACATTTTTTGTGCTAAGCTATTTTCCTACAATTCGCTCCATACATCAAGTTTTCAAAATGTTTTAAATTCATAATATAGAAAAAAAAATATGGGTAAAACCATTGGCCCATCTAGTGTAGCTCTGTCAACAGATCTCCAAGATCACAAGCCGAGGTCTTCTAGGCCTCCTATCTAAAATAAGTAGCAATGCCAACAATAACTATATCTGAAACATTCTGTATGCAAGTCCTATATGGTGCTATATTTTGGAGCAATGGCATAAGATGTAAATCAATGTCCATCCTTTCCAATTAATGGTGCTCTCACTTCCAGCCCATCACTATTTTAAAAGGCAAAACTTTTCTTCTGGAATTTATGGAACTTCATTTCACCTTTTCATTACTACAATTTTATCACACATTTTGGGGGAGTCTACGCATTAACAAGTTGTCACCTGACAAAATACAGTCTATTATCTTGTACAGAACATTGGGAAGCTGGAGTTTTGCTGCGGGCTTGCTTCCTGCACCATTCCATATGTGGAATATCTTCACAATAGAAAGAAAATGCATTATCTTTGCATAATTCACCATGCAGAGGACAGAAAGGGTGACTAGGCTCAGGGATGGGATAAATATAGCAAAGTTGTGGGAAATAGCTTGAGTGGGATTTCTGGAATGAGTCTTTGAGGCTGCTCTAAACTTCATCGCAGCGTTAACTAATCTCTAAAGTTTTCAGCACCTAGATATGAAAAAGCTCAGCAACTGTGGTTTCTCTTGTCATTGCATTGAGCTATCTGTGTTGAGAACGTTAAAAGTTGTTTATATGAAGTGCTAGTCTCAGAGAAAAACAGTTTAATCCTGTGTAACTCTTGCACCGGTGTGACAGTAGATCCACCGGTGTAAGTGCACTTATGCCAGTGAAACTTGCCGTACGCCAATGGACGCAAAACGGAAACCAGCATAACCCCTCTCGGACGCCGTGCACGCACAGTTCAGATACAGGACAGATACCAGCACAACGCCAACACAGAGGACATTCCAGGGGGGGGGGTTCCAAACACCCCCAGAATGGCCCCTTCACCGGCGGTGTTGCGCTGGCATCTGTCCTGCGTTTGAACTGCATCCAAGAGGAGTTACGCTGGTGTCCGTCCTGCGTTCATCAACGTATGGCAAGTTACACTGGCATAAGTGCACTTACACCAGTGGATCTACTGTTACACCGATGCAAGAGTTACATAGGATTGCACTAAAAGAGAAGGAAAGGTATGTAAGGCTATAGTGGATAAACATCTGGTGGTAAAAATTACACATTACTTAACAATGGGAAAGTTGGGTCTATTTATAACTATCACTTTACCTCTCCTTCCTGTACCACAATCACAAATGCATTGTAGATAAATTAGACAAACATAGGTAGCCATTCTAGATTCTATGTTTACAATTTCCCAACTTTCAAACATTTGATAATATGAGGAAGAGTTGCTGGTGAACTCTGCATATGTGGAATTCCAGGGAGATTGTGGGGTCCTGCCTTATTGGAATCTACCATAGATTCCATCCAATTCCAGAAGGTACTTCACCATTTATAGATATATAGTATATTCACCATTCTAGGGATTCTCTTGTGAACCATTCACACCTTCTGATGTCCAATATCTGCTGTTCATGTAGAGACTTCTAGGTGTCAGGGGGCTTGTGAACACTAGTAAGCCACCTGGTTTACAACAGGCTCCACCTCTAGACATTCTTCAAAATCCAATTTTAAGCCCATTAATTTATCAGTAGAATACATTCCATTCTCCTCTGCATATGGGTTTCATCCATACTTATCAAGACTGGTATGATCTACAAAAGAGGCAATCAACATTATATATTGCCTGGATTAGCAGTGTGTGGGCTGATAGTGGCAATATTCACTCGCACACACAAGCAATGTTGTACTATATTTAAGGACACCCAAAACATACAATCATATGCAAGGCACCAATTACATTTAAGTAGCTCAGAATGTCTGAGAACACAGATTTAGAAAAAGGGATTTATTTATTTTTTACTGTTTGAGAAAATGCTTTATGACTTCTGGGTAGCAGGGTGGGTGCCTCTTCATTTAAATGACTAAAAGCAATTACACTAATACAGTTCAGATTTCCTGAATTTGAACAGCTTTTTGCATTAAGGAAACAGTAGGAAGTAGGGTTGCCGAAGAAGCGGCAGTGCCGTGAAATGGATTCATAACTCATGGAGTTCCCAAAAGGTGGGTATAAGGAAGGTTCTTCTGCCACACACAATGATGCCTGTGCCCAAGACACTGGCACTTTTCAGCGGTCTACAAATGAATCTATCGATTTCAAAAGAGAAGCTGGGCACATGGAAAGGAGTTCAAGTTGGTAGAAATGCCTTGATTGTCTTATCCATAGAGTTCCACTTCACATGAAAGGGGTTTACGCAAGACATTCTGCAACAAGGTAACCAGATACATAATTGCCTAATAAAAAGGACCTAATGACTGTGAGAAGAAATAGCCTTGCCACAACAGGAAGGCTATTCATTAACAAAAGATAAGGGAAACAGCCTACCTATTCGAAAAATATTCCACCACCACCCATATTTGTGGGGGGTGGAAAGGAAAGAGAAGATAAAGCTTCTTTGAAAATGGAGAACTTCTTCATTTCGTACACAGTAGTTTACATGTTATGCCCTCAAAAAGGAAGTATTTTTACCCTCAGTTGCACCGAGTTTAGTAATGGGAGTTTGTACATATCATGGCTCTGCGTCATTTACGCCATTGTCATTGCCATCTGTCCCCAAGCTGCAATACAACTTCTAACAGAATTTCATGCACCTCTGATGAATTGTCTAGTGGTCACTCTTGGTATTCTTGCGGTTAAGCAGTGGTAAATCAAAATTAAGCAAATGCAACATAACAGGAAAAAACTCCTTAGAACAGTGTTTCTCAAACTATGGATCAGGACCCACTTGGTGGGTCGCAACCTGATTTCTGGTGGGTCCCAGGTGATGGAAAGATCAGATAAGTAATTGCCACAAGTCCTGCGGCTATTCAAAAATTAGATAGCTACTAATTGCCCTTCAAAGAGCTGAGCTCCTGCAGTTTGCAAGATAGCTGCTAATTACTCTGCAAGCAACTGAGCTCTTTATTTGTAAATAAAAAAATATTTATTTATTTATTTATTTCTAGATCACTTTTTTAAGTCTCGTAAAGCTAGGTGGGTCCCAATAGAGTTTCATTTTAAAAAGTGGGTCCCGGTGCTAAAATGTTTGGGAACCACTGCCTTAGAAACATCTAGATGACAGGTTTAGATTCACAAAGTTTAGCTTTCTTAGTTAATGTGTATCAGGCAGGCATACACATGAAATCTAGAGTGGGGTCTTGTGACACTGGACAGGTCTAACGTATGTTTCAGTTCAGTATACTGTAGACACAACAGTGCTGTCCACAGTGTCACAGTTGTTATATTTCCTTAGGAACTGAGAAGTTTTTGTGCTCTCAGTTACTTCATCAAAGAAATTATGCTGATGTCCTTTTAAACTCTGCATCATGGAGATTGGGTGGTCAGCATGTTTCCATTGGTGGGATAATGTCTGAAAATTCTGAAATTATTCATAAAGTCCGTGCCCAGCTCTTGAGATGGCCTTGACATGAAATTTGTTTGGTAGGTACCAAAAGCAGGGCCTTCTTAATGGCATCACCATTGGTTTGGAACTCCCTCTCTGCAGAGGCCCATCTCTGGCTCCATTTTTGCTTGCTCTTAAACAGAATTTGAGAAGTTAAAAAAAAAATGCAAGGCCTCTTAACTGTGATGTTTTTATCACCCATATTATAATTAATTTTTATCTGCTGCTTTTACTTGTTACATTGTGGTGTTTTTTTTGTTGATTGTTAGCTGCCTTGGGCTGATTTGTGCAAAAGAGGTAAGATTGTTTATTTTAAATTGTTTTAATTAATTATTTTAATGTGTATATATGTATTTTAATATTGTGTTGTAAGCCGCCTTGAGTGCCCTCGGGAGAAAGGCGGGGTATAAATTCTTTAAATAAATAAATAAAATATACATCCTTGAATAAATTCAAAATATAGATTAATAACAAATGGGGCAGAAATAACTAGAACTGTTTGTCTTTTCCAATTTCACAGAACTGGGTTTTTATGAAGACCTTGGGTACCTCAGCGTGTCTCTCTCCCTCTCTCTTTTAAATAAAAGTGAATGTTTGTGATTATTGAGATCACTTTGAAACTATTCAGGGAGTGTTGGTAAAGTGTCAGTATTGGCTACTTGTTTTTTGTCATGAGCTACTGCAATTATTGCCACCTTCTTCAGACAGACGCTGAGTGACTTATGCTCCCTGAGTAACCTGCGACCACAACTTTTGATAGCTGAACACTGTATATTATTCTGAGAACTGGTCATATCTTCTGATTGTACTACTGTGAATCATTTATTGACACCTGGGACATTTAGTATCAATTTAGACTTTATACACAGGAGTATGGCCTTTCCTCTGGGGTGGGTGTGTGTGTGGAGCCTGTGGACCCCTCTGCAGGCCTCCCTGTGCGTCGGAGCTGCCCTCTGACGTGATTGCAACCCACTTCCGGTTTTCTGATGAAAACCCGGGTCACGATAGTGTCAGAGGGCCGTCCTGATGCGTGGGGAGGTCTGGGGGGGGGGGGTCCGTAGGTTCCTCGCACCCCCTGGAGGACCGCCACAACCCTCCAGGAAGGTCCCGAGGTTGAACTGCCTGAAGACTGCTGGAAGCTAAGCAGGAACAGTCAGTTTTCGCGCTGGAAGGGAGACCAGGAAGTCACTGATAAGCTGTCATGAACCTCGGTGGCAGAGAGGAGTCGCTGTTGCGTGGTGCGGTGAGAGAACAGACTGGAATGCTGAGAATGTCCGTGACAGAGCGATGACAACTGGAAAAATGTTTCCCTGTTCAGCATGATCTATGGCATCCTGCAGAGAGCCCGAGGCTTGTGTTCAGCAGCTAGTGAAGATGACTACACCATGGAGGAAACCAGCTGGAATTGTAGGGTTCTATACAGAACAATATTGTAAAGATCCTTATCGGATCTAGATAAGCCTGCCTATGTAAACCGCCTTGAATAACATCTGAAGAGCAATCTGAGGATAAGAAAGGCGGTATATATATGAGGTGGTGATTAACGTAGCCAGCCAGACACAAACATTTTTATGAGGTTTTTTTTTTCTGAAGTGGTTGAATCTTGATTTTTCAGGAAGAAATGTTTGCTAAAGCTTTTGTATTGTAAAGATGAAAAGCATAAGATGATTTCCTCTGACTGATAAGCCGCTGACCCTGATCAGAAGTCAGATTCTTTTAAAAAACAAAACATAGCATTTGGGTTCCATCAGTAGGAACCCACCAGCAAGATTAACACCTCCATTAATTCCCTCCTCCCTGTCTTACTTTGCATTGGTGAGAAAGGGCAGTGGGAGATCATCCATAAAGTATGTCACACTTTTAACGGTCTCCTTCCCTCACTTTGTCCAACTGTAATGAATCTGGTCTCAGCAGTGGTGTATAAACGCCATGAGGGAGGGGGGCCACAGTGCAAAATGACACCCCCTGTGATGTCGCAAACCAGAAGTGTCATCACCGGCCCACCCTGGTAACGGCGGCGGCAGTGCAAAATGGTGGCTGGGCAGGGACGACCTTTTGCACCATCGCCTGCCCACAAGGATGCTTCAGCGCCCTCCAGGAGCCTCCAAAGTGGTACAAAAACCTTGCTGCCGCCAAATTGCCACCAATGTGGTGGCCTTGACACCCCCCGCTTGATACCCAGGGGCCGTGCCCCCCCCCCGGCAATGACTCGGGGTCTCAGATTGTGCTCATTGGTCCTACAAATGGCTCATTATTATTTTTGGCAAGCTCTGCATCCATAGAAAAGGAAAATATAGTGTAGCAACATACAACACTTTGCCACCACTGTATTCTCACAACATTTTCAAGCGTACCTCTGAATTTGCTAGAGCTAGAATTCTACATTGATGTTAGAAGGTCTCTGTATTCTTTGAAAGCATAGTCACGTACCTATACTTGACAGAATAGCAAATAGCATTCAGTTACCTTCCCTGGTATGCCATCTGTATTTCATCTCATCTTAAATTCATTTTCTGAACACCCTTCTATACATTCAATCTATGCAAAAAGTCCCAACTCATTTTACAAGATGCTCTTAGCAGTCTTGTATGAGTAATGAATTGGGTCAGTACAAAGCATTTTGTAATTTTCTTGGTGATGTGATGCATTAATTGGTTTGTGATAGGAAGATGTACTCCTACTCCCATTTTCTACTAAGTAGATAAGTACAGCAGTAAAATTTCACCAGAGGGATGATACAAATGGACAGTATCTAGAGACAGCAGTCCATAGGGCATTGCTCTTTTAAAATGGAGTTCTAATGGCTGGTTGGGAAGCTGGGCAGAAAGCCTCAGACAGAAGCAAACCAATCCTCTTCCTTTCTCTGGGCAATGCTCTCCAGCCACAAAGGAAAAATCATCTGACTGTTCTTCTCAACAGTAGCAAAAGAATTGGGGGAACCGAAATTACACTGGGAATTTTCTCTACTATTGTACTCGAAGCAAGTCTCACCAACCCAAACTGCTTAAAATAAAAAAGACACAATTACTAGACATAAACCACAAATGCAATGGAGTATCTGAGGGACTGCTTTCTCCCACACAAGACTGTGTGCCATTGCTGGCCGAAACTAGGCTGGTGCTGACCAGAGCCAGGGCCTTCTCTGTGGCAGTATCACAGTTATCGAACTCCCTCCCCTTGGAACTGAAAACTTCGCTCTCCCTGTTTGCCTTCCTTCTGGTGGAGTGTTAAGTTTTCTTTATTTCAACTTGAATTTAGTTTGTTTGTGGCTAGGGGTTGCTTTGCTCTTTCTGCTTTTTGCTTTCTTTTGTTGCTGTTTCTGATTTCTGTTTCCCATTTCTAGTTAAAAAAAGGAAAGAAAAAACAATATTGTGTCATCTTATATCTGACTGTTGTGCTGCTCCATTTTGCTTTTCATTTGTTATGTTTACAGTGTTGTGTTAATGGTGTCTATATTTTATTTGATACTATTATATTTATACTTTGCTGTATTTTATATTATTGTACGCCACATGGGATGCCTTGCTTGCAGAGGGAGAGGTGGGATACAAGTCTTGCTTGCAGAGGGAGAGGTGGGATACAAGTCTTTCGCATAAATAAATAAAATTGCTTTGCGCATACAGTAGATGAGAAATACGCAAAGTTATGCAATTAACTTTTGCCATGCTAAAAAGTTGAATGGTACACGGGAGATATTTGCTTAAGATAAAATAGCTCTCTCTTGCAAGCACTTCGAAACAGTTTTCCAGTATCTAGTGGGCTAACGGTGCACTTTTTCACTCAACAGAAAACAGGAGTAGGAGTACATCTTCCCATCACAAACTACTAATGGCTACATCACCAAGAAAATTACAAAAGGTCTTGCACTGACCCCGTTACATTACTGAATGCACAAGAGCACTAAGAACGTGTTATAAAATGAGTTGTTTAGCTTTTAGCAGATTTAAGGCCAAACTAAATGAGACATTGCAGATCTGCAGTCTTTTAATTACATTTAAAAGCACTAGCAGGGATAAAAATTGAATTAACCCTTTCTTCTGATATTTTCCCAATACTGTATATAATGGTGCAGGGAGAAAGGGTTAAAGCCCCTTGTCAGCAGCCCTGGGGATATAATGAGGAACCCTCAGCTCTGTACTTAACTGCCCTGCGTTATAAGCCACCATGTTACAGTGTAGCATACCTTTCTGGGCAAAAAAAGATGCCATCATCTGCTTAACGATGTCACTTCTGGCCCCCAGCAGGTGCCATGAATGCTATTTACCCTGCTGTATGAAATAGGTTTGACACCCCTGTTCTAGTTATTAACAAATTTGGAGACATGGTTGAAAATTTGATGAGTACCCAGAGAAAGTAAGACGTTATATAATGTTCTTATTGATTTTCCATCTCTAGGGATCCAGAGCTTGCCAAGAATCATAATGAGCCTTTCTTTCTCCTCCCAGGTGGTACCAACCAATCCTCTTTTGCCTCAGGAACAAAATATCCCAACCGTTCTTTTCAAAGCTTTGCCTCTACTTCAAAATGTGTAGCACTGAAACATTCGTGGAGCAGATTGCTTTCACTGGATGGTGTAATTCATTTGCAACATTTATAAGTGGAATAAAGCCCAAGAAGGAGTATGCAAAAGGGGCAAATTCTGCCTCAACAAGATAAACTGGATGACAGTCCTTGATCTCTCTAACCCTGCAATTCAGTGAATTCTACATATACCACTGATGTAGACTTGAGTCTATTGACTCGGACTCGAGTCAAACTCAAGTTGCGTCAATGACTTGACTCGGACTTGACTTGGTGATTGTAAAAGACTCGGAAGACTCAACTCGAGACTTGGAGCCTTTTACGACAAGTCGAATTTTATTCAGGTTTAAACTCATTTTCCCCATTAAATAGCTAGGGACTCGCATCCAAAGACTTGGGACTTGAGGGCAAAGACTTGGGACTAGACTTGAGACTTGGAGTCAGAGACTTGATCCGCATTCCTGACATATACTGCTATAATACGGTTGTGCCAAGTACACAAACACAAATAAATCAATTATCAAATTGTAACAGCTGTTCTTGTGCATCATGGAATGAATCTGAGCACTTCACACAAAACATGGTATGATGTGAGCTGCCTCTCGTGTGTCTGTATGTCTTGCATGAGATGCCTTACAACAAATATTCCCTTATAAGGAACTTTAAAAGCAACTGATGAACTGCTACTGTACAGACTGTCTCTTAAAGTTCCTTTTACTGAGACAGTTTCCTTTATAAGGCTGGAAGGTGACGATCATTTTTAAGAGCTGAAAGTGGTAAGATAGAGGCAAAATTGCCCGTGGTATATGCATTCCTTTCTTTTATCATTTGGCCAGTTTGGATATTTCTGGTTCAGAACCAGCCACATCTGTTTAATGAGAGGTCATGGTGTACACATGGTCTCTCTTGCTTCCATGTGAGAATATATCAGGGTTGGCAATCATGGGGAGAGTGGGGGGGGGCAGAGCTTCAAGAGTACATGGGGAAGAGCATGTGACACTCCACAACTCCCTCAGTAAATGTATATTGTCTGAGTTTATTTGTGGGAAACTATTATTTTTATGAAGCAGTATTCTGGTGAGAACTAATTGACTTGAAGCGAGGAGAAGAGCTAGAGCAAGTGAAGAGAGCTCATTAGTGGTCTTTTTATATTAAAACAAAACAACAGATAAGACTCTAGTAACAAGTGAAATTGTTGGAAGCAGGAAAAAGGATATAATTCCAAAAGCTATGCAGTTTTACCCGCTTGAGTGGACACAGTACAAGCATTTAGGACTCTTGCCAAATGAAGGCACATTAGGAGATGTAAAAGACACGCCAAGAATGGCAATAGAGTTCAAACACTTTTGACATTGGCTCGTTCTGCTGGGCTTTCAACTCGGCTATGATAGCTTATGCTCTCCAGATACCCCAAAAACTTCCAACAGGGATAATGAGGAGACATGTTGAGCAAGGCTAATTAGGCCATAAAGATAGAGCTGTACTTTGCTGAAATAAGGGCAGAAGATTTTGTTTTGTGATTAATGAAAAATAATGGCAAACAGGCAAAGATCTCCAAGGGCTAAGGGATGATGATGAATGCCTCGATTGCTCGATATGTACCTCACGCAGTTGTGAGGATGCCAGGAAGGGGGTGGGAATTGGGCTTTTTGGAGGAAGGGCAGGGTAAAAAAATTAAAAGGAAGCATTTCTTAAAATCTGACCCTTATGTTTCCTGACATTTATTCTGGTGCCATTATTCTGGTGCCATCATTTCCGAGTGCCAGTGGGAGATTGCATGTCTGAGTATGGCAGCGGTGGGGAACCTCCGGCCCCAGGGCTGATCAGGCCCCCCGAGGTCTTCCGATCCGGCCCCCGGAGAGATTGCCGGGAGGCCGCCCAACAGGCCCCTGGAGGCTCCGCCGGGTCCGCGCGTCACTTCCGGAGGCTGGGAGAGGGCCTTTGCATGTCCTCCCCGGCCACTGCCTCGACCCCTTCTCACCAGGCCGTTGGCCATTTCGCACATGCATACCACGCCGATGAGGGCAAGCTCTTGCCCTCTTGCCCTCATCGGCATGGTACGCCGGAGGTGACGCGTGGGCCCCGGCGGCGGCTTTGGACGGTGAGCGCGGAGCCTCCAGAGGCCAATGGGGGGTGGGGGCAAAAATTAAATAAATAAAAATGGCGCACGGCCTTACGGCCGGCCCTCAAGCAAATTTCTAATATTTAAACGGCCCTCGCCAGGGAAAAGGTTCCCCGCCCCTGGAGTATGGGATCACATGAAAAATTCCCCACATTTAGAAAAACAGATGTCATAGAACACACAGGACTAACTTGTTTTGTTTTTGGTTCTTTGGAGGAGCATTCAAACTTGTAAATCTCACACCAGCTGTTTGAAGTAGTCCAGGAATACCGTATTGGTCTGAGTATAAGACTCACTTTTTTCTCCTAATTTAAGTTTTTAAACTAGGGGTGCGCCTTATAATCAGGCTGTTGCAATTTAATGCCAGTGATTTAATTAATTTTTTTTAATAGCACCAAACTTTAAGGGTGCGTCTTATAATCAGGTGCGTCTTATACTCGGGACAATACGGTAATTACATTACATGAACTATTGTGAAGGGTACACCAGCTCCTGAGCATGTTAAGAGTACTTTCCTTATTGTAGTGTACACATAACGTATTTATTCAAAATCTGCTTCTAAGCAAAAATAGAGAGACATATTAACAGATAGAAAGAAATATTAACAGATACTTGGTTTCTGCAAGAGGAAGTGTAGCTAACCACAAAGCCTACACTGTACCTGTCAGCTAAGCTCAGGAAATGTGTAACAAAGGCAGAAATGAAAGCTAAATGCTTACAGCTTGGGGGGGGGCTGCATCGCCATTGCCCTTCTGGGTTAGTAACAAGGCTACAGCCAATGTAAGGATAGAATGCCTCTTGGACATAGTGTGACACGCTTCCGTGCCTTGTTGTAACAGCTTTTCAAAGTTTAAAAAGAACATGAGAACAATAGTGATTGCGCTCTCTGATTTGTGACTCCAAAGTCCCACTGAGCGACCATGCATATGCCTGAATAAAACAATCTGAATTCTGACACATCGGTTGCTTGCGTGTTTTGGACTCGCCGTCCTACAATTGCTTGCATATCCCAAGATTTTGGCTACATTGAGGATGACTGCCATAAATCTTCTCATCAACTTCGGGAGTATCTACAGGCCCCGTTAACTTGTGGTTACCTAGCAACTACTTTCACAGGATAAGAACATAAGAAGAACCCTGCTGGATCAGGCCAAAGGCCCATCTAGTTCAGCTTCCTGTATCTCACAGTGGCCCCACCAGATGCCTCAGGGAGCACACGAGACAACAAGATACCTGTATCCTGCTGTCACTCCCTTGCACCTGGCATACAGAGAAAACCTACTTCTAAACCAGGAGGTTGTTTATGGTTTGTAACCTGTGATGGACTTTTCCTCCATGAATCTATCCAAACCCCTTTTAAAAGGCATCTACACCAGGTGCCATCACCACATCCTGTGGCAAGGAGTTCCACAGATGAATTACATGTTTGGTGAAGAAATATTTTATTTTGTCTGTTCTACCTCTTGCACCACACCAGAACCAGGGGACATGTACTAAAATTGAGTGGAGGGAGAGTTAGAAGAACTTTCCTCTATCCACTCACTCCATCCCATGCATAATTTTATATGTCTCAATCATTTCCCCCCTCAGGCCCCTTTTTTCTAGACTGAAGGATAGGATAGGCTTGCAATTGTCTAGACTAGAGATAAGATCAAAAAACATTTTCTGATACAATTACCAAAGGATAAATTATACAGTGTGCACAAGCTCTCTGTGTTTGTTGAACACAGCTGACGAAGTACATAGTCTTAAAATCCAGGTTGTACTGGACTCACACAGAGTATGGCGCAATAGAAAAGGATCAATGCTCCCCACGTTTGATTATCTCCAGACAAGATGCCATAATAAGTGAGAGTTTCATGTCAGACTGAAACCCCCCACACACCAATTTTTGAAGCTTGTAAGCAGAAAAAATACTGTATCTCCCCCCCCCCTAAAAGATCATAGAATTGTCAGGACAAAAGGGCCTTAAATAAGCTAGGTTTAATACTAGATGTGAAAATTACATTTTAATAGAGCACTTCAGCCTGCACTAATCTGTCCTCAAATAATAAAAATTATTTGTGAAGATAAGCCAACATTTGCACCAAAAAGGTCAACATTTTGCAACCTGTAAGTCAAGCAAAACATGTAAGTCAAGCAAATTTGCAATTCAAGCAAATTTGGATAGTTATTTTGCATAATTACTGGTAGTTCTAATCATGGGGGGAAAGCAAAGCACTCATCTAAGTACTGTAGCCCAGCTCTCTGGCTACTGCAAAATCTTACTATCCCCACCACAGCTGAAATTTTACCAGACACTGCCTGTATATTATCATCATGTTTACTCAAAACTAAGTTCAACAAACAGCCAAATCTTCCTTAACTCCCTGTGTGGCAATGCAGCTGCTCCACTGTGGTGTCCACTTTATCCCGCAGAAACCCCCGCGGATACTGAAAAACATGAATAGCTAAGTCCGCTATCACAGATATGGGGGCCACTGTAAAAAGGTTGAAAATAGTAAATACATTCTCAGGATCTCTTGTTACTTCTGAGGATGCCTCAAGGGTTTGAGGCGAAACGTAAAGTTTCTTAACATCTTTATATTTTGAAATAAAAGTGTATATACAACTGAGTTTTCCCGGTATGATGCTTGTTTTTAACTCTGAGTTAAAAATAGTATTTCTTACCCTTTCGCTGGCAAACCACTCTGTTTGCAGGACTTTAGAAAGGGAAACCGCGGTCCGGAAGCCTCTTCCAGGTCACGCATCTCCCTCCCTTTGCCTAGGCTTGCCTCAGAATGCATTGCACGGAAAAGGCCATTCAAAAGTCCATGGTATAAACATAATGTTTATGCAGCTTAATGTAGGGGAAGTTTATCAAGGATCTTAGAATTCAGATTTTAAGGTTTCCCATTCCCCACAGTCAGCTGTCTGTCGTAGGGTTCAATGTTCTTCCATTGCATCAGTGGTAATGGCAGCCAGAGGGGCCTTCACACCTGGATTTGCCTCATACCCTTGGATGTTACAGAATTATTGAAACGTTAAATCCAGGTAATTGACTACCTGGGGTCTTCTTAAACAGACCCATTGCAACCTCAGAGCAAATCAGGGAATTCCACTTGAAGACAGCAGTGTAGGTACTGGTCCATGAGAGCATTGAGAAAGTAAGGAGGGTGGAACAAGATGCATTACCATTAGCGGTAAGCTTACCAACCCATTGTACTGATGTATTTAGAAAGTCTACCCACTTCCAAATTTCAGTTTAACATGAGGCACTAGCGAAGTTTAAAACATGATTTAAAACTCCAAAAGATTTTCAAAACCATAAATTTATCCTTCCGATTAGTTTTTATCATGTAAAAAGAGCTAGAAAGTCAATTTTATATCAAGAACAGTGCTAATAGTCACATGATTTCCTACTTGGTTGTTAACCTGTCAAATACTGCATAATAAATCTTTCAGCAGTTTATCATGGCACAAAAGAGTTATCAAATGGGGTATATAAAGAATATGACAATCATGCTAAATTAGATGAATTTTAAGAGAACGAAATTAATACTGCTTGCAAAAGCTCAAAGTCGGTAAAACATTCTAACTTTTTTGTACTGAGGAGTATCTCCACATGGAATTGCTCATAAACGAGTACATTTAACTGAAACTTTGTTTTATGCCAGAAGCAAATATTAAAAGTAAATTCCAAATTAGAAACATTCTAGAAGAGGTCACATTTTATTCGGAAAGAAGCAAATTCAAAACCTTGTGATGTTATTCTACAATATCAATCTGGATTTCAGAATTTTGAAATCTTGGAATTTTGAAAGCTTGGAATTTTCCAAACGCGCATTTCTACCAGCGAGGTAATACAACACTAATAAAGGTGTAAGCAAGTCAGATTAATTGCTTCTAAAGATATCCATTGTCTCTATGTATTTCATATATATTGCACCAGTTTCTGGTACTGAGACTACCAGACATTTCCCAAGGTCGTACAGGTGTCATGAGGCCTCTAAAAAGTGTGTGTGTGTGTGTACACGTGTGTACAGCACACACAGTGTTGAAGTCTCTGAGAGCCTGGTCAGGCTAACAGGTGAGATGAAGCAGTCCAGATGCTCTCTTTTCCTTCTCTCCTCCTAGCAGATATAGCACTTAATTTTCTTTTAATTTTTTTCCACCTTCTACCATGGAGATGTGTCAGTTCAGGCAAGGCTTCTACTTTTTAAAGGAAGTCTTCTTTCCTCTGATAGTCAATTTGACACCATTTAACTATGCATGGTCACCCTATAGGCCTTCCAGTGGCTTTTCTAATCTGTAGCAGGATATACAGTACAGGCATACCTCGCTAATACGGCAGGTTAGGTTCCAAACCACAGCCATAAAGCAAATATCGCCTTAAAGCAAATCACAGCCTTTTTTTCACTTGCCAGTGCATATAAAAAAGTCTAAAAAATATTTATATCATCATTTATTAAGTACACAATAGCGCTAGGCCTAAAAAGATGCAAAAGTAAAAGTCATAAATTATTTTAATTTAATAAATACAGTGGGCCCTTCGTATTCGCAGGGGTTCCATTCCCAGAGCCCCCACAGATGCAAAAATCCGCGGATGCTCAAGTCTGCAATGGGAAGGTGGGGTCGGTGCCACAGTACCTTAATTAACAACTGCGCAGGCCCACCGCAGTCTTCTCTTTTGTGCCACTTGTGCGAATGCAACCGGAAGTCACTTCCAGGTTTTTCCTTTTAACAGGTGGTTTACAAGTTAATAAAGTAGTGCGAGAGACAAGAAGATGGTGGTGGGCCCGCGCAGTTGTTAATTAAGGTACTGTGGCACTGCCTCCTGCTCCAGTGGAATCCCTCCTCCGCGGATGGTCATCCACAGATGAGGACCCACTGTAATTATTAAAAATAAAAAAAAATCCTCAGTACATGAGCATGGGTAACAAAATGGTGCCAGTCGACTCGCTCGATTCAGCTTGGAGTCAGCTGATTTGCGTGTCACGTGCCTATATTAAAGTAACCTCCAAGCTTCCTGAAAGAGTTGGGCCCTTCTAACTCTCCTTTTTAGTGAATCTTCTCATTCTGGAGAAACTCTCCACCCCCTGCTCTCTTTGAAATAGTTTTGTTCTCATGACTGGAGATCTCCTACCACTCTGGTGGAATCACATTATCTGGTAGAATAGTCTAATCTGCCCCAGACAGTGGTCAAATAAAAGGCATATACATTTGCTTTAAACTGAAAAATGGATAGTATTATTTTGCTTTTACTGCTACTACTAGTACTGAGTGTTTGGAATGTTCAAAGCACTGAACAGCAAGGCATGAAAACATAACTCTCTCAAAACAAATTTGGAAATATTAAGTTGACACACGATGCACATTTCTCAACCCTTGATAGAGGACTTTTTCAAAGTTTAGATTCGCACATATCTGCACTTTAAAGTGTTCTGCAGACAATTTCTAAATACATATTGAAGGTGTCCAATGTGTCTCCAATTCAATGCATGTTTACGTGGAAGAAATTTCTATTCAATGAGGTTTCCCTCTAAGTAAGAAGGTACAGTATGCATAGGATTCTCTTGAAGCTGCTGAATGGAAGACTGCTTGTGTGCTATTATTATCAGCGTTAGTAAGAGGAAAAGCTGGACACAAATGAAACAAACATTTATGATCTGAACTGCACATGTCCATATGCAATAGAAATGCTGCCAATTATAACGCTTGGGCTTCTATTTCCTGCAAAGTACCGGTACATGTGGAGATGTGTGAGTTTCCTACGATATCTCCCCAAGAGAGACTGGAATGTGACTTGAGGAAAAGTACTTTCTCTTTTTAAAAACTAATAAATGACCGTAAGACAATTTAGAAAACAGACCAGTAGGCTAGGAGATGCCATCAGATCACAATTTTGAAGCCTCAAGTAGTAAAAGTAAAATTCAAGTAGTAAAAGTAAAAATTAGTAAAAGTAAAATTGTGTTAAAAATCTTACAAGCTAGGCTTCAGCAGTATGTGAACCGAGAAATACCGGAAGTACAAGCTGGGTTTCGAAGAGGCAGAGGAACTAGAGATCAAATTGCCAACATGCGCTGGATCATGGAGAAAGCACGAGAGTTCCAAAAAACATCTACTTCTGCTTCATTGACTACGCAAAAGCCTTTGATTGTGTGGATCACAACATGGCAAACTCTTAAAGAGATAGGGGTACCAGACCACCTTACCTGTCTCCTGAGAAACCTGTATGCGGGTCAAGAGGCAACAGTTCGAACCGGCCATGGAACAACCGATCGGTTCAAAATTAGGAAGGGAGTACGGCAAAGCTGTATATTGTCACCCTGCTTATTTAACTTATATGCAGAGTACATTAGGAGAAATGCAGGTCTGAATGAATCACAAGCCGGAATCAAGATTGCCAGGAGAAATATCAACAACCTCAGATATGCAGACGATACCACCCTAATGGCAGAAAGTGAAGAACTAAAGAGCCTCTTGATGAGAGTGAAAGAAGAGAGTGCAAAAGTTGGCTTGAAACTCAACATTAATAAAACTAAGATCATGTCATCTGGTCCCATCCATTCCTGGCAAATAAAAGGGGCAGAAATAGAAGCAGTAACAGATTTTACTTTTTTGGGTTCCAAGATCACTGCAGACGGAGACAGCAGCCATGAAATTAAAAGACGCTTACTCCTTGGAAGGAAAGCTATGGCAAACTGAAACAGCATAATAAAAAGCAGAGATATCACCATCCCAACAAAAGTTCGTATAGTCAGGGCGATGGTGTTCCCAGCAGCAATGTACGGTTACGAGAGTTGGACCATAAGGAAGGCTGAGCGCCGAAGAATAGATGCTTTCAAACTGTGGTGCTGGAGAAGACTCCTGAGAGTCCCTTGGACTGCTAGGAGATCAAATCAGTCAATCCTAAATGAAATCAACCCTGACTGTTCCCTGGAAGGACAGGTACTGAGGCTGAAGCTCAAATATTTTGGCCACCTAATGCGAAGAGAGGACTCTCTGGAGAAGACTCTGATGCTGGGAAAGATTGAAGGCAAAAGGAGAAGGGGAAGGCAAAGGATGAGATGGTTAGACAGCATCACCGATGCAACGAACATGAAAATGAGCGAACTCAGGAAGATAGTGGAGGACAGGAAGGCCTGGCGGGATATGGTTCATGGGATCACGAAGGGTCGGACACGACTTAACGACTGAACAACAACAACAACAACGACAATTTAGAAAACAGACCAGTAGGCTAGGAGATGCCATCAGATCACAATTTTGAAGCCTCAAGTAGTAAAAGCAGCAATCAACAGAGAAGAAGCGTTCTCTCCATGGCCACACTGAATACCAATGGACAAGCTTGCTCTTTCCTATCTGCTCAGCTTGTAACTCTTGCTCAATTTATTTGTGGCACAGATGTGCTAATGTTATCTGACAGCTACATTTAAAGTGTCACAAACCCATTGCGTATGCAGTAACCTAGCTGGGGCAGCTGCTGCAGCAATTTCTGCTTCAGGACATTCTCTATAGAACCGGGGGGACGACGACGAATTTTTCATAAATCCAAATATTCACTATTGATGGATAGAAGAGTTCTTCCTCATCTCCCTTCACCTTAGTAAGATGCATCAGCAAAAGCATGTTTTTTTTAAGTACAAAGACAGGGTGGTGTACTGGATTTAGACCTGATAGATCCTGATAGTTCAAATCTCTCTTCTACTGTCCACACACTGGTGGTACAGGACAGACAAGGAGAATTGCAGAGAATAGTTCATCAGAGTTTTCTGATAACTTTTGATCTAGCCCCAACAGTTACAAAAGTATTTAGATCCTGGCATTTAATGACCCAATTTAGCTGTATAGCCATACTGAAGGTGAGCATTTTCTCTGGTGCTATCCTTGAAGTTTCCAGTAATTTCAGGGTGAAATGAAAATACCACATCAAGGAACATGTAATTTGTTATAGTCTCAAATTTTAAGAATTTCAGAAGTGTCAAGGTTAAGAACAGAAAATAGCTTTGTTGGTATATTTGTACTATGGAGAACAGTGGCAATGTAGATATTCAAAAGGAGGTTTTACATTGACACCCTGAGTTATGGACATCTGAGTTATGGACAGCTGCATCAGCGCTTTCATGCCAGCACAGTGGTCCTTTAGTGGTGTTTTCACACAGGCATAAGAACATAAGAAGAGCCCTGCTGGATCAGGCCAAAAGCCCATCTAGTCCAGCTTCCTGTGTCACACAGTGGCCCCACCAGATGCCTCAGGCATGATAGCACTGGGCTGATAAAAGCTAGCTGGCTCAAGCTACATATGTTTCGACTTCAGTACAGACCTCTGTAACCGAACTGGTACATACCTAGGGGACTTACGGCCCAATCCTATGGGATTCGGCGGTTGTAGCACCAGTACCGGGTGTCGCAAACGTGTCATAAGGCAGGTTTCGACACCCAGAGAGGAGACAGCACCGGCAGGAAGGCCTGCGCTGTCCTGCTGGTAATGTATTCAGGCCCCAAGCGTGCTGGAACAGGTAAGGCCACTCTGAGCAGCGCTGGGACTGGGGGAGGGCAAATCGGGCCTGGGAGGGGGTGGGACTGGTATCTGTGGCAGACGCCATATCCTATTCCCTCCCTCCCAGGCCTCCAGCCCTGACATGGGGCTACTTGGTCCTACACCAACTCAAGAGCTGGCGTAGAACCGAGTAGTTCCATTGCACAGGCTTGGGGGGGGGGGGGTTACCCAGGCAAATACCTGCTTACCCTGAGTAGACCTTCAGCCATGGCCTCTCCTAAATAGGATTCAGTGTGGGCCGTGTGGAGAGGATAGGATTGGGCTACTAGTATATTTTATCATAGCATTTGAATTCTGGTGAAGTATGTAGACAAGGCCTTGATAATTAAGCAAACATGGTTCAATGGGTGAATCATGAATCATATTCCTCATAATATGGTACAAGGAATGTTGACAGCCAGATTTCAGAGTGAATTTGGTTTCATTGTGTAAGCAACAGATCAAAAGTGCCCAGTATCATCACCCACCTTTTCTAAGTCTGTGTAGGGGTTGCCACTGTGTGTGAATAAGAAGTCAGAGAATCACAACAAAAGTTTGTAGTGGAACTGCAGGCCCACATAGAGGTGTTTTCTGTACAATCAAAAAGGGGGGGGTTGGTTTCAAAAATGCTAGAAATAAAAAAACATTCTTGCAAATTAAAATTGCCCAATAGGTTATGTCACCTTCAGCATGGATGTTTCTTTTCTCTCTGTGTATTCCATATGTTATGGTCCTTCACTCAAAGCATATAGTCTCAGATTTTGTGTGTGAACTAGCTCCTCCATACAGGTAATGTACAGTAATGTACAGCAGCCACCAACACATTTATCCCACAGGCTTGGTTGGGGCAGGCAACACACAAAAGGGCATTTCCCTCAGGGTACGAATGGGGGGGGGGGCGCTCAGGTCCTTCCCAGTCTGGAAAGGGGGCCAACCTCAATTAGGTTGAGGTCCCCTTTTGCAGGACCTTCTGCATTTTCATTCTGACAGGAATGCTGCGGGATGTATCATCGACAGTTTCCAGTATGGTTTCCGTATACCTGGCTCCACCTCCTCACACATCTTGGGCGAAATACGTGCGCTCAGTCCATGGAATGGAGGACGTGGGCAAGCGGAAGCTAGCTAAGGAAGTGGAAGTCGGCAGAGTTACCAGCCCTTTTTCTGCCTGCCCATTGCCTAATTTAAAAATTCCCCCCCTTGGGGTAGTGCCTAAATAAATAAATAAATAAATAAATAAAATAAATAACGAAAACTTTCATGGCCAGCTACAATTTTTAGAGAAACAGGAAATACGGGTAAAAGAGCCATGTAAAAAACAAAGTCCAGCCAGAATAAAAACAAAAATCGACCCTGCTTGCACTCTTTGAATTCCTCCGACAATGCAAGCATGCAAGAGTTCATTAAAATCCACAGCAGAAACCATTAAAATCCGACTTTTCGTTTCCTAAAATCTGGAAACATTTACTAGGAACAGTCAAAGGACTGGTAGATGGTGACCCAGATTTTAGGAAACGAAACGTCGGATGTTAATAGTTTCTGCTGTGGATTTTAATGAACTCTTGCCTGCTTGCATTGTCGGAGGAATTAGAAGAGCGCAAGCAGGGTCGATTTTTGTTTTTATTCTGGCTGGACTTTGTTTTTTACATGGCTCTTTTACCCATATTTCCTGTTTCTCTAAAAAATAAATAAGACACGTTGTGATTTTCGCTTGATTCACCACCTGTCTTTTCCAAGGGGAACCTCAGTAAATAATGGTATCCCTTGTCCTACAGTGTTTAAAAATCAATGTTCTCTTTGTGGCTAAGTATGTTCCGGGTGTGCAGAATGGTGTTGCTGACGCTCTCGCATTTTCAGGAGAAGCGTTTTCAGGAGCTGGCCCCTTTTGCCCACCCGGAACCAGATCCAATGCCTTAATGGCTGTGGTTGCTTGGCTCCGAGGAATGGATGGCACAATTTGGTCAGCCCTAGCACTTGGGATTCACGCCAGCTATGCATGTAAGGTTCGTGCATTCCAGCTTTTTAAGGAATCGGTCCAGATTCCCGAGATTTGGCCCATTCCAGCCGATCACATTAGGTGTTTCCTCATGCATCTTTATGACGAGGGGCATGCTGTGCGCTCATTGTCAGTATATCTTGCTGCATTGGCATTCTATGCTAAGGCATTGGGTTCGGGAGCTATTTATTTATTTTATTTACAATATTTCTATCCCACCTTTCTCCCCAAAGGGACCCAAGGCGGCTTACACAAAAATACAAAAATACAGAAAATACAAACAAGATCATAAAAACAGCAGCACCCCACCCATACCAGCAAGATTGTTAAAAAGGCAAAGGCTCAGAAGGCTTCTTTGAACAAGAAGGTTTTTAGGCCTCGCCGGAAAGTGTCCAAGGAGGGAGCAGTTCATAAGTCAAAGGGGAGGGAATTCCATAAGGTTGGTGCCACTACGGAGAAGGCCCTATTTCTGGCCACCGCCCCTCGCACCGCCCTGGGCGACAGCACCCGCAAAAGGGCCTTCTCTGATGATCTAAGGAGACGGGCCGGACTATATAGAAGTAGGCGGTCTCTCAAATATCCTGGCCCCAAGCCGTATAGGGCTTTAAAGGTCAAAACCAGCACTTTGAATTGGGCCCGGAAACGAATCGGCAGCCAGTGCAGCTGTCGGAGGAGCGGCCCGACAGAGTCGAACCACCTACCTTCAGTGACCACACGTGCCACCGCATTCTGCACTAATTGCAGTTTCCGAACCGTCTTCAAGGGTCGAACCGAAGCTGGGCAAAGGCCCCCCTGGCCACAGCCGCCACCTGGGAATCCAGGAGCAGCAGCGGATCCAGGCGGACCCCCAAGCTGCGGACCTGCTCCTTCAGAGGGAGTGCAACCCCATTCAGAGCAGGACGATACTCTAGTTACCTGCATTGTGGATTTCCGGACCAGGAGAACCTCTGTCTTGTCCGGGTTTAGTTTCACCTTATTAGCCCTCATCCAGGTCCCAACCGCCTCCAGGCAACGCTCCAGAACCTCAACAGCCACCCTGGAATCAGGTGGAAAGGAGAGATAGAGCTGGGTGTCATCAGCATATTGATAGCACCCCACTCCAAATCCCCGGATGACCTCTCCCAGCGGTTTCATGTAGATGTTAAATAGCATGGGGGACAGGATGGAACCCTGTGGCACCCCACACCTCAAGGGCCAGGGTGCCGAACAGGCATCCCCCAGCACCACCATCTGGGACCTATCTGCCAAGTAGGAGTGGAACCACCGCAAAACGGTGCCCCCAACCCCCAGCTCAGCCAGTCGGCCTAGAAGGACACCATGGTCGATGGTGTCGAAAGCCGCTGAGAGGTCCAGCAGAACCAACAGGGACGCACTCCCCCTGTCCAGTCCTCGGCGTAGATCATCCACCAAGGCCGTTTCAGTCCCAAAGCCCGGCCTGAAACCAGATTGAAAGGGATCTAGATAATCCGCTTCATCCAGGACCCTCTGGAGTTGAGACGCCACCACCCGCTCAATTACCTTGCCCAAAAACGGGAGGTTTGAAACTGGCCGGTAGTTGTCCATAGCTATCAACATACGCCCTTGCCTGTTGTACTTCTTTTCGGGGGGGGGGTGCGTCGTAATACGGATTTATGTATTTTTACAAGGGATGCCATTGATTTGATCAGATGAGTCAGTTTCAGCTTGCTGGGGTTACTTCCCCTCTCTCAAAGAAGTTATCCAAAGACATTAGAAAAATCTATCTTTTGGTTTGTTTTACAGTTTAAAAAAGTCTACTAGGACTTTAAGTACCGGTAATAAAATACATTACTAATGAAACAAGTGTAGTAATATGAGCGTGGAGACAGAAAATGGTAGCTTCTGAATGGTTTTAATAGCTCTACTACTGTTGGTTTATGGTACAATTAAATTAAACAAAAATATGAAACATAAATAAAGAGGATCAAATATCATCTTACATTATGGTCCATACACAAGAACACAAGATTGTTGTACAACCATATCAAAGCCATTAATTAGGGGCGGGCCCAGCTCTGAGGCAACTTCCTTGGCCTGAATATTGGATTTCATTTTTAAAAGGAAATTAACTAACTGTGTACAAGTTAGTGCTGTCAACTGATTAATCAATCAATTATTTAATCATTTTCTGTTTAATCAATTAAGTAATCAGCCAAATATATTTACATATGACAGATCTCAGTGTAGGTGCCCTTTCAAGATACCAGGCATCTACGATTTTATTTCTAAAATTTCCATCCCCTGCATTAGGGAAAAAGCTTCCCTGAGGAGCCAACATACAGTACATTAACAGCGCAATCCTATCCAACTAACACCACCAGTGTAACCAGTGGGGGAAGGCTGGGTGGGAGGCTTTGGAGGGGAGGGGAGACTTAAATCCCCATTGATTCCCCCTTTGGTGGGGAGTTGAATCCCCTTTCCATTCTGGGGCCTCCCATTCTCGCTGCACCACTGGTTACACCGGTGGTGTAAGTTGGAAAGGATTGCGCTGTAATTGACATATAATCTTATAAACAAAATCTATTACTCACTGTTAATTACTCACTGTTAAAATGTTAGGCCATCTTTAATATTTGCTTTTTAAATTCCCATTTACAGTAACACACTAGCACTAAAAATAGTCTGTAAAAATAAGCAAGTGTGCTCTTTACTCACAGTCTCAGTGACTAAAATTCCGTTCCACATCCAACCTACCAAAGAACCAAACTACTCCAGTTCAGTTTACAGTTAAGTATCTGAGAGAGGGGGAAAGACAGCTGTTGAAAAGTTAATCGTGTGGCAAAATCTGAACTCTGGCCATTTTAGAGAATCCAAATAAAAGGTTGCTCTCTGTAGCATCTACAAGCTTTGAAGTGTCCTTGGAACCCCTTAGGCAAAAGAAATAGCCTTAGGAACAAAAGCCAAAACAAGCCAATGATTTGCTTTACAGCTGTGAAAAACTGCATGGAGAACAGCAATACAGTATATTTATTTAAGAAGAAAGACTACATTCCTTCCTTAAAATACAGCAAAGCCCGCAAGGAGAAGTCTGGATAGTACAACGTACGGGCTGCAGCAGAACTGAATGTTTTAAATCTAAGCTGGAGCTCTCAGAGTTTTGGCTGCAATCTTGTGTGTCCAGTTACATCTGCATACAAGTCACATTGATCTCAACAGCATTTAATGCATGTACTGGCAGCAGCACTATAGCTCCCACTTTGGTACTTGAAAAATAACATTGACCTTAACATAAAGAAAAAGAACAAAACAGGTTTAAAAAAGAACAAAAAAGGTCAGCACAGATCAAATGCTGGGTCCTTGATAACTTCCAACACCAACAGCGCAATCTTGTGTAACCTTGCACCAGTGTAACAGGAGATGCACCGGTATAACAGCAGATGCACCGGTGTAAGTGCAATTACACTGGCGCATCTACTGTTACACCGGTGCAAGGTTACAGGATTGCGCTGCAAATCAGGAGTTCAGCTCTGAAAAATGCACTCCATCCACATAGCCCCCTCTCCTCCATAGAACATCCCCCTTAATTGTAGTATGGCACCAGCACCAACATTAATTGCAGTTGTTAACCAATGTTTTGCTGAAACCAGTGTCTGAAACCCATTTCAATCTATGCAGGGAAATTCCAGTTAGTGTCAATTGCAGTGAATGTTTGTGCTGATGAAAAGCTTGCACACTTCAGGGGGAAGCTGGCTCAAGGCAGAGCACTAGCCGGGGCACAGAGCATGGAACCTAGACGTGAGCTCTCGATTTGGAGCCACACTGACATCTGTCCTAACTCTTCTTACTATCTAGCTGTTGAGAAAGATAATACATAGTGTACTGTGATATATGGACTGAACAGATTTGTACTGTACAGGGTCACAAAATGAAGCAGTCTTGCAAATGTATGTACTAAGGCTTTCGTGGCTGGTGAAACCGGTATTTCTGTTAAGATTAAAATTATTCGGCTTGATAGCCACAGTCTCATAAATACATTGTCTCCTGACGTTTTGCCTGCATCTTTGGCAGGCATTGTCAAAGGTGAGGGAGCACCAAAGTACCCCAAACCACCCTGTCTCTGTCTCATGTCCATCAAGCCCAAATAATTTTATTCTTAACAGAAATACCAGTCTTGCAAATGCTTCTGATCAACTTGCACCTTCTTAACCCACATTCATGTTGCCACTGCCCAAACCACTTTTTTTTTCTTTTAAAGCTTTTGTGGCAGGGTTGAGTTTGGTTTGAATTGCAAAGCGGTGCAGAGCAAAATAATCACACGATCTCTGTTGCACATACTGACCTTGGGTACTCTGCATAGATCATCTCAATCCACATTCATGCAAGGCCAAATGAACTGTGTGGATTCAGACCTGAAGCATTTAATTGCTGACATTGCATATTGTCCTGGTCTACAGAAATAGATTAATTAATTAACCAACAGAAACAGAACACTCTTATTAAAATCATGTGCAGGCCATCACAGTTGACAGCTAAATGGCTAATGCCCAACATCAATCATGGCAATGGATAAGAACTTTATTACCCAGGCAGATTCCATTCTATAATGGAATCACACAGAACAAGACATTCTGGGACATTTCGTTTGTTGTGCTGTTCCTGCAAAGCATAAACATACAAAATGACTTTCAGGTCTCACTCTGTGTGTTCTGAACTCTTCAGCTGCACTGGGCCCCATCTGGAGCCTGTGGAGAACAGAAACAACCCTGGTGCCAGAGTCTTTGGAAGAAAAGGAGGGTGCCGGCATGCACAAAAGAGGAAAAAACAAAAAAGATTTGATTTAAAAATGCAAAAAGGAGGATGTTGTTCTATTCTAGACTTGGCTGAATGCACAAAACCCGTTTAAAATGCAATCCCTATTATACAAAAAAAAAAAAAAAAACCACCTCCAAACTATTACAGAATTTAATATTTCAACAGCAGTTCCTGGAAAAATATATGTAGACATGCACACTGGTACTCACCCTTAGGAGAGAAACAGAAGCCCAATAGATAGGATCTTGGCAGGGAAACAACCTTTTTTACAGCACAATCCTGTGTAAAAAAGCGCCAGGGGAGCGCATGCTCCCCTGGCACTAGGTGTTGTGAAAGTACCGTAAAGCACTTTCGCAGCACCCAGAGAGCAAGGGCTACTGGCAGCGCAGAGGACTGGGCTGCCCATTTGGATGTCTTGCACTGTTAAGCATATACACTCAGGATCCCCCAATCATAATGTAAAAGGCTGAACTGCACTGAGTTTTGCACATGGTGCCCCTATATATGTAACTGCCTTTGCAAGTGAAATGGGAGCTGGTCAGATATGGAAAGGGACAGGGCTCCTATACCATTCATAATTCCCTTCACCAAATATCCACCCTAAAGGTTCCATTAGCTCATTGGGGGAAGCGCAGTAGATTCAGATGGATTTTCAATGGAGAAGCTGTGTGGGGATAAAGGGATAAACTACCGCAGTGTTGCAAGTTTCAATCTAGATTGGGGCCTTATGTGACTGCTATTTTAAAGTAAAAATAAACCCCAAATTAGACAATGACATATTTTATATCATGTCTAGGGCTGGTGATATAAAGGTGAAAACCGGGCCGCCATCACACACTTCCGGGCCACTGCCATAAACGGGCAGCAGCATGGCGCACACAGCAGCGACTCCAGGAGCCTCCATTAGTGCCAGTAAGTTGGCAGTGGAGGCATGTCATGGGTGGGGAGGCAGGGGGAGTTTCGGGGTGGACTGCGGGCAGAGAAGGAGGGGATGGATCTCAGTGGCACCAGCATGTACTAGATCATATCCCCTCTTTCCCAGGCTCCCCTGCCCCTTTTCTCTCCTTGGACATATACCAGCAAAATAGCTGACATAGGTCTTAGGAGACCCACAGGCAATTGGACAGCCTTCCAGGGGGTAAGTAAAAAAATATTTTTACACCTACCTTCTGCTGGCTGTCTGATTCCCACCACCACCACCACCACCACCACCACCGGATGCAGTGTGCCCTCTACCAGCGCAGCTGCATCGGAACTAATGGTGGGCGATAGAATTGGGCAGGTAGTCATTCGTTAGCACCCACCACCCACCACCCTGCTTTACTCTTTTAAGTGGGTAAACCAGGAATAAACTGGCGAAAGGTAGTTCACTGCCACTATCTAAGCTGAGGATCCAGACAGAGGAAAGCCACCTTGGGAACTCCTTCCTCCTAGTAAGGCAGAGATACCTGGGTGGGTCTGGAGATGTGATCTGGGCAGCAAAAGTTGGCAAGAAATGCAAGCAACAAATAAAACCTGACTCAATTCCTCTGGGCACTTTCCCTACCATACTGGCAACGCAATCCTGGAAATAGTTCTAGCAACTATGTAAAGCACATGTGTAAAGCACATTCGCGATGACTCGGGAGTAAGGGAGGCCAGCGCAAGGCCGGCCTCCCTCACTCCGGTGCTGGATCTCCATGCAGACGGCTGCAGAAGGTAAGTGCTTCATCGCTGGCCACGTCAGCGGTCTGGCCGGGCGAGGGAGGGGGGCCATTGGCCTAGCCGGCCCGGGAGGGGTTGGGGGATGGCGGCCATATCTCCGTCCCCGCCAATGACTCAGCAGCCCTAGCTTCTGAAAGGTACTAGAAAGGCCCCAAACAGGTGACAAATAGGCAAAAAACGAAGAAATATCAATTCCAGTCAAATTAACTATAGTTTATTAGACTAAGGACAAGCCATGTTCCCACATGCTTCCTGCTACTCTTTCCTCCTCCCTTCATGTGCCTGGATGGTTCAAAAACTTGCTGGTTTGTTAACAGTTTCCTCTGATGTCCAAATCAGTAGTCTGAGTACTGTCTACAAACCAGGATCTCAAACCAGGCCTTAAAATCATTTCCCTTGACAACATACATATTTTCTCTGCCATAAGCAATATAGTTGTCATTAAATCTTGACTGGTCTTCTCTTCTGAATACAAACACACACTTATTACAGTTTCACATCTCTCTCTCTCTCTCCCCCCCCCCAATTTTTCAATATGAAACAGATACTTCTGAAAGATTATTCTAATTAATTTTTCCAAAGACTTCTTCAATAATAGACTGCATGGATTATATTTTTACAGGGCTCAAAGATAGGCTTGCTTTTTTAAATTTTAAAGTTCAATCAGGTTCAGATATGGAAACGAAGATAATTAATAGACAGCACAATCCCTTTACGCCACTGTGACATTTTTTGTCATTGGCTCAGAGGTTAGAACACCTAAGCACCCTGGCTTGTTACCAATTCAAACCTCAAAGCCTCAAGACAGTGTCTGAATTATAGTGGCACACTGCAGAATTGTATCCAAACAGCCCAAGGAAGCGAATTGTGGAAGAAATAGACATATTTCCCTTCCCTTCTCTCCCTTTGTTATCCCCACTAGAAACTCTGAACTATGCAAGGTCAAGCATCAATATCAATAACTCTAAAGGTTACTTACAATGACAACAGGAGAAATCTTAAACTAGTTCAGTCACCTAGTTGGGAAAAAGACAGGTAAACTTCCAAACCAGAACCAGATTAAATAACTACATGAGGTCAGAATAGAAAAACAACCCAGGATAAAAACCAGATTAATGCTAAAACCAGATTAATGCTGCAATCCTAACAAGTATCATAAATCCCATCTGAAACAATGGGTTTTAATTCCAAGTAGGTGTGCATAGGATTGCACTGTCAGTGATTCCACATTCAGCATACAGACATTTGCCATGTGGAATGCCTCTTGTGCTTTTACCAACTGGGTGTTACACTTAAGAGGGAGCTCTCAACTGACCTTAGTAGCAACCACCCAGGAACATCGATATCCTTGCATATCTTGGTCAAACCTAGCAATGCTATTGCAACTTTCCGCCTTGGGTCCCCCCTTTGGGGAGAAAGGCGGGGTAAAAATATTGTAAATAAATAAATAGACTTGCAAATACTGTAGTGCCTAAAAAGCTCAAACTAAGCAACACATACTTGAAGAGCATGTTCAAGTGCAATCCACTCCCACCAGGAGCGGCAGTTCTACTTGGAAGCTTTCCTTCAAGAAAAAGAGCCCCACATCACAGAGTATCTTAATGAATTCTATCTCAATGGACATGTTTAGAAATCAATGCACAAGCGTTGGCCTGAGGGAAACACACACCAAAGATTTCATTCCCTTGAAGGATATTTTTCAAAACACAAAATGTTTCAACAGGGGAATTTCTGACATGTTATTTCCTCTAAGTAAGATAATTCCCTAACATCGGTTTCAGTATTTAATTTTTCATTCATAAGGCTTTGTTCAGAGAGGAGAGAAACAAAGAAAGCAGCATTTCCCAAACTGTGGGTTGGGACCCACTGGTGGGTTGCGACCCGATTTCTGGTGGGTCCCACAGAACCTCCAATGAAAACAGGGGTGGTGGAAAGATAAGTAACTGCCTCAAGCCCTGAGGCTGTTTAAAAATCAGATAGCTGCTAATTGTCCTGCAAGGAGCTGAGCTCCTGCAGTTTGCAAGCTTGTGTAAATATAGAGAGGTAATGTTTGAGCAACATTTTTCTGATGTGTTTTTTTTTCCATGTCTGTCAATGACAGGTAGTGGGGGCAGGTGAAGGCTGGGTCACATAACTAAGCCTTGAGGCTATTCATTAGGGCTGCATCATTACAAGAAATGGATCTAGGTTTTTTTGTAAATAAATTTAGTACCTGAAAATAAATAAAATAAAATTTCTTTCTAGATCTTTTTTTTTTAAGTCTTGTAAAGCTAGGTGGGTCCCAACACAGTGTCGTTTTAAAAAGTGGGTCCTAGTGCTAAAATGTTTGGGAACCAATAGAGTAGATTATTCCTCATTAATTCTTATGGGTTATGTGCTTTTTTTCTTTTTTCTTTACAAAGGAGCAAGGAATCATTGGCCAAGATATACCTCTGTGTCTGTGTGTTTAAACACAGGCAGTCATTTATACTCTTCATCTAATATTTGGAGTTACATAATCCTGACTAGCTGATGATCATAGGATCGAGTCTCCAGAAAAACAGAGTTAATTAAATTTCATCAAACCTGTGCTCAATGTGACTCACATGCCTTGGGAAAAAACAGGGCTAAGAAAGCAAAATATCAATCAAACTAACAGGTGCACTCAAAGACATCATTGGGGTGGAGGCTAAACTTGTCCCATTCCTCTGTTGAGAATCAATCCCAGCCCTATCTGCCTGACAGCCCAATCCTAACCAACTTTCAAGCCCCAATGCAACCACAATACTGTACAGACCTGAGGCAAGGGAACAAGCATTCCCTTACCTTGAGGAGCCCTCCGTGACTGCATCCCCCCCCCACAGAATGCAGTGCATGCCCCATTGACACAGCTGCATTGGTGCTGGAAAGTTGGTTAGGATTGGGCTGTAACTCCATCCCCTCATTTCCACAACTCCACTCTGGATTCTGGGCAAGGACCCATGCCCTAGTGACATCTAGACTAGATTGCTGCAATGCGCTCTACGTGGGGCTGCCTTTGGACTGTTCGGAAACTGCAACTAGTGCAGAATGCGGCTACCTGGGTGGTTGCCAGGGCTTGTCTGTTCGACTCAGTTGGACCGTTGCTTTGGCGGCTACACTGGCTGCCGGTTCGTTTCCGGGCACAAGTCAAGGTTCTAGTTTTGACTTTTAAAGCCCTTAATGGCTCAGGTCCAGGGTATTTGAGGGACCGCCTCCTTCCTTATAATCCAACCTGTACTCTGAGGTCATCAGGGGGGCCCTGGTAACCGTGCTGCCATTGACGGAGGTGAGGGGGATGGCGGTGCGGAATAGGGCCTTCTCGGCAGTGGAGCCCCAATTATGGAATTCCCTCCCCCTGGAATTAAGAACGGCTCCCTCTTTAGAGACCTTTCGGCGGGGCCTTAAGACATTTTTATTTAGGGTAGCATTCGATCATGTCTGACATGGTGGGCTGGCTTTTTAACAAATGGCTTCTTAACAAATGGCTTTTAACAAAGTAAATATAGGTTGACCCACTGGGGTTGTTTGTTTTTAGTTGCTGTTTTAATTGTTTTTAATTACTTGTTTTTAATTTATTTTTAATGTATATGTATTTTAATGTTTTGTAAGCCGCCTTGAGTGCCCTTGCTGGGAGAAAGGCGGGATATACCGGATTTTTCGCTCCATAAGACGCATTGGACCATAGGACGCATGCATCCTATGGAGCAAAAAAGGAAAAATGTTTTTTTAAATAATAATAATAATAATAATAATAATAATAATAATGTAAAGAAAAATACTTACCGGGGCTTTGGGGAGGCCTGTGCAAGGTTTTCACGAAAACTAGAAATGGCCGGAAATGGCCGTTTTTTGCCGAAATGAAGATCGGGGAGGCCTTCAGAGGCTCGCGCAGGCCTCCCCGATCTTTATTTCGGCAAGAAACGGCCAATTTTGGCCATTTCTGGTTTTGAAATGGCCGAAAATGGCCGGGTTTTGCTGAAATGAAGATTGTGGAGGCCTGCGCGAGCCTCTGCAGGCCTCCCCGAAGCCCCGGTAATTATTTTTCTTTACATTGTTTTATTCACTCCATAAGACGCACTTATTTTTCCCCCTATTTTTTGGGGGGGGAGTGCGTCTTATGGAGCGAAAAATACGGTAAATTCTTTAAATAAATAAATAAATAAATAAATAAATAAATAAATAAATAGTATTCACAAAGTATGTAACTCCAGTAAGGAAACAAAGCAACCTTTGTACACAAAAGTCATATATTTAGGCTGACAGTCTATGATGCTCTTTCTTTCAGGTGTTGAAGGAAGCCGATACCTATGAAATACCATAGCATGAAGTTTCATTGCTTTGGTCCAATTCACATAACAACGCAACTAACAACGCAATCCCGCACAACTAACAACGCAATCCTGCACAACTTTCCACCAGCGGAACAATGGCTCTGCTGGTGCTGGGTGTTCTAAATGTGCCGTAAGGCATGTTTTTGACATTCAATCAGTATTAGTAGCACCCCCGGCTTCTGGTTTGCTACCAAAGTAGAAGACCCATTGCAATTTCTCTTCACTCAATTAAAAACAAACATTGATGACTACCAACTATAAGATATAACAAAAGATTTATGCAATCCACAGCTTTAGAGGACATGAAAGGCAATTCTTCTCTTTTCTTCTCATCTAACCACTCAATCCTAAAAGAGACTGCACAAATTGAACTGATAACATGTAAATACTGTATGCGAGTGCTCATTTCAACAGTGTAGCAAAAAGAAACAACTTTTTATCCTCCATAAACTATCCACACTTATTTCCAAAGTGAGAAGTAATTTAAAAATGAACACGTTACAACCCAGTGAGACGTTAAGGAAGGGGGCAGTCGCATTCATCTTCTGGATTACTTGGTCTGTGATAGTTTGAACAACTATAGATGGTATTAAGGCACACTTAATATATCCAGGCTATAGCTGGCTGCATGTTCACCATTTTAATCCTGCCTCTCAGTCTGTAATCATTACTTGCTCTAAGAAAGCTTAAGTAGAAGCTAGATACAAACATGGTAGGAAGTAAGGAAATATATTTGTGCCAAACATGGACTGCACATCAAGGTTAACATTTGTATTCCTTTCCACACATTTTAATTACTGTATTGCCATACATTTGCAATCCTTCAATGTGGTGCAAAATGATTTGGCAGTAAGTCAAAGAACAAAAGGAGGTGGAGTATGGTTTCTAAAATGGCTGCATGTAGATACCAGGGCCTTTGATTGGGCTACCACGGCATGGGCTCTTTCTGTGGACTTCTGTGGTACATGACTGTGCTGTGGCTACTTAAATGATGGATGCAAACAGACACCAGTTCTCAATGTACACATTGTGGGTATACATTTTTTTTCACCTGACAAGAGTATTTTGATTTTTATTTCAGAGTTTATTTTTACTCATGTATTTTTACAGAAATGATTTTTACTCATCTTTGTGCTTAGAAATTTGAATATGTGGTTTTGAATTTCAAGGTATTTTCCAGCCCTCATTTCAATTCTAAACAGCAGAGCTCAGACCAAGGTCCCTTGTTTCAGTAATAAATGTATCACACAAGCAGTATGCTGTTGAGCCTATGTTTATAGTTTACTAAATTTTCACAAGCTGTCTTACAGAGAGTATTATCATTCTTGCACTGAAAGCAGCTTCTGCTCTGAGGTTTTAGAACTATTTGGAGAAAGAACTACTGTGTGTGCCTGCCTAGGACATAACTGGCCTTTTCAAAAGCCATTTAATTCCCACTGTGACTGACAGGTTTTCAAATAGAGAAATGCCAGATGGAAAATTTGTATGTGCTTATTAAATATTTTTAGGGAATATAAAACAATGTCTTCAGTTTTAAAATACGCTCTTTAAAATTTCCGTATATGAATCATGGCTTCTTTTTAATAACAATTCCAATTATAAACTGGGGGCGGGGGGAAGAGTAAAAACAGAAAAAGAAAAACTGGACAAACTTTCAAATGTGTTGTGAGATGAGGAAGGGTGCTATTTTTATATTTAAGTTCCTGGATTTAAAAATTTCCAGTTGAACTGTAATGGCCAAATTTCTTCTGTGAGCAAAGAGAAGGCTCTGAACCTTAATTTTTATCTTCTACTACTACCAAGAGTACGTGTGCCTGGTGCTGTACAGCACACAGAAGTTACACAGCCCATGACTGAAGGGGTTTGCAGTCAGCTAACCAAAGAACAGTCACCGTTGGTGAATTGTCCATTGTATGAATACCCTGGCATGTCAGTCATGTAGAGAGATCACAGTCTGATGTTGCTTTCAAAATTGCAGTCAGCCCAGAGAGTGGTGAGCTGCTGTCTCATCGCCTGTCTAATCACACCATAAATAAAATCATCACCACCACCACCACCACCACTACCACCCCATGATGGTAACCTCACCCACCTTGTTTTTTCTTCTGAATCCACCCTAAAGTTGAACTGGACTAAGATCAATGTGAAAGAAACGGCCTGAAAAAAAGACTGGCATAGATAGAATGACAGTGAATCGTGCTTTAGCTACTATCAGGCAGCATCAAAAGTTGAGACTACTGTAATTCAGATAATGAAGCATTTCAAGCACATGTTTGAACAAGAGGTCGGGTGAGGAGTCATACAGGGGAGTTCAACAAAATTTTGCATCACAGAAACAACAATTTTATATTCCACTCATTCTCTTGCACAGGTAAGTACAGGGAGCTGAACCAAGTTCAATTTTCATGCCATGGAGGTCACTGGGTGACCTTCGACTATGGGTGATGCAGAGTACTATTTGCCAAGTGATTGTCCTACTATGCCAGCAACCACTTGTTATGTGGTTCCGCCTCATCCTTCCAGAACTGTTGCGTGCAAATGAGAATTGTAAAGCACGTTATACATTGCAATAAAGACCAAAACACGAGATACCGTATTTTCTTATAGCACTATCCAACAGTTTTACAGATTTTTCCCTAAAGAAATTAAAGTACTACGACATCAGCTCACAAGAAAGGCGTGGGGGGGGGGGGCTGGAGAAGAAGTATGGCAAGACCTAAGAGTGGGCAGGGGGAGTCTTCGGATTCCATCATACTTTCCAATGAGGTTATCTTGGGGGCATGACCCAGTCCGATTTGGCTTGTGACTGGGCTTAGAGTAAACCGAGCTATTTCCCAATTTTTTTGGGGGGGGATGTGTCTGTGGAAATACCTTGCTTTGCTGAACCCAATTACAAATCTAACTTGGGCAGGAACTTCATTCTGCTTGAAATTCAACCATTTGCTGCAGCTTGATACAATATCAGCAGAAGGCAGTAACACTTTCTGTCTGATAAACAGAGTGGGGTATTGAATTTCTGGGTGGAAGTGAAGTCTGTAGGATCACACGGCCAATCTAGCAAAAAAAAAAAAAGAAAGAGAGCTTTCTTCTAAAATGCATTGAACTTCCTTGTAGGGGCAAAAAATGTCTGGCGCTGTCAAATTAAATCAATTTTATTTCCCAAAGAAGGGTGTGTGTATGAAGGGAAGGGGGGGGTTAGGAATAGCGATAGATTTAAAATGCTTATTATAAACAGCTAAATAAAACTCTTGTACTTATATAAGTTTATCTTCCCTCACATTGTGAAGCTTTGTGGAATGTGCTGAAATAAAACACTCTGAAATTATTGCTTTGTTTGAATGAGTCCCGTACGCTAACTCATCGCAATTACTGGTTTCAAAAAGCACTGATATTAGCTAGACAAAAGACGGAGGCATTAGAGGCAAGAGCAGCAAATTACTCCATTTGTTTTGCAGAACTCGACTTCTAAGCAGTGTATGAGAATCTCGTTTTCCCCCTAACACTCTTTCGGACATGTTTCCTTTATAAATTTCTGGATATAAAAAGAAAGTTCTGGGGCACAAGGATGTCGCAGCTATGTAGGGTATATTTATTTAGCATTCAAAGCATATAAGCTCTCAAAGCAGCTTACAATAATTAATAATTACAAATACAGTTCCAGTTTAAACATCAGCACACAAGTTTCAAATATGATAGCAGCTAGAAGACAATTCTGTGCCGCAATGGGCTACTCAGTTCTCCCACAGCTCTTTAGCTGGCAGAGAATCAAGCAGCCCCGTGTCAGGGCTTTTGGCCTGGGATAGGATGTGGCATCTGACATGGACGCCAACTACTTTCACAGGATAAGAACATAAGAAGAGCCCTGCTGGATCAGGCCAAAGGCCCATCTAGTCCAGCTTCCTGTATCACACAGTGGCCCCACCAGATGCCTCAGGGAGCACACCAGGCAACACGATAACCTGTTTCTCGTTGTCACTCCCTTGCACCTGGCACAGAGAAAACCCACTTCTAAAACCAGGAGGTTGCTTATGGCTTGTAACCTGATGGTCTTTTCCTCCATGAATCTGTCCAAACCCCTTTTAAAGGCATCTAGGCCAGGTGCCATCACCGCCTCCTGTGGCAAGGAGTTCCACAGATGAATTACACGCTGGGTAAGGAAATATTTTCTTTTGTCTGTTCTAATCTCAATCTGTCCACCCCCACTCTCCCACTGCTCCATTACGCCCCCAGGCCGCTCGGCAGATTATTAATCTGCTGACACTGTAAAACCTATACAACCAAACTAGTACACTTTTAAAGTGGTTAAAATGGGGGGGGGGGAGAGAGAGAGAGAGAGAGAGAAATGGCATAAAAACACATAACACCACTTTCTGATATTTCATTTTGGTTAAACACTGAAATCTGTAACGCCATAAAAAACACCCTACCCATAGGTGCAGTCATCAGAGATTGGCTGCAGCTCCCTCTTGAAATATAATCTCTGTGGGAGACTGGGCTTGTTGTCTGTGTGATGTATAAAATGGCCCCAAAGACCAATTAATTAGATAGGACATATGAACATGCACAGAGATAGACTAAAAATCAATTATTTGCCTTAATTATTTTCTGGAGAATTTTATGAAGGCTCCATACGTAAAACTGATAAGAAGAAAACTTCAAAACTGAGGGTCATCTGCCTGGTTACGAATGAAAACATTCCTCGTTTTGAAGGAGAACATAATCCTGTCATTTTAAAATCACAACATATGCTTAGTTTTAATGTGTGTAGAATCAGGAGGTTAGAGACAAGTGTTTCCTCAAACACTGTCCAATCAATAAACATATCTTGAAATGTGCTTTTCATCTTAGCTGCACCTGTCCCATCTGTTTTAGTTACCCTAAATAGTTCTTTGTGGATAAGTCTCTCTGTAAATTTATTTTTTTAAACAATATACAGTACAGCATGAAAACACGATGGAAAGATATGCTATTTTTCTGTTCCACCTGTTAAAAGGAACGTTTTAATAATATTGTTAAAGGGCAGCTGTAGCAGGTGTAATCATGAACTGAGTACAGCTCTGCGTATTGATACACACAAAGATTTCCCCAGTTTTTTCAAAGTGAAGATCTATGCTGCCTAGTAATTGGTCACACAGGAACGAAGACTGGAGTAGTCACACTGTGGATATTCTGATTTGGCTTTGCTACTGGCCACTCTACGTTCTTCGTGCAATTTGCTCTCTGTTCTGATGATCTGGTCTTAGGAGAGGGGGAAAGAAAACAAGTGTGCTTTTTCATTTCGCTGTCATATAACCTGACACCCATTATCCTGTAAGCCACTACTGGTTCAGGTTTTTTGGGAAGTCTGAACAGTTATACTCCCTGTTAGGGCTTAGGGATCACTGCAATATTTTGTGAGAGATCCCTACTTTTTGCTATAAATGCTAAGTTTCTAATTTTTTTCTTAATAATTATTGTGTTGCCTATCTCAAAGGGGCAAGAAATCTACTTTCTAAATCTATTTTACATGGGATTACCTGTGGAGGACAGATGAAAGATGGCCCAGTCCAACAGCTTTGGCAGTGCTCCTCCGATGCTGCTGCTTTGCTTCAGCAGCTCGGAATGGTTTGCCGGTGGCGCACTGCACGCAGCATCAGAAAGCCATTTACGATAGCAAGACTGTCCTACTGTCAGAGGGCAGTAGCCCATAGGATTGGGCTGTTGGTCTTTGTGGCCAAACAAGAAAATACAAGGATCACTCTCCTCTTTCAAATGCATTTGAAAGCCCACCAGACTATTCTAGGAAAGGTTTGAGAGCAGCAGTTGGAAAGGATATAGAGGACTGGTTCCGTCTCTTCTATAGTAAACATGTAAACTTGACCTGGGCACCATGTATTCACCACAATGTTAATTTTATCAGTCCCTTCTTTCATTAAGAGGATAGACAAAGTGGTCAGTACAGATAATACAGGTACTCCAATTCCATCTACATTGCTATGGGAGCCAACCTGGTATCACATCCATTAAGAACTACACCAAAGTGGTACATTCTTGATCAGAGGTTCTCAACCTGCGGGTACCCTGGGGGTACGCGAACTGACAGGCGGGGGTACGCGGCTTGCTGTGTCTTATCAGATGCAATCAGCTGTGAGTTGGCATCAGCTTTTAGTTTTTTAAATTTAAACTCCCGACTCACAGCTGACTTACAGCTGATAAGGCACAGACTCCCAAGGCTCCCATATTTTTTAAAAAAAAAAAAACTCTGCCAAATCTCTATATAAACCCCTTTCTAGCATTTACATCCAAATTAGGGTGAGTAAATTCTCTGACTAAATAGTCCCTAATTTATTACTAAAAAGAAAAACTTCATTGAAAATGAACATAAAAGATCCTTGTGCAACAAAACCACCGCTTCTCTCCCCCCCAGACTGTGTTCCCAAGTGGAATGCAAATTAAGTGCTTTCCTACTGGCTGGTTCAATTTATATGCTGGGTTTTAGAAAACATAGTTTCTTCCATTTAAAAAAGGCAGCTCTTATGGCAGATTGAGCTGGTTATCTGCCTTCTTAAGGAAGCTAAGAAGGAATTGCCTTGGTTTATTTTTGGATGGGAGACCTGTGGTGATATTTTCTTTGAAAATAAAAAAGGGTGGCAAAAATTGGGAAAAAAGGTGACTAACAGTGTAAGATGAGTAATTTTAATGATTAAATTTTACATCTCAATAATTAATTAATTAATGTTAATTAATTAATTGGCACAGGAGGTACTTCAAAAAATTTGACCGTGCCAGGGGGTACACTTGGTGAAAAAGGTTGAGAACCCCTGTTCTAGATCAGTGGTGGCCAACCCGTGGCATGCCATGTGCCACATTTTATGTAGATAATCTTGAGCGTGCCACTTAAATAAATAAATTTAATAAATAAACAAACAAATACATCTAAGGTAATGAAAATATTTAAAGCACAGTGACAGTGCAAGAAGAATAAGGCGCAATGGTGTGCAGAAACCTCCTCTAGTGTCACAGGCTTGGAAAGGTGCGCTGAGGTCGAGAAAGAGAGAGGGACTTCAGCGCTCGGCTCGAACAGGAACAGCAGTGCGTGCCACTTCAAAAGGCTCAGTGTGGCACCCGTGCTGTGGGTTGGCCACCTATGTTCTAGACAGCTGTAATGAAGAATCATGGCTAGTGCCAGAAGGTAGGTCAGTCAGACCTTGCACATATTGTTGGCATTGACTTTAGTGTTTGACATGGCTATTTAATCCAGATGTTATCATAAAACATTCTTCTAGACAAGCTGAACATAGTGTTCTTCAAAAATTCCAGAAGAGAAGGTTTTATACAGACATCAGTAATTCATACTGTACCAATACAAGATAGTGTGTTTTTATCTTGATCAAACTTGACTATTGCCAAAAAGACTGTACTATGAGATACAATTCGTGTGCATTTTCTGAATGTTCATCCTGTTGCAAACTACAAAAAAAAATTCTAGGTTGTTAAATCAGTTCATGTTGTCCCCAAAATCAGATGAACAAAACATTAAGATAGTTATAATAGTTCAGTTTGAAGCTTGACTTGACCATGCAGCACTGCAGAAAGAAAAATATGCTAGAGAAGACATTTTGTGCATTTGGCACAGGCAAGCTCAAATGCCTGGTTTAAAGCATTCAAAATAGAACACTGCTTTAAGCAGAGATATTTCATCCTCAGGCAAAAGCTTCAAGACTGAATCCGGCACATTACTTTTTCTGGTATGTTTGCGGGGAAAAGAAATCTGTATCTTTCAAATTTCAAAATTAACTGGCGTAAAATTCAGCACCTTATCAGCTGCATTGCTAATGAGTCCTGACACATGTTCTCATTTATTATTACTGTTAAATAATGAGCTGACAGCAGTTTTAGTGTTTCAAAATTGTGTTTTGAAACTTCTAGATGGAACAATTAGGTATGCATGCATGCATATACGCATACGTATGCATATCCATGAGACCCACTGAAACGTGATGAGTTTTCTACAGACTGTCAGAAGTGATTATTGCACATGTACCCTTTTTATTTCGCATCCCCATGCCAAGAAGTCATAGCCAATCATGGGTCTCCTGTCATGTACATTTACTGCAACTAGCATGCGGAAACCACATGCAGGCTTTTTGCAACACAGCAGCACCAGCCATGTAAGGATAGAGTCACATTTGAAATAGATCTAGGAAAAGACATTGAAAGGCGGTAGAAGCTACATTTGGCTCATGTGTGCGTGTGCGTGCGTGAGTGCATGCATGTGAGAGAGAGAGATGGAAGGATACTTGACAGCTGGGTTGTCAGGCTAATGTCCTCTAAAAGTCCCCAGGAAAGATATTTGTTATCTGTCTGAAGAGTGTAGTTTGTTCCATTAGCAGTGGATTGATTCTTATGCTTGCCAATTAGCTAATGGAGAAGTATTTTCCCATCCTTGTAGAGTCTTGTCTAGGGCACTGTTCTAAGGGAGGAAACACAGATAGGGAATTGCGAAACAGATGTTAACAGGTGGGAGCAACATTTTCAACTCCTGCTGCAAATGCGTGTGATTAAAGGGGGGGGGAGCACAACCCTAAATATTACATGACTAGACATGCCCTAGGGGGGACTGAGGAATCTGCTTCTATGTGGTCACTGCTCCAAATCACTATAGTTATATATGCAAGGGCCAATCCTGCAGGTGATCTGGATTTTCTACAGTAGTACTTTTCAGTAGTATTGTGCTTCACAGTGGTGATTCTTGGCAGGAAAATAATGTGGGGGGAAAGGTTCACTGCTGCTCGCTTATCTCCCTGCTGCTGTGCCGATCCAAATGACAGCTCTGCATAACTCCTACACATGAGTAAATCTAAACCTGTAACTATGTGATGACACATTTGAGTGTCCTGTGCAGTTTGACCCTAAATTGAGTGCAAGTCTATACAAACCTGATGCATAGCTACCGCTCTAAGAGGAAATTAATAATACTTCCAAAGGAGTCATTATTTTTGATGGGGATGGGGTGGTTACTTTTTTGTTCCTATGTTGCATTAACATGGCAAGATTTTTTTTCCTAAAATGTTGAACTAAGCAACATCTTTTGAAGAGGCCTAACTTTTTTTGTTGGTTAGTTTGTTGCACAGGTGTTCTTTAGCATTAAAGACATAAAACACACACATGCACTTTCAGCCAGTGAGGTTATTTTTGTAGGGGTGTATTTTTGTTAGTGTTCTTCTGTTGCGTAGGTGTGCTTCTGCAGGGAGGAATAATTTTAAAAACATAAAAATTAAACATGGGGGGAGTAATTCCATTTTTAAAACAGATTGTTTAATTGTTTTCTTCCTGTGGGGTATACCTGAACACCACAAGAAAACACTTAGCAAAAAAAAAAAAATAGCACAAAAGCAATTTTGGATTTTTTTGGTTCCTCTTTAAAATGAGAGCTGCTGCTGCATGTACTTACCTTCTTACACTGCTCTGGAACCCTAATGTACTCCTGAAGAAAGTCAGCCCTTTAACATTTCAAAACAAAATAAAAACCCATTAAAATGCAAAGGTTACACTAGTAAGGTCAGGGTGACCAGATACAAAGGGCAAAGTGCCTATACAGTACCTTTACCATTGTATAGAAGAGGGGATTTTGGCAGGTGCAGCTTTTTGCACCTTTCAATGATGAGCTGCACCTGCCAAAACCCCAAATTCCTTCTTCTATAATGGTTAACTTTGTCCTCCGTTGTATCTGGTCACCCCGAGGGTTCCCTTATTTTTAAGTAGCAGATTTAGTTGCAGGCATGATGGCTTGATTCTTTCAAACTCCTTTGTGCTAATTGTTCTTCTGAGTTCTAAGCTTGCTGAGTATGCTACCAGTTTTCTCCACTATTTTCTTAAGGATGAACAGATCTCCTCTGTTCCACTCCATTATTATTATTTCATAACTCTGCCATGCCTTGGGTTCTGCCGATTTAAATTCTCCTGTCTTGATGGAAGACAGAGAAGAATTGATGATATACTGTATATTGTGCAAGAAAAAACATTTATTCTTTTGAGACTTATAAACATAAAACATTTAAAATCACTTTTAAATGAACTTCCCTGAAAGAAAAATATTTTGTTTTGGCTAACCTTTTCACAGTAATACATTTGGGTTCCAGAGCACTGTAACAAGGCAAGTACTGTACATGCATCAGCAATCTCCATTAAAAAAAATCATAAATAAAAAACCACTTTTGTGTGCTCATTTTTGTTTTACCACTGTTTTTCTATGTTGTTCTGGTTACCCCATGTGTAGATTTTGCTATTTACTCTGCCATAGCCTCCAAGTAATTATTTTTTTTACATAATGTAATTAACTAATGTTCGCTGTTAAAAAACATTGGGCAACATCCAGAGTAGCTTGCTCCAGAGGAACTCTGGACATTCCTCACATGGATAACCTACAAATAATTTCTGATCATCACATTTAACTTAGACAGCTGGCACCACCACTGCATTTGCTTCACACGCCTGTTTTCCTGTGTCACTCACATCTCTTTTGGCCCTAAGCCTACAATTTAAACACATTAGGGAGCAAGACCCATGGAATGCAGCAAACTGACTTCCAAGTAACCATTAATAAGATGGCGCTGCAAGCAACTATTTTATAAACAATTAAATGCTCATTAGCAATTGACATGGATCACAACATCGTGACTTCCTTTGCTTAAAAAAATTGTTTATTTGACTTGTGTTGCAGATTCCAATATGGGTACTACATTATTAGGTATAAAGAAAAGTAACCACTACAAATCTTCAAGTGCCCCCTCCTTTTTTTGTACAATTTAATCTTCAGCAAGGCAAAGGAAGTGCTTTCAACCTTGCTAAGGGTCTCTCCCCTCACTGAAACATGGAATGATGGCCCTGTGCAAAGTCTAAGACTGCAATGCTATTCATACTTACCAGAGAGTAAGCCCCACTCCATACAGTGGGACTTCCTTCTGAATACACATGTATAGGATTGTTCTGTAAATCTTTCAGAGCACTTAGGATCAAAATTGAGCCCTCCAGAGAACAGTGAGCACTGAGTAATCTGCTTTTACAGTTTTTCAACCCCCCCCCCCAAAGGCAGACTTTCTGTTTTACCTAACACTTCTTAAAAGCCAAAAGGTGTGATACAGTTGAGTTGAATTTTCATGAGCTTTCATTTTGGGGTCAAATATTGCATGTTCGTTGAAGAACCTTTTGCCAAGGAAAGCTGAATGCATAAAAATCCCAAGTGCTTCTTTGCTTCTTATCTGAGACTTGGACACTAATGGAAGCTCAGACAGAGCTGTGCAAAAGGCCCCAAGTGGTGATATTTTTTTTAAGGCTCCAAGGAATTGCGCAATCTTTGAAATACCAGTCCACAGGAAACAGCTCAGGGAGGTTCCGAAGCCTGGGGGATATATAAGGGAGCTTTACAAATCCCTGAGCTTGTTTGCCCAAGCTCCTACTTTAAACAAATGAAAACAACCAGGAGACATGCTCAGAGAACATTTGCATGACAGATCTATTTAGCACTGCAACATTCTGAGCCAGTTAAAGAGATGATATAATAGTTTCTAGGCAACCCATGACTAAGTGCCTACAATTATCAAATTAAATGAAGGCAATGCAACAGCTGCCATCACCTGATTTGGGAGAACTGCAGTACATATCCAGAAAAAAGAATATTGATGTATTGGACCACACAAGGTTGATCTAAATTAGCATTCCAGGTTCAAGAGTGCATAGCCAGGTGTTTTAGAGAAGTTTGCAAGCAGGTCTTGAGAGAGAAAGAAAGAAAGAAACCGCTCAATCCTTTCACATTTGATTCCAGACTCTTGTACTCAGGATCATATTGCCTCTCAACACAGAAGAGTCACATATGCACATTCTTATAATACGACACCAAGTGGGTCATCACTCACTGTCCTTTTGGCGCATGACACAAGCAGTTTACAAGAGAGATTAGTCAACGCTACAGTGAGCCACTGACACACTTCACTGTGTCTTCAAGATGCCCCAATTTACTCTCCTACTAGCTGTCACAAACAATAATGCTTCCTGATGAGCTTGTTCAAACCATATTGAAAACTGTTTTTCCCATCACACATTTTTGTGCAATTATGGGGCTATGCATTTACCCTAAAAAAAAATGCTATACTCTAAACTAGCGGTTCTCAAACTTTTCGGTATCCAGAGCTTTTTACACTCCTAAAAGGCGCATCTGCAGAGCCTCAGGGAGTCCCAGAGCACTGGTGCATGTGTGGAGTGGTACAGTGCAAGGCAGATGGTGGCCTCTTCTGGTCTGCTCATGGAGCCCCTGAAGGGGTCTCGGGGAGTCTCAGGACTTCTAGGAGCACACTTTAAGAAACACTGCTCTAAACATTCTGAGAAGAGCCCAAAGGCCCCAGACCAAGAAGCCAGCTAGGGAATCTCACTTCCAAACACTGAAAGAACCAACTAAGCATTTGTAAACCTCTTCCTCTGGTGCACTATACCAGGATGGCATAGTGGTTCAGGATTTGGACTTAAGACCTGGAAGATCCAGGTTCAAATCCCCGCTCAGCTATGAAGCTTCCCGGGTGACCTTGGGCCAGTCACTATCTCTCAGCCCCACCTACCTCACAGGGTTGTGATAAGAAAAGGACGGGAGAAAAGGACGGGAGAAAAAACGTACACCACCCTGAGCTCCTTGAAGGAAAGGTGGCGTAAAAATGTGAAAAATAAAAAACAACCTGATGAATGTTTCTTATTTATTTATTTAAAGCATTTCTCACCCATCCCTTCTATCTCAGAGGGCAGAAACAATCAATTTAAAAAATAAAAATACAAAAACAGAAAGGCAATTAACAAAGATCAAACACATCAACCAACTAAGGATCAGAAAAACATCATTTAAACAATGTATCAGTAGAAAACAAAATGAAACAGTGAGTTTTCACCATCCTCTTCAAACATGGGCAGTGACTGAGCCACCTGAACATCCTTGGGAAGGGAGTTTCACAGTCTCAGTGCCACCACCAAGAAGGCCCTCACTCACATCCCCACTACCCATATCTCAGTCACCAATGGCACCTGAAGTAGGACATCTGATTAACTATTCTATTCTGGCATACATCTAACCAACTCAGATCAGCTTTGGTACTGTAGATGGCTTCCTTGGCCTCTAAGCCCTGTATCTGAGCAGGGACATCTCAGCAATGTGCACCACACAGATTACCTTGCACTCTGTTACCCAGCAATGTGTATGCATTTGTGAATTAGCCCCAGCACAGAATAGACTTCCTCTCTCCCATGTAGATACACACTGAAAAGTGGAAGGAAATCATCTTTTTTAGCAATTTTAACCAGCCTGACGGAAAGCAGAATAGGGTAAGTAAAGAGAGTGCCAAGAGGGTAACTCATTAAGGAAACTTGTGTAAGACCCTTAGGATTCCTGCTGTCTTTGGGGACATGTCCTCATTGCTGGACATCCAAAAATCGGAAGTGAAAAGTCAGGACCAGCAAAGCAAACTTTGGAGAACTCTGTGCTTGACCACACCGTGCAACAACTAAATCTTTCTCGAAATAAAGCCCTGGCAAATGAATTGACCGAGAAACTCATTAGGACTCAAAAGGCAGCCACGAGCAGCAAACTAAAACCTCACCTGCAACATGTCAGACCCATCAAGATGTCGTTTTAGGCTGGCTCCCCTGAAAGCAGGAATGCAAACAGAACTCTTTACACATGGCAGCCAATACTCAGGAGTAACCTGCTTTTCCCTTTCAGCAGATGTTCAGAACACAGAAAGAACAATGACATTCCAGCAACGCATGGCAGAAGTGGTCAGAAAAGCAGATTTATGTACCCTGATGATTGTGTTGCATTCAGCTTTTTGTCAGTGGTGACAAAGCAGCCAGGTAACCAAGACATCCCCGGTGAGTACTAGGAGATTTTAATCTCCCCAACAAAAAGAAAACACAATTAGAAAAGGGTTTGCATGCCTGTGTTCCAGGCAAGAGTCACAGAGTTCATTTCTCACTTAGAGGGTAGGGTAAGTCTGTTGAAAGACTGATTCAGAATGGGGACGGGGGGGGGCACTCTCAATTCCTTCACCTCTCCCATACTGCACTGCTGTCCTTCCCTTCCACACACCAGGAACCTTTTCTATATATGATGATGATCAATGCATTCAATGGACGCATGTGTGTGGCAGGGGAACAGGCTTTGCCCCCTGATCTATGTGTTCATTGGTACAGTCTCTCTGCAGATATATGCAGGGGTGTTCAATGAATGTTAACAGATGGGGGGGCAGAGCCTGTCGTTGCAATGCCATCCTGAGTGGGAAACTGAACTTGGTTCTCCTTGCTCCGTATCTAACTAATGCACTACGGATGAACTAATTTAACAATCATTCCCTTAATTCATCAGGGGGGGGGGTTGTGGAGGATGGGACTCTAGGGCTTTTTAAAAGAAAATTCTCAGAACCTTTACAAAATTTCAGTTCCCAAGATTCCTTGCAGCAGGGACATGTGGTGTGGGGGTGGCAGGTGAGGCAGAACCACCCTGTCATTGTCCATGGAAAATATCCTCAGCCTAACCCTGAGATTGCGCACATGCGCCACCCACTTTCTCAGGTGAAAGCAGGTGGTGCACATGCGGAATCACAGGGTAGAGGCTGCGGCTATTTTCCATGGACAACAACAGGGCGGTTCTGCCTCACCTGCCAACCCCACACCACATGTCCCTGCCCTGCAGGAAACCATGATGGAAAAAACAGACATAAAACTGATATGCATGCAGATAGTGCATGTCCTGCTCATTTAAGTACAGTTCTTCTTGCCTGGTAATCAATGAGTTAATGCCCTCAAATGCTAATCAAATGTCCATTATACTCCATTATATTCAGTCTGCCTGTTTCTCCACGGCTTCAAACAGATATGAAATTCTTCACTACCTGGCCCCAACCCATGCCTCTTATTACAGCAAGCCAGTAGATTGCCGCTACATTCAACTGAAGAGGTGGGCGAAATGAATCATGTGTTATATATAGACACGTTGTTCCAAGTCAGAATTACTGTATTCCCTTCTCTTCAGTTTCTCTAAAAAAATCTCAATCCTATGCTGATACATTACAAGACTTTGAAATGATGTCTTGAACTAGCTTACTTCAGACTAAAATGTCACTATTGTGGGTCTTGCTTTGTAGACCAAGAAAGTAAACTTTGCCATCATTCAGCTTGGTAAGCGATTCAAAACAAGACATAGAAAACATACAGAGCTCGGTCTTATCCATACTGCGCAGGGCTGGGTTCATCCATTCACCCACACTTCAAGAACAGCATATGGCACTCCTGCTTACATGACCCCTTTCCATGCTACTCTTACCGAGGGCAAATTCACTGGACTATTTTTTTCAATGTGGAAAAGTCACTGTAATATCAATGCGGCGAGGGAGATGTGATCAGGGGTTCTAGGATAGAAGGCTTTTAAAAAAAAAAGGATCAGAGAAAATTCATAGAAGCTAGTCTATTCATAGCTATTAGCCATGAATGGGTGTAATCAAAGGGAATCAGAACTCAGGGACTTTTTCTACAGCAGAATCAGTGATGTCATGAGTAGGAGTGCTCAGGGGCTGTCTTTGAACATTTTTCCAAAGGACCTTAGCCAAGAAGAAGCATCAGCAGCAGGCAAGCTGAGAAATTTGCCTAGGGGGGTATATGTCTTCCTCAAGAGCTACCTGAGATAGTATGTAGCTCATGCTGTACAGTACCATTAAGGCTATAATCCTATGGAAATTTGCAAGTAAGTAACTTTGAACACAGTGGGACTTACTTCTAAGTAACCATGCATAGGCTAGCCAGACTATTGTGCCTTTAAAAAAAAATCCATTTTTTAATGTTTATACATTTATTCTGAACTATTGCAACCCACTCCTACAGCGCAATCCTATCCAACTTACACCACCGGTGTAGCGAGAATGGGAGACCCCAGAATGGAAAGGGGATTCAAATCCCCTTTGAATCCCCCTTTGGAGAGGATTTCAATCCACTTTCCATTCTGGGGCCTCCCATTCTTGCTGCACCGCTGGTTACACCGGTGGTGGAAGTTGGATAGGATTGTGCTGTCAGAGTCTGGAATGAGATTTTTTAAATGAAATACTGTATAATAAGTTTCAAAGTAGAAATACGAGGCAGGAAAAGAAAACATTCTAATGAAGACAATTAAAGTTGGGTTTTTTGTTGTTGTTGTAGTATAGTCAGTGGGGAATGCACTGGCGTCCCTGCGCATTGCTTTCTCTCCACTGACGGGCTCAGTCATGCTTCATGCTTCTGATATGCATGTAGTGAAGGCAAATGTCCTTTCATGGTGAGAATGTATGATGGGTTGAGACTGGTGACAAAGAGGAAATGACTTTTCAACATCAAGTGGTCATGTGAACTGACCTTGGAAAACATATTTACAAACCATTCTGAATCACCGTGCATACAGTTAGCATGCACCTACCCTTTAAACTTTGGGACTGATGCTTCACACAGAACACTGCATTTCCACTCCTGTGTTGAAAACCATGGAGCAAAAACCATATGTAAAGAAGCCTCTGACAAAAAGTGTGTGTTTACTGTATGTGTGTGGAGGAAGGCATTCACTCAGCTGTTCCTTGGGCAATTATTTCTGTAAGGCTTATGTTTAAAATGCATATAGTGTCTTTCTGGGAATTCCCTGATTAACATGCAGCCAGGAAAGTCACTGTGAATGTCCAATTAGTAAGAGCAATGGACAAGATATGGCCTCCAGGGATTTATATCTAATATGCTATTTTTAACAACGTTTGAGCACAGCCAGTGGTGCTGGATCCTATGTGTAACTATGCTCAGGTTGGCCCCTCCTTTGCAATCCAAAACCAGAAAACAAATGAATTCCCATTTTACTCAAATCCATCTCCATAGAACAAACAATAAAATGATTTTCAGAGTTTCTGTATTTGTCTTAGGCTTGCTGTTCCCGAGAAACTGGGACTGGGTAGAAGGAAAGGCTGCCTGCCAGCTATTCCTCTGCTGTACTGTATTTCCTAATTTACTTTCCCCCTACTCTCTATTGTGGCAAAATTAAAAGGCATGCCTTAGATTTAGTCATGCATTCATCAATTTTACTTTATCCCCGAGTGCACAGATGCTAAATAACGGTCATCTCCCATCAAGGACTAAATTCTTTGCATAACAATGACTTACTTGCCTTCCTCATTCCTAAACATAAATGTGCAAGTCCTTTTATTTTGTTGCAATTCTGTGTTACTCATGCACAAGCCTCACTAAAGCCAAGGGGCCTTCCTCATTTATATCACAGTACAGAATTTCACCAATTTTGTTTGGGCACCAATATACCAAACAATTAATTTTAATGCACTGATGAGATGAGGTAGCTTTTCAGATTATCTGCGTGAGGTTTAAGACAGGCACTTTACCATACTCTCCTAGTATGCAGTCTCCAACAATAATAAGTTCAGAGTCAACACAAGTGTAGGTAAAGAACAGAGGGTGTTATAAGATGAATATACATACTGTATATTCTAAAGTGTAGCAGAAGTGATTCAAACAGATATTCACTGTATCCTCAGGTATCTGCTTTAGCAATGATGAATGTGTGTTCAAATCACTGCAACCACACTGAAAATGGTATCACAACATAAAACTTGCAAGCCTTCTCACCTGATTAGCTAGTACCCACATATTCCATTAATTCATTAAATGGTTTTTGGAAAGTGAGTTATGTTATTGGTCATTATATTATATTAAGAATATTTCTATACTGCTTTTCAACAGAGTTCTGTTCCCAGAACCCCAGTGGATTAAAAAAAAAAAAAAACCAGTGCTATATGAAAACCAGTTTGGGGGTGGGTGGGTGGGTGGGTGGGGAGCAGTGCCACATTACCTTTGTCCAGCGTCTTTGCTGCTTCTCTCCTCCTGGATTTGTTTAAACTGACTGAAAGAAAAGAAAAACTGCTACCGGAAGCAACCTGTAGATGGCGTCTGAGACTCCTGGTTGCATTTTTTTTCAGCAGTTTAAACATGCTGGGAAGCAGCTTGCAGGCACCCAACAGATTCCTGGTTGCACTTTTTCAGCGGTTTGGACATGCACAGGAGGCGGGAAGCGGATGGCAGCCCCCCCCCCCCGACAACGCTGAAAAAAAGAGGTAATGTGGCGCGGTCAGACTCACTCTTCCACAGTTTTGCCACCCATGTTGAGTCAAATCCATGGATGGAAAAACCATGGATAAAAGCATGGATAATCCACTCCCTTAATTCACAAAGTGTTTTACATAGGAATCAATCAATCATCAAATCCCAGAGCAGAGAGTGTCCAAGGTAAATGATATGCTACAAAACCATTCCATTATATCAAACTTGCTGTAGATTAGACTGCATCTACAGTTGTGTCCATTCTGTCAATAAGGATAGTGCGATACAGAACAACTCAGTGATGCTACAACCTTCAACATGCAGCACAAGCACAAATGCTGGCATGCTTACACTCTTTCATAGTCCAGTCTGTAAGGTGTGTTGCACATCTGATATTAATCCAATCTATGGCTCACACTGCAGACGACACAGGTTGTTTGAGCAGCAGTAATATGCAACTGACTCATATACATCTGCTAACGCAGGCATAACTTTTTATGTAGTCTTTAAAGAACCTCTTTAACCTAAGGCTTTTCTTTTTGTACAGTATCTTCCTTTATTTTCCTTATAACTTGAATCACTTATGTACTATTATTCTCCCTTTTCTTCTTTCACCCATAGCACTTATTACTGCAAACTGTATTAAAAATAAAGACATCAGTTGATGACTTGCAGCAGTAACAGCTGTCTTGATTCACAGTGCTGTAACACCCTGTAGCATCAGTGTGCAATGCCCGCACAAAGGTGCAGTGCTGTAAGTCAGGATTATGTTTTGGTGGAGCAATTGTTGAACCTTATCCTAAACACTTCCTTGCTGGTCGACCATTTCAAAGCAACACTGAAAAAGCACATTTTAAAAAGTGTTCAATTCACTTCTCAGCTGTTATCTGAATAAACATCCGTAAAACTACTCTGCCAAGTAGGCAAATATTATCCCCATATGGGGAGGCTGCGATGGAGAGAATGGCATGTCTTGGCCACCAATTAACTCATGACTGCACTAAGATTTGGATGGGAAATGTGTATGAATGCTAGCATGTTTTTGTATCTTTCCATACATTTATTTATTTTTTTCACATTTTTGTACCACCCTTCCTCCAAGGAGCTCAGGGTGGTGTACATGGTCTCTTCCCCCTTTTTGTCCTCACAACAACCCTGTGAGGTAGGTGAGGCCGAGAGATAGTGACTGGGCCAAAGTCACCCAGGAAACTTCATGGCTGAGCGGGGATTTGAACCTGGATCTTCCAGGTCTAAGTCCAACTCCCAAACCACTATACTTAAACAAACGGAAGGACTTCTTGGCTCACAACTCATACTCTATAGATTTTGGTCTTACTTATGATACATAATGAAACTACTGTATGTTCTTCCATCCTCAAGAGAAGATTGGAAGAATGGATTGATAGAAGATGAAATGAAATAGGATACACACATTCTTATGAAAACAAAATGTTCCACCTAAGAATTTGTCATTCAGTGGGGGAGTCACCACTGCTCATTGATTAGTTTCTCCTGGACTGACATAACACTGTGGCTATTTATTGCAAAACATCTAAGAACACCTCTTAATAAAAAGTGATAATCAAAAGCAGTGACAGAGGTTCACGAGACTGTGAAAGCCAATATTTGTTCAGTACTAAATAGCTTATAGCCACATATCTCCCTTAGAGAGCCTGGACGTCTCTCCCACTGCCTTGTCAGTGGAAAACAGGGTGGTGTCTTTAAAACAAACTAACCTCCTGCATACAACATTTTGCCTTATTATTTTTTTAATACATAACTCAAAATTTTCTTACAAAATTTGAACCCAACCTTTATTTTGCTTGAAACCATGGGAAACAAACCTTTTCCCATATTAAGCATTCAAGTTTCGCCTTTCAAAGAAGCAGCTTACATTTTTATTTTTTTAAAAATAAAGCACACTGCCAGATGTCCCTTTTTCCAGATCATCTCAGGTCCGCAAACCCATTAGTGAATGTCCCTTATTCTAGGGAACACAGAGCAAAGGTCACCTAGTTTTCTGGAATCTGGCAACCCTAGACTTTAACTTTTCAGAAAACACAACTGTGAAACAGTCTTTTAGCTTTCTTTTCAGCTTGAAAACATGCAAAAGGACTATGAGAAGAAAGGAAGGAAGGGGAAAGAAATCGTGGGTGATCCAATCCTTGGTAGCTCTGTATCCTAGAACCTTCAGAAATAACAACAAGATTTGAAGCTTTAAAATCAATACTTGACAGTTTTATGTCTCAGGATCTGAACAGGCATATGACTGCAGCAGTCCCTCCTTCTAAGTACCCTCGCGAGCTATGGTTGCCAACTCATGCAGTAATAAACTACAATATCTGGATCCAAAGGCAGAACCACAGAAAATGTGCTGTTCCTCGAAGGTCTTATGTGGGCTTATAATTCTACTGCCACCAGCATGCAAAACTACTTACATATTCCATCTGGCAGCCCATTCCTGACAGCGCACTGCACAAACCAAAACTATAACTGTGCCCACAGTCGGAAAGCAGGAACATCTACATGCAAAGCAAATAACTCAACGATCAAACCAAAGACCAAAACTATAGTAAGTCAAGTCACATGGCCCGTTACAGGGTCACTGCAGTACATGGCCAAGGAATTTAGCATCTATTAAAAAAAACACTTTCCTGGTTGACAGATAAGAAACACAGAGACCAAAACTCACCCCAAGTATATCAGTGAATCCCCTGTAGAAAGCTTATAAAGGCACTTATTAGAAAAGTGAGCCAAGTCACACAAATGGATCGTATAGTCAAGGAATGGAACATCCAGAAAATATGCATCCATTTTACAGATGAACACTCTGAAGCATTTCACGTCCTGTGCCAGTGCTGCTCACAGTTCCTCCATGCCATTGACCCTAGCAAGTGAACAGGCAGACAAAAACTGGCTTGGGAAAGTTGATAGGAGAGCTGGTCTTGGTCTTGGGCAGATGTGCAGGCATCATACCTGCTCGTCATGAGGTGTGTTGGTGGTGGCAAGCAAGCTAGTAGAATCCAAGCCAGGCTTTCTGTTGCTATTGACACCACCATCACAGCACCATCAGTGGGGCTGAGCCATCTCAAGGCAAATGTTGTTCACCCTTCTCCTCCTTCTAACCACTGCTTACCCAAAGTGGAGTGGCAGGCTGCATAGAGGGAGTGAAGGAGTGAGCAGAGCAACAAGCATCAGCTTGGCACTGTCGACTCCAGCGCAATCCAGGCAGGCAGGCAGGCAGGCAGGCAGGCAGGCAGGCAGGCAGGCACATAGTCTACCCTTTGGCTTCCTACCACTTGCAGCCTCTGGGAAACTAGAGATACAGGTTGGATGGTGTGGTGGAGGCCACTTCAAATTTTGCATATGCAGACTGGCATTGCACATGTGCTCACAAGATTCCAGGTGCCCCTCAAACCCAGTATGCCTGCATACAAAATGTATGAGTGTGCATAAATTAAGTGTGTGTTGGGGGGGGGGTCGGATTCACCTTTTTTGACAACTAGTCTTACAGCCCAATTCTATCCAGGATTAGGCTGCAGGTTGGAGTGGGTTATGACAGCGGAAGTGACTTCCACTCTTCTAAAATGGTTCTTCGCAGCACTCAGTTGGCAGCCATTTCGTGCATGCTGCCACAAAAGGCAGCAGTGCCGCAGCTCCACCAACAAACCCCTCCATACTCACTGGATCTGGTAAGTCAGTGGTGGGTGGGCAGGGAGGGAAAGGGGGTGGGGGGTCTGGGGGCATAACTGGATGGGGAAAGAGGAAAAAGACCAAAAGTGGTGGCATATGTCCGAGGAGACCCATAAGCGCCCCCAGGCCTTACTTGGAGGCAAGTATAAATGTTTTATATTTAACTCCTGTATGCCCTTGGGATGCCCCCTCCCCGCTGCTGGATGCAGTGCCCGCTTTATGGCACAGTTGCATTGGCACAGCTGGCAGGGGATAGGATTGGGGGGATTAATTTGGAAAATAGCCTAGATCAGGGGTTTCCAACCCCTTCCCAGTGCCACTCTCCTTCTAAGTACCACCGGAAGTGACTGGCGATGACATCACCACCAGTTACTTCCAGGTTTTCAGAGACCAGAAAACACAGGGAGGAGGCTCTGGGCAGATTGGAGTGTCCTTCTTAGCGTTCCCGAGAGGCTCGGCCAAAGGCAGGAGCCTCTTGGGAGCAAAAATGCACCACCAAAAGCTCTGCATTGGAGTGGGAGTCCAGTTATTCAGCGATCTGAGTACCACCAGCAGTCGGCCAAAGTACCACAGGTTGGGAACCCCTGGCCTAGATGTCACCAGACTGACCATGTGTTTTCTTTGTAATTGGTTGGCAACTCTCATTTTGCCTGCTAATCTACAACTCCTGTAATGGATATAGTCTGGAAACAGGTTAGAATTTCCAGGTAAGATCAAGGAACTGATCTATCATAAACATTACACAAGCCGTAGTGAATTTTGCTGGTGTGAAGCCAAAAACTTGAACTTTTTTCTTGTAAAAAAATAACCATAAACTTACAGGAACCATAAATTCATGAGGAAAATATTAGAAAATATTTTCTTCTACATTAGGATATGTTGAGAGTTCAGATTTCCCATTGCAATGCACAATATTTTCCACCTCTCTGAGAGATAGTAATTTTTTTTCTTTAAGGTTCTACATACTTGGGATTTCTTGATGAACCCTATGTGTTAGTCACACCAACATTACAAAAAGAGAAACACTTGGGAGATGAGAAGTTTAAATTATGCTTTATGAAAGTGAGGAAATAAATAAGGGCTGATGGTGGGATATAAATAAATATATTGAAATACGGGCCTATGTCAGATCTGTTATTATTGGAAATATTTATTATTATATTTTATATACTGCTTTTCAACAAGCGTAGTTCACAAAGTAGTTTACTTACAGCGCAATCCGACTTAACTTTTGTGCCGGTGTAACCAGCGGCGCAGCGAGAACGAGAGGCGCCAGAATGGAAAAGGGATTCAAATCCTCTTTGAATTCCTCTTTTGGAGGGGATTTAAATCCCTTTTCCATTCTGGGGCCTCCCGTTCTCGCTGCGCCCCTGATTACACCGGCACAAAAGTTAAGTTGGATTGCGCTCATAGTAAAATAAATCAATAAATGATTCAATAGCGGCAAAAGTAAATGTATGGATAGGTAAAGGTAAAGGTATCCCTTGAAAATTAAGTCCAGTCGTGTCCAACTCTAGGGAGCGGTGCTCATCTCCGTTTCAAAGCCGAATGGATGGATACCACACAACAAATCTTGTACATGAATTGGATGGAAAAGGAAGATGCAATTTCTACTTGTGGTTTGCAAAGCTATTAGTTGAGTATGGACAGAGCTGGTTAAGGACAAGGAGCAATGCATTCTGCTTTGGTCATGCAATATTATTTTATTGAGCTGAGAGAGTTAGACGTGTCCAACAATAAGGGAAAAGAAGCACAAAATGGGGGGGGGGGGGAACAGGGCATTCATCACAATGATGAACTATTTGAATAAATTATTCATTTGGCATTATTCTCCTGTCTCTTGTGTAACATAGCAGTGATAAAAAGCCACCATAAAAGCAAAATCAACAATACGGGGCTAGATGGATGAATGGTTTTACTCAGTATAAAAGGTAGCTTCATATACTGACAGCGCAATCCTGTGTAACTCTTGCTCCGGTGTAACAGTAGATCCACTGGTGTAAGTGCACTTATGGCAATGTAACTTGCCGTACGCCGATGGACACAGAACGGAAACCAGCGTAACCCCTCTTGGATGCTGTACACCAGCATCCGAACTGCGCGACAGACACCAGCACTACTCTGCTGGCGCAGGGGGCATTCTGAGGGTGTCTCAACGCCCCCAGAATGCCCCCTGCACCCGCAGAGTTGCGCTGGTGCCCATCCTGTGTTCATCGACGTACAGCAAGTTACACTGACATAAGTGCACTTACACCAGTGGATCTACTGTTACACCGGTGCAAGAGTTACACAGGATTGCGCTCTGTGTGTGTGTGTGTGTGTGTGTGTGTGTGTGTGTGTGTGTGTGTGTGTGTGTGTGTGTGTGTGTGTTGAGTGAGTGAGTGAGTGTTGAGTGAGTGAGGGAGGGAGTGAGGGAGTGAGAGCGCAGAGGTTCTCAAATATTGTTACTGAAACCCCTGAAAAATACGTACATTTATTCAATCCCCCCATATAATAGCTAGTCATGACCCACACTTTGAGAACCTCTGAAGTAAGACAATTGGTCCTTCTAGCACAGTATTACCAATACTTACTGGCAGTGGCTTTCCGGTGTTTCAGATAGGGCCTTTCCCAGCCCTACCTGGAGATTCTAGAAATTGAAACCAGTTTTTCAGGACTTTGACTCGCTTCCAAGCTGCTCATGACCCCCACCCTCATGATCTTGGAGTACCCTCCCTCCCAGGGTACTCAATGCACACGTTGAGAACTCCTGAGTTAGATCTTTATTACAAAAAAACTCAGACCCTCAAGCCCAAAACTTCTTAAAACAGCAAGATACAGCAACCAGAGAAGGATGAATTATTTCCAAATAAAATGAAAGGCATACCTACACCTGATTTTCCTACCGGGTCTTTTTATGCAAGTGCATCTCAAGATAGCCATTACAAGATAGCAGGGCTCAAAATACTGCAAACAGTGTTTCCCAATGGAACCACTTCAGTGTTACTGCAGTAATGAATTAGCAGCCAGAAAAACACCTGCCTCCAAAGGCAAACATAAATATCTGCGCAAACGTACAGCATGTCAAGTGAGAAAACTGATAATATGACCAGAGAGAGACAAGAGAAATTACTATATCCAACCAGAAATCCAAAAGGCAAACAGAATGCTATGAAAGAAGTCGAAGTAGGAAACAGTTTTAAGGTGCTCTGTCCTGCTTCCCACCAACTTTATGACAATGGGACAGGAGGAACAGACCGGTGACACGCAAGGCTATATAAGTTTGCATGGAACAAGCTGAAACCACAAAGAGGAAGTTGTAAAACTTAGGCCTCCTTTGGTTATAATTGAGGGAGAAGCCGGATTCTATTGCTCTCTTATGGTACAATGGCGCAAACAGACCCTCGTGTCAGGAAAACCGACACCCTTTGCCCAGCAATTGGAGCAGTACTGGTTGGCTTCTAGACAGTTCTCTAAATAATACTACCAATTAACCCCTTGCTAGTGAATTACAGCGCTGATTAAAAAAAAAAAACCTTTTGCAAGGCAAAGCAACTTTGTTCTCCAGAGTGCTGCCACTGGGTGCTGAAGGCGGGAACATCCCTGAGAGCAACATGCCTCATTGCACCAGTGCTCCTAGTGGGGACTTGGATTTTACTGTGTAAATTGCCACTAGAGAGCAGAATATAGGGCTGTACTGTAGGTGGATCATAAGAGCAGAGATATCACCATGCCAACAAAAGTTCGTATAGTCAGGGTGATGGTGTTCCCAGTAGCAATGTATGGTTGCCAGAGTTGGACCATAAGGAAGGCTGAGCGCCGAAGAATAGATGCTTTTGAACTGTGGTGCTGGAGAAGACTCCTGAGAGTCCCTTGGACTGCTAGGAGTTCAAATCAGTCAATCCTAAATGAAATCAACCCTGACTGTTCCCTGGAAGGACAGGTACTGAGGCTGAAACTCAAATATTTTGGCCACCTAATGCGAAGAGAGGACTCTCTGGAGAAGACTCTGATGCTGGGAAAGATTGAAGGCAAAAGGAGAAGGGGAAGGCCAAGGATGAGATGGTTAGACAGCATCACCAATGCAACAAACATGAAAATGAGCAAACTCAGGAAGATAGTGGAGGACAGGAAGGCCTGGCGGGATATGGTTCATGTGATCACGAAGGGTCGGACACGACTTAACGACTGAACAACAACAAAGCAGTGCTTAGATAGGTTATGCAGATAAACTGCATTCCTCCATTACAAGCCCAGAACATTCAAACTGATAATAAAATCCAGACCACTGGTCTATCTATGTGTTGAGATTAGGGCTGCAATACCAAGGGAGAGTGTGGGTGCATGGAGGCTGTGTTGTAAGTGAGCACACTATTTGAGAGACAGTAGAACATGCCTGCTGCACACATGGCACAAATGTTAAGACTGACAACTTATTTCTATGCTGTTGGGCGCATGAATGAATAATGCAAGCAACTTAACCCTGCCCTTAAACTGAGGGATTTTTTTTTATTTGGAAATATCCATTTACAAGCCCATCATGCACTTGTACAACTTGTCCAGGTCAGTCGAGAATCTGGGCTGAGGGGAGACACTGAAACATGCCAAAAATAGAAGGAAACCCCCGTCCACAGCACCACACTCTCAAAACAGCTTACAGCTATCACAGGAGTGCTAGTCACAGGCTGCCTGAGGCTAGTGAATAACCACTAGCAACAGGCCAGCAAGGAACAAAAAGGGGACCGATTATACTGAGCCGAAAAAGGGGGTTCATTTCCTCCCAGCCTAAACAGTCCGTTGCCCCTATGAATCGAAAACATGGAAGGAACAGCGAAGTGATCTGTCACTGCTGCTTCCGACACCAGGAAGCATTAGACTGTGTGGCAGTGACATGCTTAATTGTATGTTCAATGGCAGCCCTTAAAAATAGAGCGGAATTATGATTGATTTTTTTCCTTTCATTTTCAGGCACCAGAATACAAACTCAGAAGGAGAAAGGTTACATATTCACTTTCAATGAGGTTTGGAATTCTTTCATTTTAAAAAACTTTACTATTCCCTCAACATATATTTTAATTTATGGAATTCATTGTTTGAACGAGGAAGGAAGCAACCCAATTGATATGCAGATCATTCCTTCTCTGTGTGTTCAAAGACATCTAGAAAAAGTTTGGATTCAGGTGGGTGGACAGCTTTTCAAAAGACACTGCCTGCCATACTTAATGTTAAGCTTTTTTAGAACTAGCAAGAATTTGATTTTTTTAAAGTTCTCTGTTGCTCACTTATCCTCTACCATAATCTCTCCAAAGCAGATTGCAAAGTGCTGCATTATGAATCGCTGCACAAAGATACAGGAAAACACATTTTTCTTGTATCAAGCAAAAATGGTTTCTTATCATGGACATTTCAAAGAAACAGAATGCACTATGGCTTTCTGCTTTTAAAAAAAATACAGAATGCAATCATTAGATGTTATGTTTGCCTTCTGGTCAAGGACTGGCCAAAGTTCTGTTTCCACCATCTTGCAAGCTGAAATATGGTAGTATTTCTCACAAAAATAGCTGGGCTTTTTACACTTTCCACTTTTCCTTTATCACCATCTGTGAACAATTAACAAGAAGGCACCACGCTTTGGTCAAATTCAGAGGTAATGGCAAGTCATGGATCAGATCCTGGTTTGTTAAACTGTGGTTTGCACATACAACAGTTTCCCATACTCAGTCTAAACCAGAGACTTTGATATAAACCACAAACAGAAGCTTTAAAATTTCTTCCCTCTCAAATGCAGTGGGAGATGTGCAAACCCAAGGCTCACCACAGCACACTTTTGTAACAACGAGCCACACTTAACTATGTCTCTTGTTAACCTATATGTCAGTGTTTCCCAAACCTTTTCAACCTGCGGCTCCCTTGACCATTGGTGACGGCTCCCATTATATCATGTTGATGCCTGCCAAGTGGCATTGCACTGTTTTCCAAGAGGATTCTGTGGCACTCCACGGCTCCCCTGGGAGCCGGCGCCTCCCAGTTTGGGAACCACTTCTCTATGTTATAAAATGTACATAGACCAACACAAGTTCTGCTTCTGGTATTTTCTCTGAAATCACAGGGGATATAAAGAGAATGCCAGGGGATAACTGTGTGATTATATGATAAACCTACCAGGATAGACATATGGTCACTGGAGTGAAAGTTCATCTGAATGAATAGAAGATGCCACGAGAACAATCCATTGTGTTGCTTGGTGCAGATGCGGCACAAAGTAAATATGTCCAAAAGCAATGAAAAGAAGAATCAGTCAGTCTAGTCCACTTTAAGTTCTATTGAACTGTCACTGTGTATAGCAAAATTGTTTATCCGAAAACACTACTGAAGGGGAAAGGTGGACACCAGAGATAAGATCTTAAAACCGTTTTGGATAACCATAAACACTTGCATGCATATGCATGCGCAGGCACGCACAGAAACATATTCTACAGATTACATTGGAGATTATGCCCAATGTTCCAATAAATTTGGGGAGCAGCTTGTTAAGACAGGGATAGGATGGGGGCATGTTTGAAGCTGTAACTGCATGCCACTTTGGATCTCAATACATACCTTTGGTTTGCAATTTGATGAGGGAAGCAATTTTTTTTGGGATCCCATGAGAACCTTACAAAACAAAATCATCCCATCCCAGGTCATCTAGTAATTTCTCTTGGTCCACATGTGAAGAGTTACCTACCATTGCTTTATAGAGTGAAAGAAGAGACCAATTCATATAGCCACAAAAAATAACTGAAAAGTGAGAACATACACAAGCTGATAATATTTGGGGTGATTCACTGACTCAAGACAAGCATTGTTTACAGCGAAGCAAGCTCTCTGGGGAAGTGAATTCTAAATGTGGGGCACTACTACTACCAAGAAAGACCCCTATCCTGTCATCACCCACTTCAGGTGACGGGGTGATGGCATAGAGGTGAGAACTATGAGAACTTTACAATTCTATTGCAAATATTTTTTTTAAAAAAATACACTGTTTGTAAAATATCTGTGTTCTTAATCTTCCCAAGGTATTAATTTAAGGGTTCTTGGCCTTATGGTGAAGGGATGTCATATGAATAGGAAGATAAGCAAGTTTGCACACAAACTGTGCTGCTGCTAAGGGATGATTAGATTTCTGATAGAATTTCTCTAAAGACATCAAATGATTTAATAGCTTATTTTTGCTGCTGATGTCTCCAACATTGCTACTGAGAAAGAACAAAACTAGCCTTAAACTCTGCAATTGTCAAAAGCCATTATAAAATCTGTAATTAACCAGCTACATTGAACAATCACTCCATTTTTTTCCCCTGGCTTTTAAAAAGGCTGTTTAAATGCATTAAGTACCAACAGGGCAAAATATCAGGGTCAATTTTCTCTGCTCATGAAAGTATTAAATGGTTCAACTCAGAATAATAAAGAGGTCACATTATGCATTTTCCTGCTCATATTAAGGCACATTTTAAAGTGACAAGAAAAAGGTGCTAACCCTGATGAACTATGCTTACAAAGGCAGAAAGCATAGACATGAAACTAAATATATTTGGGAGAAACAGGAATTGTCGGAAGCACACATGCACACCTCTGTGTTTTGCCCATTGTACGGAGTTGAAAAATGTTTTCATTTTGAACACAACAACAAATCTCACTCACCTTTTCTCTTCCACACCTTCCAGAGAGTTCCAACACCTCCATACTGTGTACAAAACACAAAACTATTCAGCTTCAGTCTTTGGGTAGCATCACCTTTTGGTTGCCAGGCAACAGTTTCTCTGTTCTACTGTTATTTTCTAACTTGCAAATGATCCTGCACCTTTACCAGAAATCCCCTGGTTTGGGGAGATGCCAGTGAGGGAAGGAAAGGGGCAAAGCAAAGGCAGCTACCAAATGTCCAGCTTGGCCATCATCTGGAAAAGTATAAATTCTATTAAGGTTTTCCTGCTCTCCTTATAAACACACACAGTTGTTTGTTTTTTAAACAGAATGGGACTGCACTGACTGATCACCACAAATGACCATCGAAATGATTTCCGTTTCATAGAAACCCTCTGCAGAAACATACGTAGGCCAAGAGGTGACATGTCCCTACTCTCGGTGCACATATGTTCCTCAGCACTTATGCAACAGGCCGAGACATGCATGTTTGTACACAAAAGAGAACTTGTGATTAGGAATCCTACCTTTGCAGGTTCCCAATCGCACAGAAAGGTGCATGGGTGGCGTGGCTTACATGCTAAGGAACACATGGATGCTTCCCTGCCTTTGATGTGTGGTGGCTCTAGTCAGATGTCTGCACAGGGTGCGAAATTTACCAATAATAATACTCTCCCGAACTGGCAGGAGTCACAGAAGCCTAAATACATCAGTAAAAGAACTAGAAGTTCGCTTTACAGAAAAAATATTTATTCTCCCCAAAGTTATCTAAATCAAAGTGACTGATTCATCCTGACTCAAGCTACTCCTGGAATTCCCCCCCCCACATGATGTACCAAAGAGACCCTGATAAAACCTCCAAGATTGCTTTCAGTAGTTTCTTGCAGACTGATGTGAAATCCTGGCATTTCCAGTCCAATCTTGGAGGGTTGACCACCTTACAGCGCAATTGTGTCTAGACCGACCAGCAGCAAAGCGATTGCTCTGCTGGTCCAGGGTGTCACAAATGTGCCGTAAAGCACATCTGCGGGACCCTGGGAGTTACACGGCCAGCTCGAATGTTTGCCAGCAAAATAGCTGGCGCACATTCGAGTAGACCCATTTGTGTCCCTTTACCCCGAGGAGGCCTCTGGCTGTGCCAGTGCACGCCCCATCCTGCTCAGGATGCAGCGGGCACCTTATTTACACCACTGCATCCTGCTAGACAGAATTGGGCTGTTAGTGTGTATGCAGAATTAGGTTCTGATCTTAAGAATTCATTTGCAACTTGATCTCATAACTGTTTACTCAGAAATACGTCCCACTGAATTCAGTGAGAATTTCTCCCTAGAAAGTATGTTTGGGATTGCAGCCTTAAGCTAAGTACTACCCCAACTTCCTTAAAATCTTAATAGGAACTGCAATCACCACTTCTAAATATTCTGTGAAATAGTTCTTAATCATTATTCTTTAGCTACTACAAGTGTAGGAACCACACAAATCTGTGGTTAAAATGTGCTAACAAACAACTCATCTAGGCAATCTATTTTTGCGCAAAAATACTGAACAACCTTTGTCTCGCAGGCAGATCATATAGAAAAACAGACAGCAGTACCATAAAGAAGTGAGGAAACCTAGGGGAGAATAACTATCACAAAATAAGGGGATGGAGACCTCACCACAACTGCCATGCTGAAGCCACCACTGATCCATATCCAACCCCCTTGCTCCCCTCAAAATATCTAGTAGAGTTTATCTAAGGTTATTACACCATTACTGTCATCCCTGCTCCACACTTTATCCACAGAAAATGGTTCTATACATTTATTACATCTCCGAGGAATGTTGGAAGCCCTCAGGAGGCAATATCTGGTTCTGAAGTAGTGTTTGGTGCATAAGCATAAACCCAGCAGCACCATTATCTAATAGATTCCTAATGAAGCAGCATTAGCTAGGCCAACAGCATGCAATGCACCATTTTTGAAGTGGAAGACATTGGGGGGGGGGGTGGCAGGCTAGATGGGGTCTGTGAGCTATAAGAAGCTCCAAAGGACACCATTCTTAACCTAGCTCCTTTTGCCATATCTTCGTAGCAGATAGTCTTGCTGTCTGAATCTGAACTGAAACAGAGGGTGTTCTCCCTATTGTCCATAACAGGTATCTAGAGGATAAGATTCCTGTACCACTGATTGTGCACCCTTGAAAGAAACTGTGATAAGTGTACCTGTAAAAACTGGCTTACAAGTTTAATTTATGCCCATCAAGTATTCGGAGACATTCTAATGGAAATGAACTACCGTATTGGTCTGAGTATAAGACTTACTTTTATCTCCTAATTTAAGTTTTTAAACTAGGGGTGCGTCTTATAATCAGGCTGTTGCAATTTAATGCCAGTGATTTAATTAAATTTTTTTAATAGCATCAAACTTTAAGGGTGCGTCTTATAATTAGGTGCGTCTTATACTCGGGACAATACGGTATATGTTCTCTTCACAAAGTTCAGGTACGCTAATAATGTCCCCTCCTGAAATCATAGTTTAAGACAGGGTTTAAGACTTAAGAGCATCCTAGTCACCCACTTCACCTACAATTGCTTGTTGCCGCTCTGATGATGACCCATTGAGGCAAAATCATTATAATTAATGTTCCTGGGTAATAATTGACCTTACGGTTTCCTCAAAATTGTTCATTTTTTGTAGCTGTGCATTTAAGCTCTCCTAACAGAAAGCTCCTCCTCTCCTCTATCAGACTGTTGTAGAAAAAGTTTCACATTGTGGCTGTAGATAGCAGTGATCATAGTGGTGATTATCCTTGATATCCAAAAACACAAACTTGTTAATGAAGTTTTAGATCAGTGATTTTCAACCATTGGTGTGCCACAAAAGGTCTGCAGGTGCGCTGTGGGAGTCTGGAGCACAGCGGTTGAAAATTGCTGGAAAAATTCATCTGGGTTCTGCGGCTCTGTTTTTAGGACAACTGTCTGTAGTAACAAATTGTCTGTCCCTCTTCCTCCACCAGCTCCTTAGAGCCAGCGGAGGAAGAGGGATAGGCAATTTGTTACTACAGACAGTTGTCCTAAAAACAGAGAGCCTCAGAACCCAGAAGTCTCCCGAAAGCCAGAAGAGACATCACAAGAGGCAAAAATCATAAAGAAGATCATAGAGGTCAGTGCACTGCGATAAGAAAAACGTTGAAAATCACTGTTTTAGGTGTTGGGGGGAGGGGAGGTCAGACAAATTGTACTAGGCAACAGTTATTATGCCAAATGGCATAAATTCAGGGTGTTGAATGAATGAAACACTGCTCATCCAACACAAAGAGTCAGAGTCCATGCAAATCAGAGAGTAAAATTAGAGAGGTCATGGATGTTTCTAATTACCTAGCTTATGATATGAATTTGTCCCTGTTGTAACGCTCAGCTGCATTGTAAAGTGAGTGTCATCTGCCCCCCCCCCAACTTCCACCTTTGGCTCAGACTGAAACCAACAAAAATGCCTGCACCTCTTTCCCCATCATCTGTGCCTTCCCTGCAGCCCCTATCCCAGCAGTCCACAAGATTCCTTCCCGCTTAAATACTACCATTCCCACTTGTTCAACACTAATTGAACATAACATCCTTTAGCACTGGGATAATGTATACAGTTTTAAGCACCTGCACATTAATTAGAAGTGTAGAGCACATCCTGCATGTGGAAGAGTCCCTGAGGCCTCAACAGAGCCCCATATTTTTTTTTCAAATGCCCCCCTCTTATGTAAGTGTGCAGGCCATGCAACAGGACATTAGAGGCAGCAACAGGCAATAAAGGGGGAGGGCTGGAAGGGGATATAGGAGAAAAGAACAGACCTCTCAGTTCTCAGATTGTTGGGGGGGGAATGATCTCCTCAGCTCTATGGGATCCCTCTGTGCATGTATGGGGAAGGATTGTAGTCAAGCAAGGTAGAAGTTAATTTTTTTAAAAAAAAATTGAAGCCTCCAAAAGCAAAAGAAAAATACAGAGCTTGCAGAGTCCTCTCTAGCAGATGCAGTACCCTGCTTTAATTAAAGGCTCCAGAGTTCACTTCAGTGCTTGCCAAAGACAAGATGCCCTTAGGCACTGCCCTTTGGCAGCTGTCTGCAAAAGCCCAGAGATCTTTATACTTGTTGCTGCTGAGAAAAGGAATGAGGCACAAATCACAGCCAATGAAGGAAAAAAAATTCTGCAAACTCTTCCCGCGTTCCCACAGGAATAAGGTCTCCACCTACTGATGAAAAAGACTACTAAAAAGGTAAAAGACCAACCCCTAAACCTTTACCCTGCTGTCTTATAATTAAAGACCTGTCCCCAAAGGTATATTTGTGATGATTATTCCTGAAGAAAGCTACCCTTTATTTGGTTAGTCGAATGGGCAAGTGAGCTAGACGATGGGCAGCGGTACTTAATACTTGGACAACGCCATTTTTCAGTGCTCCTCCTGTTGTGGTTCTATACCACAAGCTGACACCACACACAACAGCAGTCCCCTAGTGAACCATGCCAATATGCTCCAGCAAGTGCCATGTCCCAAGATTTGAAGTTGCTCAGCATTCTGGATACTCTTATGTCAGCCATGTCAGCTTGTAGCTGGAGCATCCATCCTGTTGGCCTTGAGATTCAACATAATAAGGTGTGCATTTGAGCAAGTGCAGAGTTTTGATGAGGTTACTTTTTAAGTATGCAACTCCTTGGTAGAATACACGGCAATATTTAGTACATATTTAGTTCTTTAGAGCCAGTCAATAAATTAAGAAAAATCACATGGCCCTGCTGGTTGAGAAGGAACTGCTTTAGGCAGAGAATCGCATGTACAGGACACCTTGCTTTAAAAAGGGAAACAGACTAAACTAGCACATCAAGGGAAAGTTGAGGCTAGAACCCCTCTGCCAAACATGCTCGCTTTCCAAAGACAAGGATTTTTTTTTTAACCTGGGGGAAGGGATCATTTCAAAACGTCAAAGGGGTGGCCCTTTGGAAAGCATCCTGAATGTTATTAGTTCCCTGCTGCTCCAGATTTTTTGAGAGTAAAAATAATATGGCAGGATGTTACAAACAACTGTCTTGATATGGTTGCATGCGTATTGTGGTAAGTTTCCACAAGCAAATGATTGCCAAAGTAGATATTACAGGAGAAACACAATTCCTTTTTTCCCCTTCATATTGCCGACGTCAGGGCTGGGGTGGCATTTTCAAGGGCAAGGTAGAGGGTGAGAGGAGGGTGCTTAACCCTTCCTCCACCTGTTGATTGTCACCTGCGAAGGTCCCCTAATTTTCCTCTGGTTAGTCTATGAAATGAGAAGCCAGCTAAGCTTTGGGGGAAATAGCCTCAGGAAACATTTTTAGGGAGGAATCAGCAGGCACAGGCAGGGTTAAGCAGCCCTCCTTCCACAAACTAATCCTCCTCTATGAGAGGCAGGGCCACAGTTCAGTGACAGAGCACCTGCTTTGTATGCAGAAGGCCCCAGGTTCAAATCCCTGGCACCTCTGGTTAATAAAGAGATCGCACAGCAGGTGGTAGGAAAGACCTCTTCTCAAGGCAATAGCAGTGCCATCAGTTAGGGTTGAGCCGACCAGTGGCCTGACCAGGATTAAGCAGTGCGCTCCTCCCACCCATAATATAGTACTGTATCTAATTTGACTCACAATGCATAAAGTGGAACATTGAGGTCAAGTTGGAAAGAGAATACCACTGTCAATAATCCACAAAAGATGAGAGCCCAGTTAGTCTTTCTGTCCATAAGAGCGGGATCTCTATTGTTTCCAAAATAGTGATAGGTTGTGAATCTCCCACGGAGAACTAAAAATATACTACCCAATAGATGTGGACAGGATCACATGCTCGCTTTCTATTTTTGGAAGAATTCCTTTCTGCTCTGTAGACAAATACTACCAACCTTACAGGGCTTGTTACAGAATGAACAGGGGATGGGGATTTAAAGCCTTCTCATTTCTCATGCAATTCCAACGAGCAACAAATTGCATGTGTGCACGCACACACACACGCGCGCACGCACACACACAATTTTATTTGTTGCATACAAACAGAAGCCTCTGCAGTCTACCAATACTATCTGGGAAATGGCTGCCATTTAATGGCAGAACCACTGCCTAGTCCATGCAGTTGACATAACTATCTCAGTCACAAAGAACAATTTTGTGCAACTTATTTTTTCACTGCCTAACTCCCTTCACCCCCATACCCCAGGATAGTCACATATATATATATTCATTCATTCCAAGCGCTGCCGATTTTGTAGTGAGTTATCATCGTACCCTCTGGATTTCACTTTCAGTCAAGCCACATAATGGATGCTGGAATTCTAGGACTACTGAATCAGCAAACTCAGAGGCATAGCAGAGGCTGGGCATGTCCCTCCCTCTGAAACCTACTGCAAAGCAGATTTGCCTTTCTGCACTTAGGATAGGAAAGTAAAAGAGAACAAGGGACGGGGCAATTTGCTTACTGCTAACATACACCATCGTACACGCATGTGTATACATAACACAAATGCATGCATATATATACACTATCACCAGGTTCTACTTCCATGCTGTCTCTACAAGGGGAGAGAACAGAATCTGCTGCACTTCCTGCCTGGTGAATCATAGCTGCCCAGAGCCTGATAAGACAGGCAGAGACTACTTTGTCTGCTGTGGCTGCAGTCCCAATGAGATGAATGAAGCTTGCCCAGCACAAATCCTTTGGAGAGCAGAGCCCATTTTAACTAATTAGCAGGATTACTGTATATTTTAATGCCACCTAGATTATTTTGAATATGATTCAACAGCACTTTCAAAAGGCTCAGTCAGTCCAAGAATATTTACAATCCAACCTTAGAAACTCATTCACCCGTCTATTTGTTCCACAAGGAAGAGAGGCTGGAATTCTATTCAAGTTTGACTTTGCTACTAAACAAGTGTGTGACATGCTTCTCACCCAGCCCAGAACACACCTTTTATGGATGCAATTTGTGCAAAATTATGGCCATTTAAGTTTATACCTTCGAGACATGACTAGGTAGTAAGCACGTACTGTTGGCGATTATGCTCCCCCCCTCCAGAAACTACATTAGAAACCAATTTTAAAGTACCATTTCATAGGTGAAAAGGTTGCCAACATTTAGTTTTCCACAGTAGGTGTTCCCAGTTGCATGAAATTTGGCAGGTGAACATGGGGAAGGCAAAAATCATCACTTGCTGAATTTTTACTTGTTGTGCAACTGCTAAAGTCATGGTAGCCCAGCCACAAAACAGCTGCCAATCCTAAATAAAATGCAGGCAAATCAAAACACTCCTCCCCAAGATAATATATTTCATAAGTAAGTTCATGTGCATGTGCCAGATTCAACACTGTGATACCTCCTGCGCACTGCTGGTTGTGTATCTGTGGGAGGCCAATCTCCATGTCTCAATGTGAACTATGAGGTTGCAGTAGCGGGGGAACCAGTGTATGTTGCAGGGACCCCAAATTAGAGCCCTAAAAAAGGCATGGCATACTATCTAGACTAGAGCCTGAGGCTTGAAAGCAGGAAGTCCTTCAGAGGCGTTCCTATGGTGGGGGCGGTACTGTAAGTTGCGCCCCGTCCTAGTCCCCGTTTACAAGCCGGCACGAGACGGCCCTGCCCCCTCGCCGTCAGAGCCATTCCGTGCAGAGAAGGCAATGGGCAGGAGACTCCCTGCCCATTGCTTTCTCCGCACGGAATGGCTCTGACGGCGAGGGGGCAGGGCCGCCTCGTGCCAGCTTGTAAACGGGGACTAGGACGGGGCGCAACTTACAGTACCGCCCCCACCGTAGGATCGCCTCTGAAGTCCGTGTTCAAATCCATGGTCACTCAGTTAGCTCACTGGGGACTGGGGACAGTCTCTGTCTAACCTACCTCACAGACATGAGGGAAAAATCCCACTGAAGGAGGGTGGGATAGGTGTACCTAAAACACATTAGCCACTGCTAATACCAGTCATTTCATTCTGTTCAGATATGCACAACTCAAACAGTTCCCAGACTGTTAGTACCGCTTCCTTTCCTGCCCAAACGGTACATTTACACACACTGCTTGGAAAGTACCACCTGTATAATAATTCCAAGGTGTGTTGAATTTTGCAGCACTGAACAGAGCCGAGAGTGCTTATTCGTCCTGTGATGAAATAAATCTGTGTTGTCAAAAACCTGATTAAAATGAAACTGTTTCAGCAGAGAAGGGCTGGAAACTAGGGGGGGGGGGGAATTATACATAGTAGGCAGCATCTACTTAGGTCACTAAATAACTGCAGAAATACTGAACATGGCATGCATTAGGGAGAAATACTGTAATCAGCTGAATGCAATTTAAAAATTGGCTTCCACAATTTGGCGTATAAAATGTATTTGTATGAGTTATATATTCCAATTTATCTCGAAATATAAAGTTGTATTAGCATAGCGTCTAGAGTACAATTTCATTTTACCAAAGGGCTTGGGATACGTACAACATATGTGGGATAACAAGATTATCAAAGTGGAACTTTAACTAGGGAAATTTTCCAGAACAGTAGCTGTGCTGGTCTGCAGCAGCAAAACGCCAAAAAGGCTGGTTCAGATATGACTTGCATGCATCTATGAGCCACCACAGGAATAGCAGCACCACAGACAGAACTTCCATAGGATGGTTGTGGTAATCTCAAACTCTAAAAAATCTTTAAAATGTTCCAGTGGAGTCAGTTTGCACATTCAACCAAGTTATAAAAAGTGTCAAGTAACAAAAAATCAGGTGGTGAGTATGCATGTGAGAATCAGCCCAAAGACTACTATTGAACCTTTGAGTAGGCCTGCAAGGTAGATGCCCAAATGTCCTGTTCTGTACTTTAATTCATAAGAATATGTCGCAGAAAGTCATGTATCGTATTGCCTAAGCCAGTGGTTGCCAAACTTTTTAGCATCAGGACCCACTTTTTAAAATGACACTATCGGGACCCACCTAGCTTTATAAAAAGGTGATCTAGAAAGAAATAGAAGTACTACTTTAGCAGTAGGTTCTCTCTGTGCCAGGTGCAAGGGAGTGACAGCAGGAAACAGATTATCTTGTTGTCTTGTGTTCCCTGAGGCATCTGGTGGGGCCACTGTGAGATACAGGAAGCTGGACTAGATGGGCCTTTGCTAGGCTTACCATTCGTCCCGGTTTCGGCGGGACAGTCACGGAAATCAGGCTCAATTCCCGGTCCGCCGGGTCCGGTCCCGGGGGACGAATGGACGCCGCCATCTTTTTTTAAAATTTTAAACTTACTTACCGGGCAGCATCTTGGATCACGAAATCATCATGCCCTCACGAGATTTGGGCGCCGACATCTTGGATCACGCGAGATTTCATGATCCAAGATGCTGCCCGGTAAGTTTAAAATTAAAAAAAATGGCGGCGCGGCGATAGGGTGTGCTTCTCCCGGTCTCCCAGCGGCTCCATGCGGTGCCGCTGGGAGACCGGGCCAGCCTGCTTGCTTGCCCGTGCAGCGCGAGCCTCCTCGGCAGGTGCGGGCAAGCAGGCTGTGCTTCTCCCGGTGCCGCTGCGAGACCAGCCTGGTCTCACAGCTGCACCGGGAGAAGCACAGCCTGCTTGCCTGCATTGCGCAAGTCTGCCGGAGGCTCGCGCTGCCCGGGCAAGCAGGCTTTGCTTCTCCCAGTCTCCCAGCGGCTCCATGCGGTGCCGCTGGGAGACCAGGCCAGCCTGCTTGCTTGCCCGTGCAGCGCGAGCCTCCTTGGCAGACTCGCGCAATGCAGGCAAGCAGGCTGTGCTTCTCCCGGTGCCTGCTTGCCGCAGCCCCAGCAGCAGCGACAAGCGACGACCAGCGACCAGGTAAGCATATTTTTTAATATATTTTTAAATATAAAGATTAATTATTTATTTAAAATTTTCGGCCACGCTTCGCACGGCAAAAGGGGGTACTTCGCGCCCCCTTTACTTATTTATTTATTTAAAAAACCGGCCAAGCTGCGCGCGGCAAAAGGGGGCGCTTCGCGCCCCCTTTCTGCTATAATTAATTCATAGAAAATATTTTTTATTTGGGTTTCTGGTTTCTGTTTGCATTTATGGTTGTTTTTTCTTTATTGCTTGTAGTTTGGCGGTCGTTTTTCTTTATTGCTTCTACTTTGTGGTGCGTTTTTCTTTATTGCTTCTACTTTGTGGTTGGTTTCTCTTTTTGGCTTGTACTTTGTGGTGCGTTTTTCATTGTGGAGTGTAGTTTGGGGTTGGTTTGGGTTATTTGTGCTTGGTTTTGCGTAGTGCTTTATGATTGGTTTTGGTTGTTTGTGCTTGGTTTTGCGTTGCTTTTACATTAATTAATTATTTACCTTGCGGGGGGGTGTCCCGGTTTGAAGTTTGAAAAATATGGTAAGCCTAAGCCTTTGCCCTGATCCAGCAAGGCTCTTCTTATGTTCTTATGAATATTTTTTTTATTTACTTATAAGTATTTATATATTTGCAAAAATCCCAATCCATTTCTCATAATGAGGCAGCCTAATGAATAGCCTCAAGGCTTGAGGGGCTTTGTTATGTAACCCAGCCTTCACCTGCCCCCACTACCTGTCATTGACAGACTTGGGGGGGGGAACACTAGAAAACATTAAAAAGATGCTCAAACACCAAGTGGGTCCTGACCCACAGTTTGAGAAACACTGGTCTGAGCAAACTTCCATAAGTTAGCTAAACGTCCACAAGTAAGTCTGATCATCAGAGTCCCACAGGATTGGGGTGCGGTCAGCATTTAACTCAGAATCAGTCCTGTCTTTTTCTTCTCCACCAACTTGCAGAAACATTCTTCTCATGGGAGCTTCCTGTATACATGCCCAAGTGCTTGACATGGTGATTTAATCATTGCATGTAATCCCTAGAAAGAGAACAAACTATATGCCAACATTATTATTATTAATTGGATTTATATTCTGCTTTCTCCCCCCAAAGGGGGACCCAAAGTGGCTTACAAAATTTAAAAATTACAAATTTAATACATAAAAAATATAAAACTCTTAAAACTTTAATATACTCTAAAAAAACACAGTACAAGATAAAAGCAGGAGTAAAAAAGTTCTTGTAAAAAGGGCATGGACCACTCAAATAATTACGCTGGGTTTTTAACTCAGAGGGCTTATTTAAAGAGAAATGTCTTTAGGCCCTACCAGAAGGTCTCCAAGGAGGGAACAGTTTGTAAGTTTAGAGGGAGGGAATTACATAAGGTCGGTGCCACTGCTGAGAAGTCCCTAACATGTGAATGTCCACTGGCTACTTCTGTCACAGCGTAATCTTGCCTAAGGATCCAGCCGGTGGCCCAAGGCCGCCCGCCAGATCCTGTGCACCGGCAGCCAGGCTGCCGCCGAGCCAGAGGTCTACTTGGGGAAGGGGTGTAAATGCCTTTTTTCTAGACTGAAAAGCCCCAAACGCTATAGCCTTTCCTCGTAAGGGAGGTGCTCCAGCCCACAAATCATTTGGTTGCTCTTTTCTGCACCCTTTCCAATTCTACTATATCCTTTTTGAGGTGTGGTGACCAGAACTGGACACAATACTCTAGATGTGGCCTTATCATCGATTTGTACAAGTGCATAATGGTATTCTCCGTTTTATTCTCAATCCCTTTAATGATCTTGAGCATGGAAAAGTAGGAGGAGGCCGTGTAACGGCCCAGCCGCCTGGGCCAGAGCAAGGGAGGCCGGCCTCTGGGCCGGCCATCCTTGATCGAGAGTAGGCGCAAATGTGCGTTACGGCACATTTGCGACTACTGCCAGCGACGGAATGAGCATCGCCGGCACGTAGGATTGCGCTCTCAGAGTGGTAATGTCAGCATCCTATAATTTCCAGGTCAACTTTCATTAAAAGGTAGGTGCTTTAAAAAGAAGGAAGTCATATTTCTGGTCCTTTCTATTGACTGCAGTGCCAATATGTGATCAGAAGCATTGAAACCCAGAAATCCTTCCAGAAAGCAAGAAACCCAAGTTCTTAGAGATGTACCGCCATGTCATTAAGCAAGGAAATGCTGAATGCCAAGATAAGCATATATTTACTGTCGAGACGTAAAAGTATGGTTTTGCATCTATTTTTAAGGAATAGATTCTTGTGGTTTGCAGACAATTAAGTGCAGGCATTTGTAATGACCGTTTCACAATGAACGTTTTAAAAATCCATTGGCACAAGCCAAACCTCTCTTCTAGGAGAAATGAAAATACAGTAGGGCCCCCACATCCACATGGAATAGATTCTAGCTCTTACCGCAGTTAATTGAAACCGTGGAAAAGAGCAAACGCTATCCCCTGCGTCCCCCTCCCATGCCCATTACCTTCCATATGTTGCTATTGCTGGCGCCAAGCAAGCACATCTCTTTCTTCACCAAAACACTATAAGTCAGCATGATGGCTTATAGCACAGATCAGGCAAGCAGCCTGAATATTAGAAACACTCCCGAACATTAAACAGGAAGCAAGAAGCATGCTGGTTTAGAGAGTTTTGGTGAAGAGATGCGCTTGCTTGGCGCCAGCGATAGCAACATAAGGAAGGTAATGGGCATTGGGGATGTGGGGTCCCCGAGATCCACGAATAAGTGAATCTGCGGGTAGTGGATCCGCGGATACGGGGGTCATACTGTGTAATCTTACAGGAAAGTCAAGGAGTTGTTTCAGGTTCCTGGTAAGGCTTTAAGGATATAGTACATAAGTAAAAGGAAGACATTCACAATTGTATTTAAGGCTGATCACTATTTGGGTGATAGTGTTGCAGCTCCAGTGTTTAATGCCTGCTTTTTGGGGAACAGGTTTTGTTTTCAAGAGGGTACAGCTGGGATGTGCCACAGAAGAAGATTGGAGGGGGGAAAGATGTATGGTTTTCCCCACAAAATAATTAAAGAAAGCACACTCAGGGAAAAGAAAGAGGAAAACAGGGCAGGGTTTCATTTCTTCTCTGCATGCGAACTTCAGCATGCAGTGGACTGCTTGCAATACCCAATAAGATTTACTTTTTTATCATCATCACCTATAACAAAGATACTTCAAGTCTCTCTAATCACAACAGACCCTCCAGGAACAATGCACATCCTGCTACCGAAAAGAAAGACTGCTCTCTGATGTTCGCTTTCTACCTTCCTAATAAATAGATAAAAGGTGCACATGCAAGCATCTGAACAGAGAGACTGATTCTGCTTCTAAAACTATCAAGATCAAAAACATAAACAAACAGATATTTCTTTGAAGCCACCCAATGTAAGGCGCTTGTAGGCCACTTTTATCTTCGTAACTCCCACGAGTTGACCACAGGGGGTCTCACCTTTCGCTGAGGTACTGAAGTGAATTTTGAGTGAAGTGCATCTAAAAACACACCTGTGTTTGAGCTAGATTACCTCTGTTAAGGCTCCTGCCTTCAATGGGAAATATTCATTCATCAAGAATTTGGGCTGCAATCCAGCACTCTGCCCATGTAAAGAACCTAGTGCAGAATTAGTTCCATGAACTCCAGCACCCCACGGCATGCCATCACCATTGTGAGCGTACTCTGCCACCCACCGCCATTGTGAGCGTACTCTGACACGAACAGGCAATTCAGTCAGAAACCTTTATTGGAATAGACACAATCATACATACATACAATTAAAAATATTAGATAAACACAAAACAAATAGGATCCTATCCAAAAATAATAATTAACAACCATTATACAGTGGGTTCAGTAGAGGCAGCCACCATGGCAACTCTCCGTTGCATAATCAATAGGAGAAAAATTGCTAACAGATTGATGGTTGGTTTGGTGGAGGATGAAAATAAGAACCGGGTGATATCTGAGTCGGGCTCCCCCTGCATGTTTAACAGCAGAGGGTTGAGAATGTCTTGCCAAAAGGTCATCGTACCATACTGTATGCAGTGTAGTAGTGCATGTGGTAGAGATTCAATATCTGTCTGATTGCATGGGTAGCGTCCCTGTAGTTTAGAGGATTGAGCGAATCTAAGCTCCATCAAACTAGACGGCAAGGCATTACACCTGGCCAGGGTGAATGCACGCCTTGCCTAGGTATTATCAATCAGGGATAGATAAAATGGGAGCTTACCAAAAATGCAGGGGAGATGGAACTAGAGAGGCGAGCATCTTTTAGCAGCTGCAGCAAAAAGCTCCTGTCTCTCAATGTCTGCGAGAATCCTGATGGCCGTGCTCGGAGCGACTGAACTCAAAAGGTCCGTCGACAATCCTATAGTTTGGATTTTCTTAATAAAAAGAGTATAACCCAAACAGTGGGCAGAGTCGATTAGTATACCCTTAAAGAGTGGAACACTGTATGCGAGATAACACACATGGAACCAGAATTTCAAGAATTTGGACCAAGCCAGAAGCTGCAGGTGGTGTTGACCCGTCTCAAGGCAAAGTGCAGCATATGGTACGCAATAGGGGAGGCTGAATATTTTATACAGGAAGAAGGGCTGAATTCGCTCCAAAATCAATATTATAAGCAAGGAGTCAAATCTGAGAGCCAGGATGGTATAGTGGTTTGGGAGTCGGACTTAGACCTGGAAGATCCAGGTTCAAATCCCCGCTCAGCCACGAAGCTTCCTGGGTGACCTTGGGCCAGTCACTATCTCTCAGCCCCACCTACCTCACAGGGTTGTTGTGAGGACAAAAAGGAGGGGAGGAAATATGTACACCACTCTGAGCTCCTTGGAGGAAGGGCGGTATAAAAATGTGGAAATAAATAAATAAATAAATAAATAAATAAATATAAGAGTTGGGTTGAGACTTTAGTATTGAGAACTCTCAGGGCTGCAGGTATATAGCCCGCTCCCCGAGTGTAAAAAAACCTGAGGACGACCTGGGTTGTTGTTTTAGCAGTTCTTATTGCTGCTGCTCGGTGTGAGGCCCAATGATGCTTGTAATGGTAAAGAAGGCCCAAAATACTTGAAAGTTTTAACCTGCTGAATGGCTTTGCCACGGAACTGCGAAAAGAAGGGTTTCCAAGTCTTCCCAAAGACTTACTATTTTGGATTTGTCAAAATTGAGTTGAAGTTGATTGGAGTGAAGGTAGCCAATACACCCTTCAAGAAGTCGTTTCAACCCTAGTCTAGTTTGAGATATGAGAACCGTATCGTCTGCATATAGGAGAATTGGGGTCAGTAATGATCCTACCTTAGGGCAGTGAGAATCCAAATTAGCCAGAAAAGGGGCTAATTCATTGATGAACAGATTGAAAAGGGTCGGAGTAAGGACACAGTCTTGCTTTATGACTCTGATAAACAGGCAATTCAAATCACGTGAAGCTATTTCACGACTAGTCGGAAAAAACCCAGTAGCTTCTTCTGCTCCAGGTTCTCAGTATGCGGGATAATCATGCTAGAAAAACCAGGAGCAGAAATATACTGTACAGTACTTGGGGATCCAGGGAGAACAAGCTGCCAGATGCTCCCAAGATGACATCTAGAATGACATGCTCAGAACATGCTTAGAAAAGCAGCAGAAGGGCAGCTTGATGGGGAGGACAGGGTCATAATGGAGATATAGGGGAGTTGCTCTGTGCCCTGCCCTCCACATGCAGAATTACAGCCCTGTCTGTTACTTAGAAGAAGATCAAACGTATGCGGACATCCTTGTGACAAATAGTTCTAAAATCAGTAGTTCATTCCTTAGCTTTCAGAATTCACTGTCTAAAGAAAATAATAATGGTCAGATTGGGCTGTCTTTTCTCTTTATCTACTTTTTAATTTAATTTATCTTACACTTTCAGCATTTAGCAACCCCCATCTATCCTTACAACAGACTTACAACAGCCACAGCACTTTTATAACAGCTAGTGCTCAAAAATCTGCTATTCAGCCAGCAGAAAACTACAGGAATCCCATTACAGTTGCCATGTTTTGCTACAGTTGACCAACTTTTACAAAAAAAAAGGTTGGCCCTAAAACCAATCGGATGTCATGTCGATTTATCAGTGCATAAGCCACAGACTATGGCTGAAAGCAGAGCACAGTTGCCACACTGGGTACTACTGTTCTCTATGCAGGCAGATAGCTCATGTGTAGAGTGGATGTTCATAAGTAGGCTTACCAGATCTCCAACCGGGACAGAGTGCTGGACCTTTAGGAGAAGGAATGTGGGCAGGTGTAGCTTGTTAAACCTTAGAGCACAATCCTAGGCATGTCTGCTCAGAAGCAAGCCCCATTGTGTTGAGTGGGGCTTGCTTCTGAGTAGACATGCCTAGGATTGTGCTCTAAGGTTTAACAAGCTAGACCTGTCCCGGTTGGAGATCTGGTAAGCCTATTCATAAGGAATAACAGAATCCCATCCATTCTCCCCCCCCCCCCCCCGCCCAGCTTACAGGCATGGGTATCCAGTATGCCATGCTGCTATGTGCAATAGAAGGTCTGCTGATGTCGTCTTGTACTCAGTCAAGGAATGCAAGCCTCGAGTCACAGTTCAAAGCCCTACTGCATATTGCAGTGATTCTCAGGTTTCTCCAACAGATGCACTTGAAGCAACCAAGAAAGATATTCCCATAGTCTCCCAAGGCAATCCTCACATTTAGGAATATTGGCTACTGTCTTATCAGTAGGGGAAGATGTGAAAGGCAAGTTGCAGAGGCCCCATGACTACACACCACCACGAGCACCCTGCCCCAGCAACCATTCAGGCTTTGGGAGCAACGACCATCCAAAGCTTCCCCTTATCCCCACCATGCCACAGCCATATATAGAATCCCTTCACCCGGTTCCGCCAAACACCCCGCAATCAAGACTACACATGTTTCTTGTTATCTGAAGCTAGGAACAGTCAACAGCAACAGATCACCCAGTGACTGCCACATTCTTGTATACCTCACTCTTATACACCTGATATGTGTACAGTACACATCTGATTATCCCAGGTACAGCAGAGACTAGATACTGGGCTAGATAGATCATTGGCTTCATCACATCTGACAGTTTCTTACGGCTCATTAAATCAAGCACAAGACATAGCTACAAGGCTTTAAACAAAGGCAAATTGTTTGCTCCACCACTAACATCGGAGGCTGTTACAGAGCTGCTTATGCGAAAGGCTGCTCATCACGTCACCCACGGTTACTATGCAATCCAAAATATGCTACGTTGATTTCTCTTGAAGCATACATAGCAATCTACTCATCACACAACCCACACAAACTTTCCATTAGACTTATGCAGAAAAAAAAGAAAAAATGGAAAAAGATTACTCAGAACAAAGGTAGGAAGAGAATCGTACTGTATTTTTTCCCTTGACACACAGAACCATATTAGTACAGCAATTCCACAAATGCAAAGCCCTGTTTATTTCACCAGCACCCAGTGCAGAATATACTCAATTACATGCACTAGACCAGGGGTGGCCAAACTTGCTTAATGTAAGAGCCGCATATGATAAACATCAAATGTTTGAGAGCCGCAATATTTAAGAAGCATTTAAATTCTTAAATATATTTACTCACCATGAACATTAAACTTATGTTTTAATCCAGTGAACTCTCAGTTTATACCTGGTAAATAAATTATAAAGCTTTAAAATGCCTTATTTCCCTTTTATATTAAATTGTGATGCAAAAAGGAGCTCAAGCCAACGTATTTCCGAGAGCTGCACATTATATCAAAGATCCACATGTGGCTCAGGAGCCGCAGTTTGGCCACCCCTGCACTAGACCCTGAGAATTGTAAAGCCATATTGAGAAGACAGACTGGGAACATATCAAAACAAATGACCGACCCATTAGTTGACAATATATCATGTAATTTGTACAACCTGCTTTGTTGAATCTCATATGGACTGCATGAAGACTAGCAGATTAGTAGCACGGGCCACGTTTGCCTCTTTACAGCTAAATCTCCAGGACTGAGTTGTAAGAGCTTGTAAGGGGAGTCGTGGGCAATGAAACAACTCAGTAGACACTTTGAGCAACAGCGGAGGTAAATTTGTGATGAATCCAACTAAACACAGGTCAGAGCCCATCTTAGGGTCTTACGCTGACAGATTTTCCCTGCCACAACAGAATCTGTGAAGAGTCATCCAGCTGAGCTGTTCCAGGTTGTTCAGGATGAGTATAGCTCAGTCTCTCACTGTGACCAGCGAGACACTTTGCAGACAAAAATTGCTCACATCAGTCATGACTTGGTCTCCACGTTAACAGTTCCAGTCCATGTCTCTCTGCTTCTGTTGGTCCCGGTGTTATGGATCACCTTGTACCACATGTGGACAGGACCTTTTGGAATTAGAGAACATCCATTTGTCTGTTTCATCCCAGCTTGGCTTATCAGATCTGCACGGGAGGATTGGCTTGAATGTACAGGGAGAGTGGTTCATTCATCTGTGAAGTAGGGATGTTGCTAGTGGTACTGCAGCTGACCATCTGCTAAAGAAGCCCTGCCTTGATCCTACCATATTGGATACCTATTAGCCAGTCTCATACCTCTTGTTTCTGGACATGGTGATCAAGCAGGTAATGCGGAACTCTTAAGCCCCGGCCAGTGGGTTCAACTCATAATGCAATAGAGAGGAAGTTTCACAGTTGTGGTGCCACTACAGAGAAGGCCCTTCCTCTCATTGCTACCAGCTGCGTTTTAGAGACTGGGCTCCCCAACAGATGACCTTAGGGAGCAGGCTGCCTTATATGGAAGAAGGCAGTCCTCAAGATAAATCCACCCTAAGCTATAAAAGGCTTTAAAGGCCAAGAGCAGCACTTTGAACTGTGCCCAGATGATGGAGGAACAGGTCAACTGAATCAGACCAACAAATATTGGACATAACAGAACGGCTTATGTCTCAGTTGGAAGATCTTCCCAACGTGATCTTTCAACAGGATGGCACTCCTCCACATTTCCACCTGAATGTTCACCAATACCCGACACCCTACTGGGAAATGAGGATTTGCCAATGGAGCCCAGGCCTCCACGTTCGCCAGATTTAACACCCTGCGACTTCTTTTTGTGGGGATTCATCAAGGTTGCTGCGTATCTGCCCCCATTGCCACAACAACTGGACGACCTGAAACAACGCATTACCGATTCAGTGGAATCGATATCCAAGGATATGTTGGGACTCGTCTGGACAAGAACTGGACTACTACCTTGACATCTGCCATGTCACCAATGGTACCCACATTGAACATTTGTAATGTGCATGTAAAACGTGGACAGTTTTGCTGTCTTTTCGTGTCATGATTGGTATGTCAGTTCATTTAAGAATAAATCAGTTTTACTTTTGTACCATCCTTTTTGTATTAGTTATTTTACACACACACACACACACACACACACACACACACACACACACACACACACACACACACACACACACACACACTCACTCCTCTCGTATAAGTCGCACTCATGAAACTCCACCAGTGTAGTAGGCCAACCACATCGTTTGCAGTGTTCATTCCAGGCATATTCAATTTCAGAAGCACCAAAATCAAAAGGTCATCTTGAGAGGGAAGAAGAAAATGGCAAATGTCATACTCATTATGAGATTTCCATGGAAACCCTTCATATGAAGCTCAGCACAATAGGATGCTAATGTGGGTTGTTTTGTGAGAGACAACGCTTTGTTGGAAACAAATGAATGCATTGCTGTTACAGGCAGCAGTGCATACAACAACAAAAGGATCCTTTGGATTTGTCTTTGTAGTTTTGACCCATGGAGTAAACAGTCAAAATGACTGGAAACAAGAGATAAAACCTGGGTGAAGCAAATTCCAAGAAAGGTATTGTGATGGAGAAGCATATTTGTCAAACATTTCGTCTCAATTGACTCTTCTCATGAGCTCAACCGCCCTAAAGCGTTGCAAACTTGCCATAAAGCACGTTTGCAACAACTGGGGTGTAAGTATCGCTGGCGCAGAGGCCAGCACCGCTCACACTCCCGGAGGACACAAACGGCGCTGAATGGCTCAGGTAAGTACTAGGCTGCACGGTGCAGGGGCGGGGAAGGGCGGGCTGGGACAGTGAGGGAGGGAGGCCATTGGCTGTTGAAGGCTGGGATATCAGTGGCACTCTCTGCCAATATCCGATTCCCCTTCCCAGCCCGTGTCGGCCTTACACCGCGTCCCCAGATGCACGCCAGCTTCAGAGCTGATGTACATCCAAGGAAGCCCATTGCGGCCTGCGCGGCTGACACCGGGGAAAGGGGACAAAGTCCCCTTTCCCCGAGGAGAGTGCAGGCCACAATTGCCTTAGGATTGCACTGTAAGTCAAGATTGCGCTATAAGCCACACACTATAAGCCACACACTACAGTTAAATTCTCTTTCATGGAGGGAAGAGTCCACTACTGTTATGACAGGGCTTCTGGTTCTATAACTACAGGAATTATACTGTTTCTCTCAGGCATGATAGTGCAGGGACAGCTACACATGGCGAATGGATTCCCATGTACCCATCCCTACCATACCACATCACACCCTTTTGAACTGTGGGTAGCAAATTTGGCTTCTTTGAGCTTGCCTTGCTTTATAGGGCTTTTTCTGTAGACCTTCAGCATTGCTTGCCTTCTGATTATCTTCAGACATATTTATCTGGTGGCATACTTGGCAAGATAAAATGACAATTCTGGCTTGAGTTGACACTTTGGTTTGCTGAAAATCAAGGTATGTGAACTTTGCCTTAGAAAAGCTAGGTCAGACAATTTGGGTACTACAAATTTGAGAATTCGTGTGGTGTAGTACAGTATTCTTCAAAGTACAGGTCATGACCTGGTCCTGGGTTGCAAGTTGTTTTTCACTGGGTTGCAAGGTCCATATATATTGTCAATAGTTCACTCAATTAAATATTAGTTACCTTACTGGCGTTCTTTGTCACTTTAATATGAATCACACAGCCCAATCCTGTTCTAAAGATCTGCCACGGGCAGCCTGCAGTAGGCAGCCTGCGGTGGAAAGTCTACTCGGGGAAGGGGACGCTCGTCCCCTTCCCCAGGTGTAATTGAGGATGGGGCCCAATCGGCCTCCTCAGGTTTCCACCAGCTATTTTGCTGGCGGAAGTCTGAGGAGGCCGTGTAACGGCTCAGCCGATCGGCGGGGGTCAGGATATGGCCGAGGCCGATCCCTCCCCCCTTCCCCGATCGGCTGGGTCTAACCGCCCCCCCTACGCTGGATCCTTACCTGGGTCTGGCGGCAGGCGGGAGATGGTCCGGGCGGTGGAGCTGGGCAGGCTGGCCTAGCGCCAGCCTTCCCTGCTCGTGAGTCATCGCGAAAGTGCTTTACAGAACTTTTGCAATGGCTTAGGGTGGTGGAACGCTTGTTCCGCCACCCTATTTTAGATCAGGATTGCGCAGTTATTTTTTATAATGCATTACTTATACTTAATGCCATTTATACATTATTAAGGATTTAGGAAAAAGTACTTAAGTTAAGGATAATGTCCAGAAACAGTAAATGCATCTGAGAGAGTATTCTCGTATATAACAAATAAAATAATGTAAAATGTACCCATCTCTGGGCCTGTTATTTGTTGTATATTTGATTAATTATAAATAATCTCCTTAAATTATAAAGAATCTCCTTAAATTAATACAGTACGTCTCAACTAATGAGCCAAGCTTTATATCAGCTTACCTGTTGCCTTGTTTTAGTTTACATGTCAGACATTTTAAAACCAGTGGAATCACTTTGCTCTAAGGAACAGAGTTTGGAAATCAGTTGAGAAGGAAATTGGAGTTAATTAATTTTGAAATGAGGAAAATTTAAAATTGAGAGGGCTTCCAGACGGACAGAAGAAAGGTAATTCAGTACAATATTTGGAACAACAATTGGCAAAATATTTAAACTTGCAGGAAGTTTGTGCTATAGATACAGAGAGAGCATACCAAATAAAATTTTGTCCCTGCACAAAGGCAGGACAAACCAAGATATAACAACTAAACCAGTAAGCCTATGAGTTAGGGAGGATTATAATGTCACGGATATGAAATATTCTTAAATTTATGATGGACAACCAAGAAAATCAAAATTATGACTGATGTTGACCCTGAAGTGTTCGCTCAGAAGAGAGATTATAAATTGTTCACGGATAGACAACTGGAGATTAAGTATAAACATTTATGTTTGTGTTTGTAGAGAATGAATGGGTGGTAGTGAAAACAGCGATGGAAGCACAGAAATTTCTTGAATTACCCTAATAATGGAAATGTCATCCGAGATTTCATCTGAAAATATTAACTTCACCTTAAGATCAGCCGGTCTGGAAATCTCTGCACATTCCTCATCCTTGAAGCTACTTCAGGGACCCACTAAATATTAAAGGCTTAAATATTCTGGCTAAAAGGGACTGAATGCGATAATGTTTCAGGAAACAAATATGAACTCATTAACAAAATGTGTTCCTTTCTGCTCCAGAGGAGTGACAATCAGCCTTGGACTTATTTTTGATTTTCACACTGCACAAGTGTGATAGATCCAGATGGTTGATACCTATTTTTGAAATTCATTGGGGAATTAACAGCTGACAACAGGCACCATTTATGCCCCTAATGCTAATTCTAGTGTTTCCCTTCAAAATCTGCATACAATAAAGGGTTTTTCTATGGGAGAGTTGATAATAGGGGACTGTAGTGAACCCATGGATGGATTCAACACCACCAACTAGGAAAGCTTCATGACTGAGCTTCATGACACTGCGGCAAAAGTGGCACTGCTCAAAGGGTGGTCCACATGATAATGGAGCTCTCCCATATCTTGAAGCTCTTTATCTCTCCCCCCCCCCCCCCGGTGATAATTGGGCTCTCCCAGTACTGCCTTTTCAGCAGTGCCACCTCTGTCAAAGGCCAGCGGGTGGCGCAGCGGGTTAAACATTCTGTGAACCATAAGCTGTCGATCGAAAGGTCGGCAGTTCAATTCCCGTGACGGGGTGAGCACTCGTTGCTTGGCCAGCTCCTGCCAACCTAGCAGTTCCAAAGCATGTCAATGCGAGTAGATAAATAGGTACCGCTTGCGGAAAGGTAAACAGCGCTCCGTGTTCCAGCCGCATGCTACGCGCTGCGGCAAGGACAGTCATGCCGGCCACATGACCACGGAGGCGTCTTTGGACAACGCTGGCTCTTCGGCTTTGAAACGGAGATGAGCACCACACCCTAGAGTCGGACACGACTGGACTTAATTGTCAGGGGATACCTTTACCTTTTTACCTCTGTCAAGGCTCTGGGAGGGAGAGACAGAAGGATGCCTCAGAAGGCAAGGAATGCTACAAGGGATGACCAAGAGGGGTGAGAAAGGGAGACATTGCTGAGGTGCTGGGAGAGACCAATTAGCGCTCGAGTCGCCCTTTTAGCAGCACTGCTTCTGCCAAGGCATCACTTTGCAGACCACCTCTCAGCTGCAAAGTGCCGCCTTGGCAGAAGTGGCGCTGCTGAAAGGGTGGTCGACATGATAATTGAGCTCTCCCACATCTTGAAAATATGATCAAGATTTGCACATTTTCTCTTCTGTCATTTGCAGCTAATCAGTTTTTATGCGAGACCAAAGTGCCTATTTCTGGCCATCATCTGCTTAATGACATCACTTCCTGCTTAATGATGTAACTTCTGTCCCACAGTAGGTACCATGAATGCTGTTCGGCTCAGAGTAAGATTATACCCCCACCCCCCATTGGTAATTTATTCTCTCAAAAACAGACTTAATGTTTGGTACTCCTGGAATATTAAAACCAGTTAAAACTATTGATATATCTGATCATGCAAAATTAGAAATAGCGACAGTCAATTTACACATAAATAATTAATGGAAGTTGAGGACTTTGCTGCCACAAGATCCAGGAATAAGGTCAGTTATATCTGGTGAACTGGAGCAAACGTTTTGGGGAAATGATACAGGTAATATACCTCAGAAGGTAACATGAAATACATCTAAAGTGGTTGTTAGGGGCCTTTTTTTTCCTTTGTCCTCATATAAAAACAGGCAGAGGAAGGAACAGAAGATAAACTTATTAATGCATTTTATCTTTTGTGCTAGAAACATAGCAGAACACAACATTCTAGGGATACTTTACAAGAATGAATTACTGTATATTTAAGGGAAAAACCTACGTTGCTATAAATACACAAAGTGAACAAAAAGTAATGTTTGCTTCAACAAAGAAGTTGAAGATGTGGCTGCCGCCAGACCAGGAGGGGGTGATGTGCCTGCTGCCGCCAGCAGCGGTCATGTCTTCAGCTTCTCTTCCCCACAATTGGGGAAGAGAAGCCAAAGACGCGGCCGCCCCAGTCTGCTAGTGCCTGCGTCTTCTGCTTCTCTTCCCTGCGATTGGTGAAGAGAAGCCAAAGATTCGGGCGCTGGCAGACCGGGAGAGGGTGACATGCTTGTGGCTGCGGGCAGCGGCCACACACACACGGCACATCATCCCGGCGCATCACCCGGCGGCCTGCCCCCTAGTGATGCCACTGATTGTATCCATTATTTACCCAGTCTCTCTGACAAGAGATAAGTGTTATCTGCCCTCATTCCTGATGGCTATTGCAACCAAGGGCAAGAGTGGGTGCTTAGAAGTTGGGAGGTAGCCTAGTCAGTTGGCTTCCCAGATTGCGCCCACAGTCTCTGGCTTGTGTGCTTAGGGAACACTGACAGTTTGGCCTTACCTGAGCAGGTGGAATGAGGGAGCTCCAGCTTCCCTTACATTTGGGAGCAAAATTTCCTCCCTGGTGGCAGCATTCTACTGAGATGTTTCTGTGAACGTTAACCTACCATGGACTGCGAGGCTGTACTGAACTACCGCAATTTCTAAAACATAAATTCTTGTTAGAAACCAAGACCATACAAGTGGCATGTACAACACAGTGGGAGGAAGAGTTGGGTACTTCATACAGGAGCATGTTTGGATACAAATATGGCAACAAGTCTCAAGCAGTTCAGTATATAAAAATCTTACAGAAGCACATTATAAGCACATTGAGGATTTTTGTTGCAAGGGGTGTGGCGTTTAGATACATGCAGGAATACATGTATTCATATGTGGTGGGGTTATCCAAAAGTGAAAAGTTATTGGCAGGAGTTTTTGAAAATCATAAATTTAAACAAGAAGCAAAAATTTGAAAGATGCCCCAGAAAATCTATTACTAGATGTCTTTCTTGATAGGATTCCGTCCTCAGAACAAAGACTGGTTTATAGCATTTGAGTAGCTGTAAGATCTGTGTTCCTCGACTATCCATGGCTAGTAGTTCTGGTGGCTATACGCTACCTTCAGGTTCAGAGGTACATAGTATGCCTCTGTTGCAAAAAAGCAATGGCAGCAGAGGGGTATGCCATTTTCTCCTGCTTGTGGATTTCCCAGAGGCAGATGGTGGGAAACAGGCTACTGGACTAGATGGGCCTGTGTCCTGACCCAGCAAGGCTTCTCTTATGTTCTTATGGACAGTCGTAGGTCATTTATCTCACATGGCTGTTGGGAGGGCTTTAAGTGTACAGCCTTCCAGTAGCATACTCCCAAGCAACAACGTGGTAAGAATAGCAGAGACGTAGAAATTAGGGAGAAAAAGTAGAGCATCCCCAAACTTGAAGAAGTCATTAAATTTAAAATCAATATACTTCTCAACCATTGCACCAAAAAAGTGTAAATATGCAAATGACAACACCCATTATGTAACAGTTTTGTCTCACCAGCTTTACCAAGATCAAGGAAATACTAGCCTTTTTTAAATTTCTGGCAATACACAACAATCATTGTATTTTATGGTTTCTGAGCAAACATGAGCGCAGCCACTCCTGCTAGAGGACACACATAAGTTATTTAAGGTACTGGCAGGTTTCATGGTATAGCTTTGACCTTTTCTATTCTCAATTGTTTCTTCCGCGGACTGAAGTGATTTGTTTTATGATACTCATAATTTAGAGGCATACAGAATCTCTTGGTGGTATAATTGCCAAACAACTTGGGTTACCACCATAAATTGAATCATATCTGTCTGCTCACTGATAAGCACGATCACAAAATGCAAGTTATAACTAGAATCCTTATGCTCATGATTTATAGCATGAACACCGTCGTTATGACTTAACATGATCAAAAGACTACGGTCACTGGAGGAAACATTTACACACAAATGTAACTGAGATACAAAGCAAAAGATGTCATTTTCTTTTCTTTTTTTCCAGCACTGACATAAAGAATGGTGTTCATACATGTGAGGAAGGTGGACTAGGTAGGAGAGGGAAGGAGGTTGTAGCTCAATAGCAGAGCACCTGCCTTGTATGGAGAAGGTAGTCAGCTGAATCCCATAGGGTAGAGGTAGAAAAGACCTCTTCTTGAAATGGTGGAGACTCCCCATCAGTCACCGGACAATGCCGAAGTAGATGGATCAATGGCCTGACTCAGCAGAAGGCAGTTTCCTATGGTCATATGACCATAGGAAACTGCCTTCTGCTGAGTCAGGCCATTGTGGTTGAGACCACATTGTTACACTCTCACGACTTAGGTCCTAATCAAATTTAATTGGACATGGACACCACTGGTATAGCAATATTAGAGGCTTGATGAATCATGGCAACTACTCACAGCAATACTAGGAGCTGTATGAGGGAATTTCATTCATCTGCACGGGAGGCCTACTGGCCCCATTCATTTTTTCTTCCACTTCTCAGAAGCCATTTTCCCAGGGAAGGAGCAGAAGGTTAACCAAGGGCTTCTTGCTGAGGAGACTTCAGTATCATCACCATTTTTAAGAGCCACACAAATGTAACAGGAAAAAGGGATACGTGGGGTTGTTGTTTTTTAAACCCAGGATTCCATGACCCTTTTGGACTTCTGTCCCGCATGGGCAACATATGGTGCATACAGAGAAATTCACATTAAGCAAGCACACTTGACACTTTGGAACGTATGTTCATGCCCCTCCCCCTTCTCAGACAATCCCCTATTGCCTTTGTCTATTCACTATTACAATAGACAATGAGTAAGCAAGCAACTCCATTTTCCCCACTCGGTTTGCCCCCTTCCCGCATGACAATTTGTGGACAGTTAGATGGCTGCACAAATACGCAGCCACAACAATTTGAATACAAATGACACAGCAATGTTCCAGTAAAGTTCGAGGCACATTCTACAGAGGTGGGAGAGACGGATGGACGGACAGAAGGATGGACGGACAAGTGATCTAAAAAGTGACACGCTCTAAAAAGAACTATTCACTATGCAGCCTGTGACACAATGCATTTAAGCCAGCATAACCCAATGCAACAAGGACATGGAAAAATGCTAGTTTTAGAATGTACATGCCATTATATCCGCTTTCATCCCCTGCTGCAGCCACTGCCACCGTCCTGATTGCCATGAGAGCAAAAAGTGCACAAATGACTTAGTGGCCATGCCAGAAGTCCCCTCTAGGTGGCAGTAATGGTGGTCTGGCTCAGAACAAATTGCTCTGCAGAGTATCCCTTCAGTGAAACCAGTTGCTGACCAAAGGTCTTGGACCAATGCTCTTAATCAGTAGAAGGCAGTTCCTTATCCTGAGGGATTCCAGAGGCTGCATTTTTTAAGCAGCCTGTTTCCCACTCCTGCAAAGGAGATGCTCTGAGTGGATCCCAACATCTGCGTTTTTGCTCACGCCTTAATTTCCCCTTGCCCAGACACTGTGTTCTCATCTCCTGTGGCTTGATTATTATTTTATTATACAGCTCTGTGATAACAAGGGCCACAACTGTGGCCAAGAACATATTTCCCACACTCACTGGCCTATGAGACATTAATCCTAATTAGTCATCCCAGGAGGTTGCCGCCAACCACAGCTAAAATCCATCTAAGCAGCAATTTTAGAAACAGGCAGCTGGGATGATATCAGTACAGGTGCAAGAGCAAAAGCAGGCAATGCATTCGTCTTGCCTTCACTGTTGACTTAATAGGATTGTCATTAATTCACTACTGTTCTCAAATCGCTTAGTCTTTTTCCCCCAGCAAAGAAGCTGAAAAATCCCCTTATTCACAAAATACAAAATCCAGTACATCCATCCAGTGCAATCGCACATGATCCTTGCAAACTTCCATTTCCTCCACTTTGTTTTACAAGATCTGAGAGATAGCTTGGCTAATAATAGGCACTTAAAAATAGAACAGAGAAGCCTAAAGTTCCACTGACCTGGGCACTATACTTGCCCAACTTGTGAATGGACTTTCATTTTGCTTCATTCAGTCTGCTTGCAGATCACAAGAATCTCCTCTTTAGAAATCAGGCAGAAAAGCAACTCTAAGTGGCATCTATTTTCAGGACAATGACAGCAAGTGTGAAAAAGACACAACTTGCCTTAAAAGAAAACCAATCCAGGTCAAGGAACAGAGTGACTACCACTTAGTTTGAGTTAGGGCAAATCTCACATTATCTACATGTCAAGATTAGTCATATTTACCATTTTGACTTCAGGAAACATGACAAAACCAAACCTCCAGAGGTCTCTATATTATATACCTTACAAAGGGGTCTCTCTACGCAGCTGCTGACTGTTGACCACCATGCAGTTGCCACTTAGCATCCAACAGCCCAATCCTGTCTAACCCTGCGCCCTGTGATGCAGTGAGGCTGGTGCCGCCTCCGCGGCATCCAGGGAGCGAGACAGGTACCCGGGAGGTCACCTTGGGGTAAAGCCTCAGCTGCCCCAATGGAGCTACTCAGATGTGCATCAACTATTTTGCTGGCACAAGTCCGAGAGGCCCGTGTAATGGTGGCCAGGCCCGGGAAGGGGGGGTAGGATTTTGGCTTAGCCACCGCTGATCCCACCCCCTTCCTGAGCCCGGCCAACCAATACCCCCTTCCAGAACGTCCCATTCCAGACTTCCCATAAGAACATAAGAACATAAGAAGAGCCCTGCTGGATCAGGCCAAAAGCCCATCTAGTCCAGCTTCCTGTGTCACACAGTGGCCCCACCAGATGCCTCAGGGAGCACACGAGACAACAAGATACCTGTGTCCAGTCGCCACTCCCTTGCACCTGGCACAGAGAAAACCCACTTCTAAAACCAGGAGGTTGCTTATGGCTTGTAACCTGTGATGGTCTTTTCCTCCATGAATTTGTCCAAACCCCTTTTAAAGGCATCTAGGCCAGGTGCCATCACCACATCCTGTGGCAAGGAGTTCCACAGATGAATCACACGCTGGGTAAAGAAATATTTTCTTTTGTCTGTTCTAACTCTCCCTCCACTCAATTTTAGTGCGTGTCCCCTGGTTCTGGTGTTGTGCGAGAGGGAGAAGAATTTCCCTCTATCCACTCTCTCCATCCCATGCATAATTTTATACGTCTCAATCATGTCCCCCCTCAGGCGCCTTTTTTCTAGGCTGAAAAGCCCCAGACGCTGTAGCCTTTCCTCGTAAGGGAGGTGCTCCAGCCCACTAATCATTCTGGTCGCTCTTTTCTGCACCTTTTCCAATTCAACTATATCCTTTTTGAGGTATGGTGACCAGAACTGGACACAATACTCCAGATGTGGCCTTACCATCGATTTGTACAAAGGCATAATGATATTGGCCGTTTTATTCTCAATCCCCTTTTTAATGATCCCGAGCATGGAATTGGCCTTCTTCACAGCCGCCGCACACTGGGTCGACACTTTCATCGACCTGTCCACCAGGACCCCAAGATCTCTCTCTTGATCCGTCACAGACAACTCAGAACCCATTAGCGTATATGTGAAATTTTGGTTTCTTGCCCCAATGTGCATCACTTTGCACTTACTTACATTGAAGCGCATCTGCCATTTTGCTGCCCATTCTCCCAGTTTGGAGAGATCCTTCTGGAGCTCTTCACAATCCCTGCTGGTCTTTACCACCCGGAAAAGTTTAGTGTCATCCGCAAACTTGGCCACCTCACTGTCTATCCCCAACTCCAGGTCATTTATGAATAAGTTGAAAAGCACCGGTCCCAAGACCGATCCTTGGGGCACACCGCTTTTCACCTCTCGCCATTGTGAAAATTGCCCATTGACTCCCACTCGCTGTTTCCTGGTCTTCAACCAGTTCCTAATCCACAAGAGGACCTGCCCTCTTATTCCCTGACTGTGGAGTTTTCTCAGGAGCCTTTCATGAGGGACCGTGTCAAACGCCTTCTGAAAATCCAGATATATAATATCCACGGGTTCGCTCGCATCCACATGCCTGTTGACCTTTTCAAAAAATTCTAACAGGTTTGTGAGGCAAGACTTCCCCTTGCAGAAGCCATGCTGACTCTCCCTCAGCAGAGCTTGTTCTTCTATGTATTTTAAGATTTTATCCTTAATGAGACTTTCCACCATCTTCCCTGGAACAGATGTTAGGCTGACCGGCCTGTAGTTTCCCGGGTCCCCCCTCCTTCCTTTTTTAAAGATTGGCGTGACATTAGCTATCCTCCAATCCTCTGGCACAGTGGCCGTTTTAAGGGACAAGTTGCATATTTGGGTTAAGAGGTCAGCAACTTCATTCTTGAGTTCCTTCAGAACTCTTGGGTGGATGCCATCCGGGCCTGGTGATTTATTGATCTTTATTTTGTCAATTAAGTCTGAGACATCTTCTCTTTTAACCTCTATTTGACTTAATTCTTTAGTCAGGGGAGACCGTTCCGGCAGCGGTATTTGCCCGAGGTCTTCTGCCGTGAAGACAGATGCAAAGAACTCTTAATTTCTCTGCAGTCTCCAAGTCCCCTTTTATCACCCCTTTCTCTCCCTCACCATCCAGCGGACCCACCGTTTCCCTGGCAGGTTTCCTGCTTCTAACATATTTGAAGAAGCTTTTATTATTCCCTTTTATGTTGCCTGCCATACGTTCCTCAAAGTCTTTCTTGGCCTCCCGTATCATCTTTTTACATTTCTTTTGCCACAGTTTGTGCTCCTGTTTATTTTCCTCATTAGGGCAAGACTTCCATTTACGGAAGGAAGCTTCCTTGCCTTTTATAGCCTCCTTAACTGTGCTTGTTAGCCATGCCGGCACCCTCCTGGACTTGGTCGAGCCCTTCCTCCTTTGTGGGATACACTCCCGCTGGGCCTCTATGACTGTTGTTTTAAACAGCCTCCATGCACTCTGGAGCGATTGGACTCCTTTTACCTTCCCTTTCAGCTTTTTCTTAACTAGTCTTCTCATTTTGGGGAAGTCTGCCCTTCGGAAGTCAAGGGTTTTCGTGTCAGATTTGCTCGGCACTCTCCCTCCGACATGCATGGCGAAACAGATCGCAGCATGGTCACTGTTCCCCAACGGTTCGGTAACATTTACCTCCCTGACCAGATCTTGAGTGCCACACAATATCAAGTCCAGAGTCACCTGTCCTCTGGTCGGTTCCGTGACAAGCTGCTCTAAGGCACAGTCATTTAACATATCCAGAAATCCAGTCTCTCTTTCATGACCTGAGCATGAATTGACCCAGTCGATGTGAGGATAATTGAAGTCCCCCATGACTACAACCCTGTCTCTCGTTGACACCTCCCTGATTTGCTTCCTTATTTCAAGGTCCCCTTCAGGTTTTTGATCTGGAGGACGGTAGCATGCCCCTACTATTACATCACTCTTGGAGCCTGGTAATCTAACCCACAGTGATTCTACGGAGGAGTCAGAGCCCCCCTCCAGCTCTACTCTGGTGGATTCTACCCCCTCTTTGACATAGATGGCCACCCCACCTCCAACACGCCCCTCTCTGTCCCTCCTATAGAGTTTATATCCTGGAATTGCAGTATCCCACTGGTTCTCCGCATTCCACCAGGTTTCTGTTATACCTACTATGTCAATGTTTTCCCTAGCCACCAAACATTCCAGTTCTCCCATCTTTGCCCGTAGACTTCGGGCATTTGCATAAAAGCACTTATATACCTGGTCCCCCAAGAAGGGCTGCATGTTTGCCCCTTTATTCCTGCAGCCTTCTGTTTTGCTAGACTGGCTGTCATGTCCCATCACGCTACCACTCCCAATTCTTATTCTGTTATTACTTGATTGTTCCCCATCCTCTGCACCCTCATTCCCGAGGAATGAGGAGTCCCGAACCGGATGCCCCTCGGCTCCTGTCGGCTTTCCCCCAGGAGTCAGTTTAAAAGCTGCTCTGCCACCTTCTTAATGTTACGCGCCAGCAGTCTGGTTCCGTTTTGGTTCAAGTGAAGCCCGTCCCTCTTGTACAGGCCCGGCTTGTCCCAAAACGTTCCCCAGTGCCTAACAAACTTAAACCCCTCCTCCTCACACCAGTGTCTCATCCACGCATTGAGACCCCTGAGCTCCGCCTGCCTAGCTGTCCCTGCGCGTGGAACAGGTAGCACTTCTGAGAACGCCACCTTTGGGGTCCTGGATTTGAGCTTCCTACCTAGCAACCTAAATTTGGCCTCCAGGACCGCCCGGCTACATTTCCCCACGTCGTTGGTGCCAACATGCACCACAACCGCTACCTCCTCCCCAGCACTCTCTACCAGCCTATCTAGACGAGAGGTGATGTCCGCAACCTTCGCACCAGGTAGGCAAGTCACCGTGCGGTCCTCACATCCGTCACAGACCCCCCTTTCTATGTTCCTGACTATAGAGTCACCTACAACAAGAAGCCCCCTTCCCCCTCTCCCCAGAGGAGTATCCATAGTGCGACTGGATACGGGCCCATCACCTGAAGAAGGGGTCCCTACTGTGGGATTGTTTCCCTCTTTTCCAGAGCAATGTCCTCCAGCCCTGAGACTCCCTTCCCTGGCAGCTGAAGTGCTGGCCAACTGAGGGTAGGACGATGCCTCCACGTCCCTAGAAGTCTCACCCTGGTTCCTCTCTACCTGTCTCTGCTTCTCCAGGTCAGCAACCGTGGCTTCAAGGGAGCGAACCCGTTCCCTGAGAGCCTGGAGCTCTTTGCACCGAGCACACACCCATGACATGTGCCCAAGAGGCAGATAGTCATACATGAGACACTCAGTGCAAAACACTGGATAGCCCCCACCCTTCTGCTGGCTGTCTGACTGCATAGCTTTTGAGTATAAGTTATGGGTTTAAAAAAGTTTGGGTACCTTAATGTTATTGGAGCTCTCCTCTCTTCAAGGGACGTGCCGGGCAGTGTGTGGGGCCTGGCTTCCTCGCCCCGCTGCTGAACTCGCCCAGCTGCTTAACTCGCTGTGTCTTTTTTATCTTGCCACTTTGTCCCCGTGAGCCACTTGGTCCCAGTGAGGCCACTCGCTGCTCCTGAAAGGGCTCACTCGCAAAACCCCATGCCCCTCTGCCTTCCCCGGCGGGTGCCCCACTTCGTCTGCGGTGAGTAGAGCAGCACGTTTGCGATACCCTAGACCGGCGGAGCAGGTTTTAGGCTAGACAGGATTGCTTTGTAAGTTATACATTTAGATTACACATGTATATACATATTTCTATGATACTTTTTGGGCAGTAGGCCTTCAAAAGCAGCATACAAAATGCTAAAATATAAAATAAAAATTAAAGCAATGACTAATCAATAAAAAGCAGCAATGAAAGTTTTTTTTAAAAAAAATCAGGTTTAGAGAAACAGTCACTTAACATTTAAATCCTGCCAGAACAAGGTAGACATTGCTTGTTTTCTAAAACCTGAGCAAGGAGGGGACAAAAAGCAGCCTCCCAAGGGAGCACGTTCCAGAGTCTGGGTGCTACCACTAAGAAGGCCTTGTCTTGTACACCCATCAGCCTAGCCTTGAGAGGGCTATGGGATGAGGCAGAAAGGCTCCCCTGACAATGCTAAAGGGCAGGCAGAACTACATGGAGACAAGCAGCATTTAGATGCCTGGGTTTAAACCAGTTGGGGCTTCAACAGTGATAACCAGCATTTTGAATTGGGTCTGGGAACAAACCAGGAGCCAGTAGTAGGTCTATCTACAGATTTAGCCACATGGAGAGACAGCTGTCTATAGCCCTTGTCCACATAAGCCCTCTTTTACCATGGTCCTGCAGCAGCTCAAGACATAATGAGATATGAAGCTGCTATCAAGTCGCTAGTGGTGACTTGAACTTGTTTTACTGTAGCCATCTTCCCAGATATAGCCACATATCTGTCTCAGCCCTTCAACAGTTGTGACAATCCCCAAGCCAGACTCTTTTGTATTAGACAGAGCGCCACTGTTTTCAGCAAAGCTATGGCAGAGCACAGAGATATCTATGGGCTGCTTTTTCTAGGTAATCTAAGGACACAGGAAATGTACAGTACTCCCCCCATATCCGCTGGGGATATGTCCCAGGCCCCTCCGTGGATACTTGAAACCGTGGATAGGAGCGAACACACCCTCCATGGTTTCCTGAGGGCACCCCCCAGCTCTTATTTTTCTTTCAGCAAGCTTTGTTTCTTCCTTAAAACAAACAGAAAAGCAGCCTCCATTGCAGGCAAGTAGAATGAGACTAAGTCCTAGAGACTAAGTCCTTCCTTTGTTTAAGGAAGAAATGAAGCTTACTGGGGAAAAAAGTAGAAGCCTGGGGGGGGGGGGTGTCCCCGCAATCTGTGGATAACTGAAACCGTGGATAGCGAATCTGTGGATATATGGGGGCCCACCTGTATTGTAATTTGCCCCTATCTACAGAACAGCACTGAAAACTTCTGAAACCAAATGAACATTCACATGACCTAGGTATATATTCACACTGGTATTGCAGCTCCAGAACAAACATCGCAAGGTCTTATGCTTTTTTGTCCCTCCGACGGAGAGTGGGATGCCAGCCACAGACTTTAAAAAGAGTTTGAAAAAACAAGTGAATTTGTAATAATGGAAAGTGTTCAGAGCTTGCCCAGGACAGCTGGTATTTATTTTCTTTGATGCATTTCTGCATGAAAGATTTCAGTGCTAGTAACATTTTTTTCTTATGACAAAACTGAACAACAAAAAAAAGGTTTCATCCAAATGCCCACATGTGCTTTAAATGAACCCTAAATTATATGCAGGGTCTTCTGCCTAGTCTCACCTGTCTTTTGCAACCAAGTCTTGCCCACCCCTTCCCATTTGGTTGCTTTCTTAGTCACTCCATGATGATTCATTAGGTTTCAAATTTATAGACCTTGCCCTTCTACAGTGAAAATTATCCATTTATTTTGGGGTTGCTATCATAGTCGTTGCACACTCAGGCCTGCATGCTCTGCTCTATATTAGCTCTGGGCAATTTGCCTGCCGAGTCTGATGGTTGAACATCGACATGTTCAAGGGCTTTACTGGAATTGTGATGGTTTGACTGATTGTAGCTATATATTCAAGTCTGTTAATCCACAGATTGCAGACACAGGCACATATCCAAAGTGGGGTTTCAACTTTTGATTGAACACGCACAGACACACATGCACAACGTGACCGGTGTAGTCATATGAATTTAACAGGGGGTCAATAACAAAAATATTGGTTGGGCTAGCAGCAGCTCTTAGTTTTTCTGACTTTTCATTACTGGTTACTTATCATGTGCCATTACTGGATGAAACCCAGAAGTGGGTCGCAATAGTCGTGGAGAGCCAATTTGCAGCGCAGGGAGGCCCACAGAGGGAGCCGCAGGCCTCCCTGCACCCTCTGGAGGGCTGGTGTGACCATCGTAAGTTAAAAATAACCCGTTGCAACTGGCAGTGGCACAATCCCAGGGGCGCTGCTGCGATCCCAGGCATGCGGCCACTCTGGCCATGCCCCTTAAGGGGCTGGCGGCCACTTCCAGTTCTCCTGGTGGGTCGCGACCACCAGTTTGAGAACTGCTGACCTAGAATAAAGTCAAATAATTCCTGATTTTGACATTCATAAATGTTAGAGGGAGAAAATTTACACAGTTTAAACAACTGTTTAAAACACTCACAAAAGAAAATTTCAAAAGTTCAACCAATTAAAAAAAAACTGAGCAAAAATATGGGCTGATCCAACGTTTACAAAAAATGGCAACAAAAGTCATGCTTCTAAAATTTCTGATAGCTGCATTAATGGAACTACAGCAAAAGTTGCGATATCTGGCACTTGACGATCTGGAAAGCTCTGTTAACAGGAAGTGGGCTACAAGGCCCATTACATTTTGCTATTCTATTAACTGGCAGCAGCAAGCAGCAATTCTGAGTGGCCACAAGAGTTCAGAATGCCCAGGCACCTCTCCGAGTGGGAACAACTAATTTTGGCATTATTATGGTAAGGTGTTTTGTGTGTGTGTGTGTGTGGGTGGGTGTGGGGGGGGGGATAATCCATGAGCTTACATATAACATTCTAATATCTGGAAAACTAGGATATTCAGCAACCCTTCAATAATGGAGATGCCTGTATTATTTTGTTCTTTACATTAGCGTATTTAGGAAAACTAAATGCTTGAGGAGTGGACTGTAAGTCAGCAGCAAATCATGTGCTTTGCATGCAGAAGATCCCAGGTTCAATCCCTGGCATCTCCAAGTAGAGAAAAGATACATTCCTGTCTGAAACCCTGGAACAATACTAGGTTAGGTGGACTAATGACTGGACTAAGGCAGCTTTCTATGAATAAAACCTTTCTATGTACATAAGCTACAGGGTTTATTCTCCAGTTTATTCTCCAGCAATTCTTGCAGCCCAATCCTATCCAATTTTCTAGTACTGGTTCAGCCATGCCAATGTGGTGTAAATTGCATCCGGTGGGGGTGGTGCAGTCATGGAGGCCTCCTCAAGGTAAGGAAATTTTGTTCCCTTACCTCTGGGCTGCATCAGCGCTGGAAAGTTGGATAGGATTGGGCTGTTGGTTTCTGTGAAGGCTACCTGTGAGCTAGGAGCCTCTTTCAGCACACCAGCTAGGAATTTGGCAATAAGGAGACTCTGCCCAAACAATCCTATGACAATCCAGAGCAATGGCAAGGCTGCTGAGGTACAGATTTGGAACAGTTACACTTGATTTTTGGCATCTTAAATGCTCACATGAACCAGGTTTCAACCAGTCAGCTTCAAGACATCCCTTTAAACCTTTATGACTTCAGATATTGGATCAAGTGTTGATTTTGTAATTGTTTAGTCACTAGGGAAAAAAAGGGCTTTTACAGCCTGCTTAATAAGAAAAGGAATGACTGGCAAGCAATTTGAGTAGCTCACGGTGACACAAGTCCTCAGATGTCACCCTCAAAGAAAAACACCACAGCTCTTTCTTCACCAAATACCTTGTCCATAAAAGGAATAAGCTGGAGACAAACTATAGCTGTTTTTCAGAGAGTTGAAGGAGGTCAGAAGAAAGGATCTCTGCTCATGGTGTGCACACTCATCCCACTTTCACCTCCAACAAACAGATTTTGCAACGCCTATTTGAACAAAGCTGACAGGGGAACAGAACGGCATACGTACGTACACCATGGGAAGCAATTCCTGTCTTCAAAAACTTTCAAATCTCTAAAAACTATTATCTCTCCCTGACCACAGAATGGTCTGCTCTGGGAACAGGGAAAGCTATGACACAAAGCAGACCCCAGCAAACCACTCATCCAGATTTAAGAAAATCAGATGGAGAGGAGGACCAAGAAATTCACACTAGAAAGACTGAGCCAAGCAGCACTGCTAGAGCTTAACTGCGAGGATTAAAAACTACCAGCATTCTGCACATGACAGTTAATGACAACCCCATGGGTTATTTCAAAACATGTACAAATCACCAATTTATCACAGGGTTATATTCTCAGCACACCATGTCAGAATATAAATAACCTTTATACCACCAAGCTGAGTTGCAATAGAAGCCAGAGCTTAGTTATAAACATTGGATCTATGCAACAATTGTAAGCATAAAGGGAGCTAATAACAGCATATGTTTCAACGTATGTTTAAAAATAAAATAAGTTAAAAACCGTAATCTAGGGAAAGAAAATGTGCAGCATGCTTTTGGTAATGTCACCCCTCCCCCTGCCTCTGAAAATGCTTTTTAAAGGCAAGCACATTATCTTAACCATTTGTCCAGCTGCTACATTTTGTAAAGACTTCAAGGTGTATATAAAATGTACATACAGTACTGTGCTGAGCAGCCTTTTTATATTAATCCTTTGGTCAGTGCAAGTGGCTAAAAATGCTCGTATGACTGAAGAATCAGCACAAACTGGAAGAAAACCACCAGCATTCAAAGTCCAACAATGCTTTCAACAAAGCTCTGCTGCACACTCACCCAGAAGTCCCAGTGAGCTTTTCACAATACTGCAACACGATGTTCTAACAATATCTGCATTACTACATCTGCTTTATGCACAGTTCATGCCAATCGACAACTATGTGCTTAGCTAGTTTTTAAGATTACAAAATCCATATAGTCAATGACCCAGTTCAGATAAACCAACAAACTGAATGAGCTGACGTGTGTCCTCTTCCCCACTAGGCTTGCCAGTTTGCAAAACTGACACCAGTTCTCCAACTGGTTTCTTCTTTCTGGGCAGCTGGTAAACATGACTCTCAGGCCATTGTTGGGCCGCTCTGGGCTCCTCTCTCTTACCACTAGGCTCCATGCCTGTACCCGATTTCCTCCACCACCACCAATTTTTCAAGGGTTGGCAGTCCTGGGACATCGCGAGGTCCTGCCTCAGAACTTTCAGGGGTTTGGATGCATTCAACATAGGAAATGGCCTTATACCGAATCAGACTATTGGTTCATCAAGCTCAGCACTCTCAATGCTGATTGACTGCAGCTCTCCAGACAAGAATTACTCTCTGCCCTGCCTGGAGATGCCAGGGATTGAACTTGGGATCTCTTGCACCACCACTGAGCTGTAGGCTGGCAATCCTAACCACCACCAATGTTCGCAGTGCCCTTCATAACAAAAGAAGTAGTTAATCAGCTCCCAGTCACAACCTACATGGGCTTTTCAAAGACCAGAAGGTACAAGGGAGGGAACATGGCTATTTATCTCACCATGGTAACCAGGGCCATGTTTAGTCATCGTTGATAGAAATGGACCCTAATGCTAGCAGTTTCCATCTCTTGGTTATCAAACATCGGCTGCTGAACAATACATTGGATAAACCCACCTTTACACTCAACATCTGTAGTTATTTGGGTACAGACAAACCTATGACCAAAACCTAAGCAGAGCCATACGGGAAGGCTCTGGTGCACCGCACAAATTCAACGCACAAATCCTGGCGCATCCCAGGCGCGTGTGGAGAGTGCGGAGCTGTGTGGCTTCCATTTTATCTGATTGCATCGGAACGTGGGAGAGCCGCGCTCTCCCGAGTTCCGTTGCAATCGGCCATGGACCATGCTCATGATTTGAGAGGGTAAGACGCGGAGCTAATTGTTAGACCAATGGGATGAGGGGGGTTTCAGCCAATCGGAGCGCACATGTTTCAGCCAGTCAGCGTTGAGCTTTTATTAGAAGACGGCACAATCAAAGCGTTGAAGAAACTGGTGGAGCCCAGGGCAGCGTTTCAAGCGGGGCGTCCAGTCCCCTATGCTCACACACGCCTCACCATGCAAGCGCAACACAACAGGGGCAGGTGTAGATCAGCCTTTATGGGTTAGGAGAAAGCCCAGCATGAAGGACCCCGAGGCAGGCTCCATTTTTATGCCTTTAGGAGGCTCTCTTTACACAGTTTAAGCATCCTTTGTGCAATGAGATGCAATCCGTTTGACAATGCCTAGGTGAATGTCACGCCTGCCTGCAGTGTATTTCTATAGACTGATACAAGTCACCAAGGCATGGGAGCTGCTTGAAGCCTGATAAAAGAAGCATCCAAAGCATCTCTTGTCATTTAAATTAGCTCAATCAACCAAGACTGAGAGCAGAGTGACACAGGCAGGAGATAATGACTGTAGCATTATGTGGTTCATTCTTATTGCCCTGTTCTCTCGACCCCCACACTGCATTGCCTCCTTCACCCAGTGTAACTGAATGCAAAATATCATGCAAATTCTTTTTTCATTTTCCCCTTGCTCACATGGCAGGGGCGCTAGCGCCTAAGTGCGTTATCTCTTGACACACAGCCTGCTGGCATTTAGAACGCACAAGAAGGTCCAGCATAACCCAAGAGCTGGGTCAAAGCCTCAATTAGGAAAGGGTAATTCATGACTAAATCCTAAGGGTTCATCGCCAGCTTCTGGTAGAAAAGAAATCTCACTGGCGTAGCCCCACAACTGTAGCAAGCTTTCTTGTTTGTTTTATTATTAGCAGTGGTGCTGGGGAAGAAAACATCTGAATCACTGCACATGCAATACTACAAAATGATAAAGTCAGATCATCTCCAGGCTGAAACTCGGAGTCGACATCTTTTTGTGGCAGGACCTTACAGCAAAGATTTTCAATTAGGTCTTTAAGGCAGCAGATCTCTGATAGAAGGGTAGAGGCAGGAGAAACAAAGACTGTACTTCATCCTGTGGACTCTAATGCAGTTGAGTCTGAAGAATTCAAGTGTAGCAGCATGATCAGGGGGTTGTCTACAGAGGTAAGGGGACACGTTTGGCAGGTCCAGCTGCAGAATACCTTGGTCTGACCAACCAGTGTAGAATGCCAGGGATCAAAGCTGACTCCAGAATTGTGAATTTACTGGTTGTGTCTGGCACTGGGCTTCCGTCTCACGCTTCAGCACTTGAGGGAGCATCAGAAGAATCAGGACTATTGGTGGAGGCTATGATATCTTACTATTAATATTCACAGAGTATCCCCAAACAGAGGAAAAAAACAGAGGTCCTCTTGATCTCGAAACAATGTTGCTGCTAGACTACCGCTCTATTCTGAATGGGGTTGTCCTCCCTCTGCAGGAGCAAGTGAGCAGCTCAGAGGTCCTTCTGGATTCACTGCTGTCCCCCAGCTGCAGTCCTACCCGAGTCAATCAGACCTGTCCACAGTGGTCCATGCCTTGGTTAGATTACTGTAGCATTCTGCATGAGGTTGCCCTTGAAGACTGTTTGGAAACTGCAATTAAAGCAGAACGCAGCAGCTCGTCAGTTCGATTCCATGGGGCGGCTGCTCCGGCGAATGAACGGGCTGCCGATTCACTGGGCCCAATTCAAAGTGCTGGTTTTGACTTTCTGGCTTGGGACCACTTTCATCCATACGTTCTGAGCTTCAGAGGGGGCCCTGCTGCCACCCCCAACAGAAGTGAGGGGTGGCAGAGAGAAGTAGGGGTGCCTTCTCAGTTGCGGCACGGCAGGTACTGTATGGAACTCCCTCCCATGAAAATTATGAACGATGCTTTCTCTCATAGCGTTCTGGCAAGGGCTAAAAATGATTATTATTTTATCTGGCATTTGTGTAGTGGGGATGCTGTTTTGTTAATATTATGGGTCCGCTTTTATTACCACCTCTGATGGGTGTTTTTTTACTACTGTTTTATTACTCTATGCTGTTTATATTGCTGCTTTTATTTGCTGTACTGCTTGCTACTTTTATGCTCCAACATTTTTACATCTATTATTGTTGTTGTTGATGTTTTACGAAATTTTGTGCTGCTTTTTAGTCTTAGTTTTTATCTCTTAGCTTGCTGCTTCTGTTTGCCTTTTCGTATATTTAGATGATTATGGTTTGTTCATAATTAATTACTATATATTCATATTTTTATAGCATCCACCTTGGGCATCTACATAGGTCGTGGAAAGACACTGGAGAAAAAGATGTTCCTAGGAGTTCACTCCTTCATAGCTGGTCAGCATCTTGGCTTGGCTGGCAAAGGCAAGCCCAACTCACATCTTAATCTCTCTGGCTTCCATCTGCTTGGTTCTAGATCAGTGGTGGCCAACCTTTCAACATGAATGCTGGCCCTTTAAATGGTTGCATAAGTGAGGGCCTTTCAGCAGGTGCAGCTGCTTTAGTAGCACCATCAGCACTTGCAGCTGCCAAGATTCTGTCTTCTACACAACTCTTAAGAACACAGAGGCCCTAATGGTGGAAGGTTGCCCACCCCTGTTCTAGATCTAGGTCTGGGCGACCTCTCTACCCAGCTGGGCAGCCCTCTTTTATCCCCCTTTTTGGCTTAGGCTCCCCACGTTCCGAGAGGCTACTTCCAAGGCTGCTTCCGAGTCAACCAACATTTAAATTTCCTGCTACCAAATCAGGTGAGCAAAGCTAGGCCCAAGCTATTGTTGTCCGCCCAGTATCAGTCAGACATGGGATTTCAATTTACATTTGAAAGAGGAAGACTACTTGCGATATGTGACTAGAGTGGTCAGAATGTAAAATGGGACAGGTTGCTTCCTAGGTCAGCCTCAGTATCCACAGAAAGATGTCTTTTAGGGGAAAAGGGAGTTCTCAGGAGAGAGGTGCTGCTCATGACAGCTGGACTAAAAGCTAGAATACTAAAAGCTGATACTATGGAATGTATGGCTTCCATCGTATCAGCTGTGAACTTCACCAGTTGGTTGGACCAAATAAGGCTCTGACAGAAAATTAAATGTTTTGCTGTATTTGTGTTTCCTGGTTGAGCATCTAACCCGTAGTTTTACTGTGTGTGTGTGTGTGTGTGTGTGTGTGTGTGTGTGTGTGTGTGTGTGTGTGTGTGTGTGTGTGTGTGTGTGTGTGTGTGTGTGTGTGTGTGTGTGTGTGTGTGTGTGTGTGTGTGTGTGTGTGTGTTCATTCTGAGGAGATGATGGATGGCAAGCAAGTTCCTCTCAGAAGGACATAGCCACTTTCCCTATACACACAGCTCTCTTACATCTGTTGACCATTCAAGATAGCTCAGGAGGCCATAACTGGGCTTGGAGCCGTTGATCCCCACCCTAGCACAATATTTCAAGACTGTATCCTGCAACTACACTGTAGAGTTTACACTGCTGTAAACCAACTTCTACCTTTTTTTTTTTTACAAAACTGATACGGTGAGATTTTTTAAAATTAAGATACTACCACTTTTAATTACATTTATATCCCACCCTATCTCCAAAGAGCTAAGAGTGACATGCATGGTCCTTTATCCAATTTTATCCTCAGAATAACCCTGTGAGATAGGTTAGGTTGGACAAGGGAAAATGATCAGCCCAAGGTCATCCACTGAATTTAATAGTCAAGTGAAGATTTCAACCCAGAACTCCCCAGTCTCAGTTCCACAGTCTAACCACGACACTACATCAGCTCTCAAACACTCCCCTGCAGACAGGTGTCAAACCTATGATCTTCTCACCTGTAGTCACCTTACCCATTGCACCATTAGCTTAGAATACAAGCAGCACGGAACACTAACTTCATGCAACAAAATATGAAATGCAACAAGTGTATTCTGCTTTATCAACAAATAGGTTGAGACTGATACTATGTAATAGACATCAGCTACACACACACACACACACACACACACACACACACACACACACACACAGTCTTTGGCCTGCAAGAGGTCTTATTTATTCAAATTCTTATCTAACATAAATCAGCAACGATAGGTCATTTAAAAAAAAAACCTTTCCTCCACTATTCTGTGTAAACTAAGTTCAAGATCAACTCAAGACACAGTTTAATTTTAAAAGCACACACGCACGCACACTGTTTTGCATGTTGTTAAGATTGGCAAAGTACATACAAAATTCTACAGTCTTGTAGCCTCTATTGAAACTGTGACCTGAAGGATTAAACTGTCATAAGAAGCGAGTGGCAGGAGGTATAAATTCTAATTGCTTCAGCCAAGCCACAGATGCTACCCAGATCAGTTTAATTAAGGTGATAAGGGCAACTGTGTTGGAAACCCACAGCAAATCGACACCTATTTAGCATGATCTGGAAGTTAAGAGTTGCAATTCTATGCCTATTAAAGAAATGTAATTTGTATCACTCCATTTTTAAAAGGGATTGGGGAGTGAGATAAGGGACTATTTATTTTAAAAAACCTCTACATCTCTAGTCAAGCAGCACAACAACATTTCATTACTTCTCAAGTAGTAATACACTCCCATTCACCAGCCACACATTCCAAGGCACATTGCTCTAGTACCAAACAATACATACAAACCTGCATAATTACTTTTATGTGTTGTAGCAGGGGCATCGCTAGGAGCAGACTCCCCTAAGAAGGGAGAACCCCAAAATGACTTTCTATTCTATTTGTTACCGATGGTGTGAAAATGCACCACTGGTAGAAAATGGGATTTCCTGATCCCCGTCGCAACTCACGCAAGGATCGCATTTCCCAGGAGGCCTCCACATCATGTGGTCTGTTATGGGAGGAAGTCCATGGGGGTGACACCATGAGATCTCACCCCAGGTGTCACCAACCCTAGCGATGCCCCTGTGTCTTAGCAGGAACTCAAGTCTTGAGGACTCTTACATTCTACAATGTGCTTGTTAAAAATCCATACAGAATAATTTGTGTCCCCAAAAGCCTTCTACATTTCCCACCAATGAAAGTAGCCACTACAAAAGTTGAGAGCTCCCTCTCCCTCCCTCCCTCCTCTCTCTCCAAGCTCTTTCTGTGCCATCACTTTAGGGAAAGAAGGTCCTATAAGAGACCACCAGCACTCTCCCTCACCACAGTGGCTTTGTGCCAAAGCAAAGCTAAAGGGGGAGAGAAATTCTGGGAATCTTGGAGGCAAACATTTAAGTCACTTGAGGACATTGTTTTAGAGAGCATGTTGAGGAAGTTTGCATACTATAATAATTGGACTGTGTTATCAATGCTATATTTCATGGCAAATAATGCTCTCCCAGGACAAAGAAATGAAAGACTGAGAGCCGATATGCAAGACACATTGTGCCTTGCCCTCACTCTAAATGGGATTCTAGGATTTATTTCATGATGCAAGAAAAAGCAAGAAGATTAAAACAAAAATGATCTTTTTTTCTAGATTAGCTACAAACAAAGAGTTGTTGGGTTTGTTTCTTTTTGCTGGATAAGCAGCCAAGTCAGTGCCAGCATATCTGTTAAAGAATATCAGCCAAGGAATTGTGGGAGCCAATTGTTCTAAGCCGTATTTTATTTAGACCTCCAGCCTTAATATTTTTTTCTAATTTCCTATTATCCCAAACAAATATTCAATTGGTGTTTTCCTGCATAACATTTGTAAAATTGAGATTAGGGTATACCTGAACATTTTTTTATTTCAGCTATGGGAAACGTGCTTGAGAACTTGCTAATCAAGAGGACTGTTACTCTCCGCGAGCTTCACAATCCCTTGACTTGGAATACAAACATCAACTCCTTTAATGCTCTCCACAAATCAAAAGAGGAACCAAATTCCTCTCAGGGAATTCAGCTCTTCCCACCAAATCTTCAGCCTCCTCTCATGGATTCACCCTCTTCCCATTTCTCTGGCACTGTGAGGGAGAAAGGAAAGGCTGGTTGGTCCCCCTTTCTCTCCCTCCTTTTCCTTTCTCTGGCACCACCACAGGATTAAACCAGGCACCAGGAAAACTACATTTCTCCCAGCCAGATCCTGTCAAAGTTTCTGGCACTGGAGCAAGTGAGTAAGGGAGGCTGGTGCAAGGCCAGCTGCCCTCACTCCAGCGCCGAGACATCCATGTGGCTGGCGGCAGAAGGTAGGTCTCTGCCAGCGGCCGCATGGGCGGTCCGGGCAGCGAGGGAGGAGGACCATTGGCCGAGCCTGCCCGGGAGGGGGCGGAGATGACTTCTGCTATATCCCCATCCCCACTGGGCCAGCTCGGCTGTTACTTGGCCTCCTATTTAGCTGGCAGAAATCTGAGGAGGCAGATTGGGTTTACACCCGGGGAAGGGGACAAATGTTGTCACCCGGGAAAGGGGACAAATCACCAAAGGACTGGTGATGGTGGTCCACGTTTATTGCTGGAAAAATCCTATTGTTCCTATTGTGTGCTGGAAATGCAGATGCCTCATAATTTATAATTTTAGGCATCTTCTTAAAGCTAACCTTCTGCAGCCAGAAACCAACAGGCTTACTCTGGAATAGGAAGTTTGAATAGTGGATCGTATTCCAGCCCTTCAGTCAGAAGGGTGCAGCAGTGACCATGAGCTGACCTCCAGTCACTGTTTAAGACACCTATCCCTGTAGGCTCACAACATCAACACAACATTTGTTGCACTGCCAAGTTGTTCTAAAGGCTCTCAAGCCTTCCCTCTCCACATTGCTTTGAACATTTAACACCTCAAGAGATTACAGAAATATTCCAAATCTGAAACAGCCTCCAAACTGTTGACTGCTTTACCACTGTAACTAAAACTACATTGCCACCAGGATGATACTTCTTATCTATCTACCTTTTGGTACTGGAATATAAACAAAGCCCAGAAACATGTGAGAAGACAATCCCTCCTATCAGATGCACAGAAATGCTTAATTTTTAATTTTTTAAAGTTTTTTAAACTGAATGTGTGTGCCATCTTGAAGGTCTAAATGCCCTGATAAATTTATTTATTAAAAAGCTAACTTGTGGGTATTGCTATGTTTGTCTAAAAATAGAGCATGTTAACATGAAAGGTCCTTTCCTTGGATATTACAGAAATGAGTTTTGTCTTTTCCAGTGTGTTAACATTACACATTATTTTCTGGCCTCCATCCGGCCCTACAGAAATAGTAGACAAAAGTACCGGTAGCTAACATGAGCAAAACGATGCAAAACTTAAATTGTTTTATAAGGTTTAGATCTCCAGTGGAAGAGAGATTGGGCAGCCTGCCCAGATTTACTGGACAGTTGTCTGCCAAATCCTCAGGCTATTTTTAACTTTTAAAAAGGAAAGTTTTAAAGTTAATTGTTATAGGGTTCAATTCTAGGCTCCCCCCCCCTTAAAGTAGCTTAAAACTTCCCTTAAAGTTCATGATTTAGTGGAGAAAGCCAAGGTAAGACATTGCATGTAATGAGACATTTCAGCATTCTCCTGAAGCGGGGGGAATAAATAGCCTAGAAAACTGACTAACCTGTGTTAGGCCTGCCCTTTCAGCTTTCTAAACATAGACTGCAATCCTGTGTACGCTTCTCTGGGAGTAAGCCCCACTGACTAGAATGGGACTTACTTGTGAGTAAGTATGCCTAGGATTGGGCTGTTAGTAGCAGATATGACCCAGATAAACCTCTATGATACATGGTGAGAGATACTATATTGGACTTTTGCAGACCTAAGTGGGTATCTGTGAAGTGTGTTATACACGGTGTACTACTTTTTTCTTAGACTCAGAAATTTATAATAAAGCTTGTATTTATGCACAAAATGGTGGCCTACAAAAAGTTCCTGTCACCATGAGTTTGTGTCACAATGATACCCCTCATATTTTTGCCCTTTTCCTGCTACAAACACAAAATGTCCTTCTGCTCTTAGTAACAGTTTGCCTTACCTTTTCAGCTTCAGCTCAGGCTGAACAATTTCTATGCCACTGCAAAGCTATGAACTAAGCGGGGCCATGCAAAGAGCAGTATTGTCTAGATTGTACTACTTCTGACAGCAGGTGGGGGCTCGCATAATGGAATAGACTGAATATACTTTCTCCACACAGAAAACGAAAATGTCAGGAGAAGGCTAGGCCTCTTCATCCCTAAGAAACATCCAGTTTCTAAGTTCAGGGATGGGGGGAGGGGAATAGAGGGCCATTCAAACATGGAAGCCCACTCCTGCAATCTCAAGTGGTGCAATTCAGACACAGGCTTCGTTTGGCAGAACAAAGATTTCATCAAACATATTCACCATGAGGAAAGTGTTCACACATGCCTCCTCCTAAGGACAGGAACACCAATAATGGGGACACCAAGAGCACATCTGCACAGCATATGGGTTGGGTGTGTGCATTCAGTACTTCTCATCCCTACAGGTGACAAATCTCCAGTTCAGCAAAATGCTGCAAACATTCAGCATTTGGCAATCTCCAAAACTATTAGAAGCATAGAGACTCGTGTGTGCATGCACCCGCAACTGGAAGAAAACCCGCCAATGCCATTTTTTCCCAGCTTAAGGAATTCATTTCATTCAAGGTGGCAACTTTAAAGAGAGCCCAGTAGATCCAGTCACTCTCAAGCCGTTTCCCAGTAGGAAAGGGCTTGTTGAGAAGGCCACAGCCACCAGCAGAGAAGTTGTAACTGCCAGGAAGTATTTCTTGCCATTTCAGGTAGTCTGACTTGTTCCCTTAATCTTTTTTTTTTATCCTAGAACAGGAAGTGTGGGTTGAGAACACTACAATCTTTTTGTATGTTACACATATTTGGAGGATAGATGAGAACACATGAACACTGCTTCCCTGACTTCAGACGCAGAAGTTCTAGAAGAAATAATTTTAGTACTGTACAGATTCTTCCCACACCACCTAGATGTTTGTGGTCTTGATCCCTTACATCTGGTTAGTGTTACTCAGTGAAACAAGAGTGTGGGAAGTTCCCAAACAGATGTGCTCATACACAGTGGGAAACACTGGCATTAAACCAAGTGCTCAGGGATACCTGGGTTGTGGCTTGGCTGGTCAAACTGTATTTGCATGACAAGTAGCAATAAAATAAAATAAAAAGAGGAACTGCATATCAGTACTATAATTGCTGAAGCTTGAAGGTGAAAAAAAAAATCTCACTGTGGGAACACAGCTTGCACAATAAACTACTACGCAATACCAAAGCCGTAATCTGTGCTTGGCACAAGCGTCATCCAGAGGGCACAAATAGCTGATGCACTATCATTATTCTGCTCTTTGCACACAGCAACTGAGGCACTGAAAGGAGGGGAAAAAAAGAGAACTTGCTGAGATTTGCACAGCCCAGTGCTATATTGTCCGTTCTTCTGACCTTGCTTTTCCAGGGCTTGCCTTTCCCTTTAGTGTCCATTATTCTTTGTCTGTCGACATGTTGACTAAGCATTACTCCTCCCGGAGCACTACAGAAAACCACAGCTTCTGAGATGCAGTTCCTATGCAGAGACTCATCTTGCAATTTTGCCCCTTCAGTGCAACCCCCCCCCAAAAGAAAAATGCTGAACTGCATGAAGCAGCAGCAATGGTGGGCTGTTTTCTATAGGGTTTTGTACTGTCACCATAAGCTTGGAAACAACCAGGAACGCACAAGGTTCCATGTTCAGTTCCTGGCATTTCCAGTCCAATGCAACAGGGTAGAGAGAGACATAGGCCTGCCTGAAATTGTGAGGAGATGCCGCCAGTCAGAGTAGACAGCGCTGGACTAGTTGGTATAAGGCAACTTTCTATAGTCAGGGGTCTACTTCACCCGACACAAATCCAGAAGAGCACACCGACAGTACAGTATCAGAATCATTTTCATATGGCTCAACAGTCAGTCCAACTGGGGAAGAGAGCTGCTGTAGTGTAAAGGTTACAGAGACAGAGCTGTGAATCAGGCCTCCGCCAGTTTAAAGCTTTCCTCTGCTACAAACTCACTAGGTGGTCTTAGGCAAACCGCTCCGTCTCAGCCTCATTCTTCCCCATCTGCAATATGGGAATAAGACTTATTCGTCTTACAACAACCCTGTAAGGATAACAAGATGATAAAACATGTGAAGCATTTTGCACACTCAGAAATGGCTACACAAACACTATCATTATTAATTATTAACAGCCCAGGATAAACCCACTTCAAATTTAAAGCTTGCCATATCCTACAGGCTTGGACAAACACTGGGAGACACTGTCACATCTTATGTATCCTCTCCCTTGGTTAGGATGTGTGGGTTGGGTCTCTATGGTCTGGTATATAACAGGCCAAAGCAGAAGTTCCTTACCTCATTTTACTTTCATTGTCATGAAGGGGGGGGGCAGAGAAGCTCATTTTGAAGCATTTTCAGCATTCATCGCAAACGTTCAATACTGTCCTTTCTAGCCTCATTCTTCTTTGTTCACACTGTCCTTGGCCTTATTTGCCCTCATCACCATTTAATCTGATTGGCTAGGGCCACCCATCTGATGGTGTTCACGCTATCACAATGCCGCATCTGACATGATCACATCACGGGTGATCATATACAGAATAATGTGAATTCCACAGTCAATTAGACTAGGCAGCAGTGCAGGCAAGACAGTGAGGGAAGGAGGAGGAGGAAAATGAGTGGAAGAAGTGGCCACAAAAAAGATGCTGGATCTTTCAAAACAATGTGAATATTCATTGAAGTAAGTGATTTTGTCATTGTTTGGCTACATCAAACCTTCTATTTTGAGATATCAGAACTAGAGAATATTCAACACTGCCCCAGTCTACACAATTTCCATTTTATAGATAGGGAACTGAGGCTGAGCTAGAGTGGCTGGTCTGTGGTCAAATTAGGATTTGAATACTGTACAAGGCTAGCAGCCCAGGAGGTTCAGCACTCTGAGCACAGGACCCAACCAGGTTATGTGCTGCCCATAATAAACCATGTACTGAACAGAGTGCTTTCACCATAGGAGGTACTTTTTCTTAACATTACCTAGTTCCTAACTGAAGAACCCATTCAAAATGTCAAGCAAAGATGCTTATTCCATTTGATTCTCAGACTGTCACCAAGACCCATAATGAAGATTTCATCCCACATGGGAGCAGTGTCATAGAAGTGGTTTCCCTTGGACAGCACAACAGTGGGCGACAAAGAGCTCCTGCTGTGGTTTTGATCATGTTCCAATTTATATTAGTTTTATTGCATTTTCTGTATATTTATTGCACTGTTGTATATTTGCTGTTAACTATTCTTGGTGGGCTCTAGCAGAACATTCAATATCCACAGGACATGCCATCAACTTTAAAGATATACTACAGTGCTGGTGAATGAAACATCCTACTAACAAAGACTTTGCAGAGAAGCGATACAGATTTGGAGGCATCGAGAGAACCTGCTTAACAGGAAGGAGGAAGTATCAGTTATTGATAATATATGGATCCCTGCCTTACGCAAGAATAGATAAATGAATTGGCACCTCGCTCAAAAAAATAATAATTCCTCAATTGAGATGTGCTGGGTCTGCATCCTATAACCTTCCCCTTTAAGGAACTACTACATGTTAATCGCAGGAGCATGTCAGCATTTTCTAGAATGCTTCCTTCTGTCATTGCAGGTGGCACACTTCACTAATTAGATGCACAAGTCGGAGGCTACTCTCCCCTTCAAATAGGCCAAGTTACATAGAGCTGTAACATCTTCCTGCCTTTTCTGGGGGCCACTTGATAAAGCTTGATACAAATCAATGTGAGACGTTGTGGAACAGGAATTTATTTTAAATTGTTTTAAGTTATTTTAAGGTTTTAGCATTGTGTGTTTTAATTAGGGGTTGTTGTTTTTTTACTTTTAATCCTTTTTAAAGTTTTTTACTGCTTTTACCTTTTTAATCTTTTTAAAAAAGTTTTTTACTGCTTTTATTCTTTTATCATGGCTGTTTACCAGTTGCTTTTTTCTAACTCAACAATTGTTGCTGGCCATGAAAACCTGAAATCCTATTTATTCTTGGTGGTTTTTTTTTTAAGACTGGCAGATATACTAATGATTCTTTATTAAAAGATTTGTATGTACCTATAGTATATATGTAGCATATGTACATATAGTATATGAATCATATATAGTACCTACTGCCTAGTGATTGGAAAGTAAAAAGAACTACTCAAAAATAACAATGGGTTCTACATATTTGGGGGTCTCCCCAGATACACAGAAGTATATACACACTGTATTTACACTTTTTTTTATAACACCCATGTGAGCTTCCAGAATATGCACTTCTAGGATCTTACTGGCTTAGAGCATAACTCATCTCAATGTCAAGAAGGGCAAATGCCTGTCTTTGCTGCTACCTGTTTTCAGGGGGGAGGGTGGAAAAGAGGGACTGCTGGTCCTCAATCACCGCTACACTGAAATCCTGAGTTTCTCCATTATTTTCTCTGGGTGTATCTCACAAATGCCAAGGAACCTTGGCTGGGGCAGGGAATATAAAGGATCTGCAAGTCTATCAACCAAGTTTACGGTTGGGAGATGGAATATTGAAGGAAACAAACATCAGATGGGTATACACTGCAACATTCTGTTGTAAGTCCCATCTGTACATACTGAAAGTGTGCACAGATTAAAAACCAGAAGTACAGTATCTTCTAACAGCTACCTTGCAAGACCTATCAAAACATATGGAACTACTAACAGCGCAATCCTAACCAACTTTCCAGTGTCGGTGCAGCCATAATGCAGCCCCGAGGTAAGGGAACAAATGTTCCCTCACCTTGAAGAGGCCTCCATGACTGCCCCTGCACTGTAAAATGCAGTGTGCGCCCTGTTGGCACGGCTACACCGGTGCTGGAAAGTTGGTTAGGATTGCGCTGTAAGTCAGATTTTTTAAAGTAAATTTTCTAAAACAGGGGAGACAGATTGCACAACACTCAACAATTTTCTTTAAAATCACACCTGAGCATTTAGGAACTTCCAGAGTTAATCTGGTTTCTTTTGAATTTACATGCGGCAATACAGTACTTAATGTGCACAAGTGTCCATTGTGGCCAATTTCTGATGTTACATATTGGCACTTGAGGTAACTACTGCACTGAAGATTAATAAAAGCTTAACGCAGAGGCTGCACTTATGTCTGCTTATACTGTACAGTACTTGCAAACGCAGACTTTTTATCCTTTTAGACCTAAAAGGATGCCTCAGCAAATCCTTTTAAAACAGGGTAGTTACATCATAACTCTTAGCACCCTTCTAATAGGAATGGCTTTTCAATGCGTACCACCAGAGGAAAGCAGGGATTCTAAGCTATGGTAATGACTGAATATAAGGGCACTCGTGTGAAGTACAAGAATGTGATTTTACATATGCACTAGTGTTAAACGAAATTTTTTTTCCTGGGTGAGACCTAGAGAGATTTCAATGATGTTCTTCAACCAAGCATTACTTGCCCAAAAATCCTGCATCCCCAGATATTGGCCCCTGCCAAGACATGAGCGGGCACACACCCCAAATTTGCTACTTTTGCCAACCTATTTCCAGAATTTTAAGAAAGTGCTAATTTAGTATAGCAAAAGCATTTAGTATGAGCAAACAAAAAGTCCAGCTATAATGCAGGAAAGTTACATATTATATAAAGGAACTTCTAAGAGGAAGCTATGCCTTTGTCCTCAATGGCCAAGAAAACTACGATTTTAACACAGATCTTGGAAGAATTGCCAGCAGAGCTTTCTTGGCTTTGCAGACAATATTCCATCGTGCCTTGCAGAATGTAGTTTAATTAAATGCCTTCTCTGTAAGTTACAGGATGGCAAGCAGTCTCATGAGTATGGACGGGCAATGCTCATGAACAGTAGTCCACTAAAGCCATCCACAAAATGTTAGCTCTGACCCAGTGGCGATCCTCGGGGAGGGGGGACACCGACGCCACGCCCCCACATGACCCGGTCATGATGTCAGCTGCGTGCGCCCAGCGTGGCTCCAATCACGCCCCCCCCCGCCGTTTTACTTATTTATTTTGGAGCCGTACGAGCTCCAGGGAGGGTGGGAGGGCTCAACACCAAGACGACCGAAGTGGAGAAGACGCATCCTGGAGGCAAGTACATCCCTTCGCCACCACATCGGGCCCACGCCCCCACGCCCCAACCCCGACGATGCTTCTGCTCTGACCAGAGCTCCACTGTCCATACCTCAAAATGGCAGTCATCCCCCAATAGGATCCCAGAGTTGGCTGCAACTAAACAGTGGTAGAATATCTGGAACACATACATGTGAACTTTAATAAAACACAGCAGTACCAATCTTTTTCTAAGGGGACCTACCAGATGTCTGGTGTTTTTTTTTTCCATTTTCATCTCCATCTCCAGATCCACACTATGACACACATCAACTGCAAATTGTTAATTTTTAGCATGCACTGAGAGATGCATAGAGTGGATTAAAACAAAAGTCACAAAGTGAGAGAGAGCAGAAGTGTTAGCTGAAACGTTAATACCTTGTTCGATACATGAAAAAGAGATATTAAGAATTTGGAAGCAATGACTTAATTTCATTTGTTTTAAGATGTTCATCCACCTTTTGATTAGTACACCCAAAGCAGGCCATCTCCACCACAGTTACAATGTAACATGCCAACACTAGACAGCCAGAAGGCACAAAAGACCGACTTGGACCCGATTCAAATCCCTGCTTATTAACTATGAAGGTCACTTAAACTAGTCACCATATCTTAACCTGACATACCTCACAAGATCGTTGTGAGGGTAAAATAGAACAAATGGAGATCTTCAGAGGATGGAGGTATGCAAAATGTGACAAAATAACATTTTCTCCATATCTCATTGACCCAGTGACTCATTAACCCATAAGGTTCCTATGGTCCAATGGAGAGACCCGATCTAGTTTTTTTTTCTTTTCTGATTACTGCTACAGAACAGTCAACTTTTACTCCTGGAAAGAGATTGTTACCAAAGCAGATGGAAGCACCACATAAAGTGTTAGGCAAATAAAATTAGTATCTTCAAAATAGTTCCTTCCTTTGAGACTCTCTTCCAATTATACTCATTAGAGAGAGGAAGACATTAAGAAGCCAGAATAAACCTGGGTTGTCCCACTTGCCACACTAATTATTACCACACTGGGATTAGAAATGGCTCTCAAGAGCACCACATGACCGATCCAGAATTACTCAAACCCCATGCACACAATTAGACTAGAGCCACCAATCCAGTCTCTTCCTATTCGTTTCCTAATTTGGCCAGCAGTTCAGCCCGCTGATCCCACTGACCAAACTGTGTTTAAGTTTGTATGGCTGGCCAGACAGAAGTAGCTTCTAAAAACACAAGCTGCATGCAGCATTCAATGGACAAAATGGGTGCATACACCTGACCATTTGCAAAGTGGCAACCTACTACAGTAGGCATGCAAGCATGCGGTAAGCTTGTCTTGACAAGCGGTGAGAGAACTTACCACTCCCTTACTTTCCTGGATTTCAGACGAAAGTGCAGAAGTGTGTTAAGATTAGGTTTATCAATTAGTGGGGCAATACAAATAGCTAGTTTGCACACATGCCCATCATAAGCTCCCATCATAAGCTCACTTAGTATATGATCATCTATATTCGCTCAATATTTGTTCTTTATTATTCAACTGAAATAGCAGCCAAACGTAAAATAAGAACTTTCTCCACTATCATGGCCAGAAACACTGGGCTATTAATCTGAAACGGTTCTGTTTGTTTTGCGTTTTTTAAATTTCCATTTTTACTTGTGTTATTAATGCCCAACATCTGACCACCAATAACCAAAGATGGTTTTTTATACAAATAGGGCTGGCTGAATAAAGGAAGTCCAGACTGCAGATGCAAGATCTATTCCAGGGTTCTAAATTCTCTCTCTTCTGGGAAGTTCCTGTTAAAGTGACAGATTAGATAATGCAAAGCTGGAACAGAGGAAGTAGGAGAAGGGACAGCCTATTTTGTAACCAATATAATCTATTATTAGTCCAACTGATTTTCGAGTTAACTACCAACAGGGACCTACAAACAGCATTTATATCAAGGAGCACGGTACTCAGCTTGGTTCCAAGTAAAGTTATGTTTGTGCGATTTCCTTAGCCAGAAAGTTAGGGAATTTGGTGGGTGGATGTGCATACATGCATAGAACACTGGTTTCTTTCTATTGTCTCTACCTGAATTGCCTGGATTCTCTACCTGAATTACTAGGATTTGTGCAAGATATTCTCAACATAGGAGACTTCATTTAATTAACATGCAATTACATACCACCTTAAGTTTTGGGTTACCGTACATACAACATGCCTGATGTATTCCATTTCACTTATAAGATACTCCTCTTATTTCTCCAATTTTACTATTTCTTCAATTTTACTTTAGCTACAAGTCAAAACAAAGTACAGGTAGTCCCCTGCTTAAATACACTTGTGCCTCGTCTTAGGCACAGTTGACTTCGTGAATTCAACTAAAGCAAAACACACATATGCAGGGGGAAAAAACACAGTTTAAACAGTGAAGGCTTTAAACAGATTCCATTTACTAAATACATGCCTGAGAGCGAGCCTGAGATCGGAGAATGAAGCTGCTGTTCCCCGAGTCGGTCTCAGTTCCCACTTGCATCTCATAACTTTTAAAGAGCCAATATCTATTTTCCCGATGTAAGGGATTTTCAAGGTAATTTTGAGTATACACAATTTTAGCTTTACGTGCCGACTCTGGAATGTAACCTCGTGTAAGATTCTGGAATGTAAAAGGGTTATGTTCCAGAGGTCTGCACTTAAGTAGAAACATTATTTATGTGACCTATACAAAATTGTGAACAACTTTCTGTAGGGGTTGAAAAACAGTATAGAAATATTTATTCACTAGGGGGAAAATTATCTATGGTATAAAATTGTTATCTCTGTGGTAACCTGTGTGTGTAATGTACAAAATGAGCCTTAGAGCAGCTTAGATGGAGGGGGGCACATTTGTATTAGGTACATTTTACAACTTGCATTTTATAACAAGTTACAATTTACGTTTGTATTGATCGGAGAATATTGCATATAGTTGGAGAGTAACACGAGTACAATTCTATTAAGTATGATACTGGTTACCCAGCACTTCTGCATCTCCAAAATGCAGCATCACTCTCCCTTCTCAAATACACAGCGTCCCTTCCCATCCCAAAAACACAACGGCCCTCTCCATCCTGAAAGCCAGAGTCTCCCCCTCAAAAACCAGCTCTATCATACTTGAGCAAAAACATCGGAGTGGATGGGCTGCGCCTGAGCGAAAGCACAATATGGCTGTCCTTAAGTTGGGATGTCTGCATGCTATCCTTAGCCTCCCGCTAAAAGCTAGCGCAGGTCTGAGGAGACTCATTGATAATCAGGAGGCTTATGGAGAGTTAAGCGAAAATATTTTCCCTTTCCTCTCCCAAGCCTCCCAGTCTGACCTCCCCCACCACCATAGCATACAACGCAGCCCATTGTGGCATTGCTGCATACAATAGCAAAGGAAAGGATAAGATTGGGCTCTAAATCTCATTCATTTACCATAAGTTGACAGGAAATAGGGCAGTACAGTAGCTGGATCGCCAGAGGGTAGATCCCAATCAAATGCCGATTATGACATACAGGAGCGCAATGTGGAGATGACAGCAAGGTCAGAGAGGCTACCTTGCCTTCCATCACACAAGTGTTCATCCACTCTGGAGGTGGGGAAAGAAGCACACAGGTGGCCTCCCCCCCCTCTCCCGCAAAAAACACCCCCTGGTTATGTCCCGGTATTAATATCATTCTGCCACTAGCAGTTTCTCCTTACAAAACAAAAGTCCTGAGGGAAATAATGAAATCAACAGTTATTTCTCCAACTGCCTGGTTTTAGCAGAAGCTTTAATGATAAACCAGACAGGGAATGGAGGCTGTAAAGACTGCCACAAATTGAAAATTTGAACTGCAGCTACACTTGTGGTATCCCATAATTGAAAATGGATACACCCCACCTCCCATTCAGACTTGATGTGACAGAATATGGGATGTACTTGTCACAGATGAAAATTTCCTCTCAAATTCAGTGTTAACTGAATCCTAATTATGCTGATTTCTCAGAGAGATGGCTACTCTTTTTAAATGTTATAGATCCTACAAAATCATCATATACATGGTCTAAGTCCATTTTTATTTTGTAAACTATTTAGAAATTGAAATTTTGCTCATCTTCCATTATAAACTATAAATGTATGAAGAACCTTTCTGTATATAAACGTATGAAGAACCTGTATGAAGAAACGTATGAAGAACCTGAATTCTAGAATATGTCACACAAAAATTCTAGGATATGTCACATAAGAGTGTGAGCCTGTTTGGTACTGCAAGGAGAAACAAAGGCCAACCCCCCTTGGATCCTGGTCACATTTAACTTGCACTTACAAACGCAATCCTGTCTAATTTTAGACCGGTGGAGAGATCGCTCAACTAGTCTAATGTGTTGCAAATGTGCTGGAAAGCACGTTTGCTGCACCCAATGAGTAAGCAGCATCAGTGGAAAGGCCTGCGCCGCCCTGCCAGTGCCACAGAACGGCGCAGAGAGGTAAGTCCCCATGGCGCAGCGGAGGGGACATTCTGGGGGTGCCAGATTGGCCCACCGGGCCAGGAGACAGGAGAAGGATCGGTAGTGGTGCACTCCGCCAAATGCTATCCCCTTCCCGGGTCTGGCCAGCTCTACACAGCCAGCTCAAATGTGTGCCAGCTATTGAGTAGACCCATTGGGGCAGCTGGGGCTCTACCCAGGGTAAGGGGATCAATGTCCCTTTACCCCGAGGAGGCCTCTGGATTTGTGCCACTGCGTCCTGCTAGACAGGATTGGGCTGTTGGTCATTTGTCCAAGTCACCTCATCTGACTTGGCAGTAGGAAATGTTGAGGGTTCATTAAGTTTAAATTAGCTTATCAGAGCTTGGGGGAGGAAATTCTCTCTAAGAAGGGGATAAAAAGGAGTCCACATGAAAAGGATTCCCAGCAGATCAGGGGGAAAAAGGCCAGTGCTGTATAGTGAAGACAGCGTTAATTCCCCAGATGCCCTCTAGCCTGGCTCCAGGAGAGCGGAGTTCTTAAGTGAACTTGCAAGACAGGAAAGTTCAGTCAGAACTTGGTTTAATTTTTCATTTGAACTTTGCCTTTGATCTCAAGTACTGTATACAATTTGGCTGTTTGTCTTCTGCCTCCCTTTTGTTTCAATACACCTTTTCCCTGGCTTGAATGAACAGCTTGTCTAATTCCTTCAACCACAGCGAGAGAGAGCACAAGTGCCCTTTCCCTCTTTAAAAACGTGGGGGCCAGTGCCTACTTGGTTGTCTGTCTGTCTGTGTCTCCACAGAGCAAGCATCCCCAGGACTTCCTGACACCCTAGGAGAAGGATGAGAATTTCCTTCCCCTTCGTTGCTGCACACTGACCAGTAGCATTATAACAGGTTCAGGGAGGGGGCAGCGGATGACGGGTCCTGAGGGGAGGGCAGGATCTGCTGCAGCTGCCTGTCCCCCAATGCACTGGGAGATGTAAGCGTGAAGGTATGTTCTCCAGCTTCAGAACTGGCAACCCCAAGTGCAAGCTACAAGTGGCTCTGAGCCCCAAATACCAAACCCCTCAAATTAATTTCACTTCAGTTATTTACCCCTCAACAGCAGTTCCCCCTCTGCTGCCCCCAAAACACACACAAATGCGTCCTACTCATGCCAGCTCTGTCTCCTGCAGGTTTCTAATCTGTGTAGTCGATGACCCCCATTTTTCACTTTGTTCAATGTCCCGTTCATCCGTGTCTGCCCTTCCTTCAATCTTGTCCTCAGATAACACAGTCCTCCACTCCTCCTTCAGCCTAAAGAGATGAGAGAACAAAAAGCAGCCAGCCAGCCACCAGGGCTATGATGAGCCAGTCAGTCATACAGCAACACAGGCTCCCAGGCAACACTCCCAAGGCAGGGAGTAAGTGAATCCAGCAAATGCTTATGGTACCAATACTGGTTTCAACTGGGAGTCCAATTTAAAACAACAAACAAAAACCCCTTTGTATGTGAAATTATGTGAAGTCAGTTTACACGTATGTGAATTTTCCCCCTATGTTGTTGTTGTTCAGTCGTTAAGTCATGTCCGACCCTTCGTGATCCCATGAACCATATCCCGCCAGGCCTTCCTGTCCTCCACTATCTTCCTAAGTTCACTCATTTTCATGTTCGTTGCATCGGTGATGCTGTCTAACCATCTCATCCTTGGCCTTCCCCTTCTCCTTTTGCCTTCAGTCTTTCCCAGCATCAGAGTCTTCTCCAGAGAGTCTTCTCTTCACATTAGGTGGCCAAAATATTTGAGCTTCAGCCTCAGTACCTGTCCTTCCAGGGAACAGTCAGGGTTGATTTCATTTAGGATTGACTGATTTGATCTCCTAGCAGTCCAAGGGACTCTCAGGAGTCTTCTCCAGCACCACAGTTCAAAAGCATCTATTCTTCGGCGCTCAGCCTTCCTTATGGTCCAACTCTCGCAACCATACATTGCTACTGGGAACACCATGGCCCTGACTATACGAACTTTTGTTGGCATGGTGATATCTTTGCTTTTTATTATGCTATCTAACTTGTTTCAAAACGATGAAGGGCAGGTGTGCTATGGAGGCACAACAGATTCTAAGACAAAGCTGTAATGCTCTCATTAATTTTCTCCACGATTTAAGGCAGGCAAATATCAAGGCTCATTCCAGATTTTCATGTGGCTTCCCATTATTCTAGGTCACAGCAACAACTACATCAGGTAGAAGACAATGCAACTCCACTGAGCTCATCTGATTCAAAATTTGATCTGCAGTTGTAGAAAAGATATGGACAAGCAGTAGTCTATCCTACAACACGTCTTCAAAACACAGCCAATTTAAGCCAGAGTTTGGAATCTGAAGACCTCAAACAAACATGCCATTTCAGCCAAGGACTTCTGTGAGGCAATTACTACTAGGAAAAAAGGTCATGGGACCCTTCCCATCTCCTTAGTCTAAAGTAGAGGGCCGGGACTGGTAGTCACTTCTCCATCGAGAGTTCTCCTTTCTTTGGGCACTGGAGGCCCCAACATCACTCTTAGCCCACACATAATCCATCAGCCACTCCAATTCTCTCTTCCTTCATTCTCCAGCAGCCAAGTCATCCGGCATACCTATGCAACCACAGCCCCTGCCCACATCTACATCTCAAAACGTCACTCCCGCATCAGTCCAGTGAGACTAATTAGATCTGGTGAGGTTACATGAGGCAAATATTGTTTAAAGTACAAAATTAGAATGCAGAATTATACATTCTGAAGCACTAAGGAAAATAAACTGGCCTGGATGTGAACATAGGAAGCTGCCTTCTAGCAAGTCAGATTAGTCCATCGAGCTCAGCATTGTCTACCTATACTGACGAGCAGTTGCTCTCCAGAGTTTCAAACAGGAGTATTGTCAACCCTACTTGAAGATGTTAGGTATTACCGGGGACCTTCTGCATTTAAAGTCTGTGCTCTACCACTGAGCTATGATCTCATCTTCCATTTCAGGTCATGAATCTGTGAATCCAGCACAATCTGCATAGGTCATATCTACAGGGATTTGTGGGTCTTTGAAGCTTGTGGCTGCTTTCCCATGTTTGCTGTGGGACTGATCCAAGGCCCAGAGGTAGTTGACTTTTCCCAGGGACACTTCCCTTGCAACTGGAGATGTGCTTAGGGGGATGTACCTCCAGGGCAGGGATGTCTTTACAACTTTCAATCTGAGAAAGCTTTTCAGGCATAGCTACAACACAAATGCATCAATTTTAATACCACTTAAATTACCATGCCTTTCTATGTAAACGTCTCAAAATTATAAATTTAA